>CM074440.1:23602683-24202683 GCA_037101425.1 Elopichthys bambusa | reverse complement strand
GTCAATACAGCTATAAAGGTCACGCAAAATTATATTCAAACTCACATTAGACTCTTTTAACATTAAATAGCCGCAACGTCACAGAAATAGAAACCGTGTCTAAAACTTTAATTGTTGCGTATCGCTGTTGCAACTGGAAAGGAAAAATCTCTGATTATGTGTGACATGGCGTTAGGCGATGACAGATAATTAAAGCTTTGGGTAGATGGACTTGATATGTATGGTCGTGGCATTGCCCGATGAAACGGTCATCTCCAGCCCCTGGCGGTTTGCGTCCGTCTTAGTGAAGCTAATCTTTATGCCAATATTCCTCACTTGCCCATCTTTGGTCGTCAGGCAGCGTTTGCAGAGTAACTTCAGGATGGCTCGCCGTATGTCTCTGCTCGTCATCGTGTAAATAATGGGATTAATGAAGGAATTAATCATGGCCACGCCCAGGAAGTAATCAGCCTGGAAGAGGACCGGACACTTCCTCGTGGGACACACGAAGTCTATCAGCAGGAGCACAAACAGTGGCATCCAGCACAGGATAAACACTCCCACCACGATGGTGACCGTCCTCAGCAATGCCATGTACTTCCGCGAGCGAAGGCCATAGGCTTTGCGTGGCATGTAACTCGGGTTCTGCGTGTTGGACTTTACGAAGTGAAAGATCCGTCCGTACAGAACAACGATGGCCAACAGGATGGCCACGAACACGAATACACAGAAAAATATGTAGCTTTTGGCGTAGAGCGGCAGCACTGTGGAGCATGATTTCAGGTCCTGCAAACAGTTCCAGCCCATAATAGGCAGGGTGCCTAGCAACAGCGACAACGCCCAGCTCACCCCGATCAGAGCAAACATGCGGTTGCGCTTGGCGCGGTAATAAGGCTTCGTGTTGAGCATGGTGAAGTAACGCTCAATGGCGATGGCCAGTAAGCTAACGATGGACGCCATCAGCGTAATAAACACGCCACCTTCTCTTAGAAACCAGAGCAGTGGTGTCAAACTCAGCGTCTTCGGCCCTGACAGGACAATATTCAGCATGTAAGTGAATCCGGCTAGCAGGTCTGAGAGCGTCAGATTGCCCAGCAGATAATACATGGGTATGTGGAACTTCTTGTTTTTCCAGATGGCCATGAGGACGATGAAGTTCTCCACAACAATGATAAGGCAGATAAAAAGTAAGGCAATGGCTTCTGGTTTGAGTCCTTCTCGGTCCTGATCCAGTTTGCCTGTATAGTTATAGTGCCGCTGAAGGACTTCATTGTTCTGGTAGCTCTGGAAGGCACTCACGCAAGCGGATGAGGACGCACTGGACAACCCTGCGATGGGTGAAGGGTGAATTGCGTCCATGGGTACCCAGCAGTAAAAAAAAAAAAAAAAAGTCTTCTTGCTGTTAGTCTTTCTCAGTGATGAGACACCATGGAATTCAGCTCATCAAATTCATCACTGCAGTGCTGTTGAGCACTGAGCGACCAGAGGATGACGCAGGTGAACAGAGCTGCTTCATTTGGGTCCATCACTTAATTCCTGACCCTAAAACACAAGAGCATAAAAACATCATCAGCTTACTAAACAAAGTGAGCAGAAACAAACCAAACACCCACTGTCTCTCTTTCTGCTTGCTGCTGTTTGGTCATCAAAACTTTAAAGGGGACCTATTATGCCCCTTTTCACAAGATGTAATAGTAAGTCTCTGGTGTCCCCAGAATGTGTCTGTGAAGTTTCAGCTCAAAATACCCCACAGATCATTTATTATAGCTTGTCAAATTTTCCCCTATTTAGGTGTGATCAAGAACACGCCGTTTTTGTGTGTGTCCCTTTAAATGCAAATGAGCAGTTGCTCCCAACCCCTTTCCAGAAGAAGGCGGAGCTTTAACAGCTCAACAACAACAAAGCTGTAGAATGTCACGCAGCCAAAATGACGATTGTCAGTAGAGGTGTTCAGCCTTACAAACTGGAGTCGGACACTGGAGAAACTCAGGAAGAAGTTACAACTTTTAGAAACACCTGGACATTTCTGAATGGTTAGTGGATAAATGTATGTAGTTGCTGTGGAGTTGATTCAACTCATCAACTAGCATGTGCCGTCATGTTAATCTTTTGTGCAAATCCAGCATTAAATTTACCCTCATTTGTGAAGCAGTCTGGCGTAAAATGACGGTATGGCAACAACACTCTACTACAACAACTCTTTCTCTTCTCTAAAGCAGCCCAACATGGCCTCACCCCCTTTGTTGTGTGTTCTCGGGGGCAGGGTCTATGTCAATTTTAGGGTTAGTGGTGTCACTAACCTGGGAAGAAGCTCATTGTGGTCCCTACCAGCCGTTTGTCAGAGAATTCTGAAAATATCTCCCTTTTATAATCAATAAATTACTTACTTTAAAGGGATAGTTCACCCAAAAAATCACCTTAAGTTGTTCCAAACCTGTATGAGTTTCTTTCTTCTGTTGAACACAAAAGAAGATATTTTGAAGAATGTCAGTAACCAGACAGTTGACGGTAGCCATTGACTTCCAAAGTAGGAAAAAATAAATACTATGGAAGTCAATGGGGCACATCAACTGTTTTGTTACAGACACTATTCAAAATATCTTCTTTTGTGTTCAGCAACACAAAGAAATTCATACAGGTTTGGAACAACTTGAGGGTGAGTAAATAATGACAGAATCTTCATTTTTGGGAACTATCCCTTTAAGTCATCTGAGAAACATTCTGTAAAACGCTATTCTTCATATTTTATGGTGTTTAGAGAAATTAATTTAAAGGATTAGTTCACCCAGAAATGAAAATTCTGTCATCATTTACTCACGTTCAAGTTGTTCTAAACCTGCATGAATTTCTTTCTTATGCTGAACACAGAAGAAGATATTCTGAATAGTGTCTGTAACAAAAATATATATATATATATTATGGAAGTCAATGGGGACCAAAAAAAAAAGAAGAAGCTTGGTTACCAGCATTCTTCAGAATATGTTCTTTTGTGTTCAGCATAAGAAAGAAATTCATGTAGGTTTAGAACAACTCGAGGGTGAGTAAATAATGACAGAATTTTATTTTTGGGTGAACTATCCCTTTAAGCCAATCTGATTAATTTCATGACCAGAAATGTTTAGTCTTTTATAGTTGTTCAGTTTCACAAACATGAGTGATGTTGAGCCAAGGAATTCTGGGGCTCCATTCAGACACATGTTAACGTTTAACTGTATCATGTTACATTAGAGGACTGCGTATGTAAAAGATTGATGCTTGTTTGCCACAGGAAAACAACTCAACTGATCGTACGTTCTTCCATCAAATGAAAAAGCTCTCGCGAATTCTGTTGATTAACATTTATATAATGATAAGGTCACATCAAATTAAAGAAATATGTAGATATATTTGATTCAGCAACACTTTAGAATAAAATTAATGGGTAACATTTTATTTTGATGGTCCAATTTAGACATTCTACTAACTATAAGTAACTTTGCAACTACATGCTCTCATTAGAGTATTAGTAGATAGGGTTCAGGTTAGTAAAATGTAGTTGTAAAGTTACTTATAGACAGTAGAATGGCTAAACATTCTACTGGACCATAAAATGTTACCAGTTAATGCTAGTTAACATTAACAACGAGCAATACATTTGTATTGTATACATGATTTATTAATTTTAAATGTTAGTTAATAAAAAATAGCTACAGCTTTTCATAGTTCATATCAGCTCAGGTCCATTAAATAATAGATACAACATTTGATTTTAATAATATATTAGTAATTGTTGAAATTAATATGATCTAAGATAAATATATTCTTTAGAAGTAATTTTAGGTCATGTTAACTGATGTTATCAAATAAAAATCTTTAAGCTTTCACTTTCTTAGAATTTCTTAGAAATTCTTGGCTATATGCTATTGGTTATTTTCTTTACGTGTATTTCATTTTCTGTACATACATTTTTTTTTTTTACAGTGTTTTAAATTTTAGATTCTTTGATGGATGTCAGATGTCTTTGGCTCTTATAGTACAAGCTTTACGAGAGACACGTGGTAGAATTATTAATCAGCTAGAAGCATATATAGTGCAGCGATGTTATTCTGTATTGTCCCTGTTAAATAAAACAATAAAATAATAATAAAAATCAACCAAACAGAAACTTTCTCTCACACACAAATACCCACACACACACACACACACACACAAGCACAGCTTGCACTCATTTATCTCCTCTCACAGAGTTCCTGACCCTCATTATTCATAGTAATAATTTGTCAGAATGGTTAGAAATCTCTTACCGTTTCTAGTAATGTGTGTCAGTGAAGCTTCTGCTTTGCCATGAAGAACTTCAGTGGCAGAAAGAAACACGACTCAACATGAAACTACAGAGGAGCTGCACGTTTACTGGAGACTCGCTCACTCACTCTCTCTATATATCTCTCTCTCTCCTACTGCAGACCTTTAGTGGTTGAGGGTTTAACACTTTTTATGTTTGTTGGTTTCTTTGAGTCATAATATGATTTTGACATGGTTCTTGCTGTAGGAGTAATAATAATGTAATGTAATAATAATGTAGGAGACCACAATGTCTACTGAAAAACATAAAACAGCTGAAAATGTCATTATCGGTCTCAGCAATTTAACCAGGTTAATTAACTGATCTACGCTTAAAAATAAAGGTTTTTGTTGGCATCGATGGTTCCATAAAGAATCTATAACATTCCATTCCACAAAAGGTTCTTTAGATTTTTTAAATCATTCTTCTATGGCACTGCTGCGTAAAATTATTTTTGGAGACTTTATATTTAAGAGCGTACTGGATGACTTTAATCATGTAACCGAAAGCCTGACCGCCGTGACCAGATAACACGACTGAGCCGAATAAAGGTTTAGTCAAATGAAGTGAATGTGACTCTGTTGTTGAATCAGGCTCGAGCTCAGACTTGTCTTCTCATGTTCCGCCTCGGGTATCAGAGTTACTGTTACTGCCTACCAACTTGCCCGACTGCATCTCTGAGCTTCCTGTTCACACACCTGCGCATTTATATTTGTCTTTGAACTGTGTCACTGTGTCGTGCAGGAACCTCCCGTGAGCTTCTGACACACATCAGGACTTGAGCAGTCCTCACTCGAGTCCTGTAAATAAAACAATAAAACAAACACTGAGCATCTTTGTTTAGCTGACAGACGTTATAGGCCAAACAGACGAGTCAAGAGAAAATCTGATCCAGTTTCTATCTGGGCAGATCCTGCAGAACATCTTCAGTAAAACTGGCTTAAGATGCAGTTCTCACGGGTGCATTGGGGAATGAAATATAAGTTTGTTTGTTTGTGTAGTTTGAATGTTCAGTAGTTTTGTCTAAAGGTCATGTGCATCACTGACAGTTATATAAAGGGTTCAGAGGTCAGACAGGGCATCCAGTTTGACCTTTGAGGTCACATTGTGCATGGTTAAACAGTGCAACGTGAAAATAATGCAAAATTTTTAAGATTTTAAAGGTAGGCCCTAGAAAAGACTTTATTTTATTCTTTCTAACATGCAGCAGCTGTGCTGTGGTTGCAGTGCTTCATTAATATATTGTGGTAAATGAGGAGGTTGTTTCCTGTCTGGGGCAAGCCATGCCAGACCTTATAAATAAAACAAATATATCCAAAGTTTTAAAATTTTTAAATCTCAACACATGTTACAGTAATGAAAATGGGAGGGTTTTTTTTATCCAACACTTTTATCGCTTCTTTATACAGTGATTCTATTAACTAATAAAACAATACTCAATTGCGACCCAAGTGCTTTTTGCTAGTTTCAGCCCGACGCAGTTATCATTTTCTCGTCCTGTGCCCTGTTGTTTAAATAGTTGTCACCTGTTGGAGTTTGGGTTCCTTGCCGCTGTCGCCTTTGGCTTGCTTAGTTGGGGACACTTGACAATTGATATTTGATATTCAACAGTGCTTTGATCTACCTGCATTGACACTATTCCTTAAGAGCTGCTGTGCAGCAAAAATAATGTACCAGTTATCACTGTAAAGCTGCTTTGACACAATCTACATTGTAAAAAGCGCTATATAAATGGTGAATGAATGAATAGCAAATGCATTTGCACCTATCTGTGCACCCATGGGTGTGCTGGTCTGAAAACAAGGTGTGTTCAAGCGTATTGTTGGTGCGTTGCTATTTTGAGGCAACTGAAATAGACTGCGCCATTGTCCAACTGAAACCTGGTCTAAAGTCAATGGTGCAATATTTTTTTTGTTATTTAAAGAGCGCGTTAGTATTGTGTGCCTATAGGCGGGTGCACAACGCGCGTACACTCTGCTTATTAAGGGGAGACCGGGGGCAAATGTAACAGGGGGAAATTGTAACATCTCAAATTACACCAATCAGAAATGAGACAGAACCATGAAACTCATTTTGCATGTGCTCTGTGGAGATCCCTGTCTGCATGCCAAAGGACAAGCTTTTTCTACAAAGACTCATTTTTGAGGTAAAAAAAGTATTTTTTTTTCATCTAAAGTATTTTCCTCATACCGTCTTAACCATTAATGTCTATAAAATTAAATCTGTCTTGTTTTGATAACCATTCTGTTGTCTAACATTTGATATCTTTGTCAAACATTAGCTTTGTTGTTTCTATGGTAGCTTGTCACGGGGTGGTACAATCTGGGGCAATTGTAACACTGCATTTTACAATTGCCCCAGACACCATCAAAATAGTGTCCAGCTTAGTAAGGACATCAAAATAGATTAATAGATTCCAATAATTTAAGAAAAGTGTTTTTGCCTCTCAGTCTGGTTCACAGCATGCCTAGGTTGCCTCTGTTCACAGCATGCCTAGGTTCAGACCAAGGAAAACAGCAAGGGGAGTTAATTAATTGTTCTGGATAATATGGATGTAATGGATATTGAATAGTTTTAACTATATCTATATTCTCTGGAGTTTATTGTGGTCATTGGTATAAACGCAACACTTTTGTTTTTGCCCCCATTTTTCATGAGCTGAACTCAAAGATCTAAGACTATTTTATGTACACAAAAGGCCTATTTCTCTCAAATATTGAATGCACAAAGATACCGTGACGAGATCCTGAGGCCCATTGCCCATTCATCCACGACCATCACCTCATGTTGCAGCATGATAATGCAACAATCCATGTTGCAAGGATCTGTACACAATTCCTAGAAGCTGAAAACATCCCAGTTCTTGCATGACCAGCTTACCCACCGGACATGTCACCCATTAAGCATGTTTGGGATGCTCTGGATCGGCGTATACGACAGCGTGTTCCAGTTCCTGCCAATATCCAGCAACTTTGCACAGCCATTGAAGAGGAGTGGACCAACATTCCACAGGCCACAATCAACAACCTGATCAACTCTATGTGAAGGAGATGTGTTGCACTGCATGAGGCAAATGGTGGTCACACCAGATACTGACTGCTTAAGTGCGCTTTAACCTTGCGCATGAACAGATCCGTTTGCTTGCTAGAGAAGCGTTCAGTTTTTCCGCTTGCAAATTCCGCCATGTAAATAGCGAATCCGCCATGGCGCGAGCGCAACTGGCTTTTAAAAGGGAATGGGAGATGAGACTCTGATTGGTTTATTGCAAGTTATGCCCAAAACACACCCATTACTCATTTAAAATAGGTGTCAGAATGTCAGAACTGCATGAAATAAAATCAGAATTGTGCGAAATAATATCAGAATTTCGAGAAATAAAGTCAGAATTGCGTGAAATAAAGTCATAATTGTGCGAAATAAAGTTAGAATTACGAGATAAAGTCAGAATTGTGCGAAATAAAGTCAGAATTACAAGATAAAGTCAGAATTGCAATAAAGTCAGAACTGCAAAAAATAAAGGCAGAATTGCAATAAAGTCAGAACTGCAAAAAATAAAGGCAGAATTGCAAGAAATAAAGTCAGAATTGCAAGAAATAAAGTCAGAACTGCGAGAAATAAAGTCTTAAATAAAGTTTTAATTGCAAGAAATAACGTCAAAATTACGAGAAATAAAGTCAGAATTGCGAAATAAAGTCAGAATTGCAAGATATACGTAACGTGCACCTGCTTCCTATCAGTGACACTTTATAAGCTGCAGTCAAACACACACATTGCTGAGTATTGTTGAGCCTATGTTCAAATTCTGTGTTGTTCCTGTTTTTTCTTGTTTTGCCTTGCCTAGCCCTGGACTGATTCCTTGTTTTATGATCGTTCGCTGCCTGCCTTGACCATTGCTTGTGTTTTTGGATTACTCTTTTGCCTTGCCTTCCTGTTACTGTTTGCTGATGATCGACCTACTACCTGTTTGACTACGCTCTTTTTATGAATAAAGCCTGCACGTGGATCCACACCTATGTTGTCACATTCTCGTTCATTACAATATAAAGTCAGAAAAGCAAAATAAAGACAGAATTGCGAGAAATAAAGTCAGATTTGTAAAATAAAGTACACACACTCTATCAACACTCTATCAAAAATTCATATAACACAGCAACAAATGCTTTCAGGGATTCAGGAATCCCTGAAATTCCTGAAACCTCTTACTGGGATTCAGGAATTATTCTGCAGCTCAATGTCTATTACACTATACAAAAATAATTTGACAGATGCAGATACAGTAAAATACAGCAATGAACTTTTGGGGGAAAATGTTTTTTTTTTTTTTTTTCATTTTACTGTTGTAAACTGATTTGCAGAAGATGAAAAGAATGAGAAGAGTATACGTATATGAACTTGGTATGTACCACAATACAGTATACTGTCAATTACAGTAAAAAAAAAAAAAAAAAAAATTCAACATCCTCTGCACATTTGGCCAAATTTTATTATAGTATACAGCAGTGGCGAGCGATTACTTTTTTAACCAGGTATGTTGGGTGGTGCGTCATGTAAAAAATGTAGCCGATGCAGTTAAGTTGAATGGGTTTTTAGCAAATAAGCAAGACGCTCGCGTTCTCTCTATTTGCTTGCTCATTACAAATAGCAACACAGCCAAAAGTATTTCTAATATGTTTGCTGCCTTCCATACCTTTTATTGAGAGTAGTCTACATTCACCTGAGACGTGCCTTCACAAACAACCGTAATAGCTTTTGTGATGTTTGAGTCGACGGAGGCGCAAAATATGCTGTATTTTGTCATCCGCTAGGTGCCGCTAGTGTCACAGAAACGACATACTTCACCTTTAAACGTATCAGTTTAGGACCATAGACTGTAAAAAAGGACATATCCCCCCCAATTTGGTTAATTCAGTTTTGTATCAAATACAATGTGATTTTCGGTGATCGAGATCTGACAGCAGCTCATTTTACCTATTGGGCAAGCTTCAGCTCACAACTTATCCTGGGGCACGTTCAAGCTCAAACCGGTGCCCAACGTTTTGCTACGGTTTCCGGGTTGAACGACATGTTTCCTGGAAACAGTGTGCAACGGTGTGCAAGGGGTTTGAGATACGTTTTTTCTTGTTTGGTGGGTGTGTCAAAAATGTCAGCCCAATCAGCATCAACATGAATTTAAACCACGCGATATTAAAGAAACATCTCCTAAATGTAATTACTAACCTAATGTTATTTGAGATATGTGTATTTTTCATGAATCCTGATTGAGTTTCATCTATAATAGAGTCTAGGACATTTTTTATTCTTTTAGCAAATATAGAAGCAATTAATTTATAATCATTATTCAAAAGACTAATTGACCTCCAATTATCTATAATAGTCAAATCTTTTTTAGGCTTAGGGATAAGGGTAATTAATCCTTGAGTTATAGTAGATGGGAGGATGGAACTAGATAAACTTTCACAAAAAACTAAAAGAAGAAAAGGGGCTAGCTGCTCAGCAAATAATTGATAAAACTCAGATGTTAGACCGTCAGTTCCAGGAGGTTTATTATTTTTTAAATTATAAATTGAATTGATTATTTCTTCTAAAGTAATAGGTTCGTCACACATATCCCTATCTAAATTTTTAATCACACCTATTTTGGAAGTCATTAGAGGCTTTAGCGTCAAATTGTGATGCATAGGTTACAGTAGAAGGTGGAGCAATACTCTGAAATCTCTTTAGGTTCCTTTGATATGTTATTATTAATTTGAAATTGATGAATAGTATTTAATGTAGCCTGATTTTTTTTTCTAATCTAAGGAAGTAGGAGGTATCTTCCTGTTCTTTATGAATTTTAGCAAGGTGACTACCAACATGTCTTAAGTATTTACAAACTTAATGAGGCGAGTAATTTCTATTTTTACTGATTCTCTTTTCAATAAATAATTAAGTTTCCAATAAGATGATTTTGCCGAACTGTAATAAGAGGATATCTGCATATTGAGAAAAATGGCTTTGTGGTCAGTAAGAGGAGTTGGAAATATGTCAACAGAAATATTGTGTAAATCAACATTTTTAGATATAAGCCAGAAATCTATTCTTGATTGTCTGGAAAAGTTAGTATTACACCAAGTATAGGCTGTTTTATCTGGATATTTTATATGTCTGTTAGGTCATATTTATAGCAAATTACATGGGGCATTTTTTGGTGGCATACGATCTAACATATTATCTGGAGCAATGTTAAAATCTCCTCCCAAACAAAGTATACTAGATGGATATTTGTTTAGCCAAAACACCATTTTGTTTTCAGTTGTCTCAAACAAAGCCTTGTTTTCATTTAAAGAATTGTAACCATAAACGTTAACCAAAATAATGAAAATATTACTGATGCGAAGAATCAAAAAGATAAAGGGCGGAGTGTTCAGATCAAAAAGAAAAAGAGCTTTACGCTTCACAGAATCTCTCAAACCCCTGGCATTTAGAGAGATAACAGAGATAGAAATCATGAACAAGTTAGTAAACAAAAATGTTACAGTAAGTGCAAAAAGAGCACAACAAGTAGTGAGTATAAACTTGAGAACCGTAGCTCAGCTGAACATACTAAAAGGAAATACTACCGTCAAGGTATGACAACTGGTTGCCTAAAGGAAATAACAAAGACACGAGCCGTAACGAGAGGCATCATCCGTAGATGTGAACGTAATTGGTAACTGAAAACTTAGTTCGTTGAGTTCGAAACGTTCATGGACGATAATCTGGATGGAAAAGGAAATTGTTCGTAAAAGAAAATCTGATTCATGTTTTTTTTTTTTTTTTTTTTACACTTTTCAGCAGTGCTTCTTCCATGATAGGCCACAACTTCTTTCGTCTTTCTCTATCCAGCGGAGTAAGGTCTTCCATAAACCGCATCCCCCCGAAGATTTCGCTGCCTTCCATACCGCTTCAATGATAATGCGCGAGATAAACTGTACTATGACAGCACGAGGGGTAGACTTGCTGCCAATTTGATTCAGCTTTCCCCCCAATCTGAAATGTAAAAAATCCAACTTGCAAAATGTTGGCTCAGTTTAAAACTGTAAGTCAAGTGGACAAATTTTTGAGCACAGTGTTGAGTTTACTTATAAAAGCTATTTAACGGCATGTTGATTTCTACCTTGTCCACTGAATATAAACAATTAAGTTGAGAAAACATAATATTTTGATTTCTAAGTTCGATTGTTTAACTTTTCTGTTATTGCGCATGCGCGATCTGTTGTCCCGGTAACGCGCGGGGTTTCGCCTCTCCAATCACGCTGATGAAGGGAATGGATTTCAGCGTCTGTTCAAGGTGAGTTTTTAACGTTATTGTTGAAATTAAGCTAAATAAACTGCACACCTAGATTATAAAGTGCAATGATATGTTCATAAAAGAGTACACTCATTCTATAGCACGTGGTTATATTTTCAAAAGAGCTCAATTGCCGAGTTAGCGATCTTCATAGTTTAGCTACTAACATCTGAAGGCTAACGTTAACAAAATAGTGTATCAATTAAAAAAAAATAAAATGTATAGAAGGTGTTAATTTTGTTCTTTAATGTTCGTCATCTTTGATTTTACTGTAGGCCTAAATGCGCAGTAAACACGGCCAAGTAAGTATGTGTGAGTTACCATACTATAGTTTTGATCAACGTTGTGTCACATTGTGTTCCTTTTTTCCTTTTAAGTGAAATTTAGTAACTAGTTAACTTTTTATTATGTTTGTATTAACTAACACTAGTTAATGTATTAAATAACATGAACTAACAACGAGCAAAACATTTGTTACAGTAATTATTAATTTTTGTAATGTTAGTTAATAAAAATCCACCTGTTCATATTACTTCAGTGCATTGACTAATGTTAACAAATGCAACATTTAAATTTAAAAATGTATTAGGAAATGTTGAAATTAACATTAATTAACATAAAATTTAATAAATGCTGTAGAAGTATTGTTCATGCTTTGTTAATGTTAACTAAAACATTGTTAACTAAATCAATGTTAACTAAAACATTAGTGTTACCATCATTTATTAATATTTTATGTTGTTTTAAACATTTAATGTTAATTTTGTATAAATGTAACATTGCACCTCTCAAATTATTTTTTTTCACCTTTCATTAGGTTTGGAATGCAGTGTAAGCTTTGCAAATTTACCCACAGTATACTAGCAGAGAGGTCTTCTTGAAACATTACAGGTTTCACCACTATCAAGGGTGATCCTGGCATCCTGTTACTGACTGCATCTGCACTTTCAAAACCATAGGTGCGTTAAAATCTCATTTGATAGGAGCACACAGACCGCTGCAGTTAAAGAGCACTTTAATTTTTAATGGGATTTTAAAGATTTTTGTCAGCTATCTCAGTTTTTAGTTTTAAACCATATCAGAAATAATTTGAAGAAACATGACACAGTCAAATGTCCTTTTTGTTTTTCTGCCTTTAAGACCTCAGATATCCTTGCTCAAAGAAAGGCAACAGCTCTCAAAGGGCCCCCTGTGTTTATGAGGGAAAAGTCAGAAAACGTCCTGAAGACCTGCCTGGTAAGAATATGTGTTGTTATCAGCATATACACCCAGCATATACACTATCCAAAACACATCAATTCAGTTCAGTTCTATCAGACAAGAGGCAGGGAAAAGAGTAGAAAGCAAGAGACAAAGTGATGGTAAAAAATAGTTTATGGAATAATTGTTAACACTACACAACAAAAGTTAATGTATTAACTAATATTAACTAACCACGAGCAATATATTTGTTACTGTATTTGTTACTCTTTGTTAATGTTAGTTTAAGGGATAGTTCACCCCAAAATGAAACTTTTGTCATTAATTACTCATCATCGTGTCGTTCCAAACTTGTAAGACTTCCATTCATCTTCAGAACACAAATGAAGATCTTTTTGATGCAATCAGAGATTTCTGTCCTTCAACTGACTGCCGTTGCTACAACCACTTTGACACTTCAAAAAGTTCATAAAGAGACTGTAAAACTAATCCATATGAATCAAGCGGTTTAGTCCAAATTTTCTGAAAAGACTTGATTGCTTTTTATGATGCATAGATTTAATGTAGGCTTTACTCACATGTAAACATTGATCTGCAAACATAAGCTCAACCGAAAACCTCTTGCAGAAGCTCAAACGTGTTGTGTAACCAATGAGGTTTATTATTGTGTGTTACGCAGCATGTTTGAGCTTCTGCAAGAGGTTTGTTCTTGTGTGTTATTTATGTTTGGTTGAAAATCTAAGATTTCATCAAAAATATCTTAATTTGTGTTTGAAGATGAACAAAGGTCTTATGACTTTGGAACAACATGAGGGTGAGTAATTAATGACAGAATTTTCATTTTGGGGTGAACTAACCCTTTTGTTAACGTTTGTTACTTCAGTTCATTAATTGTCAACAAATCCAACTTTCGGTTTTAATAATGTATTGATTGAATATTGATATTAACATTAACAAAGATTAACAAATGCTGAAGAAGAGCAGTTCATTATTAGTTCATGTTTACTAATGTAGTTTACTAATTTCATCTAATGAAACCTTGTTGTAAAGTGTTACCGAATAATCTTAGTTTAGCTTTTCTCAGTGATCATTCTGATTTTATCTGATAGCACAAATTCAACAAGTGTTATACCAAAGCAAACACAATGGAAAATTACTGCTTCACAACACTGTCCTGAATTTTGTCAGTACAATGCATTTTTTGCATTACTTTTAAACAATATAAAAGTGTTAGATCAACACGGCTGTGTATTCTGCTGCCAACGAGTGCCACAGGTAATCACATCAATGTTGATATTTTGTCTAACAGTACAGTTGCAAGTGTGGCGCTGTTTGGGGTTGGGACATACAGGCAGTTTTATTGTTTTTTCAGTACTATGACTAAATTGGGTCAAGCTTTACAACTTGTCTACCTTTACTTTCCAAATGTCGTTATGTGTAGGAAGAGTAGGAAGATGTTAAACACTGTGGTCTAGCAGAATTCAGTCAATGGAAAATGACTTTTGACCATGTTTTTATTCTGCTTCTTACTTTAGGACACAGAGCCAGAAGACCGTTACACAAAGAGGATGAAGATGGGGATCTTAAGCATCGTCAAAGATGATGTTGCGAGCATCCATTCCAACCCAAATGTAAGGTGCTTCTGTTGTTCTACACGAGCTAGTTGTGCTGGAGATCTTCCCACTTCTTTTGATCTCCTCTTTGGCTTGATTTATTGCCTGAACTTGAACTATCCTAAAGAGCTTAAATAAACTTTTGAAATCACTAATTTGTTATTCTAGTTGTTCCTGTTGTCAGTAACAGTTGTTCCTTAACAGTACATGTCCATAAATAAAAAAAACAAACGAAAAAAACCCCCACAAAAAACAAAGCTTTGAGTTGTAATGTAAGGCCAAGTGTTGTTTTAGCAGTTGTAATTCTTAATTTCTGTAGCATGTTTGTTGCATGGATGTACTAAATGTAATAGACAAAATTTCAAAAATGCAATGCAAGGTGTGTTGTAACTTTTAAAGGTTTAGTTCAGCCAAAAATGAAATTTCTGTCATTCATTTCTCACCCTTATGTCTTTCTACCCCAGAAAGACCTTTGTTCATCTTCAGAGCACAAATTAAGATATTTTTTATGGAATCCGATAGCTCAGTGAGGCCTCTATTGCCAGCAATGTTACTGCACCTCTCAAGATCCATAAAGGTACTGAAAACATATTTAAAACAAGTCATGTGACTACAGTGGTTCAACTTTAATGTTATAAAGCGTTATAAAGTGCACCAAAAACCCCCAAAAATAACGACTTTTCAACAATATGTAGTGATGGACGATATCAAAACACTGCTTTGGAGCTTTACGAACCCACTATCGTACTTTCTTTTTGACATTTTGCTGCTATGCCGTCTAGCAATAGCATGCAGTGACGTAAATGAAAATGACTGTTATGATTTGACCAGCAGCTGACTGGACAGGTGTCACCCAAATGTCACATCTATCCAATCACCTGCTTATTATTAGTTTTTAATGTTTCTTATGATCCAATGAGGGTCTTTTTTGTTCGTGTTTAAGTCAATTTAAAATAATAAAAAATAGTCTGGCCAATCTGGGCCCCTGTACACATGGGGCCCCTAGGCTATAGCCTAGGCAAGCCTATGCATTAATCCGCGCCTGACTATAGCAGTATATTTGTCTTCTGACACAAGACTATATCCCTAGGCAGTCATCAGTTCTGCAAAAATACAGTAAACATAAAAAATGGCTACAAATAAAGTTGACAATCACAAGTTTGATGGTGTACAACAGTGGTCTCAAACTGCCAGCCCGCGGGCCATTTACGGCTTTCGATGTTGTTACGGAAAGGCAAAGCTCATCAGTTGGTCCTTGTCACATGACCTGCGGTGCGCTTGCGGTATTCTGAAAAGTTGAGATGTATTCATTTCACCGCGGCATAGGCGCGCCTACCGAAATGACAGTAAAAGCACTCGCGCAAGTCGCAAGCGTCGATTTAAACCACCGAAACTTGTCCGATGCTACCAATAAGTCATATGCTTCAGTCATATGCGGAATTATTGTTACGTGCGTTGTGCATCGACACGACTCCTCAGTGGGTGAATCTAATGTTTACTGTCAATCACTACACCGGAGTGGTTACTGTACTTCAGAATTACAGATTCTACGTCTTGAAAGTATGACCAATATAAGAATTTTCACTGGAAAATATCAGCTGAATAAGTAAGTAACATTTCTGCCACTTTTGTTCTGACCAACTGAGGAAAAAAGCATTAGGCCTACAATAAATCGAGCTGCCAATGGTGATTAAATCTAACGAT
This sequence comes from Elopichthys bambusa, assembly GCA_037101425.1. Taxonomy (NCBI): domain Eukaryota; kingdom Metazoa; phylum Chordata; class Actinopteri; order Cypriniformes; family Xenocyprididae; genus Elopichthys; species Elopichthys bambusa. The sequence goes on along the minus strand of CM074440.1, from coordinate 24,186,557 downwards.
CGCTTAGCTCGAATCACGTCAAAACGTGCAAGTTATTATTATTGTTATTTGTTCTCTGTGTATTAGCGTTACCTATAGATTTCAATATCTAGCCACTCCACAGTTCGAAGTCTTTTGCTTTTGACTACGGGTGAATCTCCAGCTGTTAAAGATGATTGTCATTTGGACCTTTCTGGATTACAATCCGCCATCAAAATGATAAGTTTAGCTATTTCAGCTGCTGTGAGAAATAAATGATCCGCTACAAGCAGCATACTCACATGATATAGCTGTTTTCTAGAACTCCTACAGACGTGACAGTAATGACGCAAAGACGAACCGCTGCATGCTCGAATTTCCTGCGGAAATCCACCAGGTCGCTCTTATTATAAAACATTATTACAAGCTTACCGTTGTAAATCGGGCTAAGATAAGGAGATAGTTTTGAACACTGGCTGGTTATGTACTTGCTCAAAAATTGATTTTAGATCATTTTTAACCAAAAAAAAGTTCCGGACTGCAGCTTTAAATGTGTCATTGTTTTGAGAACTGAACGAATGGTTTGGGAAACTGTGCCAACTGAATCACTTTTAATGTGTTAGCAGCAATCGAGAAAAACAAAAATATGTTTAGATTCTTACCTAACTCTGCTATTAGTTTCTGTGACCGGGATCTTTGTATTGATTTCATGTTATTGTTTCGTCGGATGGCAAAAAGACCTTTATCCATGATGAAAGTGGAGTGGGAGGTCAGAGAACCAGCAAGCCAAAAAATTACAAAATGAACCTCAGACATATTTGGGTGGGATTACATTTCTCAGAGGAATTCTGAGTTAACCGAGAAGCAGCCATTTTCCGATTCACGAACAAATAGAAAAACAATTTGTAAGCGAACTTGGCTGCACTGTGTGTTTTTGATTCACAAAGAATCGGTTCATAAGAGTCATTTGTTAATGAAGCGGACTACACTGGACCCGCTGCGTGCGTGCAACCATCATGCACAGTTGATTGAAAACGTGTTTTCTTGCCATTATTTTGCGTTATGCTGTCTTTTTTATGTCATCAAATTTAAGTGCCGCTGCTGAAAAGCAGTACTTTAAACACTGCTTACGTTTATATTTAATTCTGTGATAATTCTGGGGTGGCAGATGGGGTGGCAAAGCTTTTTCTTAGGGTGGCAGTTGCCACACCGTGCCACCCTGGTAGATCCGCCCCAGGGATACCTTTGAATGCGTCATCTCTACTAATTGTTTTGCAACCATACACACAGTTTTTTTTTATTTATTTTTTTTATTCAATAATAAACCTGATTTGGTAAGACAGTCCTGAACATTGGTCGTAGTAGAAGTCAAAGTAATAGAAGCTTCTTTAAAATTACTTAAATGACTACATCATCTGCATACATCTGAACATTTACATCTTTACGTACTCCAGGTAAATTATTAATATAAAGTGAAAATAGAATTGGTCCCAAGAGCCTTGTGGAACCCCCTTGCGGCAAGCAAGGTAAGAAGAATTAGTACCATCAATACACACAATATTTTTCTATTTAAAGATGATTGAATGTTTAGAGTTTTGCCTAAAGGTTGTTTGCATCACTGACTGTTAACATTTACATTTACATTTAGTCATTTAGCTGACGCTTTTCTCCAAAGCGACTTACAAATTAGAGTAGTAGAAGCAGTCGAATCAACATGAGTACAATCCAAAACAGTACGTAAGTGCCGTGTCAATTCACAGTTTCATCAGTAAAGTGCTCGTAGCAAGGTTTTTTTTTTTTTTTAATATATACACAAATAGATGGAGAAAGAATAGAAAGTTGAAAAAGAAAGAGTAAAATATAAATAAAAAGTGCTGTATTACTGGGTCAAGTGTTGACGAAAAAGATATGTCTTTAGCAGTTTTTTGAAAATGGCTAAAGACTCAGCTGTTCGGATAGAGCGTGGCAGGTCATTCCACCAACCAGGAACAGACCAGGAGAAGGTCCGTGAGAGTGATTTTGTGCCCCTTTGGGATGGCACCACAAGACGCCGTTCACTTGCAGAACGCAAGCTTCTGGAGGGCGCATAAGTCTGAAGTAGTGAGTTTAGGTATAGTGGTGCAGAGCCAGTGGTTGTTCTGTAGGCAAACATCAGAGCCTTGAATTGGATGCGAGCAGCTATTGGCAGCCAATGCAAACTGATGAAGAGAGGTGTGACATGCGCTCTCTTCGGTTTGTTAAAGACCAGTCTTGCTGCAGCATTCTGGATCCGTTGTAGGGGCTTGACAGTGCATGCTGGAAGGCCTGCCAAGAGAGCATTACAATAGTCCAGTCTAGATAGAACAAGAGCTTGGACAAGAATTTGTGTGGAATGCTCTGATAGGAAGGGTCTAATCTTCCTAATGTTGTACAGAGCAAATCTGCAGGACAGGGCCGTTGTAGCGATGTGATCTGTGAAGCTTAAACCATCATCCATCACCACTCCAAGGTTCCTGGCCGTCCTGGAAGGAGTTATGGTTGACGACCCAAGTTGAATGGAAAGGTTATGATGAAGTGTTGGGTTGGCATCGATCACAAGCAGTTCTGTTTTTGCAAGGTTAAGTTGAAGGTGGTGGTCCTTCATCCAGGCAGAAATGGCTGTCAGGCAGGCTGCGATGCGACCAGCATCCGGATCATCTGGTTGGAATGGGAGGTAGAGTTGTGTGTCATCAGCATAACAGTGATAGGAAAAACCATGTTTCTGAATGACAGATCCTAGTGATGACATGTAGATGGAGAAGAGAAGTGGTCCAAGTACTGAGCCCTGAGGTACCCTAGTAGCAAGATGATGCGACTCGGACACCTCACCTCTTGTTTAGTGTTTCTGACTGTTAGATGCCAGCTAATAAAGAGGTCAGACAGGGAATTCCGTTTTACCTTTGAGGTCGCATTGCATACAGTTAAACAGTGTAACATGAAAATAATGCAAAATAAAACACATTAAAAAGGAAAAAACACAAGATATCTTTCGTAAAAGAAATTACATTGAATTTTAAAGGTAGAAAATTCTTTCTTTTCTTCCTACATGCAGCAGCTGCTGTGGTTGCAGTGCTTCATTAAAATATTGTGGTAAATAAGGGGGTTATTTCCTCTTTCTGCAGTTTGTTTTAGAATCAGTTTGTTTTTTCCTCTTTCTGCTGCTTGTTTTAGAATCAGATGGTTTTACTCATTTAGATGATGATAAACATTTTGCTATGTGATTGCTAAAAGGTGTTTTCTTCCTGTCTGGTGTTCAAGAGTCCTGCACCCTCGTGTCTCTCTGATCTTCCTTTTTCTCCTCCAACACTGATGTCTGAAGAACAGCATGTAGGTTTATGTGTGAGGGTGGGTACTAGTTAAGTGGGCTGATGATGGTTCAGTGTAATAACATCATCGGCTCTCTCATCTCTAGTGTCCTTCATGTTTAGTGTGTTCTTAATCTCTCTTCCTCCTCATATGAGCAGTAGAGCAGCTGTTAAGAGAATGTATGAGATTCTCATTTCAAACACATTTGATGAGATTTCCATTATGTTGCTTGTTCCCTTTATCTTTTTCTCTGTACCATTTACAGCTCATTTAAAGAGACCTGTGTGTGTTACATATGGTTGTTGTGTTGTTGTGATTGGTTTTTGGTTTTGTTCCCAGCCAAAAAGATGTTCTAAGAATGTTTTGCTAAAGTTCCCATTATGCTATGAAAACGTTATTTCTGAATGTTGTCTGAAAAGTTTTTTTTAAAATGTTTTAAAAAGGTTTTTCTTGGTTATGTGGATGTCATTCTTCAAACATTATGGGAACTTTACTTTTGAATGTTCTCTGAACGTTCTGAAACCAGTATTAACAAAATGTTAGATGAACATCCATCTAAAATGTTTCTGAAAAAAACGATGTATAACTAATGTTTTTGTGCTAACATTTAGAGAACATTATTAAAGACCAGATAACTTTGAACGGGCGTTCTATTAACGTTACCGGAAGAACGTTTGTTCATAACTTTGAGAGAACCTTGCCAGAACGTTCCATGTTAGCTGGGGTGTTGGTTTTGACCTGTTTTAGTTCAAAAGAGTTTCATTCATATGTGTATCTGTCCGTTTAAACCAACACAGCACGATTATGTGTCTGTATAAAACCTCAACACAAGAAACCTGAAAACATGAAAGTCACATGAGCAGAAAGACACGCCATCCCTCAGACTCACATCTGCTTATCTGTCTTGTCTGTCTGTTATTGTTGTAGTATCTGAACATCTCTTCTTTTTTTTTCCGTTTACATGGTTTTAAATTTTGAGACTAAACAAGCCCACCATCTCTCTGCCGTCTGCCTGAGCACATGTAAAACAAACACGAAACACACACACACACGTGCCACGTTACATTTTTCACTGTACAGCTAATATAAAAATAGTTTTAAAATAAAACATGCTTTTATTCAGAATCTCAGTCTTGCATGTGTTGATTTACACTATTTTTAAAGCTTTTTATTAACAGATCTGAACATAACAGTAAACCAAATATTAGATGTTGCCATTTCTATAAATAACATGATATGTAACAAAATATGTTCTAAGAACGTTTTGCTAATGTTCCCATTAAGTTATTCCCAAAATGTTATTTCTGGATTTATGTTTTAAAAATTCCATTTTGAGAATGTTACTTTTGAATGTTCTCTGAACGTCCTGAAACAAGTAGTAACATTTTAAAAAAATGTTAGATGAACGTCCAACTAAAACAATTTAGAAAAAAAGTTCCATGAAAGATGCATAAATAATGTTTTTGTGCTAATGTTTTGAGAACATTATTAAAGACCAGATAACATTGAACGAACATTCTATTAACGATACTGAAAGAACGTTTGCTCATAACATTCTAAGAACTTCCCTGTTAGCTGGGATTATGACATTTATGATAATACTGATCTGACAGAAGCTAAAAACATGAACCCACTGAATCATGAAGACAAACTGCTGTTGTGTTTGGATATTTTTATGATTAACATCTCACTGTTCTTTATGCTGCTATCTGCTTCAGAATGAGGAGATCAGATGAGATGTGATGAAGCTCCACTGCGGGTCGTATTGAGGCTGAATGTCAGTCTTTGTTTCGCATCAGTGTGTTTCTAAAACCCTCAGGATTTATGTTCACTGTAGCTGGCTGCACAGGCCTACTGTTCTCAGAAAGATCTCTCACTTTCTATTAGATGGCAAAGTCGACATCCAGCAGATATCTGGTAACAATGCATCATTTTTACCACATGGGTGAGAAATTCCTTTTCAGCCTTTCTAGTGCATGTAAACACCTACATTAGGGTGATGGGACAGTCCCAAAACTGTGAACTTTGTCCGGTGTCCTGCAAGATGTAATCGGTGTCCTGCATTTGTGTTATTATTTCTTTCTTCCCTGAAATTACAATACCATAATAAATAAATATAAAAACTGATTGCCATTTAAAAATCTATTTGCAGCAGGAAAAAATGCCAACCAATGCATTCGTAGAGAGGGTTTTTTTCCGCTGATGATGGAGCAAAGGAACCAGTGCGAACCTCATCAAAAGTCGGTATGGAACAGAAGTTGCACTAGTCTTTTCTTCCCTATTGTGGTGTAAGTGAAATGCTTCTGGAACAAGAACACATGTAGGGCAGGGCTTGATTTTGTCTGTGGGGAAATGATTGGATGGTTGGATGGTTGTGGTTTGCTATTTGTGGATCTCATGTTACAGGTTGGGGGGCGGTGGAGGGCGGTGGAGGGCGGGGGCCCTCGCATCAGTAAACACATCATTTAATTTTCATTAACGTTTCATGCCGACTTCAATAAAAACTACTGTTTGTCAATGGAATAATCTGAGGACAGCACATAGACATTTCCAACATTTCAATATGTAAATCAGTTTTATGTTACACCTTAATATTAATGTTAATTTTATTAAGCAAATCTCTGCACTCATTTTCTCTCTTTCTCTGGGCTGTTGTGTGATCCACAGAAAAACAAGAACGTGAGAAAACCAGACAGACACAGGCGTATTTGGAGAGACATTCAGCCTGTAATTGAGTGTGTGAATCAGCCTCATAAAGCTCAGTGAATGTGTGAATGCAGCATGACATCACTGTCTGCAGACACACACACATGTTTTTATTGAATTGGATTGTCCTGTAGGTGAACATTAAAAAAAACAACAGTGTTTTTGTTTTATTATAGAGAAATTGTACTGTCACATTGACTCTTGAATGCTAATATGAGGAAGCCATAACCATGACCACAGAGATCAGCAGCCGTTCTGATTTGAAATGTTAAACTGGTCTTTATGATTGTTTGTCTAGTGAAAGTAAGACATGAAGCAACATGCAAATGACACTCCTTTAGATTTGATCAAAATTACTATGTAACTTTCTTTTGTTCAAAATGAACAAAATTTAAATAATGAATCAATAAATCATCAATCCTTCTTCCCAAACATGTTTTTGTCTTACCCTGATTCACTGTGTAAGACAGTTATAAGTGTTTATATTTTAGACTGAGCAAGATGCTTTTTGCGGGAAATTGTGTACATACGCCACTTGTCTGTGCGTGTCTCGTCAAGTCAAGTCACCTTTATTTATAAAGTGCTCTTCTGGCCAATGGCGAACGGTGTGTGATTATGATTAAATTGGGATATGTTATGTGGAGGGGCTCTGGTTTCAGGCTTTCGAGGGGTGCATGTGTATGCAAAGACTACAAAATCGTATCAGTTGACAAACTGTAAAATATAACAAGTTGAGAGAGCCCTCTGCTATGAACAATAAAATGCTGATCAAAATCGTTCTATAGATGCTGGTAGTGTGCAAAGCTACATCTGATGACAATAAAATCTTTCTGTAGGCCTGTGCCTTCTCCTTTGTGTCAGTATCAAATATAAGAGTGATGCTACCATTAAAGGAGAGAATATAATTACAAAATACAGTGCTCGACATTAAGCCTTGTTTTGTGCTTGTCCTTTGGACAACTAAACTGGTCATTTACTTGTCAGAGTAAAAAAGTAGCTTGTCTGGGGAAAAAATTGGATTTGTGTGTGTGTGTGTGTGTTGTAAGTATAATTTATTCTGAAACAAGCAACATTCTCAAGAAACAAGCATCAGTGTTTTATCAGCAGTGACTTATTTAAATCTGCATATTTTTTTATTTACCCTGGAAGCATTTTTTTTAACCTTTATAAAGGGTATTTTCCAATCATTTTCCAATCTAATTAAATTTGTTTAATCTTTTATTTCAAATTCTTACATTTGATAAATTAAAATAGTAAGACACTATAGGGCTGTTACCAAATTAAATAATTTACACTGAAAAAGTACAACTACATTCAATAATGTTATGAGATTCTTTAAATATTTTTTAATATACAAATAAGAATGTTGGTGGGAAATGTATACGTTTAAACATGAAATTAAACCGCCAGTAGATGGTGGCAAGTGACCGTCTTAATGAGTGAGCCACTGAGTCATTTATTGAATCAAGAATGAAGCAGTTATTTATGACTGGGCCATTGAATCTTCACTCAACCGATTAGTTTAAAACGCTGAATCATTCAAAACGGCTGAGCGTAGCTGCGAGATGCGCTGGTTCTGTTTTGTTTGGAACTATTTTTGCTGCTACATTAGAACAAAAAACAGACAATATTGCACCCAAAACGTAAGTGATTAATATGAACTACTTTAATATTATTGAACTGTTTATTGAACTGTTGTATGAAATTAGTGTCAATTTCAATTGAGGTGATATTCAGGAATTCAGCACTTGCGGTTGTGTGATGCTTCAGTTTATCATATGTTGTAAATAGCAAGCTATAAAAACCCCACATATTGAATTTTTATTGCAACATGATAACTGAGTTTCTTTGTGTGAGCAGAGCTCATTTGTTTTGAATTCTCCTCAAGAGGTTATGTCAGCCTCAACAGTGCAATATCACCGCCAGTACATTACTATCCACTATCAATCGCCACTTAAGCTATATTAAGCATTCTTGTGTTTTCGTTGTTATTGACATTTTAATCAAGCTACTTATCTGCTCAGGCAAGTAAAATTCTCTTTCACTTCAAAAAATCCACTTGTCCTGCAGTCCTGGACAAGCGTATGTCGGCTCACCCCCGGACGGCCCCGGCCCAATTTAACCCCTGTCTGTAAATTTCCATGTCTGCCATGGGAGTGGCATTGTCACAAGCGAGAAAGGTTGACATTGAGCAGCTAAATCTATCCTGATGGGGCAATAAATGTTTTAAATATAAAACTAAAACCGCAAATCACTGTCCTAATGAATGAGTCATGAAATATTCGTTCAAAAGGACTGATTCATTAAGAAAAGAAGCCAGTGACTGATTATTTTATGGATGGGTAATGGACCATATGCACATGCACGAAGCGTTCTTAAGAACTTCCGCAATAATATAAGCCAGCTGGAAAATTTCGGGCGAAATATCACTTGTTGGTGTGTCATATCTGCAATGTCCTGAGGTAGCTTTAACAGCGTTAATAGTGTAATACTCAGTGTTGGGGAAAGTTACTTTTAAAAGTAATGCATTACAATATAGGGTTACTTTCTAAAAAAGTAAGTAATTGCATTTTTAATGGAAAGTAATGCATTACATTACTTTTGGATTACTTTTTCTCAACTGGGCTGGGCTGGGCTGGGCTTGCTTGTTTGTTTTTTAATAACAACAAAAAAGTTGCTTGACTGCTTGACCATGCTTGACTGTAGGCAAGACACGCTTGACACCATCTGAACCAAATAAGTTTATCTTGGTCTCATCAGACCACAGGACATGGTTCCTTAGTCTGCTTGTCTTCAGCAATCTGTTTGCGGGCTTTCTTGTCCATCATCTTTAGAAGAGGTTTCCTTCTGGGACGACAGCCATGCAGACCAATTTGATGCACAGTGTGGCGTATGGTCTGAGCACTGACAGGCTGACCCCCACCCCTTCAGCCTCTGCAGGAATGCTGGCAGCACTCATATGTCTATTTCCCAAACACAACCTCTGGATATGACGCTGAGCATGTGCACTCAACTTCTTTAGTTGACCATGAGGAGGCCTGTTCTGAGTGAAACCTGTCCTGTTAAACTGCTGTATGGTCTTAGCCACCGTGCTGCAGCTCAGTTTCAGGGTCTTGGCAATCTTCTTATAGCCTACGCCATCTTTATGCCAACCATGAATGCCAACAGAGCATGATCCCCTCCCTTCGGAGACTGGGCCGCAGGGCAGTATTCCAACATGATAACGTCCCCAAACACACCTCCAAGACGACCACTGCCTTGCTAAAGAAGCTGAGGGTAAAGGTGATGGACTGGCCAAGCATGTCTCCAGACCTAAACCCTATTGAGCATCTGTAGGGCATCCTCAAACGGAAGGTGGAGGAGTGCAAGGTCTCTAACATCCACCAGCTCCGTGATGTTGTCATGGAGGAGTGGAAGAGGACTCCAGTGGCAACCTGTGAAGCTCTGGTGAACTCCATGCCCAAGAGGGTTAAGGCAGTGCTGGAAAATAATGGTGGCCACACAAAATATTAACACTTTGGGCCCAATTTGGACATTTTCACTTAGGGGTGTACTCAGTTTTGAGGCCAGCAGTTTAGACATTAATGGCTGTGTTGAGTTATTTTGATGGGACAGCAAATTGACACTGTTATACATGTACACTCATTACTTTACATTGTAGCAAAGTGTCAAAGTTCATTGTTGTCACATGAAAAGATATAATAAAATATTTACAAAAATGTGAGGAGTGTACTCACTTCTGTGAGATACTGTAGATTGTTTGAGATGCAATGAACATGTGGACACTGGACAAATGAAAGAAGAAAGTGTAAAAGTGTGTTTTAGGGGAGTTGTAAAATGTAAAAGTGTCTTTAGTTGAAAAATCAACCAATCAAAAGATTACAAAAATAAAGCTTAACAATGTCCAAATAAATAAAAAATACAACATAAATAGCTGTCAATCACAGCATTGACCCTTAGTTTACAAACTAAGACACTCAAAAAAAATTAATGTAACATTTCCTGCTACATGTGGAAGTTTTGTAATAATCAGGCCTGTGTGTGTTTTAACAGGAAACCTTCACTATATTTCATCTGCTAGAGTGACAGACGGCGAGTGTGTCAGATGCAGATATCAGCCGACTCTTTCACCGCACACAGGGCCGTTGAACGGATCCTCACGGACACTCGGTTATCTGATAACACACCCACATACAGCAGCCGTTTCCTACACACACACGTTCACTGAGCTGTCTGAACACACAGATATCACACATTGCTTTACATGAGACTCTTTATACCCAGATAGCATGTAATCATTGAAACAATGTTGAGTTAGTGTTGATGCGTCAACTCTAATTGCATTGAATTAACCTTACAAAGTGATGTTGCTTCTGTATCACTCGTGCACCCTCAGTTAATGTTGAAGCAATGTTAAGATTTCAACCACAAATCAATGGTAATATTATTGATTCAACATTACAAAGTGATATTTTTTCAACATCACTTTTGCACCCTCAGTTAATGTTGAAACAATGTTGAGATTTCAACAAAAAATCAGTGATAATATCATTGAACCAATGAACATAAAAAACTCTCTGACAGTGCGATCTCTCTATGGGTTATGTGATTGTTGTCATTTATAAAGAAAATATATAAAAACATGTTTATAATTAAAGTAAAAATGATACACACATCTACACACATTCGAATGGAAATAAATAACAAGTACTTTGCGTGTATTGTTCATTATGTTTATTTTCATATAAAAGCAACAGAACTTAAATTATATCCAGTTTATCAGCAACACAGCGCACGAGTGTGAATCCGCGATATCTGTGTGTGTCTGATCTACTACGAGAACAGAGAACTGTCCGTCTTACCTGCACTTTTTTTCACTCCTCCCCTTACTGCAGCCGCCTACTCTCAAACAAGCCTACTTTCTGCTTTGTAGTGTCGCTCGCGTTGCGTTTGCATAGGCTAATTTATCACAGCTCAAGTGCAATAAATGCAATATTTGACTAATACACAGATGTTGCAGAGACATTTTCATTCAATACTTTATGTACTGCTTACAGCGTCTGTTTTTACAAGGATAGAGTTTAGTATAAGCATATATTATTAAAATACCAATGTAGTGGGGTCTACGTTTTTTATCAGTTTTATTTTGATAAACATGACACAATATAACAGCGCGACTACATGAAAAGAGCTTTAACTGTTATAAAAATACAGATTTGTGAGTATTAGTGGAACTAAAGTTTTCAGAATAAACATGAAACACACCTGATTGTTGTCATGCGGTGAATCCAGCCACTCGTGAAACAGCTGTGCCGTCATCGGAGCTTGTGCAGCCGCTCTTGAGATGCTGCGCTGGCTGACTCATCCGACTGCTTTCGAATCGCCCTCGTGGTACTTAGATGCCATACGTCACAGTCACATGGTGTCAGCGCTGTCTCAAGTCGGACAAAATTTCTTACCGGCATGCACTATTTCAAGTCAGCCACCGATCGATCTGTGCAGCGCTGCATCAAGTCGAACAAGCCTACATACCTGCAGGATCTTGTGGTCATTAACTACAAATCACTGTTAGTTCAATGTTACTGTCTCCACCCATGTGTGCTGTCGGCTTTCATCAAAATTTCAATGCTGATGCCCATTCCTTCCTTCCTTCCTTCCTTCCTTCCTTACTTGTCGTGTTATGAACAAACATTCGTCCAGTAACGTTAATAGAACATTCATTCAAAATGATCTGGTCATAATAACGTTCTCAAAATGTTAGCACAAAAAATATTATTTATTGTTCATGGAATGTTTTTTTTGGGGGGGGGTGGGTTTAATTGGATGTTTGTCTAATGTTTTTTAAAATGTTACTAGTTTCAGAACATTCAGACAACATTCAAAAGTAACATTCCCATAATGTTTGCAAAATGTGTTCTTAATCTTTGCATAACCAAAACAAAAAGTTTTTAAAATTACAGGTAATTTTGAACATTCAGAAAACATATTTATAACTTAATGGGAAAGTAAAGAAAACATTCGTTTTTGTTGGCTGCACTCTCAAAAATGTTTTTACCTTTTATGGTACAAGTGGCTATCACTGGATTTTTGTACCTAGGTAGAGGAAAACAATGGTATAATTGTACCCTAAGGACCAACTGTGTCCTTTAAATGTTCAGTTATACATTTTGTTCCCCAAGATACAAAATTGTACCTCCACTGTACCTTTTTTCTGAGAGTGTGGTTAGTGGGAGGTATCTTTAACCCTTTACTCTTTACTGTTGTGTGCCAATTTGACCCATTTTGATTTTCGAGTTGTCGGAAACATCAGTTAACATTTTTTTTTTCTTTAAATTTTGACCTTTTCTCATTTAGAAAAAGAAATTGAAAAGTACGTTTTTGTATCTAATGGTCTCTATAGGTGCGTCCCAACTCACATATTTATGCACTATTCTGTGCCAGTTTGTAGTATAAATAGTATGATCAGTGTGTTCACACTGAATATTACAGAAAGAAGAAGTGCACTTTAAATGCATGAATAAAGTGTGCAATGTTGGATACTTGCACTTAACTGTCACAGCTTTTCTTATGTAGAAGAAGAGGATGAGCAATCAGACTCTGGATGACAAAGTAACCAATGTAATACACTAGACAGTAGAGTACATGTGCATAGTGTATAAAGCATAATTTGGGACACAACTCGTGTGAGTGTGTGTGTGTGTGTGGTCCAGGTAAACCCTACGATATGGGCACAAAAATGTCCCCATAAAGATGGCAATATTCAATTCATAAAGCACATTTAAAATCAACCTGAGCTGGCCAAAGTGCTGTACATAAAGTTAAAAAGAAAAAAGAAGAACAACAATACAAAAGAACACGTACAAATTACCAAGAATTAAAAGCACAGGAAAAAAGATCTGTTTTTAACATAGATTTAAATTCGGCAAACATAGAAGAAGTTCTGACTAGTAGTGGTAAGCTATTCCACAGCTTAGTTGCAGACGAGATCGTGGTACCAGCAAAAGATGACCATTTTGGGATCTAAGTGATCTGGAAGGATTGTACAAAACAATCAAATCGGATAGATATTTGGGAGCTAAATTATTGAGAGCTTTGTAAATGAATAACAAAGTCTTGTAGTCAATACGGTATCGGACTGGCAGCCAGTGCAAAGAACGTAAGATTGGTGTAATATGCTCTCGTTTGCAGCTACCTGTGAGTAGACAGGCTGCCGCATTTTGGACCATTTGAAGGCTAGAGATAGTTGAGAGAAGTAACCTAGAATACAAAGAATTACAGTAATCGAGTCGAGTTGAGATAAAAGCAAGAATAACAGTTTCCAAACTTTTCCTGCTTGAGAAAGGTTTGACTTTAGCTAACCGGCGGATATGATAAAAACTGGTACTAACTATGGTGTTGATTTGTTTGTCTAATTTATTACCATTGTCTAGGTGAAATCCTAGATCTTTAACATCAGAATAAGATAAGGAGTAAGAGTGCCAAGGTTGGTTGAGTCTTCATCTGGGTGCTCTTTTGGCCCAAATTGAATTAAGTATCATGAAATTATTTTAAGCCATATTTAAATTAAGCCATAATTTGAGTTCATGCAGGCAAGCCTCTAGTCTCTTGTATGCTGAGTTATCTTTATGTTTAATAGGTATATAAAGTTGTGTGTCGTCTGCATAGCAGTGATACGACACCCCAAATTTACAGATAATTGCTATCTAAAATCCTTGTCCTTTTTTTGGTGCCCATGAGAAAAACAGCTTATAAATCATACTAAATGATGTTTTTTGAAAATGTAATGGGTAGGTTTAGGGGTAGGGTTAGTGTAAGTGGAGAGAATATACAGTTGTACAGTATAAAAATTGTGTCTATGGAGAGTCCCCATAAAATATGAAAACACAACATGTGGGTGTGTGTGTGTGTGTGTGAATGTGTGTGTTTGAGTGTGTTTGCATGTGTGTGCAGCTCTGTAGACCCTGATGTTGCTGAAATGTTTCAAGTGTCTCACCTCTGACCCGTCGCTTTAACCCAATAAGTGTGACCGTGTGTTTCTGTCAGGTCCTGTGTTCAGCCGGAGCTCTTGAAGAATGTCAAGCAGCTGAATAATATCAGGAATAACAACTGAACAATTTACCTTTAAAGTCATCACAATAATATTAAAACCTCACATATCCCCAGCTAACAGGGAACGTTCTGGCAAGGTTCTCTTAAAAGTTATGAACAATCATTCTTCCAAAATGGAATGTTTGCACAACCAAGAAAAAAAAAAAAAAAAAAGTTTTTTAAACTGGAGGTTTGAATGTTTATGGAATGTTTTCCTAACTTAATGGGAATGTTAGCAAAATGTGTTCCAGCTATGATGTGTTCTAGATGTCACTGGAAGCATCTGCATTCATTTCCTCATTCACATAAACAAGAATATATTGTCCGTATGATCAACAGCTCATGTATGTCATACACGTGCTGCTGTCAGCGTGTTTCAGATGATTCACATTGAGTTTGCAGCTGGTAAACGCATTACGCTGTGAGCTGCTGCAAGAATTGTTCTGTTTCCCTGCAGCTCCAGAATTTAATCTTTATTCCTGAAACAGTTTAAAGCCTCTGGGATCTGAAGCATCCATGAAGAGCTGGAAGAACTCCAGCACTGCAGAATGAAGTCTTTGTCTTGCCAGTGATGGTGTCTGTATGAAGGAACCGCAACAATGATTTAGAGTTTAGCCTCTCAAGAAAACACTCATGTCTTTCACATTTACCCGTTTAGCAGATACTTTTATCTTAAAGTGTCTTACAAATGAAAAAAACAAAACACAAGCACTTCATTTCAACTGAGCAACAGTATTAGAATTTAGCACAAGTGCTCGAACAGGTATTGTGTGAATCAGTAAATGTCACAATGAGTTGTTTACCAAACAACCAATCACAAACCAACTCATCACATATTCATGAGCCTTGGTTTAGGGCTTGGGTTAGTGTTGGGGGATAGAATATAATGTTTGTACAGCATTAATAATATGTCTGTGGAGAGTCCTCGTGAAACACAAAAAAGAATGTGTGCATGTGTGACTCTTATCAGGCTCACGCTGCTTAATGCCATCAGATGACACAATAACTGGGTCTGTCATTAGCGTCACAGATGCACAACCACACACACAAACCACAGTAATTCTGAACTATGGGAGGGAAATCACTCACTGTTTGATTTTGTTCCAGGAAGGTACAAATGTATCAGGTTGAATGAGATCAAGGTATGCTGCTGTTTCGCTGTCTTACTGTATATGCCAGAACACAACAGTTAAACAGACAGACAGATAGATAAATGTTTACCATTTTTGGGGGCCCTAAGCAAAGTCAGGACGTGAGGCCCTCCATGCCCCAACATTGCATTTTACTTTGAAATGCACAACAGTAGTCTAATATTGATCAGAATTAAGTGAGACTGGATTTATCTAACTTTGAACTGCATAACAGCAGACAAAAATTGTCTACAGTTTGGCTCCTGCTCCTTTCAGCTATAAGATATAGTAAAACGATATAGTAGTGGTATAGTAGTGATTTTGTCAATTGTCTTCCATATTTAAAAAATTATACAGGATCACCATCACCCGGTGAGGGCACAGCATGTTCAGTGTGTTAGTTGGCTGGGTCTTCCTTATCGGATGTTTCATTTTGGTTTTTCAAAGTTGTAATCTTTGGCAAACTTTGGGTATTGGATTTCTTCTCATTTGTTTTCTTTCTTTTTTAAAGGGTTAATTCACCTAATAATTCTGTCATTAATAACCCACAAGACCTTCGTTCATCTTCAGAACACAAATAAAGATATTTTTGATGAAATCCTTGAGTTTGTTTTTTATCTTCAATAGAAAGAAAATTACCACATTCAATGTCCAAAAAATTTGTAAAAACATTGTTAAAATAATCAATGTGACTACAGGGGTTCAACCTTAATATTATGAAGCGAAGATAATACTTTTTGTGAACAAAAACAAAACAAAAATAACAACTTTATTTAACAAATTTGCCTCTCCCCTTTCATTCTACTATGCTATTTTCATTGCAGCGTTTCCAGGTTCTACGTCTGAACGGCAGCTCAATATTGGCTCTGATCACGTGAGCAGCACGAGGCATGCGTGTGATGCTGACGCAGGAGCCGGCCAATAACAAGTTGGCGTTCGGACTAGGTATGTGTCAGGGTTAAGCCAGTTTTGAGTTTGTTTATGTTTCCCTGTCCTGTTCATGTTTCATCCTATGTTTCTATGGTTAACATTATTATCAGTTCATTTGTACCAGCTGTTTCTTGTTAATTAGTCTCGTTTGCTTCTGTTTCCTTTGTGTATTTAAACCCTGTGCTTCCTTCAGTTCTCTGTCTGTCCTCATAGTTAAGTTGGTTGTTCTGTTCCCTTTTCAGAGTGTTTTTGTAGAGTTTTGATTAAAGAAGCTGCTGCATTGAGATCCTGGCTATATTCCTTTGTGCTGCAACCAGCGACTGTGACAGAAGGACAGACCGAATGATACGGATCTTGCAGCTAAAGACATGATCCTGGCTGAGGACCATCTTTGGGGCTTATGGCAGAATGGTAGGCCTTTGGAGAGGTATGTGGAGGAGTTTCTCGAGCTCTCCCATCGTGTGTTTTCATATGGGAATGGATAGGGCTACCAGGACTGGATAGGGAACCTGCTTGTTATTTCTTCCTAGTCAAGTCTATTAACCTTATTCTCTATTTAAATGGTTTAAATTTTGAAGTTGAGGAAGTTAAAGAAAAGTATCTGCCTCATACAGCCTCATTTAAGACACACAGAGTGTCGGCAGCTCACCCTAAGCCGGTTCCCTCCACATACCCCTCCAATGCATCTGTCCATTCCTACCCTCCACCAAGTCCTCAGTCCAGAGATAAAGACGGCCGCCACTGCGGATCCTGCTCCAGTGTCTTCTCTAGCCCCTGAGTTCACTTCAGGGTCTTCTCCAGCCCCTGAATCTGCTTCAGTCCCTGACCAGAGTCCAATAATGGCTTCAGTCCCTGACCAGAGTCCAGTGATGGCTTCAGCCTGTGACCAGTGTCCAATGATGGCCCCAGAGGTGACTCCCTTCCTCGTCCCAAGTCCAGAGGCGACTTCCTGCCTCGTCGAGAGCCCAGAGATGGCTCCAGTCCCTGAGTCTGCTACAGACTCTGCTCCAGTCCCTGAGTCAGCTCCAGTCCTTTTGGTGTGAGGTCGCGCCTTCCGGGAGGGGGGGAGTTATGTCAGGGTTAAGCCAGTTTTGAGTTTGTTTGTTTCCCTGTCCTGTTCATGTATTAGTTGGTTTGTCTTTAGTCACATGTTCTCTTTTGTTCAGTTTCCCGCCATTTCTATGGTTACCATCATTATTAGTTCATTTGTACCAGCTGTTTCTTGTTAATTAGTCTCGTTTGCTTCTGTTTCCTTTGTGTATTTGAACACTGTGTTTCCTTCAGTTCTCTGTGTGTCCTCGTCATAGTTAAGTTGGTTGTTCTGTTCCCTTTTCAGAGTGTTTTTGTAGAGTTTTGATTAAAGAAGCTGCTGCATTGAGATCCTGGCTATATTCCTTTGTGCTGCAACCAGCAACTGTGACAGTATGTCAACTTACAAAAATTCCCATGATCGTTCGCCGTTTAAATTAACGATTCATTTAGCTTTAAAGCCCCTATTATGCTATTTGAAAGGTTCCTAATTTTGTTTAGGAGGTCCCCTACAACATGTGTATATGATTTAAAGGTTAAAAAAACACTTTCATTTTCTCATAATATACATTGCACATTACAACGTTATCCACTGATGCTCAAACAACTCCATGAGCCTGCTCTGCTCTGATTAGCCAGATGGCACATTCTGTTGTGATTGGTCTACCGCTTATAGCGCCCAAGTGGCAACATCCCCCAGTTTCTCTTGAAGCCACTTAAACAGCCACAAGTGACTTAAACAGCAATTCATCGACTGGCCACCAAGGACAGGCTCCAAAAGAGAGCAGAATCTCATTGAGCCCCATGTTAAAAAGCCCTACTTTACAGCAGAAAGAATCATGTTTACAGCCTGGTACAAATTGTGGTTTTGGCCTATACAGCTAATTTTACCCTTCATGACAACTGTGAGGTCAGTGAATTTTTTTTTATAACTCATCCGTTTAAATTATATTAAGCCTCAAAGTTCTGCATAATTAAGGGCATGGCCACTTAAATGACATGTGGGTTGTCACTACTAGCCGTATGTCTGCTGTCTGTCACCTCAGCTAATTCCAGCAGCTGAACTTGGCATCTCTGCTGTGTTTGTGCTTTTTTCAGGATTGTTTCATACAATTATCGAATAATATGACTTGCTGTGCAGTTAATGGTCGAGACAGATGTACGTCTGTGTACATGTGCATAGTCTTGGCATTGGCTAAAAGTTTTGTCCACCAGATTTACTACAGTGACAATGGCTGGAGAATATGCCTCTCAAGAAACCACAAAATCCAACAGGACTGCTTGGATATTATAGCTAACTGAAACTGCTGCACTATTTTGAAAAATTATACTTTGGACGTGGGCTCATTTGTTTGTGAGAGTCCAATGTATACGATCGTATACAGTTTTACAACATAAACGCTGCTCAGGTTGCATAATTTCTTGAAGAACGATGATGGAGAGCAGATCGTTTAGAAGAAATGTGATGCAAACAATGAATGATATAACGATATTTCATATATTTTTCCACCAACACTGCACATTTTGCATGTATTCTCAATCAAACAGACCTGATTAAAGTTATCAGCTCATTAGTAGTGACTCAAAGATCTAAAATGGGTGTCAGACAAAGGATACATGCAAAATGTGCAGTATTGGTGGGCCTCAGGAATGTAGTTGGGAACCACTGTTTTAGATAGTATCTAAGATAGATAGCTCCTTAGCCTGAGCTAACGTATAATGTCGAGCTAGGCGGGCATGGTTTCAGCAACCAGGCACCTCAGTTCCAACCACGTCCCATGTCTTTGCCCATTTTCAGTTATCCAGGATTGATGCGCTGCCAAGATAGCAACAGCCCACTTTAGGCTTCAAAAATGCTCCTCAGAAACCAGCTTTCGTGGGAGTACTTTCCTCTGGGGTCATCTGGGTCTTTCCTTTACTGCATGTGGCGAGAGGTTTCCTGCACTGCATGGGTATTGATTTGAGAGTGTAGAGTTATTTGCATTTTTTTCACATGTAGCAAATTAACTCAAAGGGGAAATATTAATAATTATTAATAACTCATTTTGATGATTAATTATGATTAATTATGAATATGTGAATCAGTTAATCAGATTAACTTGATGTAGCTACATTAAAATTAATATTACAATCAATTAACCTGTTCGTCCAGTGGACACTTAGTGTTAATTGTTTATTAAGTCTAAGAAATGTTCATTTCCAGGTTATGGAAAAACAACATTCTATTTGTACAGTACTACTCAGAGCATGTAGTCAAGATCTAAATCATTTAAGAGACAATTTATTAGCAGACGGAGTCAGAACCAAACATCTATTGTGCACAATCTTTATTAACTAACTCACAAACACATAACTAAACTAACAAACACATAACATACACGCAGGTCACACACATACGTAGGTAAAAACGAGCAATGGTAGAGTTGAACCGGAAGTGGGACCGGAAATAGAGCTACAGAAAGAGTCAAAGAGTCTGGAAAAGGATCATCAGATTTCTCAGTAATAAAACACCTTTGCTGACAGGTGGTTTACACATTAATACTAAATTGCTGTTTAGTGTTCAAATGTACGATACTTGCAGGGGTGCCTTTAGGCTGAGGAGCATCGGATCTGCAGACTGAGGAGAAATCGATGATTCAGTCCGAAGTTGTTGCCAGTATCTTCTGCGTTGGATGAAGTCCTATGAAACAACTTAAGCTGTAATTTGACTCTTCGTGGGGAACAGAGTTCTTTCTCTCTGTCATAGATGAGCACATGGCTGGGTTGCAGGCTGAGGCCTGCAGGCCTACAGGCCTTGGCCTGGAGAGGCCTGCAGCAACAAGGTGTTTTTTTAGTCGTCCAAGAAGCAGGAAAAAGAAGAGGAAGAGGGGCGTTGTGCTCTAGCTTTTAACCTCTGGTCAAAGTCCAACCTCTTAGGGTTGATGTGGCCAATGAAGATGTTGTATTTACGGGTGACAACACACCCCCTGTCAGGGCTTTTATGACAGAGCAAGATTAACTGATAAACTGAGTTTTGAAGAAGAACTATTAAACATTCTTGTAATACTGATGTGTTGCACAGGTATGGACATACCGCATACACAAGCATTTAAATCTTCTTGATACGAACCCATAGACACTAAACATGGCATAATTGAAGTTACCTTAAATGTATCATAAAACGTGAATACAATGAGTGCAATACAACAACAGTAATAATGGACATCCTGGGGATGTGCATGTTCATTTATAGAACAGTCTGTCTATAAATTAATGTAGGAAAGTCTGTGTTCTGTGGGGATAATGCAGGAAAGATGCACGTTTCCTGTGTCTCTTGTCTGCTCTCAATGTGGCAACCACATTCTTTAGCACAATAAAACTGAGAACTTCTCTGGGGATGTGGGACAGGCCCCAGAGTGCTTTAAACGATTATTGGTTAACTATAACAAATAATTGTGTCTGATTTGTCTCAGTAGTTACACACTACACCTTTTTAAATTTGTTGGTTGGTGCACGTCAGTGCACGTGTGGTGTGTGCTCTTGAGGTTGTGGGTCCTTGGTCCAGTGACTTTTTCTCTTCTTCCTGCAGGCTTGGTTGATCTTGCATTCAGTAATTGTGGATTACAAAACTGTACAAAAACCTCAAAATTTTACAATGACTTCAGTAGTTACTAGAGAGTTATCATGTTTTTTACTTTAGAATACTGATCCAAATAATTAGTAATTCCTTCTGAAGGATTTGGTAATATTTCAGTCATTACTAGTGTGTTACCATGACCTTTACTTTAGAATTAATTATACATTATGCATTCTTCACATTAATTATGAACCTGTATTTAGTAGTTCTCTGAGAGGTATGAAAAAACAGTAGTTACTGATTAGCTAATAGTGAAGTACCACATTCAACTGAGCACTATTACTTACTAATTCATTAAACAGAGTTTCCTGTTAGTTAATAGTAGTTACTAGTGTGTTAATAATGCATTACTCATTTGTTCATGTGTAGTTATTCATTAATGAAGGATCAGTATTCTAAAGTGTTACCTATATCTGCACAAAATGACGCAAGTGTACAAAGTGAACTTACAAGTTAATCCCAAATAATTCATAATGTTTTATTACAATATTGTTCTCTTTATAATGTTATGTAATATTACAGTCCCAATCAGAGTCATTATTAGTTGAGCTGCATGCGATAAAGCTGAAGCTGATCACCGGCACGCTTTACTACATCGTTAATTCCTAACCAAATGCATCCTATATGAGATAAATCAAATATAGATAGGCCTGCACAAAATAAAAACAATATTACAATATTACACAACAAAAGGCTGTGAATGCACACGCAAATTTATAGTCATGATGAAGGTATAACTCTAGCAGTAAAATGATCCCAAACATAAATTTTTCAGCACGTGCACACATGAACCTGCTTAATCGACAATCGATAAGTTTTGTTTTGTTTCTGCGCACAAAAGTATTCTGGTTTCTTCATAACATTAAGGTTGAACCACTGCAGTCACGTTGACTATTTTAACAATGTCTTTAGTACCTTTCTGGACCTTGAAAGACAGTAATTATGTTGTTTTTTATGGGGTGTTGATATCAGCTACACCCTGCTTCATTAGGAAATGCAACTTTTCTATGCTAGTTGTACCTCTTCTGCTTATAAAGCATAATAATGAGAACACAACTGAGATTTAAGAAGAAAAAACATTTATTGAGATAAGTGATTTATAAGAGTAATAATAATGAGAACACAACTGTGATTTGAAGATAAAGAAAAAACATGTTTGGTTAATAGAGAAAAACAAGTGATAGCTTTTTTATATAAAAAAAAATATAAAAGGGATATCTTGGAGGAAAAGACATGTTTGATAACTTGTTTGTGTGTAAAAAAAATGATAATTTGTATATGATAACTGTTTATTGAGGAAAACAAGACAAATGGGTTTTTATAAAAGTATTTAATAAGATAATAGCTCATTAAAAAAGACAAGACAACTGTTATTGTAAAAGTACTTTAATAAGAATGTAGTTTATAAAGAAAAGAGACAAAACACTATTGTTGTAAAGCTTTATTAAGAATATGTTTATAAAGGAAGACACTACAGCTGTTGTTTTAAGATTTTAATAAAGCATGCTAGTAGAATAGTAAGGATATAACATGTATTAGTAAGAGAGGCAATCATTACCGTTGAAGGATGTCTTGAAGACGAAGCGCAGGTCACAGCACAGACGAGGCCTTTATATATAGAATCAGATGAGGGGAATTCCAAAGAAGATGACCTCAAGAGGTTAGATGGAGGCTGGAACGAGAAGAGACCAGGAGGGGCTGCTTCTCCGACACCAGAACCAACGCTGATGATGCCTCCATCGCTGATATTGCCTTGACTGAAGGACTTTGTAATACTTACACTTTATTTTAATTACTTGTGTAGAATGTTTGTAGATTATATATAAAATGCTAGAAATACTAAGGTAATAAATAAATGAACTTATAACTTTATAACTAAACTCGGCCTCATGTGGCATTAATTTAAGTTGTTGAGCCTGAACAGACCACGGAGAAGTCTTCTGTATGATTTGAAATATTTTGCTATATAGCAAGTATATTGCTTATAAATTAGATCAGATTTGACTTACTTATCTAACCTAAGAATAATAAAAAATAAAGTAAAGGTGCTTAGAGACGCACCATAAAACAGGGGGATAAAAAAAACTTGGATTTTAATATACCAAAATATCTTAATTTGTGTTCCAAAGATGAACGAAGGTCTTACGGGTGTGTTAATTAATGACAGAAATTACATTTTTTTAAAGAACTAACCCTTTAAGTGCCACTTGGATATGTGTGCTTCATGATTGCATATTCCCGCCCAGTAATAAATGAGGTCAAAAGGAATTATCATTTGCATTTGCATTGAATTTTCATTTGCATTTGCATAGTTTGCTGTAGTGGTTAACAACGCAGTAGCGTTCAGACAGATGCAGATAGACACACAGCAGTGGTGAGAGGTGAGAATGTAACAGACGTAGGCTAGTAAGAGCTGTGCATGTAGACCTCACTCCCCCGATCTCAAGAGGCACTCTAGCAACTGACACTAGAGACTGTGGTCTTTAGCCTTCTTGTTAGAATGCCCGACTCCCTTGTGGACAGGCCCGGGTTAGAGCAGGCAGTTCGAACTGAAGGGGCTACAAGAGCAAAAACACAATCAATGACAGAATTTATCTGTTCTATGTAGAAAATACTGAGTATATCATACTGACATATGACTCTCTCATGTTTACAACCACAGCTGGTCACAGCACGTTGAGCGCTGAGAAAATGTTTTAAAACAAAACTATCTGCTGAACTATTGGCAGGACTGTATCATGAATATGTGCTGCATGTGTTTGTGGTTTAACAGCTTCATCATAAGCCCCTTTCACACATACAGTCTTTACTGGTAAATAACCGGTAAATTACTTGTAAAAGGGATTATGTGTGAACAGGACCTTTTCAAACACAAACGGCAAACTGGTTCTGGCAATTTACCAGTAAGTGAAGTTGTAACATTACCAGTAAATTACCAGTATGATGCTGTGTGTGAACACAGAATGAAGATTGCCGGTATGAGCATATACAAAGTCAGAACACGCTGATGTGGCTGATTGATTGGCTTTCTTGCTCAAGAAAGCCAATCATAAAGTTCTTATTGAGATTCCGCGCTGTTTACAGTAAGCTCTGCTGCTTTTTAATGGTTTTTCTGGTAACACTTTAGAACACTGTTTCTTACTTACTGCATAACTAATAGGCAATTCTTCATTAACACTTAAGTCACTACTGTTAACTACTAAGGAAGATGTGTTAACTAATCAATATTTAATAGAATTTTAAGATTTTGTTAAGTAACAGTTAGCTAATCAATAACTAATTAATTCTGTCATACCTCCTGAAGAACTACTATTAATTATCTACTAATTAAGGTTCAAGAAAAATAAATATGAAGGAACTACTAATGAACAGTCAAACACAATTACATTGAGTTGTGTCCCTTTCTTATTTACTAATGTTTTCAGTAGTAGTATTATGAAAATGCAACATTAATAAATGCAATACATTTTATAGAGGTTTTTGCCTGTGTGGGAAATAATTGCTTTGTAAGTGTGTTCTGTAAGAAATCAACTTTGGAAAGGAACCCATCCCCCACTCTAAATGCCTTGCCATAGCCAGCTTAGTTTTTATATTTCATATAAAGTACTGTAAGTATGTCTGTTTTCCTCAGCATATCACATTGCCATTGAGTAAATTCCAGTATGTAAGGCAATGACTGAGGGAAAGTGAAAATACACGGAACCCTTTAGTAATTAATAAAGAATTATCAAACAATACTGAAGGAATTACTTAGAACCTGAAACAGTATTCTAAAGTGAAAATACAGGGAACCCATTTGTAATTAATAAAGAATTATTAGATAATTCTGAAATTAGCCTACTTAGAACCTGAAACAGTATTCTAAAGTGAACATATAGGGAACCCATTAGCAATTCATAAAGAATTTTTAGATAATTCTGCAATAATTACTTAGAACTTGAATCAGTATTCTAAAGTGAAAATATAGGGAACCCATTAGCAATTCATAAAGAATTATTAGATAATTCTGCATTAATTACTTAGAACCTGAAACAGTATTTTAAAGTGAAGATTTATAGAACCCATTAGTAATTAATAAATAATAACCACATAAAAACAATCTTGTGCAGGAGCTGGGCTCGTGTTCGGCGGGGAAACTGCTACTTCAGACCGCTGCAACACTTGTCAGTTAGGTGACTGTAACGGTTGGAATCAAGACGACAGGGTGGTAGATCCAAATGCAAGCTTTATTAAACGAGAGCGTAGTCAAACAGGCAGGAGGTCAAACACCAGCAAACAGGATCAGGAGAGGCAAGGCAAAGAGTAGTCCAAAAACAGGCAAAGGTCAAGGCAGGCAGCAAACGATCATCAACAAGGAAACAGTCCAGGGTCAAAAACACAGACTAGGCTCAACAAGGCAAGGAACACGGAGACAAGGTCGGATACAAGGCTAAACAATACTCAGCAATGTGTGTGTGAAGGAGTGCAGCTTATAAAGGGAACCTGACGGGAAACAGGTGAGAGTGTGATCAGCGACAGTGTTGCGCTCGAGACACACGTTCTGTTTAATTGCATAATTGTGTAGCCTATTTATTTACTCGTAAAGTCATTCTGGTAATTTTATGGTAATTTACCAGGATTGCTGTGTGAAAGGGGCTATTGTCTCTGCATTGACTGACACGGTTTGTGTTGCAATATTTTCTCATTTGACCATCTTTTTAGAGAGTAAAGCTGTGGTTAAATGGAATGCCTTTATTTATGGCCATCTCTGTTCATGTTCAAGGAATAAAACTGAGCAGTTCAACCGCTTGAAGCTGCTCCAGACCTTCATGCTGGTTTAGTTGTTTGTTCAGCCATTTCTCTTATAAATATGAACCTGCATCCAGAGAAGTGAAAGCATCCAAAACATCAAATACAGTATGGTTCGTATCTAATGAGGCACGGTGTTTGTCCCATGTTTGCAGTATGATAGTAAATAAAAGTCTGTTGCTTTAAGTGAGAAAAAGAGAATTTTTCCATGTAAAGTTCTGAGATGTCATTCAACAGTGTGTCCAGCAGTGCCACGGCCCTTGGGAGTCTCTCAGGGGCCCTTGCAGATGGACATCAGAGCTTGAGTTTCACATGTCCTGCTGTGACGGACCATCACGCTAATGCAGCTCACAGACATCCTGTGTGTTTTTACAGTGTAAATGAATGTAAATGTGTACCAACAATATGATTATTTCCACTAATCAGAGTGAGGAATTAACCACAGTAAGATGTTTACATGTCAAAAGCAAACCTCTTCACTCCTGTTTGCATGCAATTTTCATTATTCTGATTATTCGCTAAGAATTGTGGTTATTTTTACAGCATTATTCACATATACACAGCACAAATGATGAACTCACATATAGCTGGTGTTACTGGACATTGTTTTAATCTACTTAAATCAAATGCAAAACATTTTTATGGACCTAATTAACTTTTTTGGTGGCGCACCTAAAATGTCTTCATTTTGATGTTTTCAACAATTAAAGGTACAATGTGTAAGATTTTATGTTCGCTAGAGGTTGCTAGAGGCCTTTTCAAAACAAAGGCGTAGCTTGATGACGCCAAGTTTGAGTACGGAATCTTGGGACATGTGGTCTTCACCGCCAGTGGAAAAGAATTGGGATAGGACTTGGGAAGAAATCATGTTCATGGATGCGATTATTAACGTTACTCTAGTAGGAAGCAGAGCAGGACCGGGTGTTGCGGGAGCTGAATGAGGCAGCTGGAACGATTGCGCAACACACGCTGCGAGCAGCAGAACTTTTATTATGCCACAGTCGCTGACGCTGCTTCCGCTTTTCCGGTCATGAGTATGAGGTAATACAGCTCTGTTTATCATATTAGATACATTTGAGTGTGTTGAAAATGTTATAACGTTACTTTGTGCGTTCACTCAGTGGCTGCTGTGAGACACTTGTTGCACACTGCAGTAAGCTAGATTGATTTTAGAATATCAAATTAAATGCTGGGTGGCTTGTGTTGATAAATGGCAAATTAATTTTAAAACATATTGTATGATGGAAAAAATTCTGTATTACTGTTACTAAAAACAGTAAAACTGTTTGTTTCGAAATGCCGAGCCTCTGAACGCGTCTTTTGCTGGCCCCGCCCCGCAAGTCACATTCACTGAGGACGAGCGCTCTCTCGCTTCTGACAGCGCTCAGTTGAATATGACATGACGCTCTCCCCTGTCTCAGGTGAGACTCATGGAATATATTAACTCTGAAAACATATTTCTCTGGTGTTTGTTGTTAAATGCTTGCCGGCCCCACCCCCGCAAGCCGCGCCTCGCCGCGTTCACAGACTGCTTTTTCTAGAAAGCAGATCCTTCCCTCGTTTTCCACTGTTCTCTTCTCTCAAGCTGAGATGAGAAACAAAAGGTTACAGGGCCAGTGAACGGGACTAAGTGAGTTCTTACCAGTCTAGATTCCGCATGTCTCCCACTTCCTGCAGCAGGGGATTTCCCGGTGCTGTGCACACTGTTTAGGGTTCAGCTGAGTGCAGCACTTACAGCATTATGTCATGACAATCTCCTCTGTCCATCAGGTGAGACTCATGGAATATATTTCTTCTAAAATAACAATTTCATTGGTGTTTGTGGTAAAATGCCAAATTTCTGTGTGCGTCACTTGCCGGCCACACCCCCGCAAGCCGCCTCCATTGAAGATGGAGTCTTGTCTTGCAGCGTTCACAGACCGCTTTTCTGAAGACGGCTCTTCCCCTTGACCTCCACTGTTCTTTTTATCTCTGGCTTGAGACAAAAGAACAATGCAATCACAAAACTGATTGAATGGGGCTAGGTGAGCTTACGCCGGTCTATTCCCGTGTGTCTCATAATCTTGACAGCAAGGGGATCTCCCAGCTATACACGCTGTGAGAGCAAGCATAGCACTGACAGTACTCAGCAGAATGCAGTGCTAACAGCTCGTTAATGTATAACGTTCTCCCTTATAACTAAATGGAGACTCATATAACTGTTTTGTCTAAAGAGCTTTCTTCATGAATTTTTATGCCACCTAACACACCGTTCTGTTCCAGGTGCTGGAGACGATGTGTTTGTTAGCACTGGGCCCGCTCAAGTTCCCACGCCCATGCAATTAAATTGCTGCCATAGCAACCAGATTACGAGTGTCGGCAAAAGGAACCATAGAAGTGGTTCCCCCGGCATTGAGCGAGTCAGGCTTCTACAGCCGATACTTCCTTGTTCCCAAAAAGGATGGCGGTCTCAGACCCATCCTCGACCTCAGATGCTTGAATCGGGCCCTAATAAAGCGCTCATTCAAAATGATCAGTGGTTCTTTTCCCTGGATCTGAAAGATGCTTACTTTCACATCCAGATAGCCCCCCATCACAGACGATTCTTGAGATTCGCCTTCAAAGGGGTGGCGTATCAATACACGGTCATTCCGTTCAGACTATCTCTGGCTCCCCGCACTTTTACAAAGTGCATGAATGCGGCTCTCACCCCTCTGAGACAGATGGGCGTAGACATACTCAACTACCTCGACGACTGGCTCATTCTGGCCCAGTCGGAGGCGGAGATGCTGTCACACAGGTCCCTCCTCCTCAGGGCGGGCTCTCATCCAAGCCCCTCTTCGCTCTAGCGAACACTGTCCTAGAGTGGGCCCAACTCAACCTGCTCTCACTGAGGGCACAGCATATTCAGAGCATACTGAACAAAGGGGCGGACATGTTGTCCCGGAACAACCTTTCCTCAGAGGAATGGTTGCTCCAGCTCTTCACAGTTCAGAAAATTTAGGATGCCTTCGGGAGGGTGCACTTTCTCCTTCCCAGGATGATCAGGAGTTGAACCTACTCTGTCCCGTCAGGGCCCTGAAGGCCTACATCGATCATTCCGCCTCTTTTTGTCAGTCGGAACAACTTTTTGTCTGCTTCGGTGGCCGCACGAAAGGTCTTCTGGTCACGAAGCCCAGGTTATCCAGATGGATAGTCGATGCTATAGCACTCGCTTACTCCTCCTTAGGTCTGCACCTCTATAGGTGTTAAAGCGCACTCCACAAGAGGCATGGCCTCTTTTTGGGCATGGTCCACTGGCGAGTCCATCGCGGAAATCTGTGAGGCGGCCGGCTGGGCCTCGCTGTCCACGTTTGTCGGGTTTTATAACCTAGACGTTCCTTCATTGCAAATGCAGGTTCTCTCTGCATAAGCCTCACCAATGTGACCAGCTTATGAACCTCGTCTACGGCCCTGACCAAGTCCAGGTAGTATTGTTCTGTTCCCTCTATATGCTCTAGGCCCCATTCCTAGGCTGTATGGGAATGGGAGGATGACTACAGTGTCCATATGTCATCCCCTCATGTCATCGCTTCAGTCTAATTAAATCAGTTTGCCAAGGTGAGGTGGCCACTTATATAGCCCGATACCCCGTCCACTCTGGCGGGCTCGAGCGGGCTTGCCATCATTGGTTCATTTACTTGATCTCCACAAACCAATGGCTGTGCAGTTTCACTGCGTGATTGAAAAAGGCTTCAGAAATCGGTGAAAACAGGAGTTTCCCTGTTGCGTCTTGCCTAAAGGCAGACGACGCAGTAATCGTTCCATATCTAAGGGAACCGAGGTTACGTTAGTAACCGAGTACGTTTTCTGTCTATAAATATATCAAAACAGTTGTTTCCTTTTCTATTAAAACATGTAAATATTAAAGCGTCTTTGGTGTTTCCATGGTTTCTACAAAATAAAACCGGAAACGAGGGTAACACGGGTATGACGCAATTGACAGGCGACTCCTTTCACATCCCGGAACCTTGGTTAAAATTGCAATTTTCTCACGATTTACAAATAGTTGCAAACATTTGGGATATTGTAAGTACTCAAGTGAACAAAATATATAACACTGGCCTAGTGGTTTTTGGATATTTTACTGCAAAATTGGTACATATTGCACCTTTAATATACTGCATTATATTCATGTCACTTAACGTTGTCAACACAAACTCACTTTACCGCTATGTTTACAAATCTACGCATAAAAAAATCAGCCATGTTCATCACAAACATATGTACACTTCAGTCAGAGTGATGCAATTAAAATGTTTACGTGCCTGTTTAATCCAGTTAATATTGGCATACGCCAATATTATTACGATTATGGTTACTACAATTATGAGCTTAATCGCATCAATTTGATCAAAGTATTGTGTTTACATGAAGTGAAGTTTAATCGCAATACTGCCTTATTCGCATTATAAGAGTGCATGTAAACATAGCCAATTTATACAATAATATACAAAGGACATTAATTACTAGCTGTAGAGTCTCTCCCTCACACACACACTGACACACACGTTGCCAGTCTGTGGTGTCAACAGTCTCATTGCTGCTCGCGTGTTTTGTTTTGTTCTTTAGTTTCATGGTGTTTGACATGGTGTTACCATCTGGGGTCAAAGGTGAGGAGTCATGTGACAGCTCCACTTTGATAAACACATCATAAACAGTCGTACGTCTGCACTGAAACCAGAACCTCACCCGACACCAATGCCAACAAATCAGCTCTGACGGATTTTACTGAATGAATCTTTCCATCAGTGACACACACACACACGAACATGAATGAACAAATATACAATTCTCCACTGTTTCAATATGTGCATTCTAACCATCCTCCTACAATTGCTTCTTGTTTTAAAAACCAGACTTAATATTTATCTATTTCGGGTCCTGCTTATTAGATGATGAGCACATGAAGCATTTTTGTCATGCTGCTTCTATTTATCAAGAAGTAAAAACGCACCCAAAAAAAAAAAGTGCCAGTGGACGAGAGACCAAAGCAAGCTCTGGTGGGACGTATTATCCTGCTCCACTTCACAGATGATGAGAGGAAAGAGAATTTTAGAATGACACAACAGCCATTTATAACTATATTTAAAAACAGTTCATTCTGTACAACATATTCGGCAAAAAAAATGAGTAATTACTTCTTTTTAGCATAAACACTTCATTTTGACACATTTTTCAGAAAACAATATTTAAAGCTGCAGTCTGTAAGTTTTGCCTCTTTGTTGCCATCTCTGTTTGAAACCTCCAATTGCAGTTATTTGTGAAATTATTATTGTTGTGCATCAGCACGGCTCCCCAGTGCGGATTAATCTAATGTTTGCTGTCAGTCACCGTACGTGCATCTGCGTGTTGTGTTCAGACTCTCACGTCAACTCAACGCACATGCGCGAGTGTTCATGAGAGCTTCACGGCGCATGCGTTTTGTATTCACACGAGAGCTGGCATTGTTGCATGAAAACGCTTTAGATAATATTATTTTGTAAATAAAGTGGTAAATTATGTTTTTTTTTTTTTGTTTTTTTTTGCACAAACAAAGCACTCACTCGCTTCATCAAAAAGATCTTAATTTGTGTTCCGAAGATAAATGAAGGTCTTACAGGTGTGGAACAACACGAGGGTGAGAAATTAATGAATTTTCATTTTTGGGTGAACTAACCCTTAAAACGTTTAAAAATCTGGATGTTTTGAACTTTCAGAGAACATAGAAATGACGTTTTCATAACGTAATGGCAAGGTTAACTAAATGTTCTTAAAATATTTGTAGTGGAAAACAAGACAAAAATACTGAGTAAGAACATAATTTTTCCTTTCTATGTTAATATGCCATTTATATGTCATTGCACATACACAGAACTTTCCATTTTCAGTTTTCAAACGTTTTAAGTGTTTTAATGTCCTACTAAACGTATTAGAAAAGGTTTAAAGACCCCTTACAATTGGAATGAAATTTAAAACGGATCTGGCCAATTCATTCCGACTGATGAGGTTACATGTGACTATTTGTCTGATTACATATGGATTTTTTAGCTCCATGTAAATGCAGTATTTAGTTGGATGGTTGATTTTCCCATCGGCAGTGGATCAGATGATGTTTGATCGTGAGCTGTCTGTGCACGTCTGGAATGTTTTTGGGGTTTTCCTGTTTAACCTGAAAGAGGACAATCACTGTACTGTTATCAGTGGAAAATCAGTGTGATGCTTGCAAATTACACTTGGTTTTGCACAATTTACTTTAAAACGACTGTCGTTCGGGAGTCACAACAGAGAGCTGCGGGGATCCTGTAGGAAAAGATGGAGATGTTTAGTGTCTATTTATTACATCAATGTCTGTCTAGTAATGTAATCTATCAACATTTGTTCACCATGGACAGCCAGTTTTGTTAATCAGCATATATCACCCACATTTATTCATTAGCAGATGTTTTTTTCAAACAACAGTGATTAATCATAAAGAGCTTGTGACATTCGAAACAGTAAACCAGAGGTTTAGTAAAGCATGTAGTGGGTGTTGTTGTAGATGAAAATCTGTTTCACGCCTTCATTCACGTTTGGCTGTTTGGTGTTTGGCGCCCTCTGGTGGATGATGCTCTAAATAACACTAGTAAACCATTACAGATCGCTAGGACACATTTTTCAATACTTAGGTCACTTTTTAAAAACTCTTCAGATCAGCACAACATCAGTCTATGTGGCTACACTGAGGATCATTTATCAATGTTTTGGCACAAAATGCAATCTTTCTATTTACATGAGTTTGTTTCTCACTTGGACACAAACACCACAAAAACTCTATTACAGTAACCTACAAATCAATTTGCACATGTTTTCATACTCTTTTCAAAACTGTTACATTTAAGTTCAAAACCTAACATATTACAAAAAATGAATAAGACAGCAATTTGCCACATTTCTACAGTAGTACCATTTTGACCTAGGCCTATATTCTGAATTTAAAATTTGAAATACTCTCAAAACAATTAGATATTACTGAACACCTACACAGATGTTAGTTTTTCAATTTCATTACTATCTATACAAAAGGGAAAACTTAGGAATAATTTTGTGTTTGTTTTGGAAAAATGACTTGATTTGAAACACGAATGAAGTGTTTTGGTAGTTTTAGAGCATTTTGAGTGTGAAATTGACTGCTGTGAAGATGAAAGTTTGTTAGGAGAACTGCAGCATTTTGGTTGTTTTCTAATTCTGGATGAGTGATGTGGAATCTGAGACACCCCTGTAACACCCTACGGTCCTCTTGAGAAGGCTCAGGAACTGCTTGTTTTTCCTCTTCTGGTGCACAGGGTTCAATCAAAGTGTCAATCCCTGAGCAATTAATCTCTTTAACAAGCTAATCCTCTACAACACGGGGTCTCAACTGGTCGCCATGTCTCCTGAACGTGACATCTCCGTCTCGTCCCTGAACCTTGTAAGACACTGGTCCGGTTTGCTTTACTATCACGCTAGGAACCAATTTGTTCCCTCCTCCTGTGGTGTTACGGAGGTACACTGCATCCTTTGCAGAAAAAGACCTCTCCACAGCCCGTTGGTCAAGATAGAACTTTTGCATGTATTGCTTCCTGCGAAAAGCGACAGTGACATCTGGATGAATTGAGAGTCCAGGCGATTGCGCACATGTCTGTTAAGAAAAAGATCCACTGGCGATTGGCCTGTAGTGCAGTTTGGAGTAGTGCAATACTGCACGAGGAAAAGAAAGATCTTACGACCTATCATACACCCGGTGCAATGCAGCACCAGGCATGCCAAATATTAAAAATAAAAGGATTACAATGTAAAAGATTATAATGGTGTACATAAAGATAAAAATGCTTTGGTGGAATCTGGCTTGTCCCATAGATGGCAGATCCGTTTCCTCGCAAGAGAAGCATTCAGTTTTTCTGCTTGCAAATTCCGCCAAATAGCGAGTCCTTCATGGCGCGAGCGCAATTGGCTTTTAAAGGGAATTATCATTAAGAGAATAGGGACAACCCTTTTTGACCATGTGC
Source organism: Elopichthys bambusa (assembly GCA_037101425.1). Lineage (NCBI taxonomy): Eukaryota > Metazoa > Chordata > Actinopteri > Cypriniformes > Xenocyprididae > Elopichthys > Elopichthys bambusa. The sequence goes on along the minus strand of CM074440.1, from coordinate 24,152,964 downwards.
CGGGTACGCCGACCATTTTTCCAATTGTTAAACTAGCAAAAGTGGATTCGGACACGCCCTTAGTGCATTGGCACCATGCGCTTTAGGCATTCTGAACACCTCCAGGAACTTCGAATATACATCCACAAGTATCATTAATGTGTGTCCTAGAAAAGGACCAGCAAAGTCTATATGCAGTCTTTTCCAGCTTTGATCAGGAAATTCCCATGGGTGTAAAGAGACCTGACGTGGTGCTTTTTGTGCCATCTGACACGACTCACAGGCTTTGCTAACCTGCTCCAGATCTACATCCACTTTAGGCCACCACACATATTGGGGGCAAGAGCTTTCATCTTTAGTATCCCTTGATGACCAACATGCAGATCATTCAGCACACTTTTTCTCAGTCTATCAACAAGTATCACCCTGGTGCCCCAGAGCATGCATCCTCTCTCTGCAAACAATTCATATTTGTGTGAGTGGTAAGCTTTCAAACCTTCATCCACATCCATTGGCCAACCCCCCATGACATATTTCAGGACTTTGGATAACACCTTGTCTCTGCGTGTAACATTTGCCACCTGGTCCGCATTCAAGGGTACTTGTTTGAAGTGTTCAGCTATCAGTGCATGAATATTCATTGACAAGGCAGCTGTGCCCACATCAGTCGTGTCAGGCAGGGGAAAACGTAAAAGGCTACATTACTAAAATCTACATTACTGTGTTTGTCTGAGGGACAGTATTCAATATGGTAGTCGTAAGCTGAAAGAATGATTGCCCATCTTTGAATCCTGGCCGCTGCCGTGGTGCGTAGATTTTTATGCTCTCCGAACAAAGGTTTATGGTCAGTTACCATCTTGAATTTCCAGTGGGATATTCCTCTCCAGTGGTCATGGTGTGTTGCAAAACAGCTCCAATCCAATATGCTGATAAATCGCAAGCTAAAGTGAGTGGTAGATCATAGTGTACCATAACCCTATCGTTTGTCAGCAAGTCTTTACATTTTTCAAAAGCTCTTTGCTCTGACTGCTTCCATTCTCATGGTACATTATCTCTCAACAGTCTGTAGAGGGGGATGGCCACGGTACTTTGGTTGGGCAAAAAACGTCCATAGTAGTTGACCAAACCCAGAAAATCTCTCAGCTTCTTCACTGGTGCTGGTGCATCCCTGATTGCGGCATATGGTACGACTACCATACTGAATAATTCTTTTAAAAATCCAAAATAGAAATAAAAAGATTATCTCTGGCTTCTCTATGCAGCATAATAAATCTTGATACAATGTGGTTACAAATGTATCATTTTTTCTATCGAGTTTCTATGATTATATTATCCAAAAAGCTGTCTGTCTGAAATGACAGTCAGAAAGAAGCAGTTCTACAAACTAGCATTTGTTCTTTTTTCCACACAAGAAACATAAAATGAGTGTTTCCATTTTTATTTAAAGGGGACCTATAATGCCCCCTTTACAAGATGTTATATAATCTCTGGTGTAGCCAGAATGTGTCTGTGAAGTTTCAGCTCAAAATACCCCACAGATTATTTTATTATAGCTTGTCAAATTTGCCCCTATTTGGGTGTTTTTGTGTGTCTCCCTTTTAAATGCAAATGAGCTGCTGCTCCCGGCACCCTTTCCAGAAGAGGGTGGAGCTTTAACAGCTTGTGCTTTGGTTGCTCAACAACAACAAAGCTGGAGAATCTCACACAGCCAAAATGACAATTGCCAGTAATAAGTCGGACATTAATGAAGAGACTCAGGAAGAATTTACAAATTTTAGAATGCAACTGGACGTTTCTGAATGGTTAGTGGATAAATTTATGTAGTTTCTGTGGAGTTGATTCAGCTCATCGACAAGCATGTGCCGTCATGTTAATCTTTTTGTGCAAATCCAGAGTTGAATTGACCCTCGTTTGTGAAGCAGTCCGGCGTAAAATGACAGCATGGCAACAACACTCTACTACAACAACTCTTCCTCTTCTCTAAAGCAGCCCAACATGGCCCTTTGTTACATGTTCTCAGGGGCAGGGTTTATGTAAATTTTAGGGTTAGTGATGTCACCAGCCCGGGAAGAAGCTTGTTGTAGTCCCTAAACAGAGAATAAAAGAAAATATCTCCTTTTGCATTGTACTTTGAGCTTCATAACTTTGCAGATGTTGTTTTATTAACATTATTCACACAGAAAGCAGCAGGTCACTTTAAGACTGAATGCAGTATTGCATCCAATATATTGACACACAATGGATTTCTTTCTCAACTGTTTACATTCGGTTAAGACATAACCGACTGTGTTTACTATGATACTCGCCAAGACAGATATTTTGCAATACTTTTATGTGTATTTGTCCTTTCAAGCGCAAGAAGTGTATTCATGCACTCTCTGTATATGAGCTATGAATGAATGAAGCACCATGCCTCAAGTTCTCAAGTTCAAGGCGGAAGTGCAAAACAGTGAATATAATCATTATACAGGCAAAAAGTTCACTTCAAGAGTGAAAAAAGTGGCATTGATTTGTTTTGCTGTAAAAACTAAGCAAATGGAAACAGAAAGGACAATCTATATTATATCGCTCCATAAGCAGAGACTTCATTAAATACACAGAAAGAAAAATATTGAAAAATGTCTATACACACTCCTACAGCCTAGGGTGAAGTCATTATGTAGATACATTAACAATAATTTTGATTTGAACAGCTCTTTTCTTGTTAGTTGCTAAACACATGATTAAAGTCCCCCTGTAGTCAATAATTTTATCCCATAAAACTCATCTTTGATCACCAAAATGACACTGTTTGTTTGTTTATGATTTAACGCTATTTTGAGCTTTTAAATTTGATCTTAGATAATAAATCTAAAACTAAACCAGGCCTTACTTCATTAAAAATCTTTTCATAAAAGTCAACAGAAAAATAAAGAGTTCCAACAGATTTCAAACTAACACAATCCATCAAAATATGCTTCAGTGATAATGGATTCTGGCACAAGGGGCATAAAGGAGGATCTTCACCCATTAACAGAAACATGTGGGTTAGTCTGGAGTGCCCTATTCGACAACGTGTGTAGATAATATGATCCCAGCGATTTTCAAAATGGACACAACGTTTTGCACCAACCACAGGATTGATTTTGTAAAGGTTGTTTGTTGTACATTTATCCCATTCAGCTTGCCATTTCTTAGAAATGTAAGTATTTATAATAGGTCTGAGGTCTGAAGGTGGAATTGGGCATTTTTTGAGCTCTGAAGATGAAGCTTCCTTAGCTGCTGCATTAGCTCCCTGTAATACCACAATGCCCTGGTACCCAACAAAAAATGACTTTACAATACTGTGCCTCCAAGGACTACAAACTATTTAAATTCAAACTATTCCACAAATGCTTGAAAAAAAAAAAAAAAATGTTTTCATGCCTTAAAATAGCTTGAATATAACTCTACACCCTTGCCTCATTTAGTATACACGGATCAATGAATATGCAAATTAGCCCCACCTCCACTCGGAACGTCGGACACATAATGGTAATTAATATGATTAGCCTTTTGCTTGACTACGTTATCAAACAGCTAATAATGTGCTGCTAATGTTACACAAACCATGTTCCTGTTCGCCAAGTCAGAGTCAGACAGCTGCCTTCTAAATATCAGTATCCTTACAAATGCTTTTTGTAAGAAAGAGAAAGGCATATAGTTCATCATAACATTGTAATATTCATCATACACCCACCATATTGCTAAATCTACATGATTTTTCATATCAACAGAAATACATCCCGGGACAACCTGGCTTCTCTCGAGACTTCTCTGCTAACCTGCTGGCACGTTGACGCAATTGGTTACAAAGTAGTTTGTGACGTCAGAAACACCAGCGATTTCAAACCGGTTTGAGACCGTCTTATTTTAACTGCAGTTTTAAGGAGAAAATAATCAGCAATGGTGTTGACATATGAATTTGCACATGGTTTGCCTTAAAGCAGAATAAAAACACCACATGAACAAATAAACAACATTAAAACTTGATTTTCACCACAGAAGGGGGTCACCCTTTATTCTTAGTTGCCTGTGTTTTGCAATGAACGTTAATATTCTCTTAATTTTCAACGTTAATACATTAACAATGTATGCCGCACATCAAAATAAATGCTTATTTTAACAGGAGGTGAATTGGAAGTATCTAATTAAATTTCGGGGTGGCCAATCAGATGTCCAGTGCCACCCTATAGACTCCCATCTGGCTCCACCACTGCTTTGTACTTCACTCGTCTTCCAATATCCACGTAAAACATCATCCTTAAAATTGTGTAATTTATCCAAAATATGTGTTTGGTGGGGTGGTGGGCACACTGACCGGCACAGATTGTACAGCGGACCATAAATTTGAGCAGTTTAACTTATGTTTGATTGAACATTTTATTTCAACTTGCTGAAATGTAAAGTTAGCAACGGTAGAACTGATATGCTGTAGGCTATGTGTGTGCGCGCAATCAGTTGGATTTAATAAAATAAAGAAATAAAGAAAACAAATACAATGCGCTTCCTGTCATCTCAGTTTCAGTTAACTTGTTTGTATTGAGTGTTGTTTATGCTGCTATTAGCGCATGTAAAACTAAATCCCAGGGATTTTGCCCAATTTTCTTTTCGTACGTTCATTTCGTAAATGATGGCCAGTGAAATCTGAAATCTTGAGACAGAGCCTGCGTCTCAGTGTGCATACTATCCATTCTAAATATTATGTGACATTAGTTATATTCAATACTATTTAGGGCGGATAGGGTGGATAGTATGCACATTGGGATAGGGATTGGGCTGCAAAACTCCAAGCACATTATCTGCTTTACACTAAACAAACTTTTTGCAATATGCTAAATGCAGTTCTCTACATTAGACACATAATTTAAAACTACAGCAGCTCATGTGCTTCATTTATAAAACACTGCTATTTAAATCTCACGCTTATTTACTAATTTGCCTACAGCCAACGATCATGTGTGAAAACACTTACACATTATTCATTCACTTAGAAATTGTTTTGAGAAACACATTTTTCATCTTTGCATTTCAATTTATTTTGTAAATATATTCTCCCAGGTGAAAAAATACTATAGTAATTTATAGTAAATACTATAGTGTTTTTGAACCATACTATAGTAAATTGTAGTATACTGTATATATTATAGTATTTACAACACTTTGTTAATGACTGCTATGCATACTGTAATAAAGTATCATTGTTTTTTTTTACATTCACTTCTTTGCTGTGTCCTTGTGGGAATGAACCTGGGTGGCATAGTTTTACAAGGGGTCAGGTGTCCAGTAGTCTCTAGCAAATCCTGATCCACCACCTTAGTAATTTATAATTAAGTCCAAAATAGTGAAAGCCACACATACATGTCAAGTCACCTCTATTTCTATTGCGCTTTATACAATACAGATTGTTTCAAAGCGACTTCACAACTCCTGAAAAGCAGCTCTAACAAGCTAATAGTGTCATCATTCAGCTCAAGTCATTTCAGTGTAGGTTCGGTTCAATAACTGTAAAATGCATACATGCTGTATATACAGTGTATTATGCACTTACATGTATGTTTGACAAACTCCTGTACACTCCACTACACACTGAACAAGCAAAAGAGAGTATAGTGGTGTTTTACTTTTTTTTTTAAACATCTGTGTGTAGTTTGTGTAGACACACATACACTTACAACATTTACACTTATATTACTTACACCATTTTTTTTAGATGTGTGATGTTTTGCATGTTGTTTGCATGTTTTGTGGTTGTGTAGAGTTTTAAGAAATGGAGCCATAGTTAGTTTTTTTCCCCACAAAATTTCTGAAACTATGGCTCCATTTCTCAAGACTCTACACACAAAACATCCACACACATTTCTTGCAAAAGCAAACACTTTTTAACACACATTTTAACTCTTCTAAAAATTGTGTTTTTGCATAGCAACTCTACAAACAAACACAAACACAAATAATATTTCACATGTGAAAAATGTAAAACACCACTATACTAACTAACTTTTATTTTGGGGTTTAATTATGTTAAAAAAATGAAAATACGAGTGTCAATTGTTAAATTTAATTTGATTCAAAATGGCCATTCACAGATACAACTGAGCAAAACAGAGAACATAATGTTGAAAATGTGTTCACAGCTTTGATTAAATAAAGACTTTTAATTTACTTTTATTTTTACAAAGCTATAGACACTTTAACAGTTTTTGAAGGAATATGGTGTCATAGAGGAGCTTTGTGTTCTGTTATTGAAAACAAACTTGACACTCTTTATGAAATGGATTTAAAAATATTTTTGTAAAAATATATTTGTATTAATTTTATGCAAGCAATTATTTTTAAATAAAGACTTTTAAAAAACAACAACAAAAAAACACTCTCTAATACACACACAAACACTCACACACACTCAATGATCTTTGATTACCCTACAGTAACTGCTAAAAAAAACAAAACAATAAATTATCTTAGAACAAAATGAATCTGTATAATTAAAAAAAAAAGTTGTAATGTTGAATCAGTCTGTGCAATTATGAGCAGAGAATAGGAGGTAAAGTAAGATAAGGTTAGTTTAGGTTAGAGCTTTTTTCTTTTTCTTTTCTTTTCTTTTTTTCTTTTGCTTATACACTAAAAGTGGTACTTGAAGACATTCAGTGAAACCATTCACTCATGTACCTCTTGAGACCAAATATGCAAAACTGCAAGCACATTATCTGCTTTACACTCAGCTTGCAACTGTAAAACGCAATATGCAATATTTTTGCAATATGCTAAACACAGTTCTCTACATTACACACATCACTCATAATAGCTCTTGTGTTTCATTTGGGAAAAACTGGCATTTAAATACCACACTCATTTACTGATTACCTAGTCTACGATCATGTGTGAAAAGACATTAATTCACTTTTTCACCCTTGCATTTCAATTTATTTTGTAAATATGAATGTGCATACAAGTCAAGTCATATCTATTTTTATAGCTCTTTATTCAATACAGATTGTTTCAAAGTGGCTTCACAATAGTAACAAATTGAAATTCTCCTATAAAGCTAATAGTGTCATTATTCAGCTCAAGTCATTTCATTTCAACAATTGTGCATTGTAAATGTCCAACTCTTTTTTGCTAACGGTGGCTTATAAAGTCAGGACACAGACGGAGGCAGACAGGTAAGTATAAACCAGTTCTTTATTAGAATGACAGAGGCACGGATATGGCAGATGGAAATGCAGGTGAGTAGAAACACAAACAAAAAATTAAAATTATACCCTCACAGTTTTTTTGATCTCCTAAAAACACCTAAATATTTTAAACTATATTTTTTCCAACTTAACCCATTTAGGAGTATTGGTTATTCCCACTTTCCTACTTACACTGTTTCGTTTTTATCCCAGTTAATTCTTGCTTGTTTTTAATAATATATCCACATAATTTTGCTTATTAAGTATTATGACAACATCATCAGCATATGCTGATAAGCAGAAAGTGCTTTTACAAGCTTGGAAAGATACCCCTACTAAAACTCAATTTATTTAAAAGTGATTCTATTGTCAACGTATAAATGATCCCTGACAGAGAACAGAGATCTTACCCCACGGCATGCTTTAAAAGGAGCACATAAGCCACTGTTAATTTCCAGTGCACTCTCAACGTCATTGTATAAAAGTTAAAATAATCTATAAAATCAGAACTAAAACCACATGACAGTAATTTTTTTTCACAGGTAGTCAGTTCTACACAATCAAATGCTTTTTCCTTACTTCCTCCAAAACCCTTCATAGTGTAGTAGCTAATACTTTTGAGAGCAATTTAGTTATAGCACATTAAAGATACAGGTCGCCAGTTTTTTATTTCTCTCACATCACCTTTTTTTTTTTTTTTGGTAAAAGAGTAAGGACTGCTTTTCTACAGTTTAGTGGGAGACGGCCTCCAACTGGACTGTCGCTGAGAACTGCCAGCAGATCCTCCCCATCACAGGCCAAAAGGCTTTACTCAACTGGGATTCAATCTATCCCAGGAGCCTTGCCATTCTCCATACTTTGGAGAGCTTCATGCAGTTCTCCCAGGTTTATAGCTCTCTTGAGTGCTGCATTAGTGTCTTCAGAGACCAGATCTTCTTTGTGTCTTATAACTATAAAGCTTTTCATAAAAACTTTTTGCTCTTTTCCGAATTTCAATAAGATCTGACAAAAGAGCACTGGTCTCAGAAAATAAAGAATGTTTTTGACCTTTCTTTTGACCATATTAAAATAAGCACTTTTTGACTTTACAGAGTTTAAAGTTACTGTACATATGACAAGACTATGATCTGAACAGACTGTCCTCCAAAAAAAAAAAAAAAAAAAAATATATATATATACCCTATAGGTCATTTTTTTCAAGCACCTTACATGACCTTTATTTACGTTTTAAAGTAATGCGCCCTCTAGCTGGCGTAAAAATAATGACAGTGTTGTGTTACGTCTGTCGTCATGAAATGACGTTTGACTGTCTTTACCAATCAAAATGCATGTTCATTTAAATGCAATGTGTGGACTTTTTACACCATTTGTCCTATTTCCATTTATCAAAACTCTTTTTTTATTAACGACTACACCTACCCCAACCCTAAACCTTCCCTTAGTGATTTATAGTGAATATACACTTTATGAGCACATGCATTCCCTGTAATCGAACCCATAATCGCATGATCACATGATTGCATATTGCAATGCTCTACCATTTGAGTTACACGAAACCCAAAATATGATGCAGATAAAAGGGTACAATGCATTAAAATGAAAGTGTCCTGTTGTCGATAAGAGCGCAACTTTAGTAAATGCTTCTGTGGGTTGTATTTCAGGGAAGTGACAAGCGACCTATATGGGCGTATTGGTTGGAGGACATGTTGGATCTGAAAAACAGTTCTTAAGTAGGGCCTAAGCTCTCCTGTGGCTTCCTTGAGCTATAGAGCCTGGTTGATGAGAGTTATTAGGCAAACTGCAATACGCTTTGCTCTCATTTGCCTCCCTTCTTGAACAGTGGTAGAGTGTATGCTCCCCCTTGGTTGGGTGGCAGTTGTAGTTGCCCACTCCTTGTTTATGCTGAGGTTCTAATTACTGAGGTTTTTAGCACCCTGCATGCTCCCTTTGGTAGGCTGCTCCAAAAGAGCCTTTTTTAGGTAATATTGCTGAGGTGCTGTCAAGGCATACCAGGCATCTCCCCTTATAGCTCTACTCTTGGGGCATTGTGCTGAGTCCTATCCTGCTAGGAAGGCTGTACTAGCCAGGACTTCCCTTGTTATGGGGCATAGAAGCTTGGGGATTTTTACCTAGAGCCTGGGGGATATTGGCTTAGGGAGTATGGCCACTTTATAGCTTTTTGTAAGTCATGTAGGATGTGCCCTTGACCTTGATGAACACCAGCAGAATTCTGTAGAGTCATTTGGTGTTATGCACACTGTTTATGCATATTCACAGCTTAGTAGGGCAGGCATTCCTTCAACATGGTGTAGTTGGTATTGGTTCCCTATTGCGTCAAGATGCAGCGTCCAAGTTGGAATACTTTACTAATGTCTTTCCTGAAAGTGGTAGTTGTGTTGGATCTCTATGGAGGGACAGAAACCTCTCAGACTATATCAAAAAGATCTTAATTTGTGTTCTGAAGATGAACAAAGGTCTTACGGATGTGGAATCGACGTGAGGTGAGTAATTAATTACAGAATTTTCATTTTTGGGTGAACTAACCCTTTAAGCCTTGTCTGTGAAACCGGGCATTGATGTTTAACCCTGGCATAATTCCATGCTACATTATCCTTTGAAGTGTTAAGAGCATTTGTTGTTGAGTTCCTTGCAACTGTACAATGAAAAGAGTCAAACCAAATCATGCTTTGCTGCTAACGCAGCCATGTACACCTTAAGGGTGGAAGCAGATAACCACTTCTCTAGGCCCTCCTGAAGAAAGGAACGCACTGATAAATGCCACACCTTCATGGGTCTTCACCTCGGGAAGAACACCATGTAGCGAAAAGGCACCACTTTAAGCACTTTATATAGCTGCCCAAGTTTTGACATGTGATGAGAGTGGATACCGCCTTGGAGATTTATACACACCACTGTTACAATGTTGTCCTTCCAGATCAACATGTGCTTGCCCTGGATCTGTGGCCGAAACCTCCTCAAGCCCAACAGCAAAGCCACATCTCAAGTCAGTTGATGTGCCAATGCAGTCGGGGCCCTGTCCATGGTCCCAAGACTGCGTGCCGTTGCATATCACCCCGGCCTATCTTGGACGTGTCTGTTGTGACAACAACACATCTGGACACTTCTAAGGGAGCTCCCACCCGTAGAAATGCAAGGTCTGTCCAAGGGCTGAAAGTGCAGCGACATCTCAACGTGATGACCACGTGATGTGTGCCAAGGTGCCATGCCAGATAATACAATACAATAAATTTTATTTACCTGTGAGACAGACATGAGGATTTGAGGAGAAAAACGAGAGATTCTTTGTGTATTCCAGTGAATTATTTATGGGAAAATCAAACTGGGAGATCAGACCACAAGTGTGCAGTATTTGTTACATCATATAATATAGTTAAGAGTAATGAGTGCAATATCACAAAAGTGCTAATTTTGTGTTATTTTAAAGACAATAATGTCTGTTATGCTCAATTTTGCTAATGAAAATATAAAGAGAAAGCAGAACTGTTTGTCTCCAAGTAACACAAACTGGCATTTAATTTCTGAATTCGTGTTTTGAATGAATGGGGTGAACCATTTAGAGTATAATTTCATTAAAAAATTATTTAATATTTCCATATTTAAAAAAAAAAAAACATAAAAGGTTATAGTTCACCAAAAAAAAAAAAAAAAATTCAGTCATCATTTACTCCAAAAGTTTATGTGTAATGAATTTTATGTTGAATCAAATAAAATATTTCTTTATAAAGCTACTTTTTGTAATGTCTATTTGATGCTTTAGACAATAATGATTTCAAATGATCTTTTAGGGGTAATTTCTCAGCCAAATTTGATGTGTGATTAATTTGTAATTAATTAGACCTGAATTAATTAACCTGAATCGCCACTTAATGTAAATGTTTGACAGCCCTAATATATATATATATATATATATATATATATATATATATAAACTACTCAAGCTAGTCACTAGTTACTTCAGATCATATATATATATATATATATATATATATAAAAAAAAAAATCCATATCAGGACATAATAAAAAATAATCTGGTCCTTGGCAGGTCTTGAAATTTAAAAAATAAAACCCCCGGTGAACAACAACACATGACATATCACACTGTGTCATTATTTATTTAACAAAAATAAAGCCAAGATGGAAAAGCCATGGGTGCATGGATGAAAACCTAAGGATTCAATTGCTTGTAGATCCACTTTTAACAGCAATAACTTGAAGTAATAATTTTCTGTATGACTTTATCAGTCTCTCACATCATTCTGGAGGAATTTTGGCCCATTCTTCTTTACAATGTTGCTCCAGTTTACTTAGGTTTGTGTTTTGGCCATGCTTTAGCTGTCAAACAAATGGCCTCACAATGGCCCCCCAAAAACCTCCAAACATAACTTATCAAACACAAGTCATGATCACAATTGATTCAATAATCTCACAGCAGTTGGAAGTAAAGACCTTCTGTAATGCTCCCTTGAGCAACGTAGATATATAAGTCTCTTACTAAATTAACTGCACTTAGCATGCACTGTATCATGGAGGGGGTGAGATATCCACTTCATGATGGAAGGCAATTTCCCTACCATCCTTACTTGCACAATTTCATCAACCGAGGGCAAAGAACACCCTATAACTGAGCTTGCCTTCCCAATCAGTTTGTCAAGTCTATTTTTGTCCCTCACAGAAATCCCCCCACCCCAGCAAACCACAGCATAAAAGATACAGATGCCACTACAGTATCATAAAAAGTCCTTAACAACACACACCAAAAGATCTTAACAAGTCTCAACAAGTAAATATGAATCTGGCCCTTTTTATACAAGTAATTAGTGTGATCACACCAAACCAACTTGTTATTTAAGTAGACTTCCAGATATTTGTAAGATTTCACAATTTCAATATCCACTCCTTCAATATTTACAGGAAGTATAGACTGTGTGTTCTTTTGGAAATCTATTACAATTTCTTTGGTTTTACTTGCATTGCAAGAGATACAGAGACTGATATATGCCTACAACAGGAAGATTGGATCATACAAGGCATTGATCAGTTGATGAGTAATATGAAGTTGGAATTCCCCAAAAAGTAATATAAAAGTCTGAGGAGTAAGAGGCCTCCTCAGATGCTGCCTGCATTAAGTATAGAAGGATATATTGCTGGGTAAAGCTAGGTTATAGAGATTTTTAGCTTAAGCTGATTTAAGTTTTATTTTGTTTTATTTTGCATTAACTGCTGTGTTTTGTAACCAATAAAAGAGACAACCACAAGGTAGTCTTCTACGTTATTCCTGAAGGACTTCAACCTGCAGGCGGGTAAGTATCTTATGGTTTAGACTAGATTTGGCTTCCCTTACCCTGCCTGAACAATCCTAGGGTTAAAAGTACTATAAATGGTCACACTGACTAACAAAGGCTTAACTGTATTAAAAGCACTTAAAAAAGTCAAAGAAGATAATTCTCACTATATTGGCACCCTTAGTAAATATAAGCAAAGGCGGCTGTGAAAATAAATCTGCATTGTTTATCCTTTTGATCTTTCATCAAAGTAAAACAATTGAAAGTGGGGGGAAACTCACATTATGAAAATAAATGTTTTCCTCAATACATGTTGGCCACAATTATTGGCACCCCTAGAAATTCTTATGAGTAAAATATCTCTGAAGCATATTCCCATTCATATTTACATTTTTTAGCACACCAGGGTGACTAGAAGCATGAAATTGTCCAGCCATGACTTCCTGTTCCACAGGAATACAAATATGTGTAAACACAAAGGCCAAATTCATCACAATGAGAAAAACCAAAGAATATAGTACTGAATTTCCACCATCAGGGCAATAATTAAGAAGTTCCAATCAATTAAAGATGTTATAAATCTGCTTGGAAGAGGACATGTGTCTATAGCACAGTAAGGAGGAGAGTTTGAGTGGCCAAAGACAACTCGTTCACAATCACCGGAGTTCTAATCACCTACAACTGCACGCCCTCATCAAGACACCCTACATAAACCACCATTAACTTCTCATCGTCTGGTCTCATCTCACGACACTACAGACTCACCTGCTCTACTCACCTGAGTGACTTACCTGCTCTGTCATTTGTCTTTCACATTCTGTTCCTCTTGTCACCTCCCTGGATCTTCAGCCCAGTCAGCACTGCCTTCACTGCACCTGCACACAAAGGACTGCATTACCGCCAGCTAAGTCAACCAGCAACAATCATCTGTGTGCTTTGTCCTTACCTGTTTGCATTCTCTGTCAATGCAGTCCACTTCTTCCGACACGAGTGGCATTTATGATCGCCCTTCTCTCTGGTCGAGCTTTACAGTGGGCCCAGTCATTATGGCAATCTAATGCTCAAATAACAAACTTATTGTCAGCCTTCATCAATCACTTCAAGGAAGTCTTCAACCAAACAGTTTCTGCTCTCCCAGTCCACAACCAGCTGTTTAACCTTCTTCAAGGTACAGACTCTGTCAGGTCTTATGCATTAGGTTTCCACACTTTGGCGGCGTCCAGTGATTGGAACGAAACCGCTCTCCTCACTACCTTTTCGTCAGGGGCGCAACACAGACATTCGTCAATTAAAGGTGATCTATGATGATGTGATTGGACTAGAGAGCTTTGTTCAAAAACCATCCAGGTGTCACAACGCCTCTCAGCATGCTCACTGCATTAGCCTGCTCTGCATCCTCTGCCTGCCGTAACATCTGTCGCCCTTCCAGGACCTAAGCCAATGCAAATTGACTCCTACCATCTTACACCTGCAGAGCATCAACAAAGGGTTCTAAACCTCTGCCTTTACTGTGGGGGAGACGGGCACATCATCACCGGCTGTCCAGTCCGACCACCACACTCAGTGGTGAGTACCATACAATTTCCTCCTAAAATCGATCCTCTGACAAGAACTACAGTTCATATCTTAACACACTGGAATTCTGTTTTTAGCACAAGCCCTCATCGACTCTGGCTCAGCGGGGAACTTCATCTCTCACCGCCTCTTTCAAAACCTCAGCGTCAAGAGGAAACGCTACTCCCAAAACCTAGAGGTTCACACCATCCTGGGAAAACCGCTGGGCCGTGGTCGCATTTGCCATTTCTGTCTACATTCGGAGAGGATTTCGTGGTTCTGGAAGGATTCACCACGCCCATCATCCTGGGACGCCCATGGATGTCTGAACATGAACCCAAAATTAACTGGAACACCGGTGAGATTCTTCAATGGGGCGAATCCTGCTTCAACAACTGCCTGTCTTCTGTACCCAAAGTTCCTTGAGTTCATCTTCAAGTCAAGTCTGAATCTTACACTGCCATCATCTCCATGAATTCCACCTCTATTGAAAACCCTGAGACTGAAACCAAAGTGGAGATTCCTCCTGAGTACCGGGCGTTCCAGGATGTGTTCAGCAAGTGGTTGGCAACCCAACTACCACCTCATCGGTCATCAGTGTCATCGACCTGCTACCTGCAAAGTTTACCCTTTGTTCATCCCGGAGCAGAAGGCCATGGAGGAGTACATCCAAGAGGCACTCTAGCAACAGTTTATCCATCCATCTACGTCCCCTGCTGCTTTAAGCTTCTTCTTCGTGGCCAAGAAGGATGGAGGCTTGAGGCCGTGTATTGATTACTGCTCACTCAATTCACAAAATGTCAAGTTCAGTTATCCCCTTCCTCTGATCCCAGCAGCTTTGGAGCAGCTGCATGGATCTTGTATCTACTCTAATCTGGACCTGCGAAGCGCCTGTAATCTGATTCGTATTCGAAAGGGAGATCGGTGGAAGACTGCCTTTGTGACGAAAGCCTCAAGAAAGCCTTTGTCTCCATTTCAGTACTTCGCCATCCTAACCCTTACCTGCTTTTCGTCGTCAAGGTTGTGGGAGTGGGGGCAGTGCTTTCGCAGCGGCAGGGTGGCCCTCTACGCCTTCATCCATGTGCCTTCTACTCCAAAGAGCTGTCCCTGGTGGAGCAGACTTACAACATCGGCAATTGAGAGCTCCTGGCCATAAAATTTGCTCTCGAGGAATAGAAACACTGGCTGGAGGGAGCCAACCATTAGTTTGAGGTAATCACAGACCACAGAAATCTGGAATAACTGTGGGAAGCAAAGCATCTCAATCCTCGTCAGGCTCTGTGGGCCTTGGCACTTGGGCACAAGAACTGTAAAGAACTGCTCCGCCGGGAGGTCCTGAGGGGCAAATTTACGTTCTTTCCACATGTTGCCTGCCCCTCATGGACTCAGGATATCTTCCAGTACGTCAAGGGGTGCTTAGTCTGTGCCATCACCAATACTCCTGGTACGCCTGCTGGTAAATTGGTGCCTCTGCCCATATTACAACGTCCCTGGTCACATCTGGACATAGATTTCATTACTGATCTTCCACCCTCTGATTCCAACACATGTATCTTTGTCATTGTAGACCGTTTCTCCAAGTCATGTAAGCTAATCCCCCTGAAAGGTTTACCTACTGCCTTTGAGGCAGCCGAAGACCTCTGCCAGCACATCTTCTGCCACTTCGGCCTGCCCGAAGACATCGTGTCTGACCGAGAGCCACAATTCTGGCAAGTCTGGCAAGCCTTCTTCAAACTCCTGGGTATCTTCATCAGTTTATGGAGCACAAGACTGAGCACAAGATGCAAGAAATTGGGAGGTAACTGCGGTCATACTGACACCAGAACCAGGACAGCTGGAGCCTATTCCTCCCCTGGGCGGAGTATGCCCAGAACTCTCTCTGCCAATCCACCATTGGGCTTACTCCGTTCCAGTGTGTGTTAGGATTCCAACCACCCTTGTTCCCCTGGTCCAGTGAGCCATCTGAGTTTCCAGCTGTTAACCACTGGTTCCAGCAGAGCGAGAGGGTATGGGACTCAGCTCATGTAGATCTACAATGGGCAGTGCGAAGACACAAAGCCCAAGCTGATGTCTGAAGATCCGACAGCCCCGTTACCATCCAGGACAAAAGGTTTGGCTATCCACCTGGGACATCCGCCTTCGCGTGCCCTGCCATAAGCTGAGTCCCCGCTATATAGGTCCATTCACCGCGCAGAGGCAGCTCAGTGATGTCACTTATCTTCTCAACCTTCCTGCACAGTACAGTCACCACTTCCGGCCGTCAGGAGCTGCCCGTGGAGGAGGGGGTACTGTCACAGACTCAATCATGCCATCCATCAATACCAGATCCACCCACTTGTTCACAATCACTGGAGTTCTAATCACCTGCATGCCCTCATCAAGACACCCTACATAAACCACCGTTCACTTCCCCTCATGGTCTGGTCTCGGCTCATGACACTACAGACTCACCTGCTCTACTCACCTGAGTGACTTACCTGCTGTTCCTGTTCCGTCATCTCTCTTCTGTTGTCCGCATTCTGTTCCTCTTGTCATCTCCCCAGATCTTCAACCCAGTCAGCACTGCCTTCAGATATGTTACTTTGCTCACAGCTGATTGGTTCAGTTTTGGTTTGTGATCTCTAACTCAGAATAAAACCTCCTTTGTAGCAGGTAAGCCATGTAGAATAATTTACCATGGCGATGAACACTGCTAAAAACCAAAAAAGAGCCCAAAAAAGTTATAAAAAAAGTTCAAACTAATCTCAAACTTACCTGGGTAGGATCTGAAACCAGCTTCATGAAACAGGTCTCTGAACTTATGCTACACAGCTAACCTTCTCCTAAGCAGGTTTTGTTCTTTTTCTTTTTTTCTTTTAATTTATGTAAGTCATATAGATCAGTGTCATACACAAACAATGAGACAGGTATACTTTTAGCCAGTGTTGACCAAAAATAACCTTTTTTATTCCCTCTAAAAATACATGATTGAAAAGTAATTTTTAGTAACATAATTTAATTTTTTAAGATGTGGTAACCTGACATTAACGTCCTAATTCTGTTTTAATGGACACGTCCTTAATATAACTGTTAATCATTATTATCTTATCTTTACGTATTTGATTTGCAAGTTGATGAATGGGGGTTTAATCATAATAGAGTAACTAATAATTAGAAAACTAAATAAGAAATAAGAAATAATAATTCCAGGTGATAGATATCATGTTATTAGGGGTCGCTTCAACCCGCGGACATGAAAAACAACCCGCGGCAACAGTGTAAAAATAGCCCAATTCTGCGGGAAAACTGCAGATTTGGCAACACTGGTGTACTGAACGTTTGAAAAGGGTATTATTAGAGTTTTTATTAGATTTATGTATATATTTTATTACTAAACATTTTATTTGGACTTTTGGCTAATGATTGTTCATTGAAGTTATTATGTTGCAGTGTTTTTGTTGTTTGAATTTATAAAAAATAAATACAAACTCAAACTACAATCTTTAATCTCTTTGCTACATCAATATGTTTTAATCACTTTAGAAGGAATTACTGGTCCAACTTGTCCCTCTTTTTTCAAAGTGTGGGAAAGGGAAAAGCAGTTCAAAAGATCAAGACTTCAGCAACATTCGTAGTATATGCAACAATTTTATTAAAAAAAATTTGAATGCTAAAGGTTTGAAGCTGCCTAGTGGACAAAAACAGGTAGTGCTGTTTTAAAATTGACAAAGCATTCAGAGAGTAATAAAGTAGAAGTAGAAATGTTTCTTTTTCCAGTTTAATAAAATCAAAAATCAGTTTAATCCACATTGAGTGGATAGGTGACGCAGATGATTTCCAATGCATTAGAATCAAGCGTCTAGCCAGAAGGGATACAAAGGCCACAAAGTCTGCCTTGTTACCTATGTGATGAACTGGTAAGGGAAGTGTACCGAAGAGTGATGTTGTTGCTATGGGTTTGATTGTTATCCCAGCTACCTGAAATACTGTCTCAAATATTTGAACCCAGTATCCATGTAAACTTGGGCAGGACCAGAACATATGTGCCAAGGTTGCGGGACCCTGGCGACAGCGATCACAGTTAGGATCAACATTATTTTTCCATAATTCCTCTGTAATATATTCTGATAGGTCTTCTTCCCACTGAGTTTTTATAGATGTTAGTGAACTTCTATGTAGGGAACATATTTTATCATAAATATATGAAATCATCCCTTTCCCTATAGGCATCAGTTCAAGGAATGAGTCCAAGGGAGTTGTAGTAGGGAGACTAGGAAATTGAGGATGAGTATTATGAATAAAACTACAAACCTGCAAATACTGGGGGAAAAAAGAGTTTTTGGGCATATCTGAGAGCTGTTGAAAGGATGCAAAAACATCATCTATATAAAAATCTTTAAACATTGATATCCTGTATGTTGCCCATTGGGAAAAGGTCCTTTCCATCATTGATGGTGGGAAAACAAAATTTGATGCTATAGGGGCAGACATAGAAAAAGCTTGTAATCCATAATGACGCCTAAACTGTCTCCAGATTCGCAGTTAAGTTTTTACAATTTTTGGTAAAGAGAGAATATGAATAGTTAATAAGGGAATGTAACAGGGCTGTTAATGTAGTGGGCAAACAAAAGGATACTTCCATGGCAAGTCACAAGGGTGAACACTGAGGTTGGAGTTGGTTTAGCCAGTACTGAAAGACTCTGAAGTTAGTGGCAATGTAGTAATACTGGCCATACCTCCAAGAGACTTGGGTTGTGAAGAAATTCTTTACAAATTCTAGCAGTCTTTTTATTCTAAATAAACTCTGAAATTAATCCGCTGAGTCTATGAAAAAAGGCTGAGGGAAAAAAAAATGGGGATACATTGAAACAAATAAGAACATTTTGGGAGGATATTCATTTTTACACTATTAATTTTGCCAGCTAAGGATAAAGGAAGCACGGACCATCTTTCAAAGTCCTTCTGAACCTGGATTATCAAAAGTTAAACTTAAAAAGATTTTGAAATCTATCGGTTATCCAAACCCCAAGGTATCTGAATTTACCCTGTGCAATCTTAAATGGCATGTTAGTGTGTTAGTAAATGGGGGGCAAGATCTGTTTGGTTACTGACATCCTCCAAATTTTCGCACTTAGCATCCAGATGAGTTAAGCGATCTTTGAGAGACAAAGTCAAATTCTCCAGTTCCGTTATGCGATTGCTATGATCCGAAGATTGCTCTAGTTCTTTGATGGTATTAGTGTTGGATTCGACCATCTGTTGTGCACTAATTTGTGCACTAATTTTGTACTTAATATACTAAAAATTCTTCTTTAGTACTTCTTAAGATAATCTTAAGAACATCTAAATGTAATCAACTGTGCTATGTTGAGACACCATGAATATGAACTAAAATGTGCTTTTAACATGCTATCTCTGTATTAAAAAAAAGTATTTAGTTACCACTTGTAGTGCACTTGAACCCATCTTTCATACACTTTTATCAGAGAAAATATACTTATGAATGATTTAAAATATAATACTAATATAATATATACAAACTGTATTTATAATGTATTGCCCACATATTTGTATACATTAAATAATTCATGTCAAAGGTATAGCTAACTATGTTATTATTCCCTTCATATGATATACTGAACTGCATGTTAAAGGATTAGTTCACTTTCAAATAAAATTTTCCTGATAACTTACTCACCCCATGTCACCCAAGATGTTCATGTCTTTCTTTCTTCAGTTGAAAAGAAATTAAGGTTTTTGATGAAAACATTCCAGGATTATTCTCCTTATAATGGACTTCAATGGCCTCCAAACGGTTGAAGGTCAAAATTATAGTTTCAGTGCAGCTTCAAAGGGCTTTAAACAATACCAGACAAGGAATAAGGGTCTTATCTATCTATGCTTTATATAAACAAATGAACGTTGAAGGTCAAAATTATAGTTTCAGTGCAGCTTCAAAGGGCTTTAAACGATACCAGACAAGGAATAAGGGTCTTATCTAGCGAAACGATCTGTCATTTTTTAAAAAAATGTATATGCTTTATATAAACAAAAGATTGCCTTCCAAGTGCTTCCGCCAAAACCATACTTTCGTATTCTACAAAAAGCTTACGCTGTATGTCCTACGCCTTCCCTATTCTACTTACGGAACGAATAGGGAAGTATAGGGAAGGCGTAGGACATACAGCATAAGCTTTTTGTAGAATACGAAAGTATGGTTTTGGTGGAAGCACTTGGAAGGCGATCATTTGTTTATATAAAGCATATACATTTTTTTCAAAAATGACCGATCGTATAATTGATTTATTCTTTGAAACTTTAATATTAATTTATGCAATTGCAATGCCTTGATTTTAATAAAGTTAGTACACAGTCATAGCCATAAATGCAATGGTGTTTCAGTTTTCGGCCTTGGTTTCCTCTTTTTTGGTTTTCGGTTTTGGCCAAGAATTTTCATTTCGGTGCATCCCTAATTATAAGGAGAATAATCCTGGAATGTTTTCATCAAAAACCTTAATTTCTTTTCGACTGAAGAAAGAAAGACATTAACATCTTGGATGACATGGGGGTGAGTAAATTATCAGAAAAAAATTTATTTGAAAGTGAACTAATCCTTTAATGGTGTCTTTAAATAGTACTGTCATGTGAAATAAGGTGGGTGCAAATGGCAAAGTATTTCTTGGTAGCACAGAGACTGCAATGGGCAAACAGTCCTCTGACAAGAGACCAACAGGTAATCCAAAGCGGTCTCGATGGGGAATATCCAGAAAAGGAACAAGAGACTCAAACAAAGCCAGGACTAACATGGCATGAACACACCAACGATCTGACAACACAGGGCAAAATGCAGAGACATTAAATAGCGACGCTGATGAGCCCCAGCTGACCCTGATCAGCTCATCAGCAGCAACACACACTCACAGAGAGACTGAGTAAACCAGTGAACCAGTGATGGAGTATTATATACTACTACCAAATACACTACTTCTGGTTTGGGATATGTTTCAGAGAGTTTTTTTTTCAAGTATGGCCCTTATCATGTAATAAGTGCGGAATTCCTTGTATGGGCACTTCTCCCTGATGAGTGCGCACACACATCACCCAGAGCACCAGAGCACGCCCATCAAAGTGCTTCGTTCGGGTTAAGGAAGCCGAGAGATTTTTCAACAATGTCACCAAAGAAGTGTGTTTTTGGTTGTGAAGGAAAGATAACCTTTTTCAGCTTCCCAAAGAACCCAGCGTTAAGGGAACAGTGGATGAAGTTTGTTTTTATGGGGCAGCAATGGAGTTGTGCATGTATGTTTGTTTGTTCCCGGAATTTTGGTGATGAATGCTTTGTAAACAAGTTCCAGTTCAATGCTGGATTTGCAGATCGCAGGCGGTAAGTAAAACTGCATCAAATGTCTATGTTTTGTTGACCGCAAGTGTGTTGTAAACAACACAAACATTTTTGTTCCCTTTTTGTAATTGCTCAGTCAATATTCTCCTTCTCCGAAATGAATCACATTTTTGAGGGCCTAAACGTGCTCATAAACTCACGAAACTTTACACACGCGTCAGAAGTGGAGAAAATTTATGTCTGGTATGGGTTTCAGAATTAGGTGTGGCAAAATGGCTCAATAGCGCCACCTACAAAATTTAAATTAAGCGCTCTTCGCACTACGTTTCACGTACAAGTATGAAATTTGGTAGACACATGTAACAACCCAATACATACAAAAAAGTCCATGGGTGCAAAATCTGAAAACCCAACAGGAAGTGGGATATTCTGAATTTTCTCTGCAGAATTTTTGCAGTTTTTGCCATTTCTAGATGTATTTTAATGACCTCCTCCTAGAGATTTTATTAGATAAACATCATATTTGGTCAGTGTAATCTAAAGGCCTTTGTGAAGTTAAATTGCGAAGATCTGGAGTTTTCGTTGAAGGGCGTGTCTGTGGTGGCCTGACAAAATTTGATGTTTCGCCATGAAACAGGAAGCTGTTGTAACTCGGGCATACAATGTCCAATCTGCCCTAAAATTCACACGTTTTATTAGAGTCCTGGCCTGAAGACATCTACATGCAAATATTCAGTTAGTCATAGCGCCACCTGCTGACAACAGGAAATGGCATGCTTTACACTTTAATTCATTTCTTGAAACACTGCTTGAAACACTTAAAATCGCTGCTTGCGGCTTTAATTTAATTTTAGTTTTAGTATAACATGCATATTTTTATTATTATTATTTTTTTAATTAAAGAAAAAACCAAACCAATGTATAGTCGACATTTTAGGTTTAATGCTATAGAAGAGCAAATTTCATCAGGAAGATTGTTTTCAGCTTGTTTATTTTCTTATGAAAATATGGCATGCAGTCAGATGCTTCAAACAATGGTATAAAGCTATTCAAGACATCATTCAATGAAAATTGTGATAATCGTAATTATTAATCACAATTACAATTTCAAGAGAATAATTGACAATTATGATTTTTGTCATATCGTATATCGTGCAGCCAGAGAGAGAGAGAGAGAGATACTTTTTATTAAGAAACTTTTTCATCATTGGGTGTCAAGTCAAGCCCAGCCCGCTAAAAAGATCTAGGCGCCACTGCAACCAGCGTAGTCTTTCTGGTCACGGTTTGATGTCTTGCTGGTTAAGCGAATTAACAAACAAATTAAGAATTAGTGAGGACAGAGAAGACCAAGATCATGTGGAGCAGTCTCCACAGCAAAACATCCAGCAGGACGTGTATAGATATGCAGTTATAAAAGAAAAAGAAAACCATACGTAGATGCAGACTTGTGGATTTCTCACCGAAACTTGCACACTGGTTTCTTGACCGCCGGATGACGCTCATTGCACGGGACTCATGATCCAGTGGCGAGCATTATTATCCACTCCCAGTAGAAGGACACTTCGGTGACGTCACCTCGAGCGAGAAGGAAGCTCAGCGCTGGCTGGAAGCTGTCACACAGTAGTTGTGGCGAAAGCAGGAGAAACCCTTTCCGCACGCGCACCCAACTGTTGCGCTACACGGACGAACGACACGGCAGAAAAACAACGTTATATTTTTTTGACAGCAACTTCTACATACTCTTCGAGGAATTATTCTCTCGTGTTTCTGCAATGGCTGATATCATACAAAGCAACGACCAATCCTCATCTGACGTTGCAAATCGATTCGCCCGTAAAGGTGCTTTGAGGCAGAAAAACGTCCATGAAGTGAAAAACCACAAATTTATTGCGAGGTTTTTCAAACAGCCGACTTTCTGCAGTCATTGCACGGACTTTATTTGGTGAGTAGATCATTTAATACTGTAATTATTGCAATATAAGTATAAGTTTAAAGATGTAAAGTGTAAATTTTGCAGCTGGCCTGTTACTAGACGAACACTTAAAAACAGACACTGGTTTAAGCATTTAAGAAACCAGTTGCTTCTAGTTCAGTTGTGTTAAAAAAATCCCAGACATAAAACACATGTTTAGAGTTTACCGGACTGTCATAGAACTTCACACAGCTCACGCGCTGTAATTGCTTTCGAAATAGAATGTATTTTGTCTTTGGACAGAACTAATGCAAAAGTTGCTTCAGTTTCAGACTACTTAAGTATTCCTCATCATTCACCGTTTACTGGGGTTGCCATGTTTTGGGGGTGATCAGTTTGTCCAGGCTCATAGTGGGGCGTTCACGTCATTCATTCACACTTGTTAATAGTTTATGTAGTCAACTATACAAATTATAAGATTTAATTTTGAACATGCAAGCGTGAACTGCTGTAATGATCCAATTTATGGCTCCCTGTAAAAGTTACTGTGAAAGTACATGCTCTTTTACGTTGTCTTATGTGCACTGAGACAAATCAAACATTAGATACCATAGCTGTCCATGTACTTTTTAATTAAGGGATTGTTTGTTCAGTGGAAGAGAACTGATAGCTAAAAGCCCATTAAAGGATTTAGAGAGACAGGTCTCTAATACATTGTTTCTCTCTCTCTCCTCTTCATCAGGGGGTTTGGCAAGCAAGGATTTCAGTGCCAAGGTAAGCAGCCATAGACATCCTGCTCATTCTCTGAATGGTCACTCTTATAGATCCTAACTTAAGGAGACATTGCTGTGGACCTCAGTTCAAAACAAGATATCATCTAGAATTAGTTTCCTTTCCACACATGATCAGCTCAGTTCAATGCCACAGAACAAGCAAATTGCAGATTGTAGTAGATTCACTGTATCTGGTGATTGAGGCCTAACTTAGCAGAGAAGGATTGAGCTGTAATGTCTCTTATAAACATCCCTCGGTTGGGCTTGAACTAAATAACTCTTAACGACAGAAACCTAATAGCTTGGTACCTCAGTGAAAAGACTCACACAGAGGGGCAGTTCATGAAAAACATGTATGGAAACTACTTGTATAAATCAAACATGTTGTGTAACTTGTTCTTTTAAATTTGAGATGTTTTATTCAGTTGAAATTTTGAATTTTTGCTCACATTTTACACTTGTAATTATGAAAAGCATACACTTGCAGCTGTTATCAGAAGTAACTTTGCTGATTTCTGTGTATTGTGTTTCTCAACTTTTACACAATAACCCACACAGAATAGCCAAGTATGTTTACATATGCAGTTATAATTGAGCTACAGCAGGTTTTTGCGTAGTCAAGCCAGAGTCTCCTGAGTTTCTTTGTCCAAGAGTCGCTCTGTCCAAGTATACATGAAACAATGCATAATTACATTTTTGAAGTATTAGTTACACCTTGCTTGTCGCCTTGTCAAAGCCAATTGTATTGTGTATGTGGGCACATGCTGAATAAAGCCAAACTACAATTACATTACCTAGGGCCAGGTTTCCACCTTATACTAAGTTGTGTTTTCGGCATTCCAGTCACAAGTGGTCACTCATCAGTCCCGTGACACTTGTCAAAGATGCATTCAGGGCGAATTTGAAAAATGAGGTGGTATTTTTGTCAGCCTGGCAGAAGACAAGAGAGGGAGAAATATATTTATGTGTTGCAAATCGTGAAGGAAATCAATATGAATATGATTTGAAAGTATTTGAAATATCTGATTCAGTATTAATTGTATATACTTTGGTCAGAGTTTTGCTCAACTGATAATGACCCAGATAATATGTTTGAGGTCATGCAAATAGAGTAAGGATAAGAATGAGATTATCATGAGTGTATTACTCTGCTCTTGGGGCAGGCGCTGTCAGCTGAGTAGCAACCTAAGTCTCCAGTTCCCTGATAATTCTTAGGCTTTGGTTGCATCTGTCTCTAGATGTTTGGAGCATTGTCCTCAGGAGTCCACATTTCACCTAAAACTGAGCTCTTGACATGAGATCATCAGCTGTGATTCATCTGCCAATACTTGCTTTGCGAGACTGAGTTCGATTTGAGCCCTCTGCCCCTGCAGGTCTCTTGTCACATTGTATTATTTGGTTGGGAAATGCAGTATGATTGTATTATCAATGTACCATTATCAGTATTAGCAGCCAATATTATCACCAGAACATAAAATGCGTAGAGTGACACTCACGTCTGTCTGCTGCGTATGTACTGTATTGCAAGAGACACAAAGAATGTGAGCTGCTCATTCAAGGCAATTTTTTTCCAGAGACATACCACAATGACAAAAGCATTTTCCATTCTGCACGCAGGGCATCAGCCCCAGTTGTCATTGGTTTAGAATTAATAGTTGTCTCTCGGATATACAGATTGCAAACTGTACTTGAGCCCATATGAACATTACCACAGAGCTTCATTTTTAAAGGGGTGGTTGAGTATGATTTCATTTTTTTAACTTTAGTTAGTATGTAACGTTGCTGTTGGAGCATAAACAACATTTGCAAAGTTACAACGTTCAAAGTTCAATGCAAAGGGAGGGAGATATTTTCTTTTAAAGAATTCGCTGTTTAAAGACTACAACTAACGGCTGGTAGGGACTACAACGAACTTCTTCCTGGGTTAGTGACATCACTAACCCTAAAATTTACATAAACCCTGCTCCCAGGAACATGCAACAAAGGGGACAAGGACATGTTGGGCTGCTTTAGAAAAGAGGAATAGTTGTTGTAGAAGAGCACATGCTAGTCAATGAGTTGAATCAACTTCACAGCAACTACATAAATTTATCCACTAACTGTTCAGAAACGTCCAGATGCATTCTGAAAGTTGTAACTTCTTCCTGAGTCTCTCCAATGTAAGGCTGATCACCGTTACTGACAATCGTCATTTTGGTTGCGTGAGATGCTCTAGCTTTGTTGTTGTTGAGCAACCGAAACGTGAGCTGTTAAAGCTCCACCCTCTTTTGGGAAGCGGGTTGGAAGCAGCAGCTCATTTACATTTAAAGGGACACACACAAAACGGCGTGTTTTTGCTCACACCCAAATAGGGGCAAATTTGACAAGCTATAATAAATTATCAGTGGGGTATTTTAAGCTGAAACTTCACAGACATATTCTGGGGACACCAGAGATTTATATTATATCTTGTAAAAGGGGCATTATAGGTCCTCTTTAAGGAGAATCGAGCAGTTCCAACCAACCAACCAACAAATTAAATAAATGAATGAATTAATAAATAAATAAAACAATGAAATCTAATGTCAAAATGACTTGTTTGCAACTAAGCTCTTAGGTAAAAAAAAAAAAAAAAAAAAAAAAAACTGAAAGGAAAAAAAAACTGAATGGACCTCTGTGTTGCTCTGATGGCTTATTCAAATCAATTAAAATATGGCACTAAAAAGCTTATGTGAAAAAGCTGCTTTGCTTTCAGTGTTTTGCAATGCTAAACTGAAAGAAAAGAAATCTTTAGATTGAAGCCACAATTCATAAACACAAGACATATATTAGATGGAAAAAGACTGTTACAGCTGTCCACTTACCAGTGGTATGCCATCGTCAGCAGACTTCCTTCTCAATTCCCTCCATCTCTCTCTCTCTCTCTCTCATTTAACTCTTAGCTGAAGTGGTTTTGAATGTATGCGTGTAATGAGGTATTTTTTTTATGACTTACATGAACAATATAAATTTTGTTTTCCAGGTCTGGTTTAGGTTTCTTTGTTTGGGATCTTTTTTTTTTTCATGGCTGTTTAGCAATTTTCAATGTAAACAAAAAAGATTAATGCCAAAAGTGTAAACAATGCTTGGCAAATACTAGATGCTTTGCTGTTAATTCTGATAGCAGGGTGAATAACAGTTTTAATAGAAGGTTTTTTTTTTTAAGATAAAAAAGGAAAACATCTTGTAGAAATTTAGTTTCAGATGCATGTCAAATTCTTGGAAATAGAATTGTTGTATTCATGTTGGTTGTATTCATATGGTTTTGAAAACTTTTTAAGTTCTTAAATTTTAACTAAAATGTAATGTGCTGCAACCAGCAAGTAGAAAATATGTTATAGGCCTAACATATTTTCTTCACATCTGGATTACATGTGTAATGAGGGTGAACCTCTTAACATTTATTTTCAGAAGAAAAAAAAACTTTAAAATATATTTTTCAGTATACATACAGTAGTGACCAAAAGTGATGCCAGCCAAGGAAAACTGACATCTTCAACCTTTATTGAAATATTATTCAAAATTTGTTCAAAATTTTGTAAACATATTGCATAGTTGTGCTTGAAGTCAATTGGTTTATATGTGATAACACAACGAAACATGCCAAATTGTGCGGACATAATATTTGGCCAGGCATTCATACAAAGAAATTATGAACACATGCAAAAATAAGAGAGAACCAACAAAATATTAATAACTGATTGTTTTAGTCAATGTATGCATTTTCCTGTGAGCTTTTTGATTTTCTATGCATTTTTTTGCATATAAAATAAAACCCCTAGCTGTAGTTTTACTTTTGCCAAATAATTTAGTCAGATAAATAGTGTTTTGTTCTTTCCTCATATTTAAAAAAAAAAAAAAAAAGATATATTTTATATAATACATAAAATCTTTTCCTCGTATTTTGATAGTTTAATCAAAAAAGTTATTTAAAATAAATATCCTCTCCGGACATCACTTATGGCCATTACTGTACATATCTTGAAATAATATGATTATGTGATTCACTGTGATTCAAATATTATTTTTAGTAGTCGCCTTCTTTTCGGATCGTTACTCATCAAATCCTTGGCTCTATAAACACTGCAGGTGTCATGATGGTCACAGATATGGAGGTGTACCTTTAATTTTACCAAGCTAAGTGCTCACAATAAATAAATAAAAAAAACGGCTTGCTCACAGATAACACAATATCTGAGTGGGTGAGTTGTTTAGTCTCTCATTAGTCAATCTAGCCTTGGCTTATTATATAGGATGATTTCCAGAATGTTCGCAAAAATTAAGAGGCGGGACCTTTCATAGGTCATAGATGATAACACCTCCACCCCATGACATTGGGGCTCTATAAAGAACTTACAAAATTGAAGAGAGGTAAGAAAGATGCTTGTCTCCCTCTGAAACTTTACCACCAGTCTCACTGTTTGACAGTGTTACCTTAAAAAATGAGTGATTTATTTATAGCTGTTCTCATAATTTGAGCCAGCTCTGGGATTGAGCCAACTCTAGTGCATAGCTGCTGCAGTAACTGCTTTCCGATATCTATTTCATATCTATTTTATGGTTTAGAAACGCTTTACATCAGCACAGTACACTTGGATAGGCACTCTTATGTGCTCTTTACAAAAGTTTATCCAGTGTTTTATTTTTCAGTTACATTATACTTAATGTATATTTAATTTGTAAAAATATAATTATTTGTAAGTGTATTATTTTTTTAAGGATATTGCTTAAATTGTTACCTTACATTGAAAGTAACATCAGATTGGTTTGGCACTTAAACATGCCTTTCAGCCTAGCAGCTTAAACCACTGAAATTACTGATATAATTTGAATGGCCTTCAGAAGTGACTTATGATGATTGTCCATATGTCCAATCTCTCCCTTTAGTAAAACCACTTACTACTTACCAAAGCTGTTTATGGTATCTGCTCTCTCATAACTAATTTGTTACAAAATGTACTCCATAAGCATTGTGGCAACATTTCAGGCAAATCCAGATTCTAAAGGTCTCAGTAGTTATTTATGCGCACAGTAGGGATAGACATTTTAGTAATATTTCAAGAGCGACTGGATGGAGGGTATAATCTGTCTACCTGTTTGAAAGAGGAATTCAATATAAAGCTAGTTTGTAGTTGTCATTGAATGCTGAATTTAGATAAGTCACATCATGTATGATTAGTGACGTAAGTATGGCCGTGGCCAGTGGCCTGTGACAACCAGACTCTTTTTTTGCTTTCATGTATTCAATCCTAAAGATGTGTTTCTGAGTATGAGATCTTTAAAAGAATACAGTAGCATGAAAAATGATTTTTTTTTTTTTTACTCAGTCATATCATTGTAAACCTGCATGACATTCTTTTTTTGTGTAACATACAAGGAGCTTTTTTCTAAACAGCTCTTTTCCATGTCTTTTCCATCTTTTCAAAATTCAAATTTTTTTTTTTTAATAGATATATCACTATACAATATAGAGCTCTATGAGATCTGTTAAAGAAGCTTCCATAGTAAATGAATGTACAAACTCAGAGTACAGTACTCAGTGACAGACAAAAAGAAAGAGCACACAGGCAGCATATTCAAATCATAAGCAAACAAAAGTGCCTTATGTGAGTCTAATGCTACCTGAAATCCAACTAAAACCGAGGGTAGATATTTTATCCACCTTATTTTGCATCACGGAAGCAAGCTGTTTTCTGTGAATGTGTGAGACTTCTGATTCGTTAGCTGCTACAGGTAAAAAACTTGAAGAAAGTGTAGTAAAACTATGCTACAATTCAGTGTATTTATGATTATGATAAATTAAAATAACATGATAACTAATATACCAGTTTGCAATACAAGCAAAGAGGACTGTTTTTGTACAGGTAAAATAATTGGAAGCGAATGACACTGGAAGCCTTGCACATTCACATGTTACAAATGTCTGAAGCCACTCTTATGTTAAAAAATAAGGTGGACATCCAAAACCATATTGATTAATGTGGGAATTAGGAGCAGGTGATTACAATTTAGAAGGCTGGTGAGGTTGATCTCTTGACAGGATCTTGACCAAATCTTGTTTTCCAAATATTTTATTTTTTTGGTAAAAATGTTATCATTAAAAATGGTGTCTAATCAAATAAACTCACATATTTTCTTTTGTTTAGTATAAAAATGGTGTCTAATCAAATAAACTCACATATTTTCTTTTGTTTAGTAAAAAAATTATCGAAAAGTTAAGTATAAAAAATTAACAACATAACCTTGCGTTAATTAAAATATTTTTGGAGCTTATATGTTATTGTAAGTTTGTACCATTGTTTTTGACCCACTGGCTTCAGTTTATTTTGGTCCATGCCTTTTTTTTTTTTTTTTATGTACACAGCTTTGTTGTCTGGACATGCCTAGTTCATATCTTTAACCCAATCCTCTCTGATGAGAGCTTGAGAGCTTGTGCTTTTCCGAGGATGCATGCATACGGGATCATCCAGTCATCTGTACCTCCCCTACACCTTCTGAAAAGCTCCTCTCTCTTTGAGCTGAGAGCTTCAAATGGGAAATCATTGGGTCTGACACACCATCATATTTCAGACTTTGATATGGACATTTCACTCTAATGGATACTCTCTTTTGTGGGCGGATAAAAGGAATAAACTGTGCTTAAAAGATCAGTGGATTATGTGATTATTCCGAAAAGAGCTTTTGTCATGAAGTTCATAAGCTGTATATTATTTTGAAAGACAGTCATAAAAAATATCATTATCATTAAACTGCACTCAGCACTAGATGTAATTTGCAATATTGCATTTTTGAATTGCAGCTAGTCCGACAGAAATCAGAAACATGCCAGAATGCATCCACAAATTTTTATATGTGAGAAAAAAATGTTAGTGGTCAAGTGTTGATGCTTGTGTTGAAAAAGTATCGAGTAATATTTAATATTAAATAATTATCATTTGTTGATCTCAAAGGCCAACATGCTTTTGATATTTATTGGCCAAAGGACTTCAGAGAAACTTTATGCACTGGTTTTGTTGGCACAAAAATCCTAGGACTAGTTCATAAAAGTACAGCACAAAATCAAAAAGATTTTCTGATGAGAAAAAAAAAAAAAAAAAAAAAAAAATCATCATTGTAAAATGAAATTTGACGTGCAAAGTTTAAATTATTAATTTTTATGTGGTACGTAGACCTTGAAGTCTTTTTTTTTAATATCAATGTGGTACCAAAGTACCATTAGTTTTAACATCTCTAGTGTGCACTATATAGGGTTGAATCAAAACCAAAAGTTTGACTTCAGTATGATACCAAGCTCTGGTTTATTGGTATTGATACTAAATCATTACTGTAGACAACAAATAAAACACCTCAGATGAAACAGAAAATGGTCAACTTATAAGTCCAAACAAAATGTTTCATTTGTGTAACAGGGCACAACAGAATTAGAAAAATAAACTCGAGTAAACATTTAAAACATATTACATAGAACAAAGGATTTCAAAAATTAAATCAGAATGTACCTAGTGATTTCGGTTTTGAAGAAAAAAAAAGTCTTAAGAGTCTTAATTTTTTTTTTACCTTCATTTAGTTCTGTAAACGATTATGGAACACAATACTAAATCATACTCTTACCCAACCACCAGTACCTTTAAGCAGCTTGGTTGCTGCTGTGATTCTGCGTTGGGTCATTAGAGTGCTACTGTCATTCATTTTGCTCACTTCTGCAGTGGGAATATCACAGAGAGCTATGGATTAACAGTCCATATTCACATTGGCGCTATTGAATTATCCAATGAGGAAGTGATGTTTAGATGCAAGTGTGAAGGGGGGTGGGGGTTGGGGTGGGGGTGGTGGTTGGGGGGTTTCAGGGAAAGCCGCATTATGAATGCACAGATCAAGCAAAGCTCTGCATTAGTGTATATCACTGCTGTGTGTGCCTGTGCAAACACATTAGCCATGTAATGCATCCACTCTATATTACTGTACAATCTGACCGTAATTGCGCATAGTTTTGTTTGGATAATGTTATTTGATGGGAAAGCATGGATTCTTGTCTTTTAAAGGGGAGAGAGTGGTAGTTGGTGGATTTTTGATGGGAGATAACAATATGACCGTAATTGAACAAATGGAGAGATGAAGGCTTTTGGCTTCCTCTTAAAGCAGATCATAAAAGCAGATGTGCTTGTGTGTTTCTGGTTAACTGCAACATTATACTTCCACTGTTCACATCTCTTTGCTCCATCATTTATAAAACAGGCAGTCTCTCTCTCTCTCTCTCTCTCTCTCTCTCTGTGTTTACACCTGACATTAAAGTGCCACTATTATGGCATTGAAAAGGTTCCTATTTTTGTTTTGGGAGTCCCCAACAACAGGTTTACACTTTCATTGTCTTATAATATGCATTTATATAATATGCATTTGCTCAATGACTCCCAAACGATTCACTCAACGATACATTTTTCCAAACCACTCCTTTGCGTGACGCTAATCTGCCGTGATTGGTCAGATGACTTCTGCTGGTTAACACCGAGTACAGTATACAGTGCTTGCGTTGGGCTGCGTGGAGTCCAATTTTTTTACGCCCATCCCTCGCTAACTTCCCTCCGTCTGGTTTACTTGGATGTACGTCATTACTTACATTGCACGAGTGCCCACTATGGCAGAACCCTTGAAACGTGCAGCATTATTTATTAAATTAATGTAATTTCCACTGAAACAGGAAGACGGGGTGAGATATATCGAACGGCTCCTCCCCTTTTGAAAAAATAGCCAGTAGCGTTTTGTTTATATCACAGCTCCGCCATAGCTGTTGAGCACGGTAAAGCCGCAGTTACCTCCTAATGTCCTCCATATTGCTTTAAAATATAGCATTCTGTGCAGAATTCAAATGGGTCTGATACGTTCTGTGTTCTGTGCCGACTTGCGCATATGATCTGCTCTATGCTATCATGTCTCTGGATCGGAGCAGACTGTGTGTGTGCGCTGCAGTGGTTTACGTGACACTAACATGAAACCAGACTTTATTTGCCTCAATGGAAGGCATATTTACACTGTCTGAATCATTCTCTGTCTCTTAAAGGACAATTCACACCGCACCGACAAACGCCAACGAACAATTTGGCCATTGGATTTAGAATTCTATGAGAAAAAACTGTCATGTTCACACTGCTCCAACAAACACCGACAAACGAGTCACAGAGAGTCAAGTCTGACTGGGAAAATTTGTGTAACCATGTTAACAATATTGTCAGGCAAGTTTATTATATTAATAATATAGTATCATATATATTTTCATTGTATTAAAGTATTGAGGCAAAACAAAAATACTAACCTGAAATCCAAAGCGCTGTAGCCATCGATCTGATCGCAACCTATTGCGTTGCGGTTGGTATACACCGGTTTTTAAACTTTTTTTTTTTTAGCGCGACCCTTTTTATTTACGTGACCCATAGGCCTATACAACCATGTAACTAAACAAGCCAAAACGAATTAATTTAAAACGAAACTGAAGGTAACCTGCGTTGCTCTCATGGTGGTTATACCTCTCTTTCGGTGAAGTGGAGCAGTGCAATTGGTGAATGGCACAAATTGCACTACGGACTATTGTACCTTTATGTTTTTTTTTTTTTTTTTTTTAAACTGTATTTTATTTTGGTAACACTTTATTTTAGGGTATTTTAACTAGTTGCTTATTAGTATGCATATTACTAGGATATTGGCTATTTATTAGTACTTATTAAGCACATATTAATGCCTTATTCTGCATGACCTTATTCTACATTCTTAATCCTACCCAATACCTACACTTAACAACTAGCTTACTAACTATTAATAAGCAGTAAATTAGGAGTTTATTGAGGGAAAAGTCGTAGTTAATAGTTTATATGTGTCCCCTATACTAAAGTGTTACCTTTATTTTTTTATAATGAACAAGCTGTGATGTCACGTTTAAAGTGCTTTGTTGTGTGTGCGTGAGGCGCGGGCACGATCAAACAGATGTTTTTGCAGGGGACTTGCCTCATCGTCATGGCAACGGTTCTTGGCCAGGTCAGATTAAGTCAGAGTTTGTTGCCGTTTGTTGGAAAACTGTTCACACTGCTCAGACATTCCACGACCCAACAAACGCCGATTAAACATGTTCAGTCGGGTGAAAACAGATTCTGACCAACGCCAACAGACTCCAACAGACGCCAACAGGGGTATTACACCTATTATGAACAGACCACCCAAGTTCATAAGACAGCATTCACATCATCCAAACAAACCGAACTCTGACATCAGTCGAATGCAGGTGCGCGCCAAAATTGCTAGTGTGAAAGCATCCGTAAAGGGATAGTTCACCCAAAAATGAACATTCTGTCATCATTTACTCACCCTCAAGTTGTTCCAAACCTGTATAAATTTCTTTGTTCTGCTGTACAAAAAGGAAGATATTTGGAAGAATGTTTGTAACCAAGCAGTATTTTTTTCCTACTATGGTAGTCAATGAGGGGTGAGATCTGCTTGGTTACAAACATTCTTTGTACTGTATGTTACCTTGCTTATTGAAGTCCACATGTCATTCTATCAAGAATTTATGTTTCTAACCACAGGTTGAGATAGCTGTCCAACCACACAACTTTGTGTTTGGGTTTGTAAATGTTTGTTGGAACTTGCGACCATAGTTGGCCAACAATGCTTTTAGGAAAACACCCCAGGATGATTCACATATCCTCAGGCATGCACAGATGTTTAAAATAGAAACATTACAAAAAGAGTAACAGGTTTTTAATTCCTTAACTTACAGCAACTCATTTGGTTGCAAACTAGTGGCCTTGAGACAATGGAAATTTCCTTTGTTCTGACCTCATAATCTTACATTTGGTCTGCTATCAGGAGACAAAAGCTTAGGTTGCTATAGTGACTCTCAAGACAGCCTCTGTGACTGTAATCAGGGCTTCAGCCCTTCACTGTGATGAAGATTCAGTGAGGTGGTCTGGTGATTCCTCCTTTAAAGTAAATAAATAAATAAAGACTAGAGAACCATTAGCTCCTAAAAAAACATGCCAGATGAATAGTTGACAAATTACAACAGCACTGCTATGTGCTGTGCCTGTGATGAATAGACATTTTAGTATATGAACT
This sequence comes from Elopichthys bambusa, assembly GCA_037101425.1. Lineage (NCBI taxonomy): Eukaryota > Metazoa > Chordata > Actinopteri > Cypriniformes > Xenocyprididae > Elopichthys > Elopichthys bambusa. The sequence continues at coordinate 24,117,808 of CM074440.1, read as the reverse complement.
ACAATAATTCAGTTAGGATTTTTCACATTGTTACTACCATTTTAGTCGCAGTCTGGAGTTTCCGAAATTGCATATTGTATAGTTGGTACCACATTTGGTTTGAAACTTCATGACCTTTGAAAAAGTATGTTCTATATAGTATTAATGTGTGTAGTATGTGTAAAATTCGGACGTACTACATCCACCATGTTGTTACTGTCATGTGACCTACCATCGTCAGTTGTTTTGTTCACTGCCACTCACAAATCCTCTCCCATGGCCTAATGGGATAGTAAAGTGCACAGTTCATAAACTTGCCGGTAGTAGGTATCACGTTCACCAGCTGGAGTGTCCGTGAGTTCTTCCAGAGGGCACTCATTCCGACTTTGTTGTTCTCCCATTATGAACTACATTCCCCACAATCCTGTGCCTGGACTCATAATGGTTTAATTTCTCCCACCTGTTGATCATTTACTGGTTTCAGTTTGCCTATTTAAGCTCTTGTGTTTCAGTTGGGGGTCATGAGTCGTTGTTTGTATTTTTCTCCGTTGGGGTACCTGGATGTCTTGTTCTATCCTTCATGGTTTTTGGATTATGTTCCTTTTTCTTTGTGTGCACTATTTGCCAGTTTCCAGGTTTGGAGTGTCTGTATTTTTTGCCTTTTGTTATTAAACTGTGTGTGCATTTGGATTCTCTCTCTGCCTCATCAATACATTACAGGAGGTCATCTGAGTACTTTTCACCTACCGTTTTAAGAATACTGTAAATTCTGACATACTAGTACTTGGCTCACATACTTTTTTTTTGCCTTCTTATATGTTATGGAAAAAGGCATATTCAGAAGCAGCTCTGGACAACTCTCGCAACTCTCTCTCATGCTCAAGCCCCTGCTTTACAGACAGTAAGCCAAGTGTGTTTTTCCTTATTAATCTAGAAAAAGTAAAATATTTGGAAACACATCTATCCATTCTAGCTAGTAAAACACATGCTGAAAATCAAGCTATGCATTTCAGGGGTGATTTTAAATTTCATTAGTTGAATTCATTAGTTCATTAGTCTGGTGTCTATTCAAGACTAATGAACTAATGAATCTCAGCATGGCAGAAATCGCTTTTGATCTCACTGCAGGTTTTCCCAGAATTGTGTCTGATTATAGGGCTGAACTGGCTATATTATCAGGCTTTACCTGCTCTGTTGAATCTTAAGCAACACAGCAAAATAAATCATATTTTACCTTGGTTTTGAAGCTGTTTCTGAATCAACATCTGACTCATTTATTGAACCGCAAGTTTTGGTTCTTTTTAGTAGTTCTTTTTTTTCCCCTGATATTTAAGCATTTTACTTAATTGAATACTGGTTTTGTAATATTGTATTGACCAGTAAATCTACCAGGCATTTTAAGAATTGCATGGTCAACATATAGGTTGCTCTCTAATTTTGTCATGTCTGTATCAAAATGAATAGAATGATTGATTACTGATTGATTGCCCATATGACATGTTGTTAGAGATGCACATTGGTAACAATTTTTTTTTTCTAATAAATGTTAGAATGTTCCTAATGTCTAAAATATACAGTATACACAGTTGAGTACTTATGTTTGTATACTCCTTGCAGAAGCTCCAAGAAGTTTATAATTCAAAATAAAGAAGAATCGTAAAAAAAAAAAAATCCTTTTGTTTTAATTACTGCCCTAATTAATGTTGACTTGGAACCAAAGTTGTGTTCATCTATTCTTCCCTATTGTTATGAGTGAAACAGATTCTTGAATGAGAGAAAATGTAGTAGAGCAGGATTTGATTTTGTCCATTGAGGATCGTTATCGTTTGCTAATTGCTGTGATCTCATGTCAGTGACTGGTTGCTGGAGGGGAGGGATTATTGACCAGCACTCACACCATTAGAGAAGAGTTGTCGTTGCGAGGGCACATTAAAGGATTAGTTCACTTTCAAATAAAAATTTCCTGATAATTTACTCCCATGTCATCCAAGATGTTTATGTCTTTCTTTCTTCAGTTGAAAAGAAATTAAGGTTTTTGATGAAAACATTCCAGGATTATTCTCCTTATAATGGACTAAAGAAAGAAAGAAAGACATGAACATCTTGGATGACATGGGGGTGAGTAAATTATCAGGAAAATTTTATTTGAAACTGAACTAATCCTTTAATTTAAAAAAAAAAAAAAAAAAAAAGTGTTAAGGGCAATACAAAATAAATAATAAAAAAAGCACTTATAAAAGTGAAGAATTTATACAAATATTATATGTTCTATAAATTCAGCAATTTTGTATAATTTTGTTCTCCTCTGTATATATAAATTGAAAGGTGGATTGTGAATTCTGTAGGAAACACTATAATGAGTCTATTTTTAAGTGACAGCATTTTTTAGACAAGAACCTGAATATTTTACCCTTTCTGACACTTCAGCTGAAGGCCATAATGTCCTATGATGGGGAGTGTAGTATTTTATGGCTCATTCTTTATTAAGAGTAATTGCAGCTCCAGCTGTCCAGACAGCACTGCAGCTCAAATGTGGCCCATGAGGTTGATGTAGGATGTGGGAAATGACTCTGCAGTCACCTAAATTACCATGGCTGAGGTGATTTATTTACCATGAGATGAATGTAACTCTACTCTCCAGCGATACTGATAAACTAGTCTTTGAATTTATTCTGTACTAAATTCACAAAAGTATACTTGGTAGTATGCACTTGCACAGCAGTATACATTTTAGAAGTTTATTTCTTAAATCACTCCTCTCTTTTACATTTAGTTTCTCCCAGATTCTCTCCATTTTGTGGATGTGCTGAAGCAGTGTAGTAATGTTATTTAGTTATTTTATGTAGTTTTGCTGGCAGATCCCAGGGGGTTGACCTCTATAATAATTATCCATGATGGAAAGGTCAGGCAAACACTTCTAATAAAACCGCTGGGTATTTATGAGCAGGACGTTACCCACTAATTCACCAATATTGTTTTTTTTTGTTTGTTTGTTTTTGTGCTGAGGACAAATGTTTATGGTAATTTTTTTTTGTCATTTGAATAGCAACAACAGATTTATACTTGTTAAATATGTGAATGTGGATTTGTTTAGTTTCAAGACTGAGGCAGATTAAATGGTTGTATAGTGTAATAGGAACAGCTACTAGTGGTTGTTTGTACATGTGTACAGTGAGTACATTTACATGCGCACCAGAAAACAACTTATTGCGAGAAAGCTGCTTAAAGGGGACCTATTATGCAAAATTCACTTTTATATAGTGTCTGAACACAGATGTGTGTCCACAGTGTGTGTAAACAACCAGCCTATAATGGTAAAAATCCACCCAATACTTTTTTATAATCCCCATTTATCATTTTCATTCTCTCAGAACACGCGGTTTTATATTTCCCCCTACTCCTACGTAAGAGAAGGGAAACCCCCGCCCATGACTGGTGACGATCTGCCCTGTTAGCCTAGACACCGCTTTGAGTGAGACACTCCGCCATTTACTCGCTGTATCAGCTAGAGATATACAATGTCTGTGCCAAAAAAACATTATTAATGAAATGTCCTGTTGTTGGATGTACCAACGAACATACGAGGCTCCATAGACTCCCGCCATCTGAGTCACCGAAGACACCGTGGTTGAAGTTATTACTCAAGGATGGATCAGTACAAACTGTTCGTGATCTCCGGAGCGATACTGGTCACGGCAGAAAGGGAGAGCGTGCACTTTATTACAGTCCATCGGAGTTGTTTTACGGATATAAACTTTACCAGTTTATTAAGCACCCCGAAAAGGCATAAGGTCTGTATATATTTGTTTACTGTTGTAATGAGTGTTTTTGTGTAATTCACAAGGGAGAGAGAGTTTAAAGATAAAAGACTTTAATGCGAACTTCTTGTACTGTTTTATTCAGCTCTTATGGTGATTTTCTGGAGTGAAAATGTTTTGTGTGATGTACAGTAAACTTCATAAAACTCATCAGTAATGATTTGGCCATCAGACGGGGTCCGGTACAAGAGACTTGTACTAATAGTGGATAAAAGCAAGATGACAACCTAAGTTATAATCACAATTAAATTGAGCTATACCTGTTCTGTCTCCATGCAGCATATATTCTCTGGCTCTGTATGCATCATTTTCAGACTCCGGTTTGAAATGAACACAGCTACATTGAGTTTCTGACATTATTAGTGTGTGAGATTGTTCTGTCACCAGAGCTTGGAGTATCAACTTTTGAAGCTCTGCCCTCTTAGGCTGGGAGCAACAGCTAATTTGCATTTAAAGGGACACACACTAAAACGGCGCATTTTTGCTCAACCCCAAAAAGTTGTAATTTTAACATGTAATAAAAAAATATCTGTGGGGTATTTTGAGCTAAAACTTCACATACACACTCTGGTGATGCTACAGTGCACATTCTAGCACTTGCAGTTCCTGTACCCTTGTCCCAAAATACTGTACAACATGACGAACGTTCACATCACATATTTAGCAACGCAGTGGTCAGGTTACGCTCACGTGACATTTCAGTTTTTCACCATCATGAAAGTTTATATATGTTTTAAAGCATTGCCAGTAGAACTTGTTATTCGCACGCTGATCTGACATAAGCTTTTCTGAGCGCATATTCCCCAGTTCGGATGTGTATCATTTTAGTAGATCCATGCAGTCGGTCTTAAAGGGACAGTCCTCTAATAAACCTGCTGTTGTCTGTGTCATTTTGTTAATCAAACAAAATAAAAAGAGAAAATCACTCACTGCTCTTGACTAAATAACATCAGTAACTTTAATAAGAATCAGTGTATATTTAATCCATACTGTGAAGTCTATGTACTGTTTTATTTTTATATTGTTTATTCAATTTCTTACTTGAATGCTACGGTTACAGTTGATACACCTACTGTAGCTGAAAATGTTAATGCACTGGTTATTTAATTTGTTCTTTTTCTTCAAACTAAAATCAAAAGCGTGATAAGGCTTTATCTCCTCATCAAATCGCAAAAGACTGTCTGTTTGTGCTGCGCAAAGAGAAGTGCGCACTTTGCTAAAACGATCAGCACGTGATCAGCTCCGCGTCTCAGTTTACAGTGAATGAATGCAGTGAACTTCATCTTTGCATGTGCTTAGCTTAGTTTAGCGTGCATTTGGGAACGTAGCAGCCACCAGTTATGCATTATTTTCACATTTGCATAGTAGACGATTGCAGAATTTCACTAGATTTGTAAACTTGTTTTCCACCAAAATAAAAGCTTGACTGCAGTCTCTGTCAAAAAAAAGAAAGAAAAAAAAGATCACGTTTATCTCTTTCAAGTATAGAAATTATGACAAAACTAATTATGAAAGTTTCATTTATTTTTCCCTGGAGGGACCAAGGTCAACCCACTATAGTTTCACAAAATCCTGGGGGAAACACTGTGATGGTATTTACACTAGGTCACTTCATGCGTTTTTACTGATCAGATAGCTGTCTGATCATGAAAAGACCAAAGCTGAAATTTCTGTAATAAAAATAATTCTAAAATAATGGAGACATGTTGAATTTTAAGACTGGGGGAGACGACAGCACGGAATAAAGGCACACCAGCCTGCTACGTTTGTGCCGCTGCCTCAGAAGACAATGTAGTCCAGCGCGGTGGCCACACATTGTCATGCTTTAAATAAGACAATGTCTATATTGCAAACCCCTCAATGTTGCTGCTGTTGTTGTTATTTTTTGGCATATACCTACCAATGCAAATATCCCAGAAAACGAAGGAGCGCCATGGGACACACAAATCTTCTGAATCTTCTGAGTTCTGAATAGTTCCGAAACACAGTGTGGATAAATCCAGATATATTTCTTCTTCTTCCTTTTTTTTTTATTTTTTTTTTTTTTACCTATCTGCATATTGCAATGTCTGTTCTGGGTTCGAGTTTTGTTTGAGTCGTGATCTTGTTTGATTTGTAGTTTCCTGTCAATTTTTTTTGTGTTAGTTCAGGTTTCCTTTGTGTTATTTCTTTAGTTGCTATGGTTTTTGATTTGCCCTCATGTGTTACAACTGTGTCTAGTTAATTATCTCATTTTATCCCTAGTGTTTCTCTGTGTATATATAGCCCTCATTGTCAGATCTCATCTCAAAAAAGTGGTTGTTCTGTTTGTCATGTTTTTGTTTCCCTGACATCCTGAGAAGTGTAAATTTTGAATTTTGTTTTCATTAAAACTGCTTGCAAATTGATCCAGTTCTTTCATTTCCATCTTTGCTTCAACCTCTTGCTGACACACATCTCCTGTTCTGTATACTGTATCTTACTTTTACTTATCGTTCACACACTAAATACAGCAACAAACTTCCTTGATTTTAACTTTTTTCATATCCTTCGTATTCACACGTTTTATGTTATGCTCAGACTTTACATTCACTGAAGACATAACTACATACAGTTACTATCACATCAAATTAGATTTTTGGTCAAACCTTCACTTACTCCACAATCAACTAATTGTTGTTTCAGAAGTCATTAACAGAAATATATGTGCAACTTTTAGCTGTTGGTGGCGCCTGAGACTCCAGAGACTCCAGATTTGCCACCAGGAATTTTCCGACACTCCCCACACACAAAACACAATTATACGATTTGTTTAATAATACTGTATTACACACCTAACTCAAGCTTATTGTTTTAACTGTGTATTTGTATTCAGTTGTATAACGACTTTTGCCCATTTACAAACAGGACAGTACATTACATATCTCAGAGCAAACAATTATCTTAATGTAGTCAGGATATCACTAATACAGGTTTACATTCAATAGAGAAAAACAACAACAACAATTAACTTGTTATATCATTCTATATCATTCAGCGGTCTAGTTGTTTACTAGTTGCTTTCATCTCCTTTGTCTCTGACAGTAGGTTAGGCTCACTGGTCTATGGAAAGTTATGAGGGCAGTTTAGCTTATGGTTACTTGTAGCTCATTGTTATTACAGTTTTGTTTCACGTTAGCATGTCTAAAAACAGAAATAATCAATATCATTTATGCATCAGTTGCAAGGCAGTCATCCTCCACAGGTTGGCCATTATACCTTCCTCTTTTCTTGGTCATGGTCGTGTTCTCAAGGCTAAAGGAAATCATACAACCTGCATTAACTGTTCAACCATACCACCTTATTTTTGACGAGCCTACTGCATTTTGAATTATGGGTGGCACTTCTGGTTTGGGGAACTTCCATTCAAAAAGACTGAAACATATCATTTCAAATAGTGATCAACCGATATTGATATTTTTTTTAGAACCGATACCGATAATTTGTGTGTTTATGTGCCCGATAGTCAAGTCAAGTGTCAAGTGTCAAGTGTCAAGTCTCAAGTCACCTTTATTTATATAGCGTTTTTTACAATGCAGATTGTGTCAAAACAGCTTTACAGTGATAACTGGTATATAATTTTGGCTGCACAGCAGCTCTTAAAGAAAATGGTGTCAGTGCTGGCAGATGCAAAGCACTGTTGAATATCAAATGTCAAGTGTCCCCAACTGAGCAAGCCAAAGGAGACAGCGGCAAGGAACCCAAACTCCAACAGGTGACATTAGGTGGCAAACAGGTGGCAAATAGGTGTTAAAAAGGAGAGAAAAAAAAACCTTGGGAGAAACCAGGCTTGGTCGGGGGCCAGTTCTCCTCTGGTGAACAGTGGTTTGTTACGATTCAGGTAGCTAACATAAGTCCGATGGGGTCGCAACATTCAAGGTATTTATTCCAGTTCCATCCAGCTGAGGATCATATTCATCATGGCGGTACAGACGGTTTGTTGAGGAACTGTGCCACTGGCTGTCGTGTTGATGAGGCCTTCACAATGGATGATCTAGTTGACTCAATCTCTGCTGACACTTCAGGGCTGCGTTGTGGTCGTGTCAAGGTGCAGGTCCTCGATCTCACTTGGATATGGCCCGGATCCGGTTGACTATGGTAAACCTTGGGATAAACAGAAATATTAGTAATATTAGCGTAGATGCCATTCTTCTTCTGATGTAACAAGTACATCTGGTGTTATAGGAAGTGTTCCCGGTTCCGGCTGACCTAATTTATGCAGCCTAATAATCCTTTAATGGATTTGAAAAATATAAATTGATAATGTGTTGTGTATGCCAGGTTAAAGAGATCTTTAAAGAGTTTAGGTGCCAAATAGGAGAAGGATCTACCGCCTGCAGTTGATTTTGATATTCTAGGTATTATCAGCTGGCCTGAATTCTGAGATCGCAATAGACGTGAAGGACTATAATGCATTAAGAGCTCGCTCAGGTACTGGGGAGCTAAACCATTTAGTGCTTTGTAAGTAATTAGCAAGATTTTAAAATCTATACAATGTTTAACAGGAAGCCAATGCAGTGTTGAAAGAACTGGGCTAATATGGTCATACTTCCTAATAAGAAGTCTAGCTGCTGCATTTTGTACGAGCTGTAGTTTATTTATCAGGCGAGCAGAACAACCACCCAGTAGAGCGTTACAGGAATCTAGCCTTGAGGTCATAAACGCATGAACTAACTGTTCTGCATTTGTCATTGAGAGCATTTGTTGTAGTTTAGATCATTTTTTTATGATGGAAGAATGTGTTTTTACAGATGCTAGAAACATGGCCTTCAAATGAAAGATTGGTATCAAAGAGCACACTCAGGTTCCTAACTGACGACGAAGACTTAACACAGCAGCCATCAAGTGTTAGACAGTATTCTAGGTTATTATGTGAAGAAGTTTTTGGTCCAAAAATTAGAATCTCCTGTTTTTTCTGAATTTAGTAGTAGGAAATTACTGGTCATCCAATTTTTTATATCAGCTATGCATTCCGTTAATTTTGTGAATTGGTAAGTTTCGTTAGGGCGCGAAGAAATATAGAGCTGAGTATCATCAGCGTAACAGTGAAAACTAATGCCATGCTTCCTAATGATATCTCCCAAGGGTAGCATCTACAGAGTTAAAAGCAACGGTCCTAGTACTGAGCCTTGCGGTACTCCATATTGAACTTGTGATCGGTATGACATCTCTTCGTTTACTACTACAAACTGATAACGGTCAGATAAGTATGATTTGAACCATGACAGTGCAATTCCACTAATGCCAACATAATTTTCAAGTCTATTCAAAAGAATATTGTGATCAATAGTGTCAAATGCAGCACTAAGATCCAGTAACACTAATATATAGAGATACAACCACAATCTGATGATAAGAGCAAATCATTAGTAACTCTAATGAGAGCAGTCTCAGTACTATGGTACATACTAAATCCTGACTGGAAATCCTCACAGATACTATTTCTTTCTAAAAAGGAACATAGTTGTGATGATACTGCCTTTTCTAGTATTTTTGACAGAAAAGTGAGATTTGACAGAAAAGTGAGGCCTTACTAACTCCGATAGAAAATCAGCAAATTCTTTGATAAAGTCTGTATGGTGTCCTGGTGGCCTGTATACAGTAGCCAGCACAAATGTCAACTTACATAATGTTACATAAAGCACCATCACTTCGAAGGAATTATATTTGAAAGACTTTTGACTAATACTGTAAATATTACTATAAATTACAGCAACACCTCCCCTTGGCCTTTCTGATGAGGATTGTGTCGATAAGCGTAACCTTGAGGGCTAGACTCATTTAAAGTAATGTAATCATCCGGTTTTAGCCAAGTTTCTGTCAAACACAGCACATCTAGATTATTGTCTGTGATAATGTCATTTACAATAAGTGCTTTTGAAGAAAGGGATCGGATATTTAACAACCCAAGCTTTATCATTTGTTTATCATTATTATCTCTATTTTTTATGTGTTGAACATCAATTAAATTTTTACCCCTAAATGGGTTTGGAAGTTTTTTGTTTTTACTAATTCGGGGTACAGACACAGTCTCTATGTGATAATATCTAGGTGTAAGAGTTTCTATGTGTTGGAAATTATCTAACTTCTGTAATGTGAGGCAGCTAGCAGACGGTTGGTTTAGCCGGTCTGTCTGCTTCCTGACCTGGGCCCCAGTTTGTCATGTTTTAGCTCTAAGACTATGTGCCAAATTACTAGAGAGAAGAGCAGCACCATCCCAGGAGGGATGAATACCATCTCTTTTCAACAGGTCAGGTCTGCCCCAAAAACTTTTCCAATTGTCTATGAAACCTATATTATTCTGCGGACACCACTTAGACAGCCAGCCATTGAGTGATGATAATCTAATCTAACTATCTCATCACTCCGATGAACAGGAATAGGGCCAGAGCATATTACTTTTCCTGACATTGTACTTGTGAGTTCACACACCTCTTTAATGTTAATTTTAGTGATCTCCGACTGGCGAAGTCAAACATCATTAGTGCCGACGTGAATTATAATTTTAGAGTATTTACGATTAGCATTAGCCAGCACTTTTAAATTTGCTTTGATGTCAGGTGCTCTGGCTCCCGGCAAACATGTGACTATGGTGGCTGGTGTCTCTATTTTCACGTTCCGTGTAATAGAATCGGCAATAACTAGGGCACTTTCAACAGGATTCTCAGTGGGTGCGTCACTGAGTGGGGAGAACCTGTTTGATGTTCTTATTGGAACGGAAGAGTGGTGTTTTCCGTGGCTAGGGCACCTCACCGTTACCCAAGTGCCCTGCTGCACGGGCTCTACAGCCAGAACCGAACAATGTACAGAGTTCACTAAGCTAGTCGCATCCAAAACAGTATCTGAAGCCCTTACATTCTTACTATCCTCGATTAAGGTTTGGATGCGTGTCTCTAATTCTGAGATTTTCTCTGTCAGCCTGACTATTTCCCTACATTTATGACATGTAAATCCCTCGTCGCTGACAGAGAAAGCTATACTGAACATGTGACAAGCAGAACAACTTGCAGTAGAAGGACAGGGTGACATGACTCACCATGTTTGTAGACTGATCCGACTTACCACAGCTGTTTGATGAACACGTAGAAAAAGGAAAAAGGAGCGCGCGAGAGACTGATGACAAGTTAACAAGCTAGCCAAGCTAGATTAAAAGATTAAAAGCTATCGACGTCAGATTAATGTGGTAGGCAATATTAGATATAAGGTAATAATAAAAGCAACAATGAATGAAAGTAAGAGATTCAAAACAAAGCTATACGGAGTTACGGACGCAAACCACTCTGAGCAGCGAGGCAGACAGGCAGACAGGAGCAATCCAATAATATCGATAACCGATATGCAGAACCGATATTTATTTACTATTATACTTCTGTTTTTGACACGATTACAACACCACTGAACAAACTGAACAAACTATTTTATTTATAACAATCACTCCCTCCATGCATAGAAAACAAAATAAATCTTATTTATACACCAATAAATAGAGGGGTCTGAAAGTGCAAAAAATAAAAAAGTGCATTGTTACTAAACTGTTTTGTTCTTTCATGTTAATTTTTAATAAAGTAACGCATAGTATTTTAACGTGACGTTATAACAAGAATATATATGGCAAGAGCTCTTTTCAGTTGCTGCATTTTACCAGTGTGGCTCTCATAAAAAAAATAGTGAAGACCACTGAGCTAATGCAAGGGAGGGTCACTTATGCGTCTTTTGAAACAAATGACATAGCAGGCTTCTTCCTCAACCTAGATGACATAAGCAGGATCTTGCTGCAACTGTGCAGGCAAAAGAGGTTGAGGATTTGACAGCTAAGATGAATGCAAATTCTGGCCTTATGGCCCATGATCTCATATGAGGAGTCTGGGCATGAGGGCCAGCTGTCTTAAGCACAGACTCCCTACACTGAGAACTGGTCTGGCTGAAAGGTCAGAGAGGCAGGCTCAGATCATGCCTTATCAGATGTACTGGATGTAAATACCCAATGTGACTTTGTTCTATATGAAGGAAGTACAGACACACAATTGAATACTGAGGGTGACTGTTGAGTTTTCAGGTTCAGGTTTCAGGTTCAGACCCCAATCTCCTTTGAGGGCTGTTTGAATGTTTGAGGGCTGTCAAATCTCTAAACATACTCCCTGTGGCAGAACATGCAAGTACTCTCTCTTCTTTCAATGAAACGGATACTGCAGCACATGTTTGTTACTTTTCTGATCTCTGGCACAAGCTCATAAACCCCCCATGATATCTTAAAAACCTCCCATGGAATGCAAAACCTTAGTGTCAATGCAAGATTCTAACAGTGTATATATGTTATATATGATATACGCATATCTATGACATCTATCTGCTGTAGACCAAACCACTAGTTGTTAATGACTAGATTTGCCAAAAGTGCTAACTTCGGTACCAATCGGTATTGAAATTTTAAAAATGTGACTCTTTCAGTTCTGTTGAACGGATTCGTAAACACCTCTGATTGGCTCATCGGATATGTCTGAGATTAGCTACAATGATCAACGCACAAGAACGTTTAAAAGCACACAGAAGTGTTTGAATTTGAAAGAGTGTTTGAAAGCAGGCTTCTATCAGCGGACTGGTCCATGATAGATGCCTGCTTTCAAACACTCCCTTGTGTATCTGCGTAAGCGCTCGGTGAAGAGTGTCATAGATGACTTATGTAACGTTTTTGAAGCATTGATCATTGAAGCCAATCACAGACATATCTGATGAGCCGTGAACACAATGGCCAATCAGAGGTGTTTAGGAATCTGCTCAACAGCACTCAAAGCGTCACATTTTTTAAATTTCAGTACCGATGTGGTACCAAAGTCGGCATTTTTGACAACAATATTAATGACGTTTTTTAACATGTATCAGACATGTTTCTCTCTTCTTTATGTGCCATGCAAGAAATCGCAGGGAAAGCTGTATAAGTTTTGACTAATTTGTGTTGCCAGAACTTGCTAGAAAAACAGCGAACAGGAACAAGCCCACAATAAACCTAAATAAATCCAGAAAATACGATTTTAAAATTTTGCTGCACCTGCGCACTTAACAACTCCATAAACTTGATGGTTTTGTAAGCCAAGCTTAAACCACAAGCCCAAAAAAGCTTATAATAAGTTGACATGGCAACACTGCAAGAGCGCGCTCTGTGAAACAATCTTTCCAAGCATAAGCAAAACATGATGCCTACGTCGACTGTGCTTTAGTTAAAATTGCCGAACATAATGAGTCTTTTGTCGCTGTAATATTTCTTTGGTTAGAATAGCGGTTACGAAACATGTGAAATGCCATTAATAGTAACCGTTAATAGTAAAACGAACTTGGCTTGCTGTCCGTAGAGGAGGTTCGAACCTGAAGCTCGGCTCGAGCTCCAAGTTAAACCCCCCCCACTACAGAACTGCATGTAGGAGAAAAGCGAGAATTAGAGGAGGAGATGAGGAGGAGGGTTGCCGGAAAAATTTGTCAATGAAATGACGCAGTGTTTGCAGCTTATATAGTACGCACGTAATGATGCTTGACAGGACTGAATGTTTAGGCTCCTCCCGAACCTACATTTGGAACTTCATATCATTTAGGGGACTCGCTCCTGCATTTAAATGCGGTTGTCACTCCTGAAACTTTACCTTGTGTATGTGGCCTATGTTTTAATTGATTTCTGAGTAAGACTGGGAAAGACTGCTAAACACTAGTGATCACTGAGAAAGCCACATATAGTCCGCGGTTCTCAATCGCATTTGTAAACAGACTGTGTGGTCACAGTTATGAATATGCAACTACTGACAAACTCCTTGTAGCCTATTTTGTTTGTTTACATTGAGCATATTGAAAAAAATAAATCAATACATTGAATAGTGTCAGAATGCCCATCTGTCAGTGAAGTTGAAGCAAGACACACCCCGTAGCATTGTGTTATGGCAACAAGGTCTCAGACTGTCTGACTGCAGATACGTAAAAATAAAGAGAACTCTTCCAATTTTCAGATTCCTTACCGTAATATTGTTGATCATTTTTAAGAGAGGCCCTTTTTATTCATTTAAAAAAAGTACAAGGGCTTGAGCCCCCAGAACCCCCACCCACCCTACGTGCCTGCTGGGGCTTTATCTGAATCAATTGGTACAGAGTTAATGAAAGTTAGTCTCATCAGTTCTGCATAAGATTTAGGATTTGAAAAGCCAAAAGCTGCATGTTTGGGAGAGAGATAGGACAACACAGTATCACAGGACAATTCTTTTTAGATGGTGTACATATCAGTCAGTCAACTTAAAGATGACTCACCCAGTCTAAGCTACATACTGTGGACTTTGCATCTACTTGAACTACTTGAAATAGCAGCTGTTGGATACTCATGAAAACAAACATGGGAGGGACAAGAAATGTAGACTGTGGCTACAATGAGAACAGAAAATCTTGCTACTCTAGTTTTTTTTTTTTTTAAATAAATGTATTAAAAACAAGAACAACAAAAAACCACAACGCTAAGTACTGACCTCCAGTTAAGCCAGTCACAGTTTGAAAATAGCAGAGCGTAATTTGATGATTACTGTGTCTTTATGGGAACTAAGTGACATGCTTGCGCAGGGGATTGTGGGATTGATAGTGAAGTAGAGCAAGCAGAGAGAGTGTCATAAATGAAATTCTCCTCATAGTGCTTTGACATATAGTCCCAGCTCGTGGTCATTTCCTATCCTGTCTCCCCTTCTCTCTCTCTTTCTCTTTCTCACTTTGCTTACTGATTGCTCTCTGTACTGTTCTGTATGAATCAAGACAGAATTCCCTAAATAAAAAGAAATGATTTAATTATCTTAGTGTACCAATATTTTCATGTAAGCTAGCTTGACTGTGTATTTTGAAACCATGACTGGTGTGACCGGAGTTATGGTAGACATTGCATTTTTTTCAGGTGCTAAGTTTAGTAAAACAAACAAACAAAAAATAAAAAAAAAATAAAATAAAAAAAATCCTTTTAACAAAAAACAAAACAAAAAAACAAACAAACCCTTTTTTTAATAGATCTGTGCTTTGATCAGGGAAGTAAACTGTCCGAGGAACGCTGTTTCCTCTTTTTCAGAGACATGGATAATCACCAAAAATCCTTCAACAAACACATCCCATTCATAAAGAGGAAACATTTTTCAAATTAAACTTGTGATTAAACCGTGTCATTCATCGTTAATCCAGGAAGGATGAAATGTTCAGCTACTGTAGAAGGGCAGTTAGCTTTTAACTGCTTCTACCATCTAAACTAATGTGATTGAGTTATGTATTAGTTTTGTAACCGTCTAATCACTGGATAAACTTAGATTCATGACTCTTGCATATAAGGATTTGTCTGTATGTGCATGTGCGTGTGTGTGTGTGTGTGTTTAAAACAACAATTTTAGCAGGTTCGCTGCAGTTAGTGCTGTTGCTGTATGCAGTATTCATTGAATGAAAACAGTGAATCTGTTTGCTCTAGTCCGGAGAAGAAATATTTTATTGCTTCTGAAGACTTTGCCCCAGGATGGAGGTAGTTAGTACAGATCCTCTGATAAGATACAGCTTTGGGACAGTACGGGATGGATCGCAGTGACACCAATTGTTTATTTAGAGCTGACAACTTTTTCTTTTTTTTTTTTTTTCAACAGAGATTTTAACAGATCTTTGTATAGCATGTGACTGTTGTTTGCAGAAGGTGGTATCCATCACTTTGGCTTTCTGTTACATGTTAAAAGTTTTGTGCTTTCATCACTCTTATTTGCTCATATTTTAGTGTGTGTGTGCGTGTGTGTTAGTGTGTTTGTGTGTGTGTGTGTGTGTGTGTGTGTGTGTGTGTGTATATACAGTGGGTACGGAAAGTATTCAGACCCCCTTAAATTTTTCACTCTTTGTTATATTGCAGCCATTTGCTAAAATTATTTAAGTTCATTTTTTTTCCTCATTAATGTACACACAGCACCCCATATTGACAGAAAAACACAGAATTGTTGACATTTTTGCAGATTTATTAAAAAAGAAAAACTGAAATATTACATGGTCCTAAGTATTCAGACCCTTTGCTGTGACACTCATATATTTCACTCAGGTGCTGTTCATTTCTTCTGATCATCCTTGAGATGGTTCTGTACCTTCAATTGAGTCCAGCTGTGTTTGATTATACTGATTGGACTTGATTAGGAAAGCCACACACCTGTCTATATAAGACCTTACAGCTCACAGTGCATGTCAGAGCAAATGAGAATCATGAGGTCAAAGGAACTGCCTGAAGAGCTCAGAGACAGAATTGTGGCAAGGCACAGATCTGGCCAAGGTTACAAAAAAATTTCTGCTGCACTTAAGGTTCCTAAGAGCACAGTGGCCTCCATAATCCTTAAATGGAAGACGTTTGGGACGACCAGAACCCTTCCTAGAGCTGGCCGTCCGGCCAAACTGAGCTATCGGGGGAGAAGAGCCTTGGTGAGAGAGGTAAAGAAGAACCCAAAGATCACTGTGGCTGAGCTCCAGAGATGCAGTCGGGAGATGCGAGAAAGTTGTAGAAAGTCAACCATCACTGCAGCCCTCCACCAGTTGGGGCTTTATGGCAGAGGGGCCCGACGGAAGCCTCTCCTCAGTGCAAGATACATGAAAGCCCGCATGGTTTGCTAAAAACACACCTGAAGGACTCCAAGATGGTAAGAAATAAGATTCTCTGATGAGACCAAGATTGAACTTTTTTGGCCTTAATTCTAAGCGGTATGTGTGGAGAAAACCACCTGTCCAATACAGTCCCAACAGTGAAGCATGGTGGTGGCAGCATCATGCTGTGGGGGTGTTTTTCAGCTGCAGGGACAGGACGACTGGTTGCAATCGATGGAAAGATGAATGCGGCCAAGTACAGGGATATCCTGGACGAAAACCTTCTCCAGAGTGCTCAGGACCTCAGACTGGGCTGAAGGTTTACCTTCCAACAAGACAATGACCCTAAGCACACAGCTAAAATAACGAAGGAGTTGCTTCACAACAACTCTGTGACTGTTCTTGAATGGCCCAGCCAGAGCCCTGACTTAAACCTAATTGAGCATCTCTGGAGAGACCTAAAAATGGCTGTCCACCAACGTTTACCATCCAACCTGACAGAACTGGAGAGGATCTGCAAGGAGGAATGGCAGAGGATCCCCAAATCCAGGTGTGAAAAACTTGTTGCATCTTTCCCAAAAAGACTCATGGCTGTATTAGACCAAAAGGGTGCTTCTATTAAATACTGAGCAAAGGGTCTGAATACTTAGGACCATGTGATATTTCAGTTTTTCTTTTTTAATAAATCTGCAAAAATGTCAACAATTCTGTGTTTTTCTGTCAATATGGGGTGCTGTGTGTACATTAATGAGGAAAAAAAATGAACTTAAATGATTTTAGCAAATGGCTGCAATATAACAAAGAGTGAAAAATTTAAGGGGGTCTGAATACTTTCCGTACCCACTGTGTGTATATATATATATATATATATATATATATACAGTATCTCACAAAAGTGAGTACACCCCTCACATTTCAGTAACCATTCCATTATATGTTCTCAAGGGACAATACTATAGAAATGAAAATTGGATATACCTTAGAGTAGTCAATGTGAGTACATCTAAAAGTGAGTACATCCTAAGTGAACATGTCAAAACTGTGTCCAAAGTGTCAATAATTTGTGTGAGCACCACTGTTATCTAGCACTGCCTTAATCCTCCTGGGCATGGATGTTAGAGATGAGCTGCTGGATGTTAGACACATGGCGCTTCTCCACCTTCCACTTGAGGATGCCCCACAGGTGCTCAATAGGGTTCAGGCCTGGAGACATACTTGGCCACTCCATCACCTTCAGCTTCCTCAACAAGGCAGTTGTCATAATAATCATAGTTGGCGGTGTGTTTGATGTCATTATCATGTTGGAAAACTGCTGTTCGGGCCAGTTTCTCATGTTCTGCTTCAGAATGTCACAGTACATGTTAGAATCCATGTTTGCCTCAATCAAGTACAGCTCCCAAGTACCAGCAGCACTCATGCAGCCCCAGACCATGATGCTACCACCACCATGCTTGACTGTAGGCAAGACACAATTTTCTTGGTACTCCTTACCAGGACGTCGCCACACATGCTGGACACCATCTGACCCAAACACATTTGTCTTAGTCTCATCAGACCATAGGACATGGTTCCAGTAATTCATGCTCTTGGACAGGTTGTCTTCAGCAAACTGTTTGCGGGCTTTCTTGTGAGCCAGCTTCAGAAGAGGCTTCCTTCTGGGACGACGGCCATGCAAACCGACTTGCTGCAGTGTGCGGCGTATGGTCTGGGCACTGACGAGCTGACCTTTCGCTTCTGCAACCTCTAAAGCAATGCTGGCAGCACTCATGCATCTGGTTTTTTTTAAGCCAGCTTCTGCAAGCACAAGGATTCAACTTCTTTGATCGACCCTTGCAAGGCCTGTTCCGAGTGGAACCCGTCTTGGAAAACCTCTGTATGACCCTGGCCACTGTACTGTAACTCAGTTTCAAGGTGTTAGCCAATCTTCTTGTAGCCTAGGCCATCTTTGTGGACAGCAACAATTCTACTTCTCAAATCCCTAGAGAGTTCTTTGCCATGAGGTGCCATGTTGAACATCCAGTGGTCAGTATGAGAGAATTGTACTCAAAGCACCAAATTTTAACTGCTCTAATACAAGATACACAAATTTGTATGGTCCTGTTAAGCAGACAAAAACATGAACATGATGAATAGGACATGTGGCTTTGCATGGTTAAACGCTGTACAGCTTTTATCACTTAGGGTGTACTCACTTTTGTTGCCAGCTATTTTGACATTGGAGTTATTTTCAGAGGACAGTAAATCTATACTGCTATGCAATCAGAACATTGACTACTCTAAAGTATATCCAATTTTCATTTCTATAGTATTGTCCCTTGAGAAAATATACTAAAATGGTTGCTGAAATGTGAGGGGTGTACTCACTTTTGTGAGATACTGTATATATTGTATTTGATAAGAAAATAGTGGAAATGTTATTGTAATGTATAACTTGAAAAAAAGTATTTTAATATTTGTGTTTGCTTGAGTCTGTTAGGTCGTTTTAGACATCCTTTCTTCAATGGAAAACTGCTTTAGAAGGAAACATTCTGAAAAATGTTCACTCTGCTCTTTCCTATGCAGTGTTAGACTGAGGCTGTCAATCTCCAAATATGACAGCAGCAAAAGCAAAAGTATGCACTAGGGCTGAAACGATTAGTCGACAATAAAAAATTGTCGACAAATATTTTTGTTGTCGAATAGTCTTTTGATTAGGGATGCACCGATCCGCCTTTTTCGCTTCCGATACCTGGGATTCAGTATCGGCCGATACCGATCCGATATTCAAGTAATAATGAAAAAGTGCTAAATTACCTAATAAACTGTATGCCCCACTTAGGGCTGTGACGGTCGGCATGACAACCGCGCCACTGCGGTCGTGGAGTGTCACCGGCAGTAGTGTGATGTGTGCGTATATCAAAGCTCGCGTTAAATGAAAATTTTCCGTCATTGATGGAATTTTTTTTAGCAGTGACGGAAAAAATCTGCAGCCTGTCCGTCATTTTGACAGATTACTGAGGCTGATGTTGCTTGTAACTGTAATTCCCACCCCTGTCCAGTTGGTGGTGAGTGCGCGAGTTCAGTCTCCAGAACAAAATGAAAACGATGCGTTTGATTACATGCACCCATCCTGTCCATTTTATTATATATTATAATACTTATACTTACATAATCAAGTTTCTAATCCATTTCGTTTTGTTTTAAATAGTTTGTTTTATTTTTCTTGCTGCTGACTATAAGTTTATGGTCAACGAATGGCTTTTCTGAGGTATATACGTGACATTGTTTGCAACACTGATTGAACTGACATGATACAGATTTCGGTAAGCTACTGCAACTGTCAACATATTTTTTGATCTTCATTCATGTTTATTTCCTTCTGTAAAGTAGTAAAGAGGAAGAGATGATCGCGTTCACTCACTATCCTCAAAAAGTGTTCAAAAGTCTTTAACTTTCTTTTCATAATATAAATAAATGCATAGCCTAGGCCTATTTGTTTATCCTGTAATTTTGTAAATGTCTTATCATTAAAATATATAAATTAAAAAGATGCATGGTAATAATTATGACGGTATTTTAACGATCCTGTCCGTCAAAATGACGGCGAAAGTCTAACGCAACCTCATATATTGAAAGTCTAGTGCAACATCTGTAAATAAACCAATAGCTTCACTAGCTCGGTAGACATTCAAAATAAACAGCCAGCTGATTCCGTCATCCATGACTCATGGCTTGTTTTTCATGAATGTTTGAGGAATGGGTTCAGAACACTTGGAATATAGTGCACAGAAACTTTATGGTGCTTTTTAATGTTTTTGTGCCTTTTGTGGAGCTTAACAATAACACAGAATAGTACACTCACAATATCGGATTTGGATTGGTCCCATCCGGCCGATACCCGATCCGGCAAAAATTGCAGTATTGGAGCCGATACCTGATCTGAATATCGGATCGGTGCATCCCTACTTTTGATCTCATACGACCTATTCGAAGGGCCTGCAATAATGCGGTTTGACCAGTGGGGCGCTGTGGCGCAATAATGTAATGCAGCCCTCCCGGATCCAATCCAGTAAAAGAAGACAGCGCTTTGGAGTGCATAGTGCAAACGAAGTCGAACCCGTAAAATGTGGTAGATTAACATAGCATAAACACAACAAACATAACATTTAGCATAACTACAAAAAAATGCTGTCATGCAGGGCCACCAACCACCAACCTCAAACTCTGTTCTCATGCCACACGTCCATTTTCTCACGCAGTGAAAGATACATAGCAGAGCAAAGAAGACACAGACAACTCGCTGACAGATAAGACAGATCATGTTACTTTTGATATAAAACAAAGTTGTTAGCTTTTAAATTCTGTCAATTTTACTAAGGGATTCAAACAATGGATGTGGTTTTGGCACTCTTTAACGTGGTGTGACAGATCGCTGTAGCGCCTCGGGTCAAGCAGCATGTGAACCTATTATCTCTTCCTCTCTGCTATTACAGCACGAAATAAACATGAATGAACATCAAAAAGTATGTTGAAAGATACAGTACAACTTACTGAAATAAATCCATCTCTAATGTAATCACTTACCGCAGAAAGAAGTCAATAAAACAGCTTGCAAACAAATATGTCACAAAATGTTACATTTACCTCAGGAAAGCCATTCAATGACCATAAACTCGATAGTTACATATTCATATTTTTACTATTATTAAAAATTTATTTCAATTCCCAGACTTAAAAACACAGTACCAGTCATTGTAACAGTTGGACTATTGATGACTTCTGAGGAGGAAAGAAAACCTGAAGGAGATCGGTCTACTCAGTTGGCTTGAAAATGATTAAAAATACACTTTAAGAAGCTGAAGTGATTTCCTTGTTTCATTTATTAGTTAAAGTACAGTATAACTCAATATTTTAACTAATAATTGAACAAAGCCTACTGATTAATCAGTGTAATAATCGATGATTAGCCGATTAATCATTCCAATAATCGTTAGAATAATCAATTATCAAAATAATCGTTTGTTGCAGCCCTACTATGCACTATATGCAAATCTGCTGAAGACATATTATTTAAGAACACACTGAAATTTAACACATTTCCTATAACTTCTCTTCTTTATCCTAAGAATAACAACTTACTGTGTCTCATACAAAGCTGTCACTAGACTTTGAATATTGTGCACAAGGCATATGGACTACTTTGATGCAGCTCAACATCCTAAGACCCCAGTCGCTTTCATTGTGTTTGAAAGAGTATTCTGCCTAAACTCTAATTTTGTGTTTCAGTGATGATACGGTTTTAGAATTACATGGAGGTGGGTAAATGATGACAGCATTTACATTTTTGGATGAATTATTCCTTTAATTGTTATTGTAATCATAATCATTCTCAAACACACAACATAAGAGAACATCTGGAGTTAAATATCATTTGATAACTTGCCATAGATTTTGAATGTGTGATGTCATATTACAGATAAGCAGAATCAGAAAAGTACATCTCAATCGCTATCTGCAGGAAATTAAACAGATTACCATGATTTGATGGAACATTGTTGTCGTCATTTCTTTCTTTCTTTTTTTTTTTAATACAGTCTATTATATTAAAACTAAAGTAATGATGTTTCTGTATGATGTTTTTTTTTCTGTCTAAAAGGTTGTTCAGAAGCTGCTATTTATGTCTGCTTACATTTTGTGCTGTTTGTCCTGTCAGTGAATCTAGCTTATTGTTTCACTGAATGTCTCCCACAGGATGTCTCTCACAGGAATGAGCCGAAGTGATATGTCTGTGCACTTTCAGAGTTGAACACCACTTATTGTTGTTGTTGTTGTAATATCTAATTATATGTAAGAATAAATATTCCCAGTTGATTGTTGTGACTAATGAGTGAGAAAAGGATAGTTGTCTCTGTATGCTGTAAAGTGAGGTCTGCTTGTGTATCAGATAATGTATACATGTACAAGTGATAGAACTGTTTGTCAAAGGATGGTCTCCTGTGGAAATGCCACTGTCACATGTGTTGTGTTTAGTTTGTGACACTAAGGCAGATATTGCATTTTTCTATGGTATTTTTTTCCCTCCAGTATGACTGGATACAAATTTAAGTTATTAATATGTATTTTCTTAGTTTATACAGAGCTGTCATGTGTGATTTAGAGGGATACCAAAATAATTACACTATATATTGAAAAATCTTTTCATCGGTCAAACTGATATTTGGCAATGAATCATTACACAGTACTGTCTGGTGGTAGGATTTTAAATAGGAAGATTTCTTTTTCATTCTGTCTTACTTGAGCAGTGGGCTGGAAGAAATATGGTGAAATGCTACATCTCAATACTCCTTTCAGTTCACACAATGAGTTCCTGTCTCTGATAACTCTTAGTTGCTGATAGAACAGCATTTCAGTGTCAGTGCCCTGCAGTAAGCATCACATTTTCTGCTCTTCTGAGTAAAATTGTTCACGGCATCTGTTCACCGTGTTTTTAGGATTTCCACAGACTTTCCAACCAAACTCCAGAAGACACCATCAACTGAAACTGTAGTAGCTGATTTTCAAAATGTCCTCACACACAAAATATGAACCAGTTCTCCCTCTTGAAAAGATAACAGAATATCTCTCAGCCTTTGGGATGTGGTAAAGTTGCTTTAGAGCTTTTTATTAATGGAAATAATCTTTTAAAGACAGATATACACTCTAAATTACTGTATGACACTGTTTGAATGAACTGCTTTATCTTTTCAGCTCCACAATGCAGCTATTGTAGTCAAGTCCAGTGGTTTTTATTGTCATTTCCCTCCTTGTGACAGGGGAAGAATATGAAACACAATGTCCTAAGCTACAGTGCAGAAAAAGTGACTGTTAAGCCTAGCTAAATGTAAGTTTTCCAGATTTTCTTGTAGATATTTTGGGGTGTTTCCAGGAAAATTATGATTTTGATAATACCAATGTGTAGGTGTAGATGATATTTAACATGACCGTGGACTCTTGAAATGTGTAGTTTTGCTCAGTTTCTG
Organism: Elopichthys bambusa; assembly: GCA_037101425.1. Lineage (NCBI taxonomy): Eukaryota > Metazoa > Chordata > Actinopteri > Cypriniformes > Xenocyprididae > Elopichthys > Elopichthys bambusa. The sequence goes on along the minus strand of CM074440.1, from coordinate 24,094,395 downwards.
AAGTGTTTCTTAGCAGTGTGTGTTCAGTGACTGGTGATGGCAGTGAGTGTGGATCTTATATTTTGTTTGGCTATGCAAATGTTCTTTATAGCAGGATATCTACTTGTCATGATAGCAATAGGAGGACAATAGGGTTTCCTGCCACATACAAACATACTAGTGAAGTAGTTTGATTAGCACAGTTTTTTCAGCGTGTTGACATATAATTTAGGCTAGATTGAAACATGAAATCAAGAGTATTTAGTTTACGTCTGTTATGAGCTCCTGCTCTTTCTCTTGTCTTCTCTTTTCTCTATTTTTCTGAGCATAGTTGCCAATTGGATGGGGGCGGAGCCTGATTATTCCTAACACCTGAGGCCTCTGCCTATTTAAGAGCTGCTGGTGGCACATCACCTTGGCCTACCTCAGGAAACCTATTGTAGTTTGTGTTTCTTTTCCTTTTTATAAAATGGTGAGTTTTGTTTTTTTAGTTATATTAGAATAGAGGGAAAGCATAGTTTTCCTGGAAGCTGACCTGGAAGATTCTTTTGTGTTTATTTTTTCTCTGGAATTTTTTATGTTTTTGTAGCTTGCATTAACTAAATACTTTTGATGCAATGCTGCTTTTGTTTCGGTAGCATGATCTGTATTTAATTGTCTTCTTTTTTTATAGCATGCTTTGTGTTTGCATTGCTATTTTTGTATTTTGTACAACCCGAATTCCGAAAGTTGGGACGTTTTTTAAATTTGAATAAAATTAAAACTTAAAGACTTTCAAATCACATGAGCCAATATTTTATTCACAATAGAACATAACAAATGTTTAAACTGAGAGATTTTACAATTTTATGCACAAAATAAACTAATTTCAAATTTGATGCCTGCTACAGGTCTGCTACCATGGTGTAGCATCTCCTCTTCTTTTCAAAACAGTTTGAAGACGTCTGGGCATCAAGGTTAGTTTCTGGAGTTTTGGTCTTGGAATTTGGTCCCATTCTTGCCTGATATAGGTTTCCAGCTGCTGAAGGGTTTGTGGTCATCTTTTATTTAATGATGCGCCAAATGTTCTCTATAGGTAAAAGATCTGGACTGCAGGCAGGCCAATTCAGCACCCGGACTCTTCTACGATGAAGCTATGCTGTTGTAATAGCTGCAGTATGTGGTTTTGCATTGTCCTGCTGAAATACACAAGGCCTTCCCTGAAATAGACGTCGTCTGGAGCATATGTTGCTCTAAAACCTTTATATACCTTTCAGCATTCATAGTGCCTTCCAAAACATGCAAGCTGCCCATACCGTATGCACTTATGCACCCCCATACCATCAGAGATGCTGGCTTTTGAACTGAATGCTGATGACACGCTGAAAGGTCTCCCTCCTTTTTAGCCCGGAGGACACGGCGTCCGTGATATTCCAACAAGAATGCCAAATTTGGACTTGTCTGACCATAGAACACTTTTCCACTTTGAAACAGTCCATTTTTAAATGAGCCTTGGCCCACAGGACACGACGGCGCTTCTGGCCCATGTTCACATATGGCTTCCTTTTTGCATGATAGAGCTTTAGTTGGCATCTGCAGATGGCACGGCGGATTGTGTTTACCAACAGTGGTTTCTGGAAGTATTCCTGGGCCCATTTAGTATTGTCATTGACACAATCATGCCGATGAGTGATGCAGTGTCGTCTGAGGGCCTGAAGATACCACGGGTATCCGATAAAGGTCTTCGGCCTTGTCCCTTACGAACAGAGATTTCTCCAGTTTCTCTGAATCTTTTGATGATGTTATGCACTGTAGATGATGAGATTTGCAAAGCCTTTGCAATTTGACATTGAGGAACATCATTACATCCATAACAATCATTGTGATTACATACAATAACAAAATTATTAAAAACAATCTTTTTACACACTCTTTCACAGATTGGAGAGCCTCTGCCCATCTTTACTTCTGAGAGACTCTGCCTCTCTAAAGGCGGGTGCACACTGCGATTTATAATAGTCCTTTACGATTGTTGCTTGTCAGACTGTACGAACATGATCCTCTTCTCTCAGGACTCTCCTGCTAGTTCGCTGTTAATGATATGCTAAAGCCCGCCAGCATGTTGACGTGATTGGTTACAAGGTAGTTTGTGACGTCACAAACACCAGCGATTTCAAACCGCAGATATTTTTTTTGGTGTTGACATATGAATTTGCATATGGTTTGTCTTAAAGCATATTAAAAACACCGCATAGACATAAAAACAACATTAAAAACTTGACAATGCACAGACTTCTGTAGTTATGAAAGATTTAGTTGTTTTGACTGTTAAAATGATCAGAGTAAAGATGTTAGAAATGTTCTATTTTTAAGTTTTTAAAGGTAACTTTTTTTTGTTAAATCATTGTGCATCATTAAAAAAAATAAATAAATCTTACCACTCAAATAACTGTCAGCTTATCAAATTGCTATATTCCCAATATAATCGATATTGAAAGTTCTACTTAAATTGTTACTTAAGTATATCATGTCGTTAGCATATAGGATCATATTGACATCTTATTTATTTGGCTCCTCTTTGACCATTTTGGCCCCTCATTTAAACCTTTCTACTGTTGCAACTGCTTGAATGGAGCATTAGTGTGAGTGAGTGAGGTGAGTGATTCATTGAGTGTGTGTTGATAAATGGTGTCAGGCGTGTTAATCTCTCCTGTTAAGATTATACAGCTGAACGGATTTGAGGAGTGCCAGAGCTCACAGTCTAGCTTTGCACTGCAGCTACCGGAGCACAGGAAAGGCTGTGCAACTCCAAGAACAATCATGCACTTGCTCTTCAGTTATCCTCCAGCTTAGTTCAAATAGTGCTTACATTAATAACTGCTGAGAGAGAAAAAAAGATACAGGCAAAAGTGTACTTAAAAAACAAACACGTTAATATGATCATATTTTTCATTATTGGTGACATTTCATTATAACATTTTGCAAAATTTGTGTTTTGCAGTGTTTAAAAATGGAGACAAAAGATTGAGTTGGAGACAAACTCTGAGTTTAGAATTCAAAATTTTGTCATAAAAAAATTTGTTTTCAAATGGTTAGTTGCAACATCTAAGCCTTTTCCCCCCTGATGACAGTGGATTATGATAATACTATTTACTATAATAATAACAAAATTAATTAGTTAACCAGTTAGTTAAATGTAAATTTTTTGTTTGTTTTGCCAGTTGTTCTCATTTATGCAGTATAGAGTACAACCTGAAAAGGGTCCCGAAGATCCCAGCATTCATGTACATTTTATTAATGTAGTTGTAATTCACAAGTTAATGAACTACAAGGATTATGCTAGTTGTGAATACATGTTTCCCTATTTACCACTGACTGGAATTATATATATATATATATATATATATATATATATATATATATATATATATATATATATATATATATATATATATATATATAATATTAGGGCTGTCGATTTAATGCGTTGATTCATTGATTAATTAAGTACAGGGAAAAAATAATGCGTTAATTTTTAACGCATTTAATGCACTTGCCCCACCCCCAGACCTACGTAGGTAATGTTATATTTCATACAGTTGATGATGAAGGTTGTTTAATAATTGCCTAATATAGAATTCAGTCTAGTGCTGCAAGGATATTGCACAGCACCAAGATAACCGACCTTCTCATCTGAGCTGTCAGCGATCTGTCACAGGTCGTCAATGTTAAAATATTTGAGATGACCAGTCAAATCAAACTAGGTGGGCTTTATGTTGGCGGAAGCTGCTGAGTGTGAATTCCATTGATAAGTCTTTTATGCTTGAAATGTTAAGCGGCCGACAAAAAAAAAAAAAGAATAAACTTCAGTCTGATTCGCCATTTTGAATAGCAGCCTAGTTAACGTTATAATTTCCGTGATTCATGTAATAATTAGTAGTAGCCTAACTGTCAATGTGAGGGGTCAAGAAACAATAGCGAAGCCGTTTTCATTATATATTAGGCATATGATTAATAATAAATGCAAATATTGCAAATTAACTTATTTAACATCAATAAATTAACTTCTCTAAGAAAATGATTCATAAAACATATAAATATCAATTGACCCTATGTTTACTTTCTACACTGATACAGATGAGAATGAAAAGACTATCGGTCAAAGCTCAGCTTTAAGAGGGGAAGAGACAAAGATAAGGAGACTGAGGGGAAAAAAGAATGAGAAAGTGAAAGAGAGAACCAGATTTAATGATATGGTTTTAGCAGATATTATTATTATTATACCTAGATGTTGCACACACAGAAGAGGCAGTGTTTTCTGGTGGCACATACGGTATTTTATTTTTGACACACTGCAAAATCAACAAATACTATAAGAAATTCATTTTGTTTCAATGTGTTGAAATGGCTGATGGTGTGACTTCTTCATATCAAAGTGAAACTCTCTTGTTCAATAACTCATGTTACACAATCCCCTGATATACAGTATATCACAGAAAATGAGAACATTGTATTCCACCTAATAAAAACTGACTTACTGACATTAGCTTAACAGTAAACAGATAATAATGCTCAATGAACATACTCAAAATGTATACAAGCACTTTAAGTAACTATTTAACTCTGGATGACAGAATGTTACATAGACCACAAATGCCTTAATAAGCAAATGTTACTCAACTCTCTTTACAAACAGCATTGAGCGCATTGTAATTACAATCTTTGATGATATTAAGCATTCTTTCACGTCGCAATTCCTTGCGCAGCATCCTCCGGTAGCCGCAGATGTGCAGATGTGGTTATTGTTATCGATTTAAAATACAAGTACTTCAAACAGACACATCGAATTCACATGTATTTTTAAAGACGTGGCGCGGCACTGAGCTTCGCATCCGGTGTGTGTACTCAGTGTACTCAGTACATAGTAGGTCTGCGCATGTTTGAAAATAATATATGATCACCAAAATGATTTTATATGACAAAAAAACATTATAGCTCAAACTTGTATATATATTTAATCCATTTTAATTTAATTTAAAAACAAAAATAAATTGTAAAACTGGAATTTATTTTTTAAATGTGGTCGGCATATCATGGGCTGCATTTGCATTTGTGACAGGCCGCATGCGGCCCGCGGGCCATGGGTTGAGGATCACCGTTTTAGACAATACTTTACTCCTGAATGAATCAGCTGTTTGAACAAATGGAATAAATTAAACATTTACTTCCACCTACTAGCAGTTGTAGTTTCTTATTTAGAGTATAATTTCATTAAAAAATATTCCCATTTAAAAAAAAAAAAAAAATTACACAATAATGACTTCAAATAATCTTTTGGGGGTAATTTCTTAGCCAAACTTGATGTGCGAGTAATCGTGTAATTAATTATATAAAACAATTTAATAACATATATATCAGGACTAACCAGACTAACATTTGAGAGCAGTTCTACCGAAAGCTTCAGTGATTATAAAAAGAGCGCTCCTTGCTTGCTTTCTGTATAATTCAGTCACAATTTGAAGAAGTTTTTGTTTTTCATGAGACTTTTCCTATTTTTCCATATATTAGGGAGTCAATAAGTGTTTCTCTGCCGCCATCTAGTGGTAATTTCATGTCTTTTTAAAAAAAAAAAAAAAAGATTTTGTTTGCCTAGACATGTTAGTTTTCCTTCATCTTTAAACTTTGTTTCACAAATAATCACATTAAAAATAACATTAAAGTTGGATAGTATTTAAAGCTTTTAAGTGCTGTAATAAGCAGTGTCAAATGATCGAGAAAATGTAGTCGCACTGGCAGAAAAAAAGGTTGCAAAATGCGACCATTTAGTCACAGTCTAGAGCCCTGTGTATATGTGTGGGTATATTTATAACCCTATTCTTTGAGAAAACACTGCTGTGATTCTAATCCGCCCCTTTTAAGAAGATTGTGGAAATGCAATAGACGATTTGTTTTCTTGTTTATTGGAGCTTAAGTAATATTTCATATGATTTCCTTCCAATGTACCTCTACAGAAGTTTACCCTTATTCTTTACTTGCAGTGTTCCAAACCTGTAAAAAGATAATTACGTAATGAGAGATTCATTATATATCCAATTTAATTCTGGGTGCGTTCACACTTTTCATGTTTGGTTTGATTAAAACGAACCCTGGTGCGATTGCTCTGTTAGTGCGGTTCATTTGAACATGTGTTAACCCTGGTGCGCACCAAACAAGCAGACCGAGACCGCTGAAAAGATGGGTCTCGGTCTGCTTCCAAACTATCATGCGGTTCGAATGATATATGAACGCAACATGGACTAAAGACATGTAAATGAACCAAAAACAGAAAGATGAGACCCTAAAAAAGACAGAATTCTCATGCATATCGGTTTTTCTCGTCGTAGTCGCGAGTTTGACCATCACAGGCATCAGACGCGCATCTCCTCACAGCAGATCGTTTGTGTGTGTGAGACGGAGGGATTCCCGCCACTGTTTTGACTCCTCTACACATTTTATAAGCTCTTCACGAGTTCCCAGCTAAAATACCATCATATGCAGGCTACGCACACACAGCAAGAGCATTTATCTCAGCACACAGCATTCGTCTCAAAATAGGCAATACATCATAAAATCTGACCAATCAGGTTGTGAACGTATCCCTATGCCTTTAGGTTCGGTAATAAAATTGCCAATCTGAACTCTAATTGGACCAGGACTACATTTTTTTTTCTTCTTTTTTTTTTCTTCTTTGGTCCAAACGAAAAACAAACGAACCGAACTACAAGTGTGAATGCACCCTCAGATGTATAAAATTAGACCAAAAGAAAACTATAGCACAAATGGGGAACAGACCATTAAAGCTAAAACATTTTTGATTCATGCCACAATTATAGGGCCACCTACTGTCTAATGGACACCACATTTTATATGGCTCCTCAGAATTACATTGTAGAGACAAGCAAGTTGTGTAAAAACACATTCAGGAATTAAAGACTTTGAGCAAACTATTCCACTGCCATTACTATTAAAGGTTCTTGGTAATCATTGACTTGCTATATAAAGTCCAAAGAATCTGCCTACTGTTTTTGTCGCATACAATGTTTTTGATCATTGTGGGTGTGTGTGCATTGCAAAAACAAACACAGACATTTTTGTTTTGGCAAATATTAAAATCACAAAATACTGTGAAACAGATTTTCTGTGAAAACTAGTCCCGTCAAAATAGAGCTATAGTCGATCCCCTGATTCTAGTTCATCAAGAGCATTTAAAAGAATTCTGAAAGAGGGATTTAAGTAAAGATTAGTAAATGGCCTCTCATAAATATATATTTGTCAAGTATTTTTTTTATGCATAAGGGTTTCATCATTCCATTTCTGTATTCATCACTTAAGTCTGATTGTTTTTGCACTTAGACACATGCAGATTCTGTTTATACAGTGGGCCAGTGAGAGAGATCCAGTGAGCAGCCCACACAACAGGAAACTATTGAATATGCGAAACTGTTGAATATGTGTTAAAGTGTTGTTTCATTATTGCCATCATGATGTGAAGGGGAGCGGGACATTTAGTTTTATGTTCTGATGTGAATGTGGACCAGATCTGATTTGAAATCTGACTTTTTTTGACTGCCATAACCATTTTGTAAAGCTTAGTTTTTAGATTGTCTTATGTTACCCCGACAGTGGGGTCTGTACTTTCCTTACTGTTTTGATGTGAACTCAAAATCTGACATCCACCCATACATTCTCCAAGCTGCTTGTCGTATGTAGGGTCGTGTGGATGCAGGAACCTGTCCCAGTGTCTTGGGCCAAAGGCAGGGAAACACCCTGGACAGATGGCCAGGCCATCACTGGGCTAACACAGACATACACGCATTCACACTCACACCTACAGGCAATTTTAGCTTCTCCAATTCGCCTGACCTGCATGTCCTTATGGGGGAAACTGTACTGTGAGGTGACAGTACTAACCACTGAGCCACTGTGTCGTCAGATATGTTACTGCAGAAGTGTTTGTGTCCCTTATGTTTGCCTTTAAAGAATTCATTTTCATACCGATGTATACATGCTGTTTCATTTTTTTTTCTTTGTCAGCTCATAACTGCTTATTAGGAATATGAAATTTATAGAAAATTGGTTTACTTTATTATAATTCTTTCTCAAACAATGGAATGTGCTAGGAAGAGAAACAGCCCATCATTCTACCTAACCGATACATCAATACCTTACTGACTAGCCGTAATGATCGCCAAGTCATACGTCAGGGTAGATTTCACAGAAGATGCTCTTTGGTTAGCAGAGCTGTGGATAATTGAGGCAAAAGGATCAGTGTCAAATGTCATACAACTCACAGTAGGGACAGTAGTATAATACATTACACTTTGTGGGAATGTGCTGACTTTAGCTAATTGATGTTATAGTGCCATGTACAATAGTGGCCAAAAATGATGTCTGGCCTAGAAAGATCGACATATTCACCCTTTATTTAAATATGATTAAAAATTGGTTCAAGTTTTTGTAAGCATATTGTGTAGCTTTGCTTGGAGTTATTGTTTTATTTGTGATAATGCAATGAATGCAATGCAAATTGTACAGGCTGTCATACAAAGACATTATGAACACATGCAAAAACAAGAGATGACTAACGAAATATTAATAACTATTTATGTTGTAGTCAATGTATTTCCTGTGAGCTTTTTGTTTTTCTATGCGTTTTTCATAAAATAAAACCTGTGGCTGTAGTTTGCCTTTTTTGCCAAATTATTTTGTCAGATAAATACCGTAACCAAGTTCAGTGTTTTGTCCTTCCTTCATATTTAATATAATTTTAAAAATATATTTTTCCCCCCTCATATTCTGATGGTTTAATTGAACTTGTAGCGTCATTAAAACAAACATCTCCTCTGGACATCACTTTTGGCAACTATACTGTAGTTGTCATAGTAGTATTGCAATTTCCTCAGAGTTGCCATAGTTCAGTTGTACCTTCAGAGTTGCTGTAATTCAGACTATCTCTGGAAATTTTCAAAAAGCTGCAATCCTTATAGTGAGCCTGTATTTAATTTAAGCTAACAATATATTAATTTAAACAATGTATTAATTTAAGGCAGAAACAATGAGCTCACTGAAGTAATGAATACATGTTAACAATGATTAGGATATATAGCAAAATTTGGAATGGTGCATGTTGATCCAGAGTTTGCGTCATCTGAAGTCCTCGCAGGGGTTGGGGTCATCTCTTCACAATTATTGAGGCATCTGAAGTCTTCATAAAAGGCTGGATCCAAACTGGAGCTGATGTACTCTCTAGTCACCTCGGGACAGGCATTCCATGATAAAATAGAAAAGCAAATGGAGAATAATTAGTGTAGCTGCTGTTAAGCAACGTTAAGCAAAGATAGTCATGTGCATTTGATCTGATATAATTGGAGTATGTGAGATGCATTATGTGAATGCTTGGCAAAAGAGATTAGGAAGGAAGGCTATTCCAGAGTTTAGGAGCCAAATGTGAAAACGTTCTCCCTCCTTTAGTGGACTTCGATATCCTAGGTACTACTAGAAGCCCAGAGTTTTGTGATCTTAAAGAGCGTGAAGGATTGTAGGGCAATAGAAAATTGGTTAAATACACAGGAGCTAAACTATATATTAAGAATGCAGGACAACCAGCTAGTTATGCATTCCAGTAATCTAGTCTAGAGGTCATGAATGCATGATCTAACTTTTCCTCATCAGAAACGTATGTTCCGTAGGCTGTTTTTGTAACATATGAAATATGATTTTCAAAGAACAAGTTGCTGTCTAATATAACACCCAGGTCTTTAACTGTAGAGGATGAAGTAACAGTAAATCCTTCTAAATGCAAATTGTATTCTAAGAGATTCTGTGTTCTGTTTTTGGTCCAATAAGTAATACCTCAGTCTTATCTGAATTTAGTAGAAGAAAATTACTGGTCATTCAATATTTTATATCTTTAACACACTGTTAACTTGGATAATTTAGAGATTTCATCTGGTCGTGATGAAATATATAACCAAAGTATCATTGGCATAGCATTGGGAACTAATTCTGTGTTTTCTTATAATATTACCAAGTGGGGGCATATATACTGAAAATAGCAAATTTACTGATGTTATCTTAGATTTTTCCCCGTTTAAATAAACAAAATGGTAACAGTCTGGTAGGTAAGATCTAATCCACCTTAAGGCCTGTCCCTGAATAACAATGTAATATTGTAGTTGATCTGAGAGTATTTTACGATCTATAGTAGGATCGACTCAATGATAAGTTTATTTAGCTCTTCCTGTCCTATAGTTGTAAAGCACTGCAATTGTTCTTGAGGTGCGATATTTGAGGCTGTATCATGCTATCAAAGATTGTGCATTCACAATTGTATTTCTGATGCTATCGGTTTTCTTAGTGAAGAAATTAAAGTCATTACTACTAAAATGAAATGGAATATTTTGTTCAGGTGATGTCTTTTTATTTTTTAATCTAGCCACTGTACTAAACAAGAACCTTGCATTGTTTCGGTTATTTTCTGTGAGTTTGCGGAGAACCAAAGAACCAAAGATTTAAAGTACTTCAGTCCGTGTGCATTGAATTTATTTAATACATGAGTTCCACAATTTGACTGGAATTACTGAAATAAATGAACTTTTCCACGAAATTCTAATTTATTGAGATGCACCTGTATATCAGAACATATCCAATAATTGCAATACTTGTTAGTTTTAAATTTAAACTTTCAAATTCAGTTGATTTTATAGCAAAATTTCAACAATAGATGTCGCGTGACAGATTACTGCAGCGCCTCCGTGTAAGCGGCAGATCAAGCGCACATCTTCTGATCTTCTCTTCCTCTTTGGAGGTTACAGAACGAAATATGAACAGCATAAGGTAACGTTAGGCCTATATGATACAGTACAACTTAACAGAAGAGCATTGTGTCTCATAGGACACTTTGCTTGTGTTTTTACCTGTTGGTTAAAAAATGAATAGCCTATTGATCATAATCCCGCGATCAAGCTGACAAAATAAAAATAATAAGATTGCAATAATTTTGACTTGAAATAAAATTTTTTATCATTTTGACTCAAGACTGTGCTTTAAACTGCGCAAACTAGCTGAAAACCAGCTGAAAACCGGCTGCACACCCCATCCGCGTGCAGCCCAACTCGATGGACCTCCAACTCAAACAGTGCGCCAGCGTCTGTCAACATATGTTTTTACATACCCTGGCGCATCCTGTTTGCGCAGACATCATACGTCATCAGTGCTTTTCATGCTATGCAGAGTACAGACAGATGTCAGTCACAGTCCGGAGCACCGTAAACAAACAGCAGCCACTTTTTATAGTTCCTCCAAAACAAGGTTATGCTGTGTTCAAGCCGTAACTCACACTCAGAATTCTGCGTTTCCAATGTCAACAGTATCAACACCGAAATTAATCTGCAGCAGTCACTTACATGCTCTCTAAATTACATTCATTATAATTGTAATGTTATATGCTTTGAGACATGAGAACGCTGTCTCTTGTCATGCTTTGCCGAAGCAGCTGTGTGTGTGTGTTTGCCCTCATATGTTTTGGAGGAAGCGTGGCTTTGGAGATGCTCTGAAGGGATCTTATGATTTGAAAGCTAGCTTGCTATTGCTAGCCTCTCCGAAAATGCCCTCTTAAACTATTTCACTGATTATAATGGATTATTTTGTCACGTCACACCAACCGCGTATAGTGTAGACACAGTGTTAGAACTTTTGTCAAAAATCAGTTTTGCTGATCAGAATCAAACATTAGGCAGCACTGTGGTCATAAGACAAATCATACAACAGGAAATGAGGGCTCCTGCACATCCTCATGAGTTACGACTCTTAAAATATCAGATTTTTATCAATTTTCTGCTCAATAGCACAGGGACAGCGTAAAGGACACTCAGGACAGTTGATGGAATTGTGGAAACTGCATCATCATGAGTTTATTTTTTCTACGATCTCTGTTTTTAATGTCACTTTTATATACTATCGAGTAGGGCTGTGTATTGCTAAGAATCTGGCAATACGATACGTATCACGATATAGGGGTTATGATACGATATATTGTGATATATTACGATATATTGCGATTCTGTAAAAAAAGGCGATATTTTGTGGTATTTCTTGTTTGTTTTTGTTTTTTCAGAAAGAGGATCTCATTTTATTAATCTAATTTTATTTATAAAAAACACACCACCATATGCATAAAATCTTGCAAACAACTTTATTTTATTTAATGAATATAATATCATTTACATTTATATCACTAATCACTATTTTGTGCAATGCGAGTGCAAGTGACTGCAGGATTATTTAGGTGTGTATATTTTAAAAATATTATTACATCCTCAGTGCTGATTTAGTAAAAAATATATATACACTCAAACCAGAGTAAGACAGTCTGTTAACATTATTTACGAAACTTGGTTTGAACTGTTTGCTCATATCTTTTTACCAGTGTTTTACAGTTTATGTGTGATTTTGTAAATGTAACGCGCATCTCTCTCTTTTTCTCTCTGTTAGTGTGCTGTTTTGTGGTTCATAAACGTTGCCATGAATTTGTCACATTCTCATGCCCTGGAGCTGATAAAGGGCCAGACACAGATGTGAGTATGCAATACACACACACACACACACACACACACACACACACAATGGTTCTGTTCAATGTTTCTCTTTAACATTTGACATCTTTATAAAGTATAAGTGAACTTACGTATGACACGTAATTTGTGTCACCCCAGCTTAATAAAACTGCGTCTGACAGAAGAGTCAAAAGCTTTCACACATTTCACAAAATAAAAGTCTCGCATAAGAAAAACATAAGATTATATTTGTTGTTGTTTCCTTGATGGCATACCCCGTGATCCAGTCAAAATGGTCTTTTTCGACCCACTTTTGGGTCGCAACCCACCAGTTGAGAAACACTGATCTATGACATGCTGTCAGTTATGTCAAGCAGTGGTGCTAAAATCTTATTTGATTTGTTACATTTATAAATTAGCTATAAATTAATTGCTATAGTCAAGTTATAGTTCCACCTACACTACCACGGCACTACTAGATTATATTTCATATTTTTTTATTTTGCACATAATGGGCCCTATTTTAACAATCTAAGCGCACGGTCTAAGGCCATGTTCACACAGCAGCATAATACGGTTGTCAGTCCTGTATTTGAGTCCTAAATACGGTTACGTTCACACACAGTACGGTTATTTACGGGTGTGACAACCGCATTCTATTCAAGACTCACACCTGTAAGTAAATGCGGTTGTCAATCCCAAAAACTGACAGTGTGAACATTGCCTAAAGCGCACGGCGCAAGTGCACTTAGGGCATGTCCGAATCCACTTTTGCTAGTTTAACAATGGGAAAAATGGTCGGCGCGCCCAGCGCATGGTCTAAAAAGGTTGTCCCTATTCTTTTTAATGAGTAATGGGTGTGTTTTGGGCGTAACGTGCAATAAACCAATCAGAGTCTCATCACCCATTTCCTTTAAAAGCCAGTTGCGCTCATGCCATGGCGGATTCACTATTTACATGGGGGAATTTGCAAGTGGAAAAACTGAGAGGAAATGGATCTGCTCGTGCGCGAGGTTAAAGCACGCCAGCAGACCATCTACGGGACAAGATTCCACCAAAGCATTTTTATCTTTATGCACACAATAATAATCTTTTACATTGTAATCCTTTTATTTTTAATATTTGGCATGTTTGTGTGCTGCTGCACGTCCCTGTGTGTGTAGTGTACGCGCACCTATAGGTGCATATTACTAACTCGCTCTTTAAATAGAAAATGATAACTGCGTCTGTCTGAAACTAGCAAAAAACACTTGCGTCGTGCCTGGTGCTGCAAATCCTTTAAATCCGCTGAGTGTATGATAGGGCCCAATTCTCTTACTTGCATTTTGTAGCTTACATTTCACTTAAAGGGTTAGTTCACCCAAAAATGAAAATTCTGTCATTAATTACTCACCCTTGTGTCGTTCCACATCCGTAAGACCTTTGTTCATCTTTTGAACGCAAATTAAGATCTTTTTGATAAAGTCTGAGAGCTTTCTGTCCCTATAGAGATTCAATGCAACTACCACTTTCAAGGTCCAGAAAGGTAGGAATGACATCATTAAAGTTCTCCATGTGACAGTGGTTTAACCTCAGTTTTATGAAGTGATGCGGATGCTTTGTTTGCCCAAAAAATACCAACATAATTCACAAGAGCTTCATGACTCAAGCATGTTGTGTTTAGACTTGCGCGTCAACACAATGCACATGCGCGAATGTTCACGAGAGCATCACAATGCATGCGTTTTGTATTCACGTGAGAGCTGACATTGTTGAATGAACACACTTTGGATAATATTATTTTGTAAATAAAGTGGTGAATTATGTTTTTTTTTTTTTGCACAAACAAAGCACTCACCTCGCTTCATGGAGTACTTTAATAATGTCTTTTTCCTACCTTTCTTGACCTCAGAGTGGTAGTTGCGTTGGATCTCTATGAAGGGACAGAAACCTCTCAGACTTTATCAAAAAGATCTTAATTTGTGTTCCAAAGATGAACAAAGGTCTTACGGATGTGGAACAATACGAGGGTGAGTAATTTTCATTTTTGGGTGAACTAACTCTTTAATTTTGTCTGCCTTAGAAGCTGCAGACTTTTTACACTCAAATTATGACTATAAGCAAACATTCTAAAAACGTTGTATTTGTAAGTAGTGTGTGCATGAACTCTCTTGGCATGTGGTGTAGTGATGGAGTAACCAGAGATTGTGTCAGAATGTCATTCAAGCTTCTGAGACGCTCCTTTTTATAGAGCACCGCATGGACGACTGACATACTGTAGCGGTGGAATAATTCTCAGTGAGAACTGTTCACAGAATCTGTGCATAGATGGAGTTTGTTCAGTGTTTCCAGTGTTTAAAGTCTGAACAAATGCTGCGAAGGGCAACACACATACAGTCTTCATTGTGATTAGCTGAAACTGCAGGAGTTATAACATTGCAAATATCTTTGTATTACTGACCTTGAGAGCTCTCTGCTTTTCATCTGCTATTCATTAAATGAATACCCAGCTCCTGAGAGGGAGTCTTGAGGAAAGAGCTTTAAATGGTTGAGAATTTCCTGTTGTTATATGTACACACAAGTGTAAACAGAACAAGCTTGTTAATATTGCAAAGGCTTATTCTCTTATTGACTGACATCAAAGCCAAATGCTGTGTTTGCTAGATTAATGCTACTCATTATTGCTACACTGATTGGGATTTCTAACTGCGACTGCAGGGGTTTGTTATAGTGATAGATAGACTGATGTGCCATTGTGCCCACAGTCCTGTAAAATAAATGACTGAAGTAATGTTCACCTGATGTAGGGCTGCACAATTAATCGAATTTCTAGTCGCGATTATGATTGCGACAATTTTGTAATCGTCCAAAGGCGCGATTATAGGGAAAAATGTCCACTTACATTATGCTGCGTGTTTAAGGGGTGTGTTTAGAGCAGTGGTTCCCAACCTTTTGTTCATGAAGCCCCCCCCACACACACACAAAAAAACAAAAAAAAACATGCACATACACATACACTCTCTACCAGAAGGTGGTGCTTATGGAACAGCAGCAATACACTGCAAAAAATGCTTTTCTTACTTAGTATTTAAATATCTTTAAATACCCATTGGCAGATAATTGTGCTCGTTTTAAGCAAAAACTCAACTTCATTTTGATTTTAGAAAGAAAAAAGAAAAAGAAAAAATATCTTATGTCATTTTACTTATCTAGTAAAAGCATCCTGATTTAAGAATTCTTAAGATATTTAGACTGGAAACGAGACAAAATACTAAATAAGAAAAGCATTTTTGCAGTGTAGAGTTTCCTTGGTTACCTCTGTAAACAAAGCAGCATCAGCGCTGCACTTATTTAAACATTATTTTAATAGGACTCATACGGAGGTAAGATTAAGTGGCCGTTCAGATATCGCGTCTAAAAATGTGGAAAGCACCCCTTTCTCCTGCTTTCCAAAGCGCTTGCGCTCCCATGGCGTCTGTCGTTGCTATGCATCCATGAACTGCGCTCTCCACGAGGAGTAGGAACTTTCAGCGAAGGATAACTTGATTTCTAGCCCTTGCATTAGCTTTACTACTAGATATATTTATGGAGAAGAGATATAAAAACCACCCTGTACAGCCATGATCAGCTGTTTGGCTGAGATTTCGATGTTTTGTTACAGAAAGGCCGAAGCTGATCAGTTGGTTTTTGTCACATGACCTCGCTTGCGGCATTCTCAAAAGTTGAGATGTTTTCATCTCGATGCGCCTGGAAAACGCACCACATGCACATTGCAACTGCGTCGCTTCCATTATGAGCGTGCCTGCCGCACGGCTACATATGAAATAACTGACTTGTGCACGGAAAATACGCGATATGTGAACGGCCCCTAAAAGAAAATGTCATTGAAACTTTTGTGAATTAAGTCAGTTCCTTCAGATATGCATTCATATAAGCCCCCACCCCAATTTAATGTGTAGAATTGTCTTCCAATATTCTGAGCATCGCAACAGTCAGCTTGCTCTGCCCGGTACAGTATTTTCTCTACTTTTCTCTTTGCATCCGTCTTCAGCGTGTCCCATCTCTGGCCCATGTTAACGTCCACACAAATTACATTTTGGGAAATGATTGCAATGCATTTTGTGTGCAAGTCCGGGACAAAAAAACGTAACTGGCCGGTTCTGATTAATGGTCGGTAGACCGGTGCATCTCTACTACTGGCAACCCTTCACCTGAAGCTCTAATGAGAAGAACATGCTCCCATGTTAAAAGAAAGAAGAGAGTGGAAAAATTCTGTATTTTTTAAAAATAAAGTAGTTTGAACCATATACACGTTTTCACTGCGTTATTGTATACACACCAGCCACTGCTAACTTTTCATTTTTGCCGCAGCTCTCACAGCTGGTCTGAACAAGCTCGATCGGTTTATGTGATCGGCAAGCTGAGAGACCCCGTATAGAATCAAAGGAAGTAATTGACAACATTTTTGGATAAGTGGCTGATCATTTGGAGCATTCCTAGAAATTATACAAAAAGTCGTATCCATGTTTGATCTCAAAGCATATAAACTCTCTCGCCCCCCCCCTCCCTGCGAACTCTCGCGCCCCCAGGTTGGGAACCACTGGTTTAGAGCATGTTACATCGTGAGAGACGAATCACGACTACTTCAGAATGTAAAAGGTCGAAACCAGCACAAAAGGAGCTACCAGTGACGTTGGTGTACGCTGATATGTCAAACGCACGCGAAACACCAGCACCCGCCGTTTTTAAAAAGCTGTGTACACAGCCTATGTATTTACTCCACGAACTAACTCTACAATCATGAAAAACAGCGATAGGACCTCTCAACCTTACGCTAAGGGGAAAATCCAGCGTGACTTTGAGCAGACTAAGCAAAACATTATTAAGTATTTCTGCTAAGCTTGCGACATTGGGCATCAACCACACATGCACGGTAAAAGCTAATACTTTTTCATATACTGTTTACTTTCTTTGTATAACAGTTCTATCTAATAAGGACTGTTAAACAGATCGTAAACTAAAGAAGACAGAGAATGTGAGCTCTGTGCTCAAGATCTGTCTGAACTGTTCTCAGCACCGTCAAAATAAAAGTCCGTCGCGCCGTCAAAATAAAAGTAACAACAATAAGCACAGTTTACATCATTTCAGGCCCTAGGGGAACATTAGTTCTTGGGCAGCCACGCTGGCGGCTAGTTCCTATATCTAAGTTCCAAGAACAACCCAATGCAAAAGCCCCTATTATTATACCATGCATATGTTGACTTTTTATTATTATTTAAAAAAGAAAGCAAACCAATGTATAGTTGACATTTTGAGGTTTAATGCTATAGAAAAACAATAAAACATTTCAGGAAGAGTGTTTTCAGTTTGTTTTTTATTTTTATACAAAAGTATGCTTCAAACAATGGTGTAAAGCTACACAATACATCATTCAATGTAAATTGTGATAATCGTAATTAATAATCGCAATTACAATTTCAAGAGAATAATCGTCAATTATGATTTTTGTCATAATCATGCAGCCCTAACCTGATGAGTGACTGTCTACCAGTGGTCTAGAAAAAGGTGTTGCATTTTCCATAAAGCATGCTGCCCCTTTATGGGGAGCTGTCATTTTAAGACCACATGAACAGCCATGTCTTGCAGTCTGACAGAGTTAATACTACTACTACTACTGCTATTATACCAACAGTGTTTACATTAAGGTGCTTTACATATTACTTTTACATGCTTTACATTTAAATGATAAACAGTGGCTTAAAAAAAAAAAATCTCAAAATAGATAAACATCCATACTCTTTGCAATATTGAAGGGAAAATTCTGTCATTGTAATGCTTCTTGTATTTACACAGTATGTATTTTATATTATACAACTTGACACTTGTTTATTGTTATTATTATTAATTATAAAATCTTAGCCTTGAAAAAGAAAAAAAGGCAAGTAAGGTTAACCAAATTATATAGTAAATGTAATTAAAAAAAACAAAAAAAAACATTAACATAAAAAACAAAATTTATGCAACTGTACAGAAAACAGATTCTGTATTTCTCAAAAAAACATTGAAACACATAGTAAATGCAATCAATGAAAATGTGAAATTAGTAAATAGTAGAATTTTCCCCAGTATGAACATGTAATAAATTAAAATCTGAAAGAAAGATAATAAAAAGGACCTATCTAGGAGGTTGTTTTAATTTTTTATTTTATTTTTTTACATGGGTATATATCTACCCACTCTTTAATAAACATAAGCCATCGAATACTCAAGCATTCTATAACCATATGATGTGATTGTTTTCTACACACCCTAGTGAAGTTTTTTTTTTTGTTTTGTTTTTTGAGTTTATAATAATGGAGAAGGTCTATAGAATCTTATACCTATGCATTAGATTAAAAAAAATATGCCATTCATATTCCCTTTCTCACTCTTATGTTCATTTGAACACATCATGTAACACAATTTCAGATGTAGCATATGATCTTATGTAATATGAGCTTATCTTCTGCTTTTCCTCCAGAGTGTAACAGTCATCTTTGTTGTTTTGCTGCAGGTCACACTGTCTCTACAGTATGATTGTATCATCAGTGCTAATGTGTAGGCCTGCATGGAGTCTGCACTCTGCCAATTTACTGGGCATTCACAAAACTCTATACATACCATACACATACATGTTTGTGCATTTGTTTTTCTTCTTTATGATCCCATTTTGTCAGGATAAAAGTATGACAAGTATAAAATAGGTGTATTTGCTGTGGTTACTTTCGTTCTGCAGCTGCTTCTGCATTCATGGCCCAATAACATTGCAGGATATTAACAGTGCTTTGTTTGCAATGTTTTTAGAAATAAAGAAAATGTATAAATAATTAATTCAATAGTTAATAATTAAGAGAAAATTAAGAAGAAATTACATACAAAATAAAAGGTACTCCACTGTATGAGTGCTGTTTTATAGTTCAACTGCAATAGTTCAAAAACAATTTTATCTATTTTTTAAATAAGTAAAACTTAAATCAGCTCACTAAATTAAGTAATATTTAAATAATGATTAATGATTGATGTAAATAAAAAATGAATACTTAATAAAGTATAAACATTGTAATAAGTGTGTGTGTATTAGGCATGGGCCAGTTACCGGTTTCAAGGTATACCGCGGTTTGAAAACGTCACGTTTTCAAAACCACAAAATTTTTCCGTGATACCGATCCTGCGGCATGAGCTGTTTTTTTTTATTTCGCGTCAAAGACGCAAAGTGCAGGAATCCTCCAGGATTGCTTCTGTTCTGTCAGAGCTGCGTGAGCTCGCAGCGCCATTTGCGGGAGTCGGAACACTATTAACATGATCGCCAGGGTTCAAAGTGCGAAATGCGAGTAAAAATCAGCGCTAAAACACTTATTCACCAGTTTCCTGGTAACTTTTTATTAATTTTTACAGTGCATGGATGTGAGAATGTGATGTGTCTTAGTGCGATCATCAAATCTCAACGGATGTGATCTAATTATAGAAATATATAGTCTGACGTGCTGTATGGAGTAAAACAGCTTTCAGCTTCGATTCACAGAAAATGCTGCTCTGCAAGTGCTGTGTGTTTGAGTCGCTTATCATTTGCATTTAGGAACATAACATGCACCAAACATCTGTACTGAGAGTGTAGTTTATAGATCTGTTGTCAAAGAGAAAAATCTTCCTGGATCTCCCTGTGGTTTCCCGTCAAAATAAAAGCTCAATGATTTAACGTTTGAAAGCAAGAAATAAAGACATCCATGAATATTAGTATTGTAATCTTACTGTTGTTCTGTAATATAAAAATAAATGAT
The DNA here is from genome assembly GCA_037101425.1 of Elopichthys bambusa. Classification (NCBI taxonomy): domain Eukaryota; kingdom Metazoa; phylum Chordata; class Actinopteri; order Cypriniformes; family Xenocyprididae; genus Elopichthys; species Elopichthys bambusa. Next base: position 24,074,048 of record CM074440.1, on the reverse strand, counting down.
TATATCATATAATAACTATTACTAATTTTTAATATTTTTATTATAACTATTAATAACTTCTTTAGCTGTTCACATGCTTAACTCACTTAAGTGACTGCAACTTTTTTTTTAACAGAAAATAATTACATTTCTGTTCTAATTATTGTTAATCTGCAGGTTTAGGCTCACTTAAATGACTGAATTTATTGTATTTGATATAATTTTAATTTAATTAAGAAGAATTAAATTATTTATTTCAATAATTTAACCTAAAATACATGTTTACTACTTTTCCAAATATTCTATGTTGCTTAGAAATAAATATATTGTGTTCAAAGGGGGGGGAAAAAAAGTTGTTTTTTACCTAGACATTTTAGAGCTGTAATAGCAATACCGTGATACCGTGATATTTTCACTTAAGGTTATCATACTGTCAATTTCATACCAGCCCATGCCAAGTGTATGTATGTGTGTGTATGTATGTATGTATATATGTATATATATATATATATATATATATATATATATATATATATATACATACATTCTCGCCTGCCGGAGACTCGGCCCGCTTCTGTCTGCAGCGATCTGCCTGATTCCGGCCCGAATCATTTGTGCCAGATGCGGCAGCCGTTACCTGGCCGACACTGCCGCAATCAAGCCGGTATCGGGCTGTCACTAATGCGCACAGCGTGCCATTGAGGCAATAGCGATAGAGAACTTTTTTGAACTTTTTCTTCATAAATGCAATACATTTTGATTTATAGATTTGAATCTACGATGAGGTGCCAAAGATAAATCGTTAACAAATAAAGAAATATTGTCCGATTACCTGTGGCAGTGGTTTTCATGAGTTCACACTTACAGATGATTGAATAGAGTAATAAAATATATAATAAGAGTATTTAGTGTACTGTCCAAGGGGATCATGGGCTCCGAACTTGAAATTTAGCCCAAACTCAAAGTTCTCCCCATATCCCTAGCCGAGAGTGAGGGACGGGGTGGCGGAGGGATGCAGAAAACTGTCAAAGTAACTAGGCGAGTTGGCTCTCGTCTGTGCTGGTCTAGATGTGAGAGGGCAGATATTGTCAAGACAGGAAGGTATGGCCCTGTCCCAAATGGCACACTTCATTTGCACTTACGGTCTTGTGTGCGTGTTCGTTAATTCCTCAAGACCATAGGGTGTCCCATTTGTCAATTTAGGTTTCAGAAAGATGCTCGGGTCCTTTGTGGCTGATAAGCACCCTCGATGCACACTTCGCACACCCACGATGCTCCGCAGAAGACTTCTACCCAACAGTCAAAGTGGCATTATGTCATAAAAGTGTGGACTCGGAGGAAGATAGCGAGGGTTCCACTTGGGAAAGGGTCTATCAGTAGCATAATCAACTCTTAAGAAAATGGTTCTAAACAGTACCAAATGATGTTTTTTCAGTTTGTAACAGTAGCAACTTGAATCATCCGGTCCAGCAGGTAGGACTTTTCTGGCTTCAAGTCAGGAAGAACAGGATGTGGCTGTCGAAGGCAAATATATGGTAATGGAGCCCTCTCAGCCTGCCTGCCTCATGTACAGTGAACTGTTAGAGGTAATGGCACATCTGCGAGATTAGATCTTCCTTGGAAGCGCGAGAAGCCACAGATCGCTCGCTGTAGATTAGACAAGAGTTTCTTAGCTGGCCATAACCGCCCAGTTCCAGTGAGTCTTCTGTTTCTGCTGGACCTTCATGCCGAGGTGGAGAGCTCCTGGAAGAAACCATATTCAGCTTGTGTTCATCTCTTTCACCACGTGAATTATGCCGATGTGGAGGGGATGTGCGAGCACGGATAAGCTTCGATGCCTCCCATTGAAGATATGTTTGCGAACTTTCTTTCAGTGGGGGAAACATTGATGTTAAAAACTCCAGTCCTGCTGTCAAAGCCGTTAAGAACATCAAAGCTGAATGGCAGGGCGTATGCAGCTGCGGGTTAGGCCGGTGGGGCTTTGCACACGATGACAGTGTTGCAGGCCTACCAGGCCAACCTGCTTAAAGACCTGGATGAAGGCAACAATCTGTCCCCTGAAGCGGTGACTGAGCGAAGATAAGGTCAGATAGGCAAGGGTCTGCTCCTGTCTTATATCCTGTAGCTTCTATTTGGGTTTTACATAAAAAAAAAACAAAAAAAAACATGTCAATTAGGTACTTTTATTGACATGGCAAATTGTAGCAAAAAATGACAGTGCTCCAACAACAGTTATTATCTTAATATAAATGATAATTGACATTAAACATGATATAGATACTGGAGACCAAGTTCCAGTAAAATATATTCACAATCCTCTGATCCTCATTATGTCCATCATTATGTGTGTTTTTAGAGTGGAAGTTTCTCTGTGCAGATGAGGAGGTAGTGCGATGTGATGGCATCTGAAATACACAACTGAGTTTAGAGTTACAGTGTGTCTCTTTCATTTATGTAAAAACAGTTATGTTTAAGAAGGCCAAAATTAGCAAAAATGAACAGTATGTGAGCCCTTTACAATGTTAAAAGAAAAATATGAAATAAAGTCATGGGATAGTTTTAATGTTTTCTGTGACTTGGTATGTTTATGCATAAAGCAATAATAATAATAAAAAAACAACTAACAATATGAGTCATAAATTTAATATCTTTGTTACTTAGTGGAGAAGAGCAGCATTCTTAACTGAACAGAGTTACTCACACTTACAGGTTTTGTTAAACTAAAAAGTAAAAAGACATGACTGGTAGGAAATCAGTTACAATTTGAAAGTTAAAATGTATAGACATATTAAGAAAGAAATAATTTACCTGTTGAGAGCATGTTAACAGTCTGTGTAAGTGGATGGTTGAGCTCTAAAAAATCACTAATGAGGTGGCTTTGACAGTTATAGGCACGTTTTGAGTACATAGTTACTTATGACAGATGTAAATTTATAATAAATTTACATTTATTAATTACAAAATGAAATTTCATTTTTTGGGTGAACTAACCCTTTAATGACATACTGACTATAAATTATCCTTTACATATGTGTCAAGTTTCTGTAAACCTCCAAGTGAACAGAATTATTTTTCACAAAATAATTTATAATGGGATTTCAGCCTCATCTCTCAAAAGTACATCTACATACCTTAATATTTTTATTTAAAAAAAATATTTGCATGTGATTATTTGAAAATGTATCTTAAATTTACTTTGCTCCACTATAAGCAAAGAGTGTCAGTTGAGATATAACCCAAAGCAGACTTCCTGTTTTTGTCTGCTATAGCATGCAAATTACAGTATTGAAATCTGAGACCACATTTCCCATTTTGACTAGACATTTCATGTGATAGTGTTGTTCACAGGCATTTTTGAATTTCCAAGGTGATAGTAAATGCCTGGCGCAGCAAAAGCAGTTTTTGTGTCACTGATGCAGTTAAATATACAGCAGATTTGACATGATTTCATAAATTTTACATCCGATAAGATGGCATCACAGTATTTTTTTTTTTTACTCATTCAGAAGAAAAAAACTGACCTCCAAAAGTCTGACATTAGTCTTTGTTATTTACTACTGTACTTTGTTGTCATTTGGTCAATTGTACCTTGTTAAATCCTGTCAGATCTTGCCCTAGTGTTTTGCGCTGCTGCTGCTGTTGAGCAAAGCTGCTGAAGAGGCCTTTGCAATCTTTGCATATTCCCAGCTCTTGCCAGGTAGAGCGAGAAAGTGGTCTGCCAGAACAGATCCTATGAGCAGACGCCCTGCTCCGATTACCACAGAAGTGACCAGAGGAGCTGTCCTGACAAAGATTTGAACCAGTAAATATGCTTTACCATTCATGGCGAGACCATGAATTTCCCTATTAAATCACAAGCCTGCCATTCTTTTGAATACTTGCACAGATTCAAATGCAATTCAACTCTGACTGGATAAATTGAATTACTGTGGAACTGTAGCTTTAGCATACTTCAAAGTTCACTGTAGAATTGTTTTGGTGTGGCTGTAAATGTAAGCTTTGGAAATGGCCCAGGCAATTATAGCGTATTGGTGTGACACCCCCTAGTTAGCTTGACACTCCATGAGAAAGAGATGGTAATTGGGCCTATAAATAAAACATAGATATGACAAGTGTGGTACCCACCTGCTCAAAAGAGCACCAGAAACACCTGGTCAGACAAAAGAAAGTAATAATTGCAGGAGAAACTGAAGATACAGAAAAAATATGTGTGAAGAGGAGGGAATGGTGGAGCAATAAGACTAAGTGTAAAGCATGTGTTATGAACGAATAAACATAGCTAGAGTAAGTTGATACCACCTGCTAAGAGTTGACTTTTAAAAGGTCAGGCTGAGCCAAGTCAAATTCTACACTAACATTTACATCTGTTCAACTGATGACAAGCTTATTACTAATTAAGGTTTTATGCACTGGTAGACAATTACAAAGTATTTTTACTTTGTTACTATACTTAAGTACATTTTTCAATTATATGAACTTTAGTATTTTGGGAAACTTGTATACTTTAAAACTTTAATAACATGAGATTTTGGCCAAATGAAAAAAAAAAAAAAAAAAAAAAAACAGCAACCACATCACTACAGTAAACTTGTATACAGTATAACTGGTTATGAAAACGAAATGCGATGCACTTACAATGGACAAAAATTCCATTCTAACGACGGACGAAATGTTAAAAATTCTCAGAAATTTGTTGGAGCTCATTTGAGCTTGATTTTGGTAAAATGTTAATAATATAATGACACATGCAAGTGTCTGATCATATATAAAGCCACAATATCAACTTTGACAATGTGGTGTTTAATTATTTAAAAAAAACAAAAAAAAAAAACATGTTTTTTTCCCATGTCTTCTTCCTCAGAAGTATAGCATTTTTGGAGATATGAGGTTTCCGCCCAACACCAACAATATATTGTACTGTAGGGAGTCAAAAAGAAAATATTTTGTACCACTGGTTTGAGCCTATCATATGAAATGCCTAAAGGTACTGTATCCACCTTTGTGTATCTCCATCTATATAGATTTCTTCTCAATATGTTTACACATTAACATGTAATAAAGAAATTAGGAGTATTTTAACTTAAGTAATATTTCATTATGGTATTGCTCTCTTAACTCAGGTACCTGATTTGTGTACTTCGTCCACCACTTGCCTGACATAGAGAAATTTGTCTGGAAAACTCTTGATTACATTCTCTTTTTGCATGCTATTTGACTTCTAAGTAAGGTATAGGGTTGGTCGATTATGGCAAGAATCATAATCATGATTATTTTGGTCAGGATTGAAACCATGATTATTTCACACGATTATTGGTGGGCAATATGATCTTTGATCTCATTTTATAACACTCACTTATTCGGCTGATTTGGATGTTAAGTTTGGCTTAGGGAGGAGCGAAAGCATACCAGAGAATGTGGCAGCGGCAAAATAATCATTTTACCTTGATGATCTTGTTTTCATAATCATTGGAAGCCAAAATCAAAATCAAAAATCAATTATGATTAATCGCACAGCCCTATAAGATTTTTACATTTTAGAATTTTGATTAAATTGTATCTGTTGCTTTTCAGTAAAACCATCTGCATTTGGTCATTTAGTTTTCTTCTATTTGAATTTTTCTCTGTACTGTCTGGGATCCTAAATAGGATTTTTGAGACCAACAGCTCTTCAAGCTATAATCACTTCTTTCAGGATGTGGCCTTATTGGAGTGAGATTTGATTGGCTGTTGCCGTGGGAGCTGGGAGACTCACCACGGTGGGTTACTAGCAGCAGGAAGTGATTGGTTGGTAAGTGCGGCTGTAAGAGGTGGATGGGTTCCATCTACCAAATGTCAGGAGTTAGAAGAAGAGGCTGAGTGGTGGCAGCTGAGAGTCGCTTTTGCGCACTTTATAACCCCAGAGTGATTCTGGCAATGAAGTCTGGCATTAACTAATTAATGAGAATCCTAGCTTTTGTGTAATGAATGTATAGTGCTCTAGGATTTTGTCAAATCAAATATAAGGTATAGTTTTCCTGACACCTCTGCCCATTCATTGTGCTCCTCTTGCTTGCTTTCTCACAAACAGGCAGAACAACACACTGTGTGTTCAGTCATTCTTTGTTTCTCCCTAATAACTTGGTTTACCTGTTTTAAGGGCTCTTATACTCGTATTGCACATTTGCTTAGGTGTAACACATAACAATATTTACTTAATATTTAGAATTGTTTGCATATAAATACAGTGTTGCCCTCTTTACGGTCAAAGAGGAAGTTTTTTTTTTAATAGTATTTAATGACTTTTCTATCAAGACTACAATGACTGATGTATACAGTGATGTGGTCTTTATGTCTGAAGTTGCCAGTACAATTTACCTCAGAATAAATTAATGAAGCAATGAAAAGTGTGAATAAAGAAACATTTCACTGAGGTGTGTGAATAAACAATGGTACTTAAATAGTGTATTATGCAAATAGATGTCTGGGAAATGTAAATTACCTGAAATCGCTGTGGGGCCCCCATGGCTGTAGATCTTGTAAATCTTTCCCTGCTTAATAACAGCCCTGAGCATAAGGATGCATAGCAAATTATGAATACTTTCAGAATGCACTGTAAGTTATATTGTAACACATGGCATGGGCTCTTTATCTGCTCACACACATTGGGGCTCATAATAATGAAAGGTGTCTACTGTATGTAAAAGCAGGTCTGTATAAAAATGGCATCAGTCTAAATCGTAGCCCAGTGTCACTGTTTGACTGAACCCAGAGAACGTTGTCCCTTATATCACAGGCTACAGCTGCAGCTGCAACTATATTTAGACCCCTTTTCCACACTCACACACACATATACATATTCTTCCCTGGCTTGCAACGTTTCTGCCTGTACCACCTACAGTGCATCAAGCAGTGTCTGTCACCCACACCCTCTGAGTATGTGTGTGTATGTATGTGTGTGTGTATGTATGTGTGTGTGTGTGTGTGTGTGTGTGTGTGTGTGTGTGTGTGTGTGTGTGTGTGTGTGTGTGTGTGTGTGTGTGTTTTCTGTGCACACAGACATGGTAGTGAATGGTTGAAAGAAATGACTAAGGAATTAGAAAAAAAAAGTTTTTACACTGTCATAAGATTCAAGTCAAATCACATTTATTTATATAGTGCTTTATACAATACAGATCAATAATAAAGCAGGAAAATAAGTGTTAATGTTGTAAAATTCATTTATGAAACAAATTCAATTTAAGCTGTATCTACAGAAGATAATAGTGCCATTATTCAGCTCAAATTAGTTTAATGTTGTTTCAATTCAATTCAATTCAGTAGCTTTTTGCAAAGTTTATCAATTATGAAACAAGTTCAGTTCAGCTATAAGCAGCTCTACAGAAGTCAATATTTTCATTATTCCGCTCATCAGTTCACCTTTGATTCAGTTCAGTTTAATTCGGTTCATTTTTCGCTTAAGAATGCAATTACAGTATACAGAATATTTGCATCACATTTTCAAACATTTTTATTTAACAAATTATTTTTGTTTCTGTTCGCATGTGATTGCACAATGAAGCTGTGATGCAGGGTTTACTCTTGTAGTTACTGAGTTATTGTGTAACTATTATAAATATTTATAATTTTTTTGTGAACTATATAGCATTTAGCATTTTCTGTATGTTTTACAGTTCACAAAGATATTAATCATATTTTTAACTGCCAAGCACAAGCATACACCCAAAAATGCAAAATTACACACACACACAAACATTGGTAGTTATGGGAAGAGGTTATGGTTATGGGAAGAGTTTATCCACTGCGGTATAGAAACTGAAGTCAGGTTTATAACAGGTTTATAACTGCCACACCTTGAGTGATGCATTAATAATAAACCACAGAGTATGACGGGAATGTGCTAATTAACACAAGCCTCAAATGAGAGACAACCCACCCCACAACCCCCCATCTCCTTTACCACTTTGATCTAAAATATATGCCACATCACATTATAATCTGTGTACAGTGTTGGAAGTGGCAGCAAAGTGTCCACAAGCAATGGAGGAGAAAAGAAAAACCAGAATGTTGACAATGCGAGAGTGTTTACATCAGACACATGATGCTGCTCACGCTTCCAATGTAAACACTTGCATTTGTTAATATGGGCACCAAAAAAAAAAAGTGGATTTAAAATGTGTCAGAAAAAAAGCCACTCAACCATGGTACAGTAAGTATACCATTTCATTTAAACTATTAAATTAATAATTGATTTGTTAATAACAAATTGCTGAGAACTGCATCATGTTTAGCAACAAGGTTAAAGGACAATATTAGCTATTTTAATGGTTATGAGTTACATGTTACAGAGTCTACAATGGAAACTGCTTACCTTTTGTCTTAATTCTGTATTTTGAATGAAAGCACATCACTTATGTTTAATGCACTTTCAGTACATTTTTTTTTCAAGGCTGAGGGCGATTCAACCCCTAGCCTTGAAGAAAAAAAAAAAAGCCCTTTCATGTTAAAATCCATGTTAATATGAAAAACACTAACAGGGTTCCCTTTCGAAAGGGAACTTCTACTCTGCGTTTGCAACGCTATGGGGAAACGTCACGTGACTCGGTGTTCGAAAGCCAAATATCCAATAACTCCAAATCCTATTGGCCGGCGACAGCCTATGACGTCATACAGGCGCGACCCGGAAGTATAAAAGGGGCGCCTGGGGAAGCAGTCATTATCTCATCGTCTTTCGGGACTGTTTGTGTCGACTGCCATTATCGAATATACTCTTCATAGAGTATGTCTCTTTTATGTCTGAGGGCAAAGAGAAACATTTCAGGAAGTGTGTGGATCCATGCCCGAGGTTTTTAATGGAGGGTTCGCACACCCTATGCGTCTATTGTTTGGGAGAAGAACACGCACGGATGGTGCTTGAGGGCGCTGTCTGTGTGAATTGTGAGCGTCTTCCTATGAGAACGCTCCATTCTCGTCTGGCCCTCTCCTCGAGGGATGAGGCGTCAACATCTGCGCCTGGTCGGTCCGGCCCTGCTCGTGCTGAGGCAGAGCGGCGGCTGCACTCATGGGGCTCGCAGATGGAGCTCGCTGCCGAGTTTGAGAGAGGTGTTATGGTCTCTCAGCCTCCGGTGGCGGCTGGCGGGGATGAGCTCCTGGATGATGATGATGTCTTATCTTTGACATCATCGGATCCGGGAGCGAGTGTTCTTCTGGCTGATAGCCCCCGTGGGCAGGAGGCAATGGAGAAGGAAGAAGTGGCTTTTCTTCTTTCTCCAAGTCTCCTGGCCCAGCATATGCAGAGTTACTGGAGGTTGTGGAACGCGCTGCTGGCAGACTGCAGCTGCCGCGTGGGCGCGTGAGAGAAAAAAAAAAAAAAAAACCCTGTTCGCGGCAGACTTGACGAACATTTTTCTTTCCGACCACAACCCCGTGACTCCAGTGAGCCTTCCATTCTTTCCGGATCTCCACGTTGAGATCGGGAAGGCATGGAAGAACCCATGCTCGGCCAGAGTTCATCCGCATCGGCGAGGGAATCTCGCTGATGTGGATGGATTGGGCCAGCATGGGTATGTGTCGCTGCCGCCCATTGACAAGATGTTTGCAAAGAAAAACAGCTATCTCGTCATGGGCAGAGCACCGACACTAAAAGCTCCAGTTTTGCCGTCCAGACCCCTTAAACAGACATCTCGTCTGAACGGCAGAGCATATGCTGCTGCGGGTCAGGCTGGTGCGGCTTTCACACTATGGCAGTGTTGCAGGCATACCAGGCTGATCTGCTGAAGGCGAGGGCGCGCTCAGCAGCTTTTAAGAGTTGCATTCCACTCAGATCCGTTTTTTAATTACTACTGTATGTTCAGGTGACACCTTTGAACAGTCAGGCTGACGGCTGGGCTTATGATGATTTTTTCTGGAGGCCCGCCTTCTGGCTTGATAGTGAAAGGGTTCTTTGGGCTTCTAGAACCATGGATGTTTTCCTTCCCATGTTTGTAAAGGAGCAGTCTTTGGTCTTCGAGCCACAGGAAGGTAAGACAGAGTCAGATTTCATTTCTTAAATGTTGACTTTGTGTCGTTCCTGTATATTTTCTGAACATGTCACAGTGAATGTACATTGAGATATAGAATTTGAAGGGGTTTTTTGGGCAAAACTGGAATGTTGAGACTGACTAAGCAGGTCACAGAATGGCTGCTGCTTAGTTTTCTCTCTATGTTGAGTAGCCTCTCGCCTATTTTCAGTATAGTTTGAGTTGGCACTCATTGCTTCAGTTTGTATGTCTACGGCGGCCCTAACCGGCCGCCTGACTTTTCAGCTTTGAGCTTCACTTTATTTTTCTCATCATGAGATTTAGAAGTGGAGATCAGGCTGTTTGTTATGGTGCCTGTTGTATATAATAAAGAAAATAGGCCTATAACTTGGCAGCCAGGCTAGAGCTAGGTGATGTGATATATGAAGTAACCCCATATGTATTCACTATCCTTTCAGGATTTGTTTCCTAGTTCTGGTTTTCCTCCCGAGGGAGTTGTTAGGCTGTACGCCCAATTATCCCCTTGCTGGTGTAGGTGCAATTTGAGTTTTACAGCTAGGTTGTAGACTGTTTTCTGACTCCCTTATGCTGTTCCTCAGGTGGTAGGCCCTTATCTTTGCGTAGATAAGTTGTGCAGGTGTGTGCTTGGCCCCACTTTCTAGAACTTTCATGCTAAAAGGAATTTTCTTCTGAGCCACTTGATAATTTGTTTTATCAAGTTTGAGTTGACATTGCTAGTTTTTTAGCTCCTGTCCTCTGGGGCTTAGATCAGATTTGAGGATCTGTGTGGGAAGTGTTTTTCCTTTCAAAACAGCATGTAGATCAAAGTTTGTGTTACTTTGGGTTCTAGACTTTTGCCCTACACTGTATGCGAGCCTATGCTGCCACAGGTTGGCACCTGCTCTCATAACAGTAGGCCCTTTGTTGTGAAAGTAGGCCTTTGTTTTGAGTATTTGGTGACTTGTACTCTCCAGTCTGAGGTCCTTGTCACTGGGTGCATCACCTGTTGGATTGCATATTCAGGGTAGTTAGTGCCACTTTGTTGAAGAAAACTGGTATCTATTAGCTCCCTTTTTTAGTGGTCTGGTTAACGGTTATACTGCTTATAACTCGGATTGTAGGCCTTATGATATTCGGCCTCCTTCTAGTTAGCGGTTGTTCTACTATACTGTTTAACTGATCATAATGTGCTCACATATTTTCACAGGTTTACGCTGCCACAGGCCATGCCGCGTGTCTGTCTGAGGTAGTAGGCTTATATTAGCCTTCCTTAGACCATGTTGGCTTTGTTTGGTTCCCTTTAGTCAAAATGTGTATTTAGGGTACATTGCCTGTTGGAATGTGTAGCCTAGCGCAGGTTGCAGTTAGCTTCCCATAGCTTTTTGGGTTACAGCTGGTTCCCTGTAGCTTGGTTCACTTTAATTCACGAGCTGTAGCCACGTGTTATTGAATTGGCAGGCCCCTTCAGGCCTCCTTTTTAGTTTACGTTTGGCACAATTTGTGTTTTAACCTGTGAGTAGGCTGATCGCCACCTGTTACTGGAATGGAGGCCCCTTTAGGCCTCCTTTTTCTAGTCGACTTGTTGGCAGGATGCCTGGGAAACCATGCCACCGTCGGCCACACCCCATCACTGACGGATAGGCCCTAACAGGCCTGTTCTCGGTGTTTGGCAGTGTTTTTCATGTGTTAATCATGACACTGTTAATACATGGCCTCTGGGTGGTATGGTTATGGTAGCCACTTGCTGATGCCACGTGTTTACTAAGGCAGGCCTACTTCGGCCTCCGGTGTAATATGTGGAGTTCAGTTATATACTCCTCTCGCTGTGAGGGTGACAAGGTGCTTTTTACCGAGTATTTCGAGTGGCTAGCCCCTCAGGTTGGTTTGGCAGCAAAACCTTACTGAAGGTTGTTTTTTACCTATATCTGCCTCCCTGAGTCCTATTCTAGTTGAGCTAAGGGCCACCTAGCGCCTAGGGTGGATCTTTTGTGCTCCTAGAAACGGCCACAAGACTACGCCGTGTGTATTAGAGGTTGCTAGGCCTACGGGCCGCCTAGTTTTAACACACTGGAGTATGTTTGGGTGTATTTCTCTTTGAGAGTTATCTTTATACACTTCTGTTGGCCAGAGGCCTAAGTGATAAACCAACCTTCTTTTGTCTGGTTGTTTATCGTCCTTTGGGCCTAAACACTGCCACGAGCTGATGCCACGTGTCTGTTGAGGTTATAGGCCCCTCCAGGCCTTCCTTAATGCGTGCTGGCGTACGCTGTACTCCTCTTGCTTTAGAGAGTAAAAGGTGTTTTTACTGAGTACACTGCTCGGTGGATCGTGTTGGGTGGATTGTCATATGGGCACTTTGCAGCCTCTTAGGCTGCCATTGAAGTCATCTTTCTACCCCGGAAAGAAAGCCGGGCCACTTTCTGTTTGACTTCTGTTATTCACTTAACTCTATCATGCTGTAGGCCTCTTTCGGCCTCCATGAGTATGTGCCCATCGCATGGTCTACCTGTTAGGTGAGTTTCGTACTTCCCTTTTAGGGTTATGTTTGTAATAGTGCTTAGCTCCCTAAGCTGGTCATGGGGTAGGCCTTAATCAGGCCTCCTCTTAAGGATCCAGCATCAGGCTGGTTTGTGCTCCCCTGCATCAGGGTTCTGTAGCGCACGGCCTCCTCAGTGCGTTAATTAAGCACTGGGTAGATCCTAGGATGAGTGGATTATACTCCCCTCAATACGAGGGTTCATAGCACTTAGCTGAGTTCTGCTCTCCAGGATGCCCGTCTCTACGCGTGGGTTTGAGTTTGTTTCTGCCTCTTTGCAGTCACTCTTACTTACTATCTTCTGTGAAGAATGCGTGTTAGGAGGCTCTGTATTCAGACAGGGTTGGCCCAGACTGAGTTTGTCTCAGGTCAGACAAGGTCGGCCTCCCTGGTGGCATTGAGGGTGACTTCGTTCCCCTCTAGTGGCTGGCCGGGGTTCCCTTCGGTTCCCTGGCCACATTCCCTTGAAGGGACCACTGTTTCTTATGGAAAAGTGGGTTCCAGACGCTTTAGCACCTTCTGTAGGGCCTTTGAGGAGGTCCTTCATGGAGTTTAGCTTGGGCTGTTGGCCGAAGGGAATGCTGTCACTGACAGCCTGGTGTGACCCGAGGGAGAGTTGCCAAGCAGTTTCTACTGCTCTGGAGCCTTTGTCTCAGCCATTTTTCTTGGCAAGCATTCTCCTCAAGCATGGCGGCGTGGGTATATCGTTCCCCATAGCGTTGCAAACGCAGAGTAGAAGTTCCCTTTCGAAAGGGAACGTCTCAGGTTACGAATGTAACCAGGGTTCCCTGAGAACAGGGAACGAGACTCTGCGTTTCCTTGCCATACATCGGGCTGCCTGCTGAACAGTCCCTCAAGACGATGGATAATGACTGCTTCCCCAGGCGCCCCTTTTATACTTCCGGGTCGCGCCTGTATGACGTCATAGGCTGTCGCCGGCCAATAGGATTTGGAGTTATTGGATATTTGGCTTTCGAACACCGAGTCACGTGACGTTTCCCCATAGCGTTGCAAACGCAGAGTCTCGTTCCCTGTTCTCAGGGAACCCTGGTTACATTCGTAACCTGAGACGGTTTTTGCTTTTGATCATCCGATTGCTTGCTTTAAAAGACAAAGTGCCCACATACTTCACAAATGCACAGAAATAGTTGTATTATTGTTTTATAATTTCCAAATATTTCTCTGTTCTTACTAAATAAACTTGAAGTATTTATGCACAAAAGAAACATAAAAGCAAGATAAAATATATACATCTAAAATGTGAGCATGGTATAACATTAAATGAAACGCCTTCATTCATATTGTTGATTTTAAAAACTACCATCTATTAACTGGGTATTAGCCATATTTAATCATTTTTGTAATCACTATTGGAAAAATCCACTATTGATCAAGCTCTAATGCAGTATGTAATCTTGCAAATGTGAAGAATGTTGATAACACTACAGCTATCTAGAATCAGTAATACCAGTTATGAGGGGCGACAGGTATGGTTTCTGTAGTAATGAACAAAAATTCCTGAAAATGAAAATATCCTGCAATTGAGGCTATCACCTAATACTGAGATTAAGTTTTAAGTTTTTAATTAATTGTTAGCTTTACATCAACTCAGAAACACCCTGAAGTTCCCTCACAAACCTCCACGGGTTAGCCAACCCTTAGTTTAGGAAACCGTGATCTAGGCCATTACTGATGACGGTGCTTACACTTTGTAGTTTGACCTGTCTGATAATTGGATGACGTGGAGCACAATAATTTCATAAGCATAAGGCTTTCATACTATTAGATTTTAATGGCTATTTTGATGTTAGTGGGATTTTAATGGCAATATTAGATCATTATTATGATTTCCGGAGCAACATGCAAGTGTTAAATGTAGTAAGCCATTATAGCTAATTATATTCAACCACCCATGAAATATTCATCCATTTTTAATAATGGATGGTTTTCTGAAGTGAGGGAGTGTCTTTAATGTTTGGCTATGGTCAGGCCTCTGAAATGAATCTCATCTTTGTCTTACATTATGTCTGAGGCCCCGCTGGATTAGACGTTCTCCTTTCCTCTCTATAATGCGTTGGGAACAAAGCAAGGGTATTGAAACACCATAACCAATGCAGAGGATTTAAGGCAAACAGAACAATCACTCGTTTCTCCACTGTAGCTCTGTGTCTTCCTCAAGAACAAAGATGTTTTGCTTTAGTTTTGCTTTCACACCTGAGAAGACAAAGACCCGCATAATGACCTGCATAATGAGCCCTTTCAGTCAGGTAGGCTATGTGAGAGGACACTAAAAAAAAATCAAAGTATAAAGTAGTTTGGTAGCTTATTCAGAATATAGTTAACAATATAAATGAGACACATTTTGAATAAATGAGGGAACATTTTGATATAGAGTTTTACCTGGAAATAAATCCTGTTCAAAGATTAAAGTGAACATCACTTACCTGGCATTCCAAGGTGTTTGGTGTTTCTGTACACTGGAGAAGAAACAAAAAACAAACCTTTCCTGCTTCCAGTCAGTGATCTCACCATTATATTCATTCAGAATGTCCAGTGTGGGCCAATATCTGGTCACTATGATTCTCAAATCTGTGAGATAAAAGAAAAAACCTTATGTGAGCATGCTGATAACAGATATTTATAATGTTTTTGAAAGAAGTCTCCTGATCATCAAGCCTGCATTTATTTGATCAAAAATACAGAAAAAAACAGCAATACTGTGAAATATTATTACAATTTAATATAATAATTTAATTATACTTTAATATACTATACTTTAATATATATTTATATATAATATATATGTATTTCTGTGATGCAAAGCATCTAAACATTCATATTACCTCTATGGTATTTTATATATTATATATAGAGCCTAAATGTTAATGTGCAGTTTAATACATTCCTACACATTTTATTTCAGTATTTATTACGTATTTCAGTCGATTTCACTCATCTCAGTATAGCAATATAGTTTGCGAATAGCTATGGCAATTTACTAATGTAAGTTGTGTAGTAAACAAAACCGCACGTCGATCTACCCCATTAATTCACAGTGAGACACACAAAACTTGCAGGATTCATAAAACATTTTTTTGCGGTTTAATATTCACAGACACTATATCGCAATTAGAATAAAGGATTTAAGAATAAAAAACAACTTACCTTTTACAATCATCGGCTTGATAGTTGATCCTCGAAATGAAAGTGAAACCAGCTCTTCCTCTGAGCTAAATCCACCGCATCTCAAAACGATGAAAAGTACATGAAACTGACTAAACTTGATGTGTTTTTCCGAGCTGACGCAGACGTTCGCAGACTGTCTCAGAATTTACATCTGAATAGCGCGCCCGCTCCGTGGGAGTGGCTGCATTAGTGGATAATGAGCTGAGCCGCAAACTACTGACATGTCTCTCTTTTCATACAGATTACATAAACAGAGAATATTTGTTTTCGATTTGACTTACATGATTTAAAACCTGACATTTCAGCGTTTCTTTTGACATATGTCTTATTTTTATGTCATTAGTATTCACTACGTTACAGTTCATTTTCTGAGGGAGTATCAGATTGGACTTCATTCAGAGAGAGACTGCCGCTCGCGCATCATGTTTAAGTAGCTTTTATAAACATGCCTTAGAAAATAAAAACATTACTGGTGTGCATCTTGAGACAAAACAATGGCACTGACATATTTTTAAGATATGTCAGCAGGGTTTTTCCTGGGTCAAAAATTGTCTTCAGTGGTGACAGACATGGTCATCCACACAAACAGTAAAAAGTGCCCTACCCATGTGATCTGTGAGCCCAATACTGACAATAAAGTACCCGTCACTCTCACTGTAATTCTTTCTTGCCCTCTTTGCAAACAAATCTGTGATTTCATAGATTTGTAAGAGAAGATGCTTCTTTGCTAGACCTAAAAATTTTGGGTATGTATAATAATAATAATAATAATAATAATAATAATAATAATAATAATAATTAATACTCAGTATTAAAAAGTAGCATTAAAAAGTTACATTAATAATATAATTTTCTACCATATACAATTGAATGCACCTAGCTAACAACAACTTGCTTTGTTCTGGTTTCACCTCACTCTAAACAAACTGATTTTATAGGTAGGCCTAATTTACTACACATTGTCATTTAAATAACCTTAAAATACTGTGATTTATTAAGGCTAATTTTACTAACCACTCTTGCTAAATGGGGTCCTCATTTCAGAGTTGTTCGAGTAAATGAATCGTTATAGATCGTGTGAGCAGATCAGTTGTTTTTATGATTCATTAAAATAAATCTGTCAACACAGAAGACACTTCATCAGTGCATAGCATTTTCTTTTTGTTTACTGAAAGTGTGGTTTATGTCAGCTGCATGTGCAGAGAAGATGAGGTGACGTTCTTTTGAGCACTTTTCACACCCAGCGGTTATTCAGAAAAAACATTCTCTGAATGTGCTTCATGAAACATTACATTTTACATTTACATTTAGTCATTTATCCGAGTAGTAGAAGCAGTCGAATCAACATGAGTACAATACAAAAACAGTACGTAAGTGCCGTGTTAAGTCACAGTTTCATCAGTAAAGTGCTCGTAGCAAGGTTTTTTTTATTTTTATAAATATATACACAAATAGATGGAGAAAGAATAGAACGTTGAAAAAGAAAGAGTAAAATATAAATAAAAAGTGCTATATTACTGGGTCAAGTGTTGACGAAAAAGATATGTCTTTAGCAGTTTTTTGAAAATGCTCAGATAGAGCGTGGCAGGTCATTCCACCAACCAGGAACACACCAGGAGAAGGTCCGTGAGAGTGATTTTGTGCCCCTTTGGGATGGCACCACAAGACGCCGTTCACTTGCAGAACGCAAGCTTCTGGAGGGCGCATAAGTCTGAAGTAGTGAGTTTAGGTATAGTGGTGCAGAGCCAGTGGTTGTTCTGTAGGCAAACATCAGAGCCTTGAATTGGATGCGAGCAGCTATTGGCAGCCAATGCAAACTGATGAAGAGAGGTGTGACATGCGCACTCTTCGGTTTGTTAAAGACCAGTCTTGCTGCAGCATTCTGGATCCGTTGTAGGGGCTTGACAGTGCATGCTGGAAGGCCTGCCAAGAGAGCATTACAATAGTCCAGTCTAGATAGAACAAGAACTTGGACAAGAATTTGTGTAGAATGCTCCGATAGGAAGGGTCTAATCTTCCTAATGTTGTATAGAGCAAATCTGCAGGACCGGGCTGTTGTAGTGATGTGATCTGTGAAGTTTAAACCATCATCCATCACCACTCCAAGGTTCCTGGCCATCCTGGAAGGAGTTATGGTTGACGACCCAAGTTGAATGGAAAGGTTATGATGAAGTGTTGGGTTGGCATCGATCACAAGCAGTTCTGTTTTTGCAAGGTTAAGTTGAAGGTGGTGGTCCTTCATCCAGGCAGAAATGGCTGTCAGGCAGGCTGCGATGCGACCAGCATCCGGATCATCTGGTTGGAATGGGAGGTAGAGTTGTGTGTCATCAGCATAACAGTGATAGGAAAAACCATGTTTCTGAATGACAGATCCTAGTGATGACATGTAGATGGAGAAGAGAAGTGGTCCAATCACTGAGCCTTGAGGTACCCCAGTAGCAAGATGATGCGACTCGGGCACCTCACCTCTCCAAGATACCCTGAAGGACCTACCTGAGAGGTAAGACTCGAACCACTGGAGTGCGGTTCCTGAGATGCCCTTCGACATGAGGGTTGACAGGAGGATCTGGTGGTTAACAGTGTCAAAAGCAGCAGACAGATCCAGCAAGATGAGTACTGATGATTTTGAAGTTGCTTGTGCCAGTCTCAGGGCTTCAGTAACTTAGAGCAGGGCAGTCTCAGTTGAGTGGCCACTCTTGAAGCCAGACTGGTTGTTGTCAAGGAGGTTGTTCTGTGTGAGATAAGTAGACAGTTGGTTGAACACAACTCTCTCAAGTGTCTTCGCAATGAATGGAAGAAGGGATACCGGTCTATAGTTTTCTAAAAGCGCTGGATTCAGAGTAGGTTTTTTAAGCAGTGGTGTAATCCTAGCCTGCTTAAAAACTGTGGGAAATGTACCAGTGTGAAGAGAAGAATTGATAATGTGAGTGAGTGCAGGTACAATTGAGGAGGAAATGGCCTGAAGAAGACGAGTGGGGATAGGGTCTAGCGGACAGGTAGTAGGGTGATTAGAAAGGATGAGTTTGGAAACAAGGAGGGGAGAATTTGTGTGTTTTCCATTAAGATGTTATTGTCAGTATGTGGTGTGGAGAATTGGCCGTTGATGGTTGTTATTTTATGTGTGAAGAATGTGGCAAAGTCATCAGCTGTAAGAGCTGATGTGGGAGGGAGGGGAGGAGGGCAAAGAAGAGAAGAGAAAGTTTTGAAAAGTGTACGGGAATCAGTAGAATTGTTAATTTTATTGTGATAGTATGTGGTTTTAGCATTGGAGACATTTGTAGAGAAAGAAGAAAGGAGTGACTGATAGAAGCTAAGATCAGTAGGATCTTTAGATTTGCGCCACTTCCTCTCTGCAGCCCTGAGTCTAGACCGATGTTCACGGAGAACATCGGATAGTCAGGGGGCAGAGGGGGTGGCGCGGGCTGGTCTGGATGAAAGGAGGCAGAAGTCATCTAAGCAAGATGTTAGCGTGGTGCAAAGAGTGTCAGTAGCATTGTTAGTGTCCAGAGATGAGAACTGATTAGGGGGAGGAAGTGTGGATGAGACCAAAGTGGATAGGTCGGAGGGTGAGAGCGAGCGTATGTTTCGCAGAAAAGTAACATGTGGTGGAGTGTGTGTTGAGTTAGGGGTCAGGTTGAGATTAAAAGTGATGAGGAAGTGGTCTGAGGTGTGTAGTGGAGTGATCAGTGTATTATCAGTGGAGCAGCAGCGTGTGTAGATGAGGTCCAATTGGTTACCTGATTTGTGTAGCTGTAGTAGACACTTGCTTGAGATCAAATGAGGCAAGCAAAGTGTGGAAGTCAGCAGCCTGAGGTTTGCCTAGATGGATGTTGAAATCTCCAAGTACTAACAGAGGAGTACCATCCTCTGGGAAGGATGAGAGCAACACATCTAACTCCTCCAAGAAGTTACCAAGCTGACCTGGGGGACGATAAAGCACTACAACATGGATTTTAGCAGGGTAGGTGATAGTAATTGCATGTAATTCAAATGAGCTATTGTCACAGAGAGCTGGTAAAGGATTGAACTTCCATTCATTGGACATAAGCAGACCAGTACCACCTCCCCTCCCAATCTGGCGTGGGGCGTGAGAGAAAGTGAAATTAGAGGAGAGGGCTGCCGGTGTGGCAGTGTCCTCTGGTTTGATGCATGTCTCAGTCAGAGCCATGAGATGGAGACCTGAATGAGTAGCCATGGATGTAATGAAGTCTGCTTTGTTTACAGCAATTGGCAATTCCAGAGACCATCAGAAATTGAAAGTAATGTACTAGATGACATGGGTAGAATACGCAGGTTTTTATGATTGCACTGCCTCCAACGTGTGGGACGCGATTTACGAGTGTTAGTAATTGTGGGAATTTGCAAGCACATATCTAAAACAGGTCGCAAGATAGACAGACAAGAACAAACTATATAAAAGAGGAAGGAGAGGAGGAAAAAAGAAAAGAGCAATACTCAAGTGCCTTGTCGGTGTCCTTTCTCGGTGGAGTCGCACAGGTAGAGTCGGTGGTCTTTACACTCTTTGGTCTTCACGCGATGAGGGCTTCACAAGAAGGCTGCCGCGTCCGCTGCCGCGGTATACCACACAGATTTATACCCACTTGATACAACTTTAATTATTTCAGCAGGCCACGCCTTACTGACTCAGAGCGAAACGAGAACACATGGGACTTGCCACGTGAACACAGTAAACAAACTTTCCTAGCAGCGGCACAGCACTAAATCAAGCTAGAAATAACACAAAAACACTTAAAGTATGTAGATCCTCCTGTTGCTTGGCTGCTTCATTCTAATAGATGCTAAATTACAGCTGTTTAAGTACTATAAGCTGGCTTTGGCCACGCCTTACTGACTCAGAGCAAAACGAGAACACACGGGACTTGCCACGTGAACACAGTAAACAAACTTTCCTAGCAGCGGCACAGCACTAAATCAAGCTAGAAATAACACAAAAACACTTAAAGTATGTAGATCCTCCTGTTGCTTGGCTGCTTCATTCTAATAGATGCTAAATTACAGCTGTTTAAGTACTATAAGCTGGCTTTGGCCACACCTTACTGACTCAGAGCAAAACGAGAACACACGGGACTTGCCACGTGAAAACAGTAAACAAACTTTCCTAGCAGCGGCACAGCACTAAATCAAGCTAGAAATAACACAAAAACACTTACAGTATGTAGATCCTCCTGTTGCTTGGCTGCTTCTCTCTGGATTCGGAAAACATGGATTCGGTCTTCCGAACTTTTAGCATCGTGTCAGTTGATTTAGATTATTATGTGCGAGGGAGAGAGAGAGTGCTTAGACAGTGCTTACTTTGAAGACAGAGAGAGTTTGCACGCACGAGGGAGGAGCTCTGCTCATTCTGTCCGTCAGCGCAGCAATCGTCTGCATCACTAATAAAGAACTTTCAATAACTGATCAAATATATGGAATGCTAAGTCTGCCAAAATTAAAAATAAATAAATACATAAACAAAATATACAAAAAAATGTAAAAAAAAAAAAAAAGCAAAAATAACTAAATAAATAAATAAATATATAAATAAATATACATAGAAAAACAAAAAAATAAATAAAATAATAATTATTATTTATACATTTATTTCCTTATTTATGTATATAATTATTTTTTTCCACATTTATTTTTTCTTTTATTTGTTTATACATTTATTCATTTAGATTTTTATTTATTTCCACATTTTTTTAATGTATTTATTTCCATATTTGTTCATTTCCACATTTATTCATTTCTTTATTCCTACATTTCTTTATTTTAACATTTATGTATTTTTACATTTCTTTGTCCGTAGGGTAATGAGGAGGTCGTGGTTTACCTCAGACAGCAATCGAGCTCAGAATAGGCGAGGGCGAAACGTTGAGGCTACAGTGACACCTTGTGGTGTGCCCGAAATACAAACGTAGCCTACTGACATTGATAGTGGGATGAATGATTTGGATAGGTAGTATGGTCAAAATCTTATATCACGGGTTAAGTAATATCACCCTAACTGTACTGTGTGACATGGATAGGCTACTCTTTATTTCGGACAGGGGCCGTAGAACATCGTCTGGTCTGGATTTGTAAAATGTCCTGCGCTGGCAAACATGAACAGCAACATCTTCAACAGATCTGATAACAGGGATTTTGAAATGGAAGCGCTTGTTATTTCCCATCATTAATGATTTGAATGAATGGGCTTGTGTTTAATCGAGATTCGGACACTGGTTGACGCAAGCATATTGATCAATGCATTTAAAACGAGACCACAAATTCACTTCACATTCATATTTCCTACTTTTACATGCACAACATGTGACAAATGCTTAAAATACTATGCATATTTTAAAGATCCAAATTAGAACGAGGCATCGGTAGAACATTTTGTCACGTCGCGTCTCTCCTCGTGGGGACATTCTAAAACAGTTAACGTGAAAAATGCTTAACGTGGCTTAATGTACGAAGACAGTGATTTTAAAAAAACCAAACTCACTTAACGTCATACTAATAAAGTATATTTACAAAAAATCAGATGAGCCCTGAATATGATCTCAACGTTTTTTAAAATCACTGTCTTAGTACATTTAGCCACGTTAAGTGTTTTTCATGTGAAGCGTTTTAGAATGTACCCACGAGGAGAGACGCAACGCGACAAAATGCTCTACTGTAACCGATGCCTCGTTCTATTTTGGATCTTTGAAATATGCATAGTATTTTAAGCGTTTGTCACATGTTGTGCATGTAAAAGTAGGAAATATGAATGTGAAGTGAATTTGTGGTCTCGTTTCAAATGCATTGATCAATATGCTTGGGTCGACTTCACTGTATCCTATATGCGCACTGCTTCGATCCTTTCCATGTTCTGACCGGTGTCCGAATCTCAATCAAACGCAAGCCCATTCATTTAGATGAATAATAATGGGAAATAACAAGTGCTTCCATTTCAAAATACTTGTTATCAGATCTGCTGAAGATGTTGCTGTTCATGTTTGCCAGCACAGGACATTCACAATTCCAGACCAGACGATGCTCTACGTCCATGTCCGGAATAAAAAGTAGCCTATCCATGTCACACAGTACAGTTAGGGTGATATTACTTAACCCATAATATAAGATTTTGACCATACTACCTATCCAAATCATTCATCCCAGTATCAACGTCAGTAGGCTACACTTCTTGTATTTCGGCCACACCACAAGGTGTCACTGTGGCCTCAATGCTTCGCTCTCGCCTACTCTGAGCTCGATTGCTATGTCTGAGGTAAACTACGCCAAGCCCATTACCCTACGGACAAAGAAATGTAAAAATAAATAAATGTAGAAATAAATAAATGTAGAAATGAATAAATGTTAAAATGAACAAATGTGGAAAAAAATAAATATATACATAAATAAGGAAATAAATGTATAAATAATTATTAAAATAGTAGTATAATAGTATAAATATTTTTTTTTTTTTTTTTTTTTGCTTTTCTATGTATATTTATTTATGTATTTTTTTTTTTTTTTTGGCAGACTTGGGATTCCATACAAATAAGGATTTGGCGGAACAAAAATTTGTTTGGGCGGCCGCCAAAATATTTTCAATGTAGGAAAAACCCTGGTCAGTGCAAGTTGCTTTCAGTTAAGGCAGCTCAAACATGCATACATTTATAATTTATAAAATTTAAATTTAAAATATACATTTTCATGACACATGTATTGGTATAGGTTATAGGTTTTTTTTTTCTTGTTTAAAACATATTTATCTATGTCTAAATCAGGGGCGGATCTATGGGTAGGCCCACCCAGATTGACACCCAGAAATACATATATATATTTTTTTAAATAAAATTTTCTAACTTTTAAAAATTTTTCATCAACTTGACACTTTTCTTTTGAAAGAGAACTAACAGATAATTAGAATTATGATGATATTATCAACATCTTAAATTCAAAACCCAGCAGACTCTGGGCCCTATTTTAACAATCTAAGTGCATGGTCTAAAGCGCACGGCGCAGGTGCAATTAGGGCGTGTCCGAATCCACTTTTGCTAGTTTAACGACAGGAAAAATGGTCGGCGCCCCCGGCCCATGGTCTAAAAGAGTTGTCCCTGTTCTCTTAATGAGTAATGAGTCTCATCTCCCATTCCCTTTAAAAGCTAGTTGCACTCGCACCACGGCGGATTCGCTATTTACATAATTTGCAAGTGGAAAAACTGAACGCTTCTATAGTGAGGAAACGGATCTGCTCGTGCGCGAGGTTAAAGTGCGCAAGCAGACCATCTATGGGAAAAGCCGGATTCCATCAAAGCATTTTTGTCTTTATGCACACAATAATAATCTTTTACATTGTAATCCTTTTATTTATAATATTTGGCATGTTTGTGTGCTGCTGTGCATCCCTGTGTGTGTAATAAGCAGAATGTATGCGCGTTGTGCACCCGCATATAGGCGCATATTACTAATGCGCTCTTTAAATAACAAAACAAATATTGACTTTAGACCATGTTTCACTTGGTCAATGGTGCAGTCTATTTCAGTTGCCTCAAAATAGTAACGTTCCAACAATGCGCCTGAACACACCTCGTTTTTAGACCAGCACACCCATGGGCGCACAAATGGGCGAAAATGCATTTGCTATTTAAACAACGTGGTGCAGGACGTGAAAATGATAACTGCGTTGGGCTGAAGCTATTAAAAAACACTTGCGTCGCGCCTAGTGCCGCATTGCACCAGCTGTATGATAGGGCCCTCTGACTTGTTTAGAACAGACATCAGCCATACAAGGTAAGCTATGTGTACGTTTTTAGTCTGGCCCACCATGGCATGGTGATGCAACATTTGCACTTAATATTTGTGAGCAAGGGGTTTTCTGAAATGTACACAAGCCACATGTACTGTATTAGCTATGGCCGGTTGTCGATACAGGACACTCACACTTGATCGCACCATGCAATTAGAGTTGACGCTTTAAAGGTGAAGTATGTTGTTTCTGCGACACTAGTGGCACCTAGCAGAATTCCAAAAATAAAGCAACCTTGCAAACAGCCCTTCCGTGCGTTGCGCCTGAGCATTTCAACTCAAACATCACAACACAGCTCGTATGGGGGCTTGAGAAGGCATGTCTCAACAGGTAGAAGTAGACTATATTAAAAGACAGTAGACCATAAAAGGACCAACATATAGCTGTGTTGCTATGTGTCATGAGTAAGCAGTTGAGTAGGGAACACTGTCTAGAGTGAACGCGAGCGTCTCACTTATAATATATCCATCCCAGCTGCACCAGGACCATTTTTTGACATGACACGCCACAACTATTTGAGGCTGTTCACACTGGACACATCTTTATTCCACATCTTTTATTTATAGTACCGGCAATTTTTTTTCTTCCAAATTAAGCAAGTTGAAAACACGGGGTGATACGAATTATTCCGGCGCACCCACACTTTTAGAGGCCCACCCCTCTTCCACTTTCTGCATCCACCACTGGTCTAAATGACTAAATGGATTTGTGGTAATTTTTTGTTTCAAGCTGATTTTATAGTTGCACAAATAATCAAATTTCTAATTCAGTTATGGATCGAATTTGTAATTCGATGTCAATATTACGATTATGGATGCCACTATTTCGTAATCGTTCAAAGGCGCGATTACAAAAAAATTACATTATACATTATTCTGCGTGCTTAAGAGATGTGTTTAGAGCATGTTACGTTGTGAGAGGCGAATCATGACTACTTGTAAAAGGTCTAACCTTTAGACCTAGCACAAAAGGAACTACCAGTGATGTAAGTGTACGCTGATTGGTTGAACGAATGCGAAACACCAGCACCCGCCATTTTTAAAAAGCTGTGTACACAGCCTAGGGTTTATCGCACGACACAAAAAATTACATTGAACTTAAACGCGAACTTAAAAAAAATAACATTGAACTTAAACGAATGTTTCACTTGAACCTAAGTAATATCTTGATGAACTCTTGATAATATCAGGTAATATTAGTCCACACTGATGTTGGAGGCAGCCTCCATGTTTTCCTTCGGGATGTCAATGTTTGTTTTTCAATTACATAACTACAGATTGTGTCTGGCTTAACTAATGTTTTCCTTGAGTTTATAATTAGATACAAGCACCTATATATTGCTTAGTAGCTTAGGAGCCTATTTAAAGGAAAATATCCAGATTTTTGCTTCCAAAATGACTGAATAGTGGAATTTAGTGTTGCATTTAAAACCAAACACCGTCTTGCACTTCTGCAACTAAGACACTGGACGTATCACTTTCCACGTGTTCCACATATCACGATACACACACACACACACACACACACACACACACACACACACACACACACACACACACATATGTTTGTATGTATGTGTTTGTGTGTGTGTGTATTATATATTGACCTTTACATATACATTTTTTTTTTTTTTACCTTTGTAGGGTCCAGTAATTATAATTAGCTTATTAAATTCTACATTCTACTTCAATCTGCCTATCTTTGTTGTTCAAACATCTTACTTTAACCCGTTACTTTAATCAATCACAATTCTACAGATAGTTACCAATGAGTTTTTTTTCATCCATCAGTTAAATAGCCTATAAACAAAGTCATTATAGGGGTGAAACTGCAATATCATGACAAAATCATTATGGTTGATTATTGCTCTTGAAGCTGTAATGATAATGATTAGGTCAACAAAGTTTTTTGGTGGGGAAAAAGCACATCATATTCTGGCTACAGACAAAACAATCTAAGATCTACCAACAATCTACCATTAATGAATTTGCTTATTACTTTTTACGGATAAGAAAAAAAAGACTGAACATTAGTTATTTCAGTAACATGAAAAACAAAATGGTTTTTCGAAACTGGGAATATAGCAATTACATCAAGAAAGCGATCAAAGGACACCGAAGCGGTCCATGACTTCAGTCTAATGTGAGTTATGCACTTTCAAAAAAACTCCCGATATAATCTCTGAAATGGTTTATACTGCTAAATGAATTTCTTACTTGCATCTTTTCTGCCTTTTGTTGTCGTGTGAGTTCAGAATTCAGTCAGTGTAATTTACACAATTAAGGAGGCCAGTGTCACAGCATGACTTCACAACTCTTATAATGTCACATTAAATTATAAAGTTAATTATAATAGCATTCTGACCCAGATTAATTCTACATGGCATTCTGAATTTTAGAATTTAATGAGCCTAAGTACTTGTTTGCCAGTAGCTCTAAATGACTTGCCAAGATGAAAGAGGGATAGAGAATGTTTAGTTGTGCTTTGGTCTCCTGTTACAATATAGGCCGCATACACTGCAGGTCTTGATGCCCAATTTCAATTTTTTGACTACATCCAATATTTTTGACTTTCTTTTAAAAGTGACCCATATCTGATATCTGCATTTACACTACACTTGGAGAAACTAACAAAAAATAACATGATGATATCAAGAAATCAATTTTTTATAGTACACTGAGTTTAATTTATTGACATGGAATTCATAGAAACATTTTATTGCAATAGTTTCATCCTTATATCAGAATCACTATATAGTACAAATTCTTCAAGACAGTGATTATGTGTACAGATCTGCTATAAAAGTAAAAGCACAGATGAGCGCTTCAGTCATGTTGTGGATATTCTCTATTCTATAAAAGTAAAATCACAAAATAAAATGCACAGAAACATGTCCCTGCTTTTGATATACAATCACTGATGAACACTGATGGTTTTAATGAAGAAAAAAAAAAAAAAAAAACTATATGAGCACAGATTCGAACCCAGAACCTCTGACATGTTACAAACAAAAGTTCTACCACCAGACCTGAAATCAGGATGATTTCAAAAGCAACACATTTCAGTGCCAAATCGCCTCTTATTTAACACAAACAAACTAAATTAATACTCTGTTAGTCAACTAAAGATGTTTAATTTGTTATAGATATATCTGTACCACAAAATATTTCAAAAAGTCACTTTTTTTCAGTGACGCACGACTCGCATTGACAGGGGAACATCCGATCTGTCCGCTTACATAATCTGAGAATATCAGAATCTATCCACATATCCACTTTTTTCTTGCTTACACGTTCGTGGGTCATATCCAATTTGTGCCACATGGGAGGAAAAAAATCAGAATTGGGTCACTTGAACCATGCAGTGTAAATGCGGCCTTAGAGCCTTGTGGGTTTTCTCAGACTCAATCTCCTGACTTATTCTTTCTCTCTTTATCTGTCTTTTTATCTGTCTAGGACCCTAGGAGCAAGCACAAATTTAAGATCCACACTTATGGCAGTCCAACATTCTGTGACCACTGTGGATCTCTTCTATATGGACTCATACACCAAGGGATGAAATGTGACTGTAAGTACAATACTAAACCAGAGGAAATTCTAGGGTCATTGGTTATTTAAGATTTAGCCCATACCTATATCGATGTACAGTATATGCAGTAATCATTTGATTAATTATTGGAATATTACAGTGGGTACGGAAAGTATTCAGACCCCCTTAAATTTTTCACTCTGTTATATTGCAGCTATTTGCTAAAATCATTTAAGTTCATTTTTTTCCCTCATTAATGTACACACAGCACCCCATATTGACAGAAAAACACAGAATTGTTGACATTTTTGCAGATTTATTAAAAAAGAAAAACTGAAATATCACATGGTCCTAAGCATTCAGACCCTTTGCTGTGACACTCATATATTTAACTCAGGTGCTGTCCATTTCTTCTGATCATCCTTGAGATGGTTCTATACCTTCATTTGAGTCCAGCTGTGTTTGATTATACTGATTGGACTTGATTAGGAAAGCCACACACCTGTCTATATAAGACCTTACAGCTCACAGTGCATGTCAGAGCAAATGAGAATCATGAGGTCAAAGGAACTGCCTGAAGAGCTCAGAGACAGAATTGTGGCAAGGCACAGATCTGGCCAAGGTTACAAAAACATTTCTGCTGCACTTAAGGTTCCTAAGAGCACAGTGGTCTCCATAATCCTTAAATGGAAGACGTTTGGGACGACCAGAACCCTTCCTAGAGCTGGCCGTCCGGCCAAACTGAGCTATCGGGGGAGAAGAGCCTTGGTGAGAGAGGTAAAGAAGAACCCAAAGATCACTATGGCTGAGCTCCAGAGATGCAGTCGGAAGATGGGAGAAAGTTGTAGAAAGTCAACCATCACTGCAGCCCTCCACCAGTCGGGGCTTTATGGCAGAGTGGCCCGACGGAAGCCTCTCCTCAGTGCAAGACACATGAAAGCCTGCATGGAGTTTGCTAAAAAACACCTGAAGGACTCCAAGATGGTGAGAAATAAGATTCTCTGGTCTGATGAGACCAAGATAGAACTTTTTGGCCTTAATTCTAAGCGGTATGTGTGGAGAAAACCAGGCACTGCTCATCACCTGTCCAATACAGTCCCAACAGTGAAGCATGGTGGTGGCAGCATCATGCTGTGGGGGTGTTTTTCAGCTGCAGGGACAGGACGACTGGTTGCCTTCCAACAAGACAATGACCCTAAGCACACAGCTAAAATAACAAAGGAGTGGCTTCACAACAACTCCGTGACTGTTCTTGAATGGCCCAGCCAGAGCCCTGACTTAAACCCAATTGAGCATCTCTGGAGAGACCTAAAAATGGCTGTCCACCAACGTTTACCATCCAACCTGACAGAACTGGAGAGGATCTGCAAGGAGGAATGGCAGAGGATCCCCAAATCCAGGTGTGAAAAACTAGTTGCACCTTTCCCAAAAAGACTCATGGCTGTATTAGATCAAAAGGGTGCTTCTACTAAATACTGAGCAAAGGGTCTGAATACTTAGGACCATGTGATATTTCAGTTTTTCTTTTTTAATAAATCTGCAAAAATGTCAACAATTCTGTGTTTTTCTGTCAATATGGGGTGCTGTGTGTACATTAATGAGGAAAAAAAATGAACTTAAATGATTTTAGCAAATGGCTGCAATATAACAAAGAGTGAAAAATTTAAGGGGGTCTGAATACTTTCCGTACCCACTGTATATACTTAAAAATGAATGTTAATATGTTACATGCAAGATACAATTTGTTCACAGCCTGTGATATGAACGTCCATAAGCAGTGTGTGATGAATGTGCCAAGCCTTTGTGGAATGGACTTCACAGAGAGACGAGGACGTCTTTACATGAAGATCGAGGTGATTGGAGACAAAATGCATGTCACAGGTGAGTTTCCCTGTTTTTCCATGACCAAAGATGCAACAGTGCAAAACACTGTTAATTCTGTTGGATATCTCTTTTCTTCTGAATACTGAGTTGTAAAGCCCCTTCTCCCATGTCAAGACAGAAATAAATTATATCACTTTGTATTTTTTTTTTTTTTTTAGCAATATCCCTTTCTTATCTTTACTAACATCCTCTCAAATATCACTGAACTTACCTTTCCTTCTGACATTATCACCAGATACAACACCAGATCCCCTTTTAAGATTTGACATAGTTCCACCTAAACATTGTGCCTTAAAAACAGCTGGTCGTCACTTTGAGTGGCTCTACAAGAAAACTGGTCTAACTGTAAAATTCTGTTGCGTACAGTACATTGACCACATGCAGACATACATACAGTAGGTAGTCAACCAGAATGCCTAGTACCGCTGCTATGAGGCTTGGGTTTTAAATATAACCCAGTCACATGTGACGTTTGTTTGCAAAATCACCATCAGGTCGGGCAAAAGGACCGTTTGCAACATTGCTCAGTAAGGCTGGAATTGTGACATCATATATTGTGGTATCATAAATGCTTAATGTCCCAGCTATTTGACTTCTGTTACAATGAAATGTTACAATGACGGCAGTACGTGAAGTGTGCTTACTTTTTACTGTATAGTAGCCTACTATTTTGAAGTTTACTCATGGTCATGGTTCCTGTTTGTCATGTGTTTCCCTTGCTCCTCATGTGATCCTGTCATGTGCTTCCCCTGTTCATGTGTCTTGTTCTGATTGGTTCTCTTATCTATGTGTCTTGTTCTCATTGGTTCATTGTTCGATTGTGCAGAGGTATCCTTTAAGTCATCAGTCTTTGTGTATATATAGCCCTCATTTTTTATTTTAATTTTCTCTTGTCTTGTATTGTTTGTGTAACCGCTGTTGGTTTGATTGCTACATTCATGTTTTGTTTATGTAGTCAAGTCATTGTTTTGTTCACTTTGTGGTTCTAATCAATGCGCCTTCAGTGAACTGCCTAATTACAAGGAGGATTACTCTAAATGGGAACAAGTGATATAGCCTAGTTTTCTAACACACAGATTTTTTAAATTCATCGAAATTGTGACCAAATGATTTAAAAATAAAACTACATTTAATAATTTACTGATGTGTTTCAACAGTTCACACATATTCGTTATATGCCCTTTTTGAAACGTCTATTCCCATACAACACCGAGGCGTGCACACTAAATGCCTGAAAAATAGTGTAAATGAATTAAGAAATTGTTCATCACTTTTTATTAAATCGTTCCTTTGGAGCCTTTTATGTAAGAATATTAAAGCTAAAAGTTAGCCACAATTTAATTAAAACAATGGTTTTAAAACGCAGGAACATATAAGCATAACAAAATGTCCTCATGTTTCAACTAAAGCGAATTATTAATAAAACATGCTTGTGAGTTGATATCTTTTTCCCCTGATGCACTGGGCTCCATAAATTGGCCTACACTTTTTTAATGTTTAAGAACAAGTTTAAGAATGGTTAAACTTATTAATTTTTGCAGGTTTGCATATAGAGATGAGTGTTTAATGTGATTAATTGTGATCTAATGTAAAATTAGGAATACATATTTTGTTTTGAAGCCAAAATCATTTAGTCATTCATGTGATTTGTACAGAAGTTTTGGCATGCGTGTTGTTTGGAAAAAAAAAAAAATTAATTAGCCAACATTAGCCAAAGAGTTTTATTATTTAATATGTATTATCCATTTACATTTCAGCCTTTTGTGAAGATGACTTTTGCAGATCGGCCGATCCAGATTCTATGTAGCAGATGTAAAGCATTTCTGAATGACTACGGAGAACAACACCTGATTCAAAAACAAATTTGCTTCAAGGTGCAGTTTGGACTTGCGGTGTCCAAAACTGATGGTTTAATTTCACAATATAGATTGTTTAAGATGCAGGACTATTAGCGCCAGTAAAGACGTTAATAATGTATGATTGCGCTTTAGTTCATAAGGTCAAAAAAGACATTGTAGTTATTATTACAATGAAAATGTTGGTTAAGTTTTATTATAAATAACAATTATTTACATTTATATATACATATACATTTATTTTTGCTTAGATTTACATTTACAGTTCTGGAAAAGACTTTTTTGCTATTCAGAAAGAATTTTTAAAAACACAGTTGTGGAATTTAATTAATAGGTTGACAGTATTGTTGATGGCAACAAAAAAAGTGTTTGAAGTGTCTTCAGGTTAACATAGAACCTGAAAAGCGGGAAGTACCATTCCATTTTTGCTTGGAAAAAAATAGCCTACCTAGTAAAATGAAGCAGAAATATTTTGACAAAACAAAGCAAAGCATCTGACTCTGATTGAACTTTTCAGTCATTAAAATAATGAAATATTTAACAATTATATTAAACTTTAATTACAAAGTACTACAAGATGTAAATTATTTAATTCTTTCATTATCTATGCTTTAATCATATTAAGTCCATTATTTTTCCTGTGAATATCTCTTTGTTTTTAGTAGTCTGCCTCAGATGCTTGATCGCCTCCTAACAGATATGGGGGGTTGGAACAGTTCAGTAGCTTCATGGTGGGGGTGGACAATACAAAGGTAAATCGCCGCTCTTTTGTACGGAGAGTGTCGGCTACTGGATGAGTGTTTTAAACTTACAGAGCAGGCGTAGACAAAGTCAGTTTCAGGATAAATGTCTCAAAGTATCCAGCTGTATTTTATTAAGTTATAAATATTAGTTTATAAAATTATATTATAATATCAGTGTGTTATGATTATCAACAATCTTATATTATCTAAACATGAACTGTTGAGGTAAGCGCCCCTGCTAACTCTATAGAAACAAATATGAATACAGTAAGGTGAACTCAACAGGGCATTCAGTTCTTTTTATGACACTTAAGGGCATATACGGTATTACAGGTGCTGGTCATATAATTAGAATATCATCAGAAGTTGATTTATTTCACTAATTCCATTCAAAAAGTGAAACTTGTATATTATATTCATTCATTACACACAGACTGATATATTTCAAATGTTTATTTCTTTTAATTTTGATGATTATAACTGACAACTAAGGAAAATCCCAAATTCAGTATCTCAGAGAATTAGAATATTGTGAAAAGGTTCGATATTGAAGACATCTGGTGCCACACTCTAATCAGCTAATTAACTCAAAACACCTGCAAAGGCCTTTAAATGGTCTCTCAGTCTAGTTCTGTAGGCTACACAATCATGGCGAAGACTGTTGACTTGACAGTTGTCCAAAAGACGACCATTGACACCTTGCACAAGGAGGGCAAGACACAAAAGGTCACTGCAAAAGAGGCTGGCTGTTCACAGACGTCTGTGTCCAAGCACATTAATAGAGAGGCGAAGAGAAGGAAAATATGTGGTAGAAAAAAAGTGTACTAGCAATAGGGATAACCGCACCCTGGAGAGGATTGTGAAACAAAACCCATTCAAAAATATGGGGGAGATTCACAAAGAGTGGACTGCAGCTGGAGTCAGTGCTTCAAGAACCACTATGCACAGACGTATGCAAGAAATGGGTTTCAGCTGTCGCATCCCTTGTGTCAAGCCACTCTGACAGCGTCAGAAGTGTCTTGCCTGGGCTAAAGACAAAAAGGACTGGACTGCTGCTGAGTGGTCCAAAGTTATGTTCTCTGATGAAAGTAAATTTTGCATTTCCTTTGGAAATCAGGGTCCCAGAGTCTGGAGGAATAGAGGAGAGGCACACAATCCACGTTGCTTGAGGTCCAGTGTAAATTTTCCACAGTCAGTGATGGTTTGGGGTGCCATGTCATCTGCTGGTGTTGGTCCACTGTGTTTCTGAGGTCCAAGGTCAACGCAGCCGTATACCAGGAAGTTTTAGAGCATTTCATGCTTCCTGCTGCTGACCAACTTTATGGAGATGCAGATTTCATTTTCCAACAGGACTTGGCACCTGCACACAGTGCCAAAGCTACCAAGTACCAGGTTTAAGGACCATGGTATCCCTGTTAATTGGCCAGCAAACTCGCCTGACCTTAACCCCATAGAAAATCTATGGGGTATTGTGAAGAGGAAGATGCGATATGCCAGACCCAACAATGCAGAAGAGCTGAAGGCCACTATCAGAGCAAACTGGGCTCTTATATTACCTGAGCAGTGCCACAGACTGATCGACTCCATGCCATGGCGCATTGCTGCAGTAATTTAGGCAAAAGGAGCCCCAACTAAATATTGAGTGCTGTACATGCTCATTCTTTTCATGTTCATACTTTTCAGTTGGCCAAGATTTCTAAAAATCCTTTCTTTGTATTGGTCTTAAGTAATATTCTATAGTTATTACTATAGATAATATCAGGTGAATCTGAAACATAGAGCTCAGAGAGTTTAGTTTTGGCTACAAGGGCTGTAAGACGACGGGCAGGGAGCTCAGAAAAGCCCTCCAGGGCTCTGTTGTAATTCAGTGTTTTTTTATTTTTGAGAAAACATATAGAACATTTTGCAATACTAGAAAGAAAACTTATTAGACCACTATTACCCTTATACCCTCCCCCCTTCCCTCACCTATCCCATTGCACTCAGGACTTAGACAAATATGATACAAACATGATACAAAATAGAAACAAGACTGCATAAATTTTTACGTCGTCGTTAATCAAGGAGATGGGCCTGTAGTTTGAACAGTCCGAATGGTCTTTGCCGGGTTTAGGTCTTGTGCCTAACCCTAACACCCTAACCCTAACCCTAAGTCTTTGGTCCGTGTATTACACAGGTTTATCAGCACAGACTTCTTTATTCGGCCTCCTTCATTTCCTCTTGAAGCGAGAAGTTTAAAGATCTTCGGGCAGCAGGTACTGTTGCGGCATCAAGACCCACAAAATATTTTTCAGCATCCTCCAGGGATTCATACGAGTATTTCTGTGTGACTCGCAGCGATGCTGGGTAGATCAGGAAAGTTTCAGTGCCTTTCTGGTGAACCTTGAATGTTATGGCCGAAAACACCTTCCTCTTTTGCGCCGTCTCATGACTGTCATCAGCATAGAATTCCAGGCGTGCTTCTTGAAGGATGGCTTGCCTTTCAGGATAGCCAATAAAACGGAGTATCAATGATCGTGGTTTAGGTGAGTTGATTTTCGAGTAAACACGATGAGCTCTATCGATCTCAATCAGGCTTGAGTCAAACCGTGAGGTCGGGAATCCATTTAGGCAGCATTTTCTGTAGAAAGCCAACAGGATTATCCCCTTCCATTCCTGTTGGTAGATTAACCAGGCAGACATTGTTGCGTCGTGACCGGTCTTCGAGGTCGTTGCATTTTCGCTGCATCTGGTCAAGCTGAGACAGGCAAAAGTTTGTAATTTTTTTTGTTTCACGTAAACTGCCTTGGAGATCGTCCACTTTCGTTTGTAATCGACGCCATACCTTTACTCAAGGAATGCTTTTCTTCTTTCAAAGAACGAAGAACAGCGCTGTTTTCGTTAATAAAGTCATTAAAGGTATTAAGGGTGGATTTTATTGCCACTGTCAACATGCGAGAAACCATTTTGTGCATAGCTTCTTGTTGTGCTTTGATTGCGTGGCTAACAATTGAAGCTATGTCGTCCTTGAGCGTTTTGAGACGTTTGCCGCCCACAGCCGATTTTAGGGGAGACATCGACTTTTTACTAGTTGCCATTCTAGAATTGGACTTGTCAAGTTGTAAAACAATGACGTTATCTTTCCTCAATGTGAAAGCCCGTGGTCGTGTCAAGGCAGACAGGAAACTCAGGGACGACCTCTGTGGTCGTGTCAAGGCAGACAGGAAACTCAGGGACGACCACCGTGGTCGTGTCAAGGCAGACAGGCGGTCGACACCCAGCTGCTGACGCAGACTTTCGGGGTTCTGGCGACGCCTACACCTTGCACCCCTACGTCATCATTGGACTCTTCCCTTCCTCTGGCTTCCCCATTTCCCTCTCTCACCGCATCGTCGCCCCGGTCAGCCGTATCCCCATCAACGCCTAATTCCCGTGAGTCAGCGGCTGGGCTCCAGGCTTCCAGCTCTTCGGATTCACCCTGGTCTGACAACCCCTCTACTACGCCGGTTCCACCTCCGTTGTCCGGACCTTGGATTCCGCCCAACCCGTCACTCAGGTCTCCACACTGGCTCCTCAAACTTCAGCTCCACCATGGTCCACCATTTTGCCGACTCTTCCACGTCATCATCCGTCACCAGTTCCACGCCCTCCACCTAAGGCCGGTTTCACACCGCACGTGTCAACAGAGCATAAGCAGCATGTAAGCAGCGTGTATTTTTTTCGGCGCCCATGTTAACAGAGGCTGCACGGCAGCGCGTAGCAGGAGCAGAAGCAGCAGTGCCATGATTGTTTCGGCGCTGGGTCTATTTTTGCTGCACTGCTAATGCTCAATTAAAGTGAAAGTACACCTTTGATGGACAAAATAAATATGATTTCACACAAAGAGTGCTCAAAATGCACAGAATAAACATATCTAGTGTGTTTTAACAAGAATTGGAGTATGTCAGGAAAGAAAATTAATATAAAAAAATAATTATAGAAGATTTACTCATTTAAAATTCTTTTTAATTATTCAGTTTGGGTTAAAGTATGGTCTATTATAAAAAACTAAAGTAAACTAGCCGGAAAATATGGTATATAAACATTATTTTAGTTATTACACAGATAGCTATATAGGCTCTAGCATACCCAAATCAAACCCGAGTTTGCTGGCTTTTTTCGCTGAGTTTGCTGGCTTGTAAACATGTGCACGTGGCAGATGATGTAAAACACAAAGCTCCCTCATCACTCTGTGTATTTATACTCCCTGTTCTGTTCATCCTGTGTCGATTATTGAATGTGGTCATGCTGTTTGCTACCTGTTTTAATTCTCCAGTAAACTTTAAAGGGGACCTATTATGCCCCCTTTTACAAGATGTAAAATAAGTCTCTGATGTCCCCAGAGTGTGTATGTAAAGTTTTAGCACAAAAAAACCCACAGATAATTTTTTATAGCATGTTAAAATTAGCACTTTTTGGGGTTGAGCAAACGTGCGCCATTTCAGTGTGTGCCCTTTAAATGCAAATGAGCTGCTGCGCTCAGCCTAAGAGGGCAGAGCTTCAAGAGCTCATTCTCCCCTGTCAGGATTCAGTCAGAACGCATTATAATGACAGAAACTGCAAATATATGCTGCGTGGAGATAGAACAAGTATAGTTTAGTTCAATTACAGTTATAACTTCTATTTTCTTCTTGTTTTTATCCACTATATTAGTACAAGCCAGTTTACCGATGAAATTTATAACGTTTATTGTACTTCACACAAAATATGAAGCGTCTGTCTTCACTCTAGAAAATCACTGTAAGAGCTTAAAACACAGTGCATGTGTGCATTAAAATATTATCCATAAACTCTCTCTCTCTCCCTTGCATTATCATCAAGATACACAGTGAAGTACACAGAAACACTCGTTACAACTAACAGTAAACAAATATATAAAGACATTATGCCTTTTTGGGTGGTGCTTAATAAACTGGTAAACTTTATATCCGTAAATCAACTCTGATGAACTGCCAGTATCACTCTGGAGACTGTATGTTTTGTATTGTCCCTTTGTATTGACATTCTTCACAGAGCAGTCCGGTTTGAAATGATTTGTGCAGACATAAACAAATTTCGGTAGAGCTGAGGGAGCATGAATAAATATTACTTCTCTGTATAGAAAATTGACATAAACATATGAGAATCCATCAATATTTCTCCAAATGTGCATGCTTTTAAGCTAAAAGCCTATATGAAATGCCATAGAGGTAACATGAATGTTCAGACGCTTTGCATCACAGAAATACATTATATTTTAAAGTATATTAAAATAGAAAAACATTATTTTAAATTGTAATAATATTTCACAGTATTGCTGTTTTGCATGATGAGCTTGAGACTTCTTTTAAAAACATTATAATAGCAATGTGTCCAATCTTTTGACTGGTACTGTAATTTAAACTATAATAGGCCTATACAAATTTTTCTTCACATGATGTGCAATAATACGTGCATGCATGAAATCACAAAATTCATGTTTTTTTTTTGTCAAGAGTGGACGTTAATATTGTTATCAGCATGATCACAGAGGGTTTTTTCACATAGCCTACCTGACTGAAAGGGCCCATTATGCGGGTCATTATGCAGGTCTTTGTCTTCTCAGGTGTGAATCACAGCATTATTCATGAAGATTCATGGCCTCCACGCATACTGTGTTTCTTCACAAAAAGTGTCTTACAAAATTTAAATTTCTATATTGTTTTATATTAACGGCAGGATAATATTTACATCATTTTGAATAAAAAATTCTAGTCTACAACCTCCAATACCCAGAAGTCTTGTGAACACACATTTAATATTTATTTTTTGGCCTTATTTCAGTGACTTAAGTTTTTTTTTTTTTTTTTTCTTTCTCAATAACCACGCATAAACGTTATTCCTTCAAAAATACAAACATGTACATACATGTTCGTCACATATTATGGTAGCCTAGTTCGTGCTGAAGTGTAATGACACCTTTTCCATTAATATGTTTATTAATATGTTTAACAACTGAAAAAAGCACAAATGTCAGGGCATGTCAAAACTTCTCCAGAGCCCCAAATCAGCCTCAGACTCCAGAGGGTTAAATCCTCCTAAGCCACACCTAATTCCCTCATTGAGTCTTTATAGTATGCTTTGAGTTCGGTCCTACATACTCTCACATGATCCTGAGATCCCAGCAGGGTTACGTACCCAAAGTTCCCTTGAAATTGCATCCCTTTATATTGCGTTACTATGATTTCTTAATCTAATTTTACCTGTTCTATCCCAATACACTCTTGTTCTTATTTAGGGATGCATTAAAATTTTGGACATCAAAAAGGGAAAATGGAGAAAAGCAAAAATCATCGCCAAAAATATGAACAGAATCCAGATTAGCTTTAACAGTTGAAATAAAAGAAAAATTGAAATGACTAATAATCATATTTAATATAAACGTTAATTGTGCGCACACTGTGACTGTCACATGTATGTTCTGTGCTCATTCAGTTTTAATTTTGCTGTTTCTAGTGTGTATATTGGTTCTGTCTTACCACATTCCCAGCTAGTTTGTCATCATGGTCACTAATTCATTTGAGTATTCAGTTAAGGTGTGTCTTGTAAATCATCTCATTAGTTCTTTGTTTGCCATGTGCTTATATACCCTGTGTTTTCACCCGTTCTCTGTTCGTCTGTGTTTGAGATAGCGTTTGGTTGTGTTTATTCCTTGTTATTTTCCAAGTTTGCTATTAAATACTACTTCAGTTCATTCTCTGTCATGTGCTTTGTTCACTCAACCAAACCGTGACAGAAGGATGAACCATTACAGCAAGATGGATTTCACAGTACTGCCAACTGAAATGGTCACAGTGTCTCTAGATCCAGAGATGGCAGCATTGCCAATACAAGTGGTCAGTATGATTCCAGTGATGGCTCCAGCCCCTGACCATAGTCCAGTGATGGCTCCAGCCCCTGAAAATGGTACAGAGTACGCTCCAGTATGTTTTCCAGAGTCAACTCCAGAATGCCCTCCGCTTCAGCCCTAGAGCTTAGCCCAGAGAGCATTGAACTCTCCATAATGGCTATAACATTTATGTGTGTCTGGGCCACACGCAGATCCTCACCAGCCCCTGAGTCCACTCCAGTGTCGGCTCCAGCCCCTGAGTCCAGTATGCCCATGGCCATAGTGGTTGAGCCTGGGGTCCGGGAGAAGGCCATGAAGGCCCATCCTCCTTGGCCTCCTGAACTGCCACAGTGACATTGTTCAAATACATATTTGCATTTGCATTTTCTAAGATATTTTCAAGATTTTTTTCAGAACTTGAACAGACTTTTTTTCTGTACTTGTGCATTCACTTCTCTGTCTCATGAATTATACTGAGAGTAAGACACTAACTGACATCGTATGTAATGTATATAAAATCAGTTATAGAATCAGAACAGTTATTTTGTTCAACATATTATGTGTGTCAAAAAAGATTTCTGAAATGGTATAAAGTAAATATTAAGTAAATATGGTATGCTCTTTGAGGCTGTGGCTAGTGTCAAACCTAAGCATCTAGAATCTAGTTGTAGATGAGCTTTGTATTCTTTTTTTCAAGGATAATATGGATAATTCCAGATGCTGCTGCTGAGATACTCTGTGTTGTGATGTCACAACCCTGTTACCTTAAACATTACATTATGTGTACATAGCATTTCTACAGCTGAATTGAGCTCCAGTATTATAACAGTGCTGTCAGTCAAAGAGCCTGAAGGCTCCATCTTTAGATCCACACACAGTCTAGCTCTGGAGCTGCACCTGCACAATCAGCCTGATTACAGCATGCCAGCTAACTACACACACACACACACACACACACAGCTGCAGTGTGATTTAGTCTGTGTGACGTTCACTGGCTGAAGAAAAAAATGCCATTAGCAGAATGTCAGACCGATGAGTTCAAGAATAGATCACAGGCTGCATTCACACTCACTGTTTGAGTGTGCACACATACCCGCTTGTACGTATAGGACAGCGTTTGCTTGTTGGCATGTGCATATGTGCATTTTTTGTTATTAGTATGTGTATGCATATGTGTATGTTTTTGTTAGTGATGATGATGTGGTATGTTATGTCTATAAGTCAAGTCTAATTTATTTTTATAGTGCTTTTCACAGTGTTTCAAAGCAGCTTCATGTCTTCATGCTTTATAGTCACATTTAGCAGACTGGGGCTGTGCAATAATATAGTTTACATTTTACGACA
The DNA here is from genome assembly GCA_037101425.1 of Elopichthys bambusa. Classification (NCBI taxonomy): domain Eukaryota; kingdom Metazoa; phylum Chordata; class Actinopteri; order Cypriniformes; family Xenocyprididae; genus Elopichthys; species Elopichthys bambusa. Next base: position 24,033,350 of record CM074440.1, on the reverse strand, counting down.
ATATAAGCAATCAAGCAGTTGAGATATGCCATATAGTATATATCGCCCTACATGAGTACACTGTATTTATGCAGATTAAGTTGGACATACTTATTTATCAATTATATTGTTGCATTTAGCTGGGTGATAATAAAATAAAACTTTGCAACAAAATAAAAAATAAGGCAGTTGAGATTTGCTATATATGCTATGACTGTATATGGACAAAAGTATTTGGACACCCTCTTATATTAACATGTTCCCCAAAGAAACTTTGTGTTCACTCTGAAAATATTTTGCGCTCCCCCGAGATGCTTTTCGTCTGCTCACAAAACTTTTTAAGCTCTTTGCAAGTGAATGCAAGTGAATGAAGATTCTTGGTTGAACTCAAAAGTTCTTCGACGAAATGCAACGTTTCTCTAAAGATTTCTAATGAAATCAGGTTTTCATCAAGGATGTCTCTGTACATTGCTGCATTCATCTTTCCCTCGATCCTGACTTGTCTCCCAGTTCCTGCCACTGAAAAACATCCCATGAAAAACACAGCATGATGCTGCCACCACCATGCTTCAATGTAGGGATGGTATCGGCTAGGTGATGAGCGGTGCCTGGTTTCCTCCAGACATGACGCTTGCTATTCAGGCCAAAGTGTTCAATCTTTGTTTCATTAGACCAAAGAATTTTGTTTCTCATGGTCTGAGAGTCCTCCAGGCGGGCTGTCAAGTGCCTTTTACTGAGGAGTGGCTTCTATCTGGCCACTCTACCATACAGGCCTGATTGGTGGAGTGCTGCAGAGATGGTTGTTCTTCTGGAAGGTTCTCCTCTCTCCACAGAGAAATGCTGGAGTTCTGTCAGAGTGACCATTGGGCTCTTGGTCACCTCCCTGACTAAGGCCCTTCACCCCCGATTGGTCAGTTTGGCCTGGGCGGCCCGCTCTAGGAAGAGTCCTGGTGGTTCCAAACTTCTTCCATTTACGAATGATGGAGGCCACTATGCTCATTGGGACCTTCAATGCTGCAGAAATTTTTCTGTACCCTTGCCCAGATCTGTGCCTCGATACAATCCTGTCTTGGAGGTCTAAAGACAATTCCTTGGACTTCATGGCTTGGTTTGTGCTCTGACATGCACTGTTAACTGTGGGACCTTATATAGACAGGTGTGTGCCTTTCCAAATCATGTCTAATCAATTGAATTTACCACAGATGGACTCCAATCAAGTTGTAGAAACATCTCAAGGATGATCAGTGGAAACCGGATGCACATGAGCTCAATTTTGAGTGCTGTGAATACTTATGTACATGTGATTTTTAAAAAAAGATTCAATTTGCAAAGATTTCAAACAAATTTCTTTCATGTTGTCATTATGGGGTATTGTTTGTAGAATTTTGAGGAAAATAATGAATTTAATCCTTTTTGGAATAAGGCTGTAACATGCACTGTATACTGTACTATAGGGCATAGTTAACTAATAGTTTTTACTATTCCAGTCATTTCTGTATAATGCCATAAAGTGAAATTAAACAGAATTTACAACTTTGTCGCAGTAGTTTGGAGAGGGTGCTTTTTCTATTCAAGCACGGCAATGTCCCTATATTGAAGTCCATATACTGTAGTCTGGTGTGGAAAAACTGCTCTAATTTTTGGATGGCAGCAAATCCCTGTACAACATCTAGGTAGAAAGGCTTCCAAAAAGAATGAAAGTTGTTATGGAAGCGTGATTATTTCCATGCTTTTAAAAATGAAAATATAGGCATCAGGGAGGTCAGACACTCAGTACGTTTACATGGACAACAATATTCCGATATTAACACAATTAAGACAATACTCTGATTAAGAAACTACCATGTAAAGAGCGAATTTTTTTTTTTTTTTTTTGATTACCTTAATCTGGCTAAAGTCATACTCGGAAGTGAACACAAATCGAATTAAAGACAGGTGGAGTATTCCTATTTTAGTCGCATTATCGGAGTGCATTATAGACATGTACACACCTTAATCACACTCTTAACATCATGTGGGAGTTTTCGTCGCATTTTGTGACAGGACACATAATACACACACGGCAGTGGTCAACCGTTTCTACATGGACCTTTACTTTGTAGACACTGTACAGGCACTTTTATTTTGTAAAAAGGCCCTCCTCAAACTGTTGCATAATATTTGAAACCACATAATATACATTTGGCCATGTAGTGTATTTTTATGTTGAAGATAATCCATCATACACCATGACACTTGAGGAGAAGACCTCAAAGTGCAGTTAAAAAAGCTATAAAATATTTACTCTTAGAGGAAGACAAATATGCAAGCAATGTTTATTTTGAAGGGGTGGCCCAAAGGAAGGAAAACAGAGCTTTTTTTTCCCTGTTGTCTGTTTGTGGGTTTGACCCTCCATTTTCATACCATATTTTTCTCCTGAAAATGAGTTTCTCCAGAGTTCCAGCATATCAAAACTGAAGCATACTATGGACTGAGAAGTTTTTGTTAAAACTTCTGTTCTGACTGAAACTCCATCACTTTTCATACATTTGCATACTCTCTTTTTTTTCCCCCATACATTTCTGCATTCTTTTTTTAAAAGAAACTTGCTACCTTTTCCTTGTTCCCTGTATACAGTCATTCTAATGGTATTTGTGTTCTATCCACATTCACTTTCACACACAACTATGGCTAAACTGTGCCAGGCAAGACCATGTTGTGGTCAGATAAATTAGAGCTCTTTTTAAATGTAATGTTAGAAATTTGTTTTAGAATGCCATGTCTTTAGAAATATGGACCTTTACATCCTGTCAGTAGCATGTCTTGCAGCTGTGTATTTTCTTGTTAACAGATTTATTTTATTTTATTATTACATTTTTACTTTTTTATTTTTGTTGCATTTTTATTCTATATTGTGTTATTGTGTCTAATGTCATGCCAATGAAGTGCTTTGAGATGGATGGATGGATGGACAGATGGATAAAAAGAGAGAGAAGCATACATAAAGACATGTGGTGTCTTGAAAGTGTAGGGCGCCTTCTAGCTTTCAAACTTGGGCAATTCAGGCATTCAGGTTGTCAGTGTTGATATTTGCATTCTCAGAAAGTGTGTTAGATGTTGTAATCTGTAAGCGTCTACTTCACACACTAAAGTCCCTCCACAGATCCTCCACTATTTTTTATTTACAGTACCTGTCAAAATGTTTTTGAAAAAAGTCATTTTATGCTCACCAAGGCTGCATTTATTTAATAAAAAACAAACAAAAAAAAGCAACCCCCCCCCCCCCCCAAAAAAAAACCCCAGTAAAAACAGTAATACAGTGAAATTCAAATATTACAATTTAAAATAATTGTTTTCTATTGTAATAAATTAAGAAATTGAATGTATTCCTCTGATGCATAGCTGTATTTTCAGCATCTTACTCCAGGCTTCATTGTCACACGATCCTTCAAAAATTATTCTAATATGCTGATTTGTTGCTCAAGAAACATTATTATTATTATTATTATTATTATCAATGTTGAAAACAGTGTTTGCTGCTTAACATTTTTTTAAACTTTTGCGATAAGATTAAAAGAGAGAGAAATTAATACTTTTATTCATTAAAGATACATTAAATTGATCGAAAGGGACAGTGAAGACATGTTATAATAATGTTACAAAAGATTTCTATTTATTTATTTTCTACTTATTTATCCCTATATAATAAATGCTTTAATAAATAATAATAATTTAATATTTTAATAAATGAAAATAAATGCTGATTGAACAAATGGAGCCTCTGGAAATGGTAAAGCTGAATGACTTACAGGTCGATGGATGTTAGTTTTTGCACAGATTAAGCATGAATCTAACACCAATTTGGTTGTCTTGTGTACATCTGCTATGCAATACAAAGCATTAATTGCCTGGGCTGTCTTTGCAGCACTTGTGTGTGAGAGACCATGATAGTGACGTATAAGCAACACAAGTGTCCCTTTAGAGTCTCTGATAATTCCCTGTTTGTCTGGCTGGCAGCCTTTTGAGGTCCAGTATTTTAAGTCAGCCTCTTTAGGTTAGCTCTGCAGTATTTTGACATCAATATCAGGCAAGTTAGTCACGTGTGCCATCATAGCAACTTCCCTAAATTCAATTGCCTTTTTGCTTATTTTTTTAGCAGCCTCTTTGGCAGCTGCATCAGCCAATTGGTTACCTCTTATCTCTTGCTGCATGTCCCCTCACCTTGACTATGGCCACTTTGCTCGTCAGCAGCACTGCGTTAATTAAATCTCCTATCAAATCAAAATGCGCTATTGGTTTTTCCATTCGCTGTCTTAATATCTCTTTGTTTCCATGTTTTGTCAAAGTCATGGACTGCCCCGTACGCATACTTAAAATCATTATAAATCATGACAATTTTATCTTTTGAAAGTTCACAAGCTCTCGTTAGTGCCACTAGTTCCGTTGCCTGTGCTGATTTGTATGGTAGTAATTCTGCTTCTACCACTTCGTCAGGGAGTCTAACTACTGCATAGCCACATAAATATACACCATCTGATGGTTTAGAACATGCACCGTCAACATATAGACTATCCCCCTCTTCTAGGGTCGTATCTAACAGATCGGTCCTACAAGCAGTTTCAGTTTCAATTGTTTTCAAACAGCAAAACATTAAAAATGTAATGTTTCCAAACTTTTTACAGGTACTGCATTTAATATTTTTTTCATCCTATAGATACATATATTTTTTTATTGTGCCCCCTGTGTTTCATTGTATTCATAGTCACACATTTTAGTGGTACACCACATGTTAGCATTTGTCTTTCTGGTTGGGACATTTTTATATATTCAAATTCTAACCTTTTTGTGGATTTGAGTAGAGGAAATATGTGGCAGGTATTTCCATGTTGTCTTATGCATTTGTGTGTGTGTGTGTGTGTGTGTGTGTGTGGTTCAGGTATACTCTTCGTTTTGGGGACAAAATGCAAAATGTCCCCACAAAGATGGCAATATCTGAAATCCTTGTCCTTTTGGGGACATTTTGGTGTAGCCTATAAGATTGGTTCAACTAATAAATAACACCAATGATCTGCATTTGCATTTCTGCTCTGACAGCATGACCCTGATCTGGAATGTTTTATAATATGAAGTCAGTTCTTCATATTATGTCACAGTTCAGACTTTGAGCATCACCACCTACCCTATTTTATTTACATTTCTATTTTTTTAATGCTATTTGTTCTCTTATTTGGTATGTTGTTGTGTTGCAGTTGGGGAAGGCAAGAACATGATTCCAATGGACCCGAATGGATTGTCTGATCCATATGTAAAGCTCAAGTTGATTCCAGACCCTAAAAATGAGACGAAACAGAAAACCAAAACAATCCGTTCTTCCCTGAATCCGGCTTGGAATGAGTCGTTTACATTGTGAGTCCCAACATTTTATTACATCCTGATATTCAGGATTAATGTGTCATTGGTGTTAGTTTTATGTGCATGAACATTGTATTATTAATTGATATTTTACCCATTACTATAATCTTCCATACAGGTTTACTATAGCATCAGTTTTAATATATGGCTTTAACTGCTTTAGATCATGGTTATTTAACTGATGGCCCATGGGCCAAATCTGACAAACATTTTATATAACCCTCTGATTGATTTGGATGAAATCACTATTCTGCCTGATACCTCAGAACCAAGGAGGACAGAGTGATTCACACCTTTATAAGACATGCATATGCATACCAAACATTCAAAATAACAACTATTTATATCTTCCTGGAAAATAGCATGAAATAATATCTGACATCAAAAAATAAAATAAGGTTATTAAAAATGTAAAAAAAAACACAAAAAAAAACCATAATGGAGATATAATTAATTTTGAAGTCTTATTAAGTGTTAACAATGAGATTGGGGTTTTTATAATCATTTAACACTGCTTTTGTCATTTTTTTTACAATATGGACAATTTTTTTATTAGGTTTTTATTAGTCATTAGGTTTAACCAAAATTCCGGTTTTACCGAATTACACTTTTGGTTATACCGAATGATGATATTTTCAAACAATGCTAACAGACTGATATCTAGGACAAAAGGACAATCAAACATTTTATATTTAGTACAAGTTTATAAAATATTACAACATTTTCCATGTTTTATAGCAGTTGTACCGAATGACCTGATGTTTCGGGACATGCGTATGAGCAAGTAAAAACATGAATTTTTCAAATAGTTAAGAGAATTAGTTACTTTGTTTCCTGACCATGTGGTCCTTTTGCAGGTGTCTGAATGATGTCACGTCCTGTCACATGATATTGACCACATGACTTGATCCAAATTGGTCCCTTTATATTGGTTACTCCGAATGACAAATCACAAATTAAATGGCTATATTGGCCTTTAGACAGTTAAATCGAATGACCTTTGGACACTTCAAAATCTTTAAAATACTTTATATGTAACAAAATATAATTAAAACCTTTTGGATTCCGTAAAAGAGATCTAGTTGTACTACCTTACACACGTTGGATGTCATATTTTTATTATTATTATTATTATTATAAAGGCCCTTGGACAAAAAAATGACCCGTCATGTCATTGACCCAAATACAAAAGTTATTAAAGATGGCTGCTCACTGGTATAGTAATGTGAACATTTATATAGAGTCACATCCATAGAGTAGGCCTATGTACAAATCATTGTAAGGTCACAAGTTCATATCAAAGTATATTTATTAGATCTGTACTATACAGCACTATAATAATCAACCCCCCCCCCACCCCCACCCCCATCCAATTACTTAAGAATTGGTTTCAAATGGCTGACTGCCCAATCAAATGCATGTATGCAAATGAAGTGAAATATTTCATATTCAAAAAGAGAACATAAACCTGCCAACATGCAATTTGACAGTCTGTTCATAAATCTGAACTCTGCATTAAGTTAAGGGTGTTAGTTAAGGGAATTTATGAGCAAACCTTAAAAAACGTTATCATTGTAAATATTAACGTTATTATTTACAACAAAAGTGATAAGATAAATAGAAATAGAAAATGTTTGGAGTTTTTAATCTGGATACTATATATTGCTGAAAGAAAGCAGCTGAAAAGCCCTGCTTTAGAATATGATGAAGGGGAGTGCTAATGCAATGCTTCATTCTGTATGCATGTGTGTTCCAGTAAGCTGAAGCCATCCGATAAGGACCGTCGGCTGTCTGTGGAGGTGTGGGACTGGGACCGAACGACCCGCAATGACTTCATGGGCTCAATGTCTTTTGGTGTATCCGAGCTCATAAAGGCCCCAGTGTGTGGATGGTAAGGATGTGTGTCTTTGGGAAGGTCTTGGAAAGGAAAATCGCTTGGTCAGGAAAATGGCTTGGTCACTAATTTTGTTCAGCAATCACTTTCTGCCATTATTAGGTATGCCCTATTAGTTAAAAACCAACATTAAATCCCCAGAAAGGTAGTGTACTTTATTATAAGCATTCTAAAGCCTGCAAAACTTCAGAAGACATATACAGTCTGTTGGTCATATGGACTACTTTTATGGCCTTTAATGAAGTTTATTTATTTATTTATTTATTTATTTGTCCTTAGAAAAATGTTCTTTAAAAATATACTTAACAGCATATACACTGTTTTTGGAAATATGTTTAGAACATAAGTGTGAGTAAAAAATGGCAGATTTTTTTTTCTTTTTTTTTACTGTACTGTTCTTGTCTAGTGTTGGTGTTCTGAAATTATGTGATATTATTTGGTATTATTTTTAAATTTTTTTTGCTGTGGAAAACATATATTGATATTGCTTTTCAGACTCAGAATGAACACTAGGCAGTAAACAGAACTGTGGGTACTTGAAATGTACTTTGATGAATACCATAAATAAACAATCAACTTTTTACCATCTCTTTACCTGGGATGCAGGTACAAAATGTTAAATCAGGAGGAGGGAGAGTACTACAATGTGCCCATTCCAGATGAAGATGATGAGGATACTGAGCTCCGACAGAAGTTTGAGGTGACTCTTTTATTATCCTTATTCAAACATTCTTTGATGGCTAGAATTAGCAGGTTGGTGAATACCAATAAATTATTAGAGCGACCCTTAGGCCTACTACTGACTGCTGACACTAAAGACTAATGAGAGACACAGCAAAAGTTTAGTGTGAAACACCTTGTTATAATTTCCGAAGTAACATGATTTGAGACTCAGATCTGTTCAGCAGGTTAGCTAAAGCTGATCTGCCAGTATGTTATAGCTGTTGTTTTTATGTATCTTGTCAGATATTTTGTTTCAGTGGAAACATGATTAGGTAGATATTAATATTTAATCTGATTGTTGATTTCCTGAGACACATACTATAGATGCTTGTACACATAGAAATACATTATAGCTGCCTTGGGGTGGTTTATGTCTATGTGGCCCATAAAACATTTAAAGCTAGTTGCACACTAGATGAAAAGCATAATGCCACATCATTCACCATCGTCTATTAGAATCAGTTTTCTTGTCCTTCTTTGTTTTGCCAGATGATGGCAGTGATAGCTTTTTTTAAATCTTTTTTTTTTATTATTATTATTTTTTTTTTTTATTGTGCTTCCCACATGTTTGAAAAATACTTGCGGTGGTAGCCAGGTGAAAAATCCTCTTATTACCCATGGCACAAAAATAGTCTACTACATGTGACAAACAACAAATAATGTGTGATTTTTAACAGTATTTTTATTTATTGAAATTCATTTTAATTACATAGGCTACTATTACATTTAATTACGTACTAATATAATACATTATTTTGCATTGTAAATTATGCAAAATTACAGCATTTAAATGGTAGAGTTCTCCTTGCTTTGTCATATAGTGTCTCTCTCAGTGAATGGGACACAGATTTTACTGATACTAGTAAAATCTATATATTAAATAATATGTGTCAAATGTTCTTATAGGCTTTTCTTCCTGTGGGGGAGCATCCCAGCCAGAGAAAACAATAGTTTACTATAAATTAAATGGAAATCAAATTAAATACAATTTATCATGTAACCAAAATACCAATAATGCCCAGAAAAGAAAAAAAAAATCTTATTTTGAAATGTCTATACTATTGCGGTCTGATCCTTTTAGATGAGAGAGATAAAATATGCATTCTTACAACCATCTCTAAAACATATTATATAAAGGCCATAAAGTAGACATTGTCATAATTCATCAACTTGAGTTCATTAGCAAATCGCTTGGCATAAATGTGTGCTATTCCTTGACTGGCTATCACTTTGAAGCAGTCTGATGTGCTGTTGCGTGAGTCTGTAGAACGCGCAACAGCGCTGCCTTTGTGACATATCCACCTTGCCTCTGCAGCGCACGTGGGAATGTCAGCTGGAGTAAACAGTTCTCGCGCACACAGAATGAGCAGGTGTGAAACATGTAGGGCAGTGGGAGATTTTGCACTAGTTACTTTATTGCGGATGGTTTCATTATCTCGGACAGATAAAAAAGTATAAGAGGATGAAAATAATAAAAGCAAAATTGTGTCTCCAAATGTACTTGGGCGGCTGTTAATATACCTGGACGGCCTGCCCAAGTAAAGACTATGTGTGGGAAGCACTGAACACCCCAAACTAAGGTCAGTAGCCAAGGAGGCTCCCAGAGAGCCTAACAACTTAGCATACTAGCCTACCACCTAGCCGAGCTCTAGGAGCGGAGGCCTCATAATGACGACTCTCCTAACAAGAGGAGGCCAGCTACGCCCCATGTATGCGAAACGGTGCAGGGAAGTTTTCAGAGGGCCTACAACCTGCAACAAGGTGTCCTAGCAGAGCTCTGGCAAGCGGAGGCCTCAATAAAGATAACTCTCTGTAGCAAGAGGAGGCCTGACGACGCTCACAGTAGATGGCCGAGCTCAAGGAGCACGCACCTCAATATAATGACCCTCTAAAACGAAAGGAGGCCTAAGTATGCTCCACCCATAGGAAACCGTGCAGGGAGGCTCACAGAGAGCCTGCAACCTGCAACGTGATGTCCTAGAGGAGCTATAGCGAGTTTTAGATTACTCTGTTCGTCCAGCGAAAGTTTAGTGTTGATTGTCTATCTACTCTTCAGAAAGGATATTATCCGTGGCCACAGAAAAATAACTCTTTCTTAGCATGTAGCTGTGATTATAATTGTTAAATTGACATTGGTTTATAAGCAGACCAGAATCAACTTGCAAGAATGTGCACAAAAGTTTCATGTAACTGAATCACAAACACGTAACTAATCTAAACAAACACACACAAATCACGCATACATGGGAAATGAAAAGAGTCATTTAACTAGCTGAAAGAACCATCAGTTTCTCACTATAAATCACCTTTGTTAACAAAGGGGTTCACAACTTAATACTAAATTGCTGTTTAGTGTTGAAATGTATGACAGTTGCAATTGCCTTAGCTTGAAGTGCTGAAGTTGTAATTGATTTCTTCCGCGTTGAATGAAGAAATGACAACGAACTTGGGCTGTTAATTTGACTTTGGAAGTTGCGCATGGATTGGTAATGAGGCCAACCGGTGCGAGCAGCAATCGGTAGAAGCAGCTAGAGCAGTGGTTCTCAACCTTTTTTGGGCCAGCGCCACCTATCCATTATCTAAATGTTTTCATATTAGCAATGTATTTGGATGCTGAACTATCATTTATTATGTAGACTAGAATTTGTACTTCACTCCTGTTTCAATATCAACAAAAAAAAAAAATCATCCTCTTCACATGAGAAAAAATGTGCTTGGCAGGACCAGTTTCAGCTGTGGTCACGCTGAACGGCACAGATAGGATACTACGGAGTATTTGAAATGAGCAGTGTAACTTTTTATATGTTTGGTTGACTGTATTTTATTTTGATAATGAACAGGTTGCGATGTCAAGTTTGCAATGCTAGAATATGTTGTGTGTGCACAAGGCGCCGAAGCGATCGCTTTAACTGTTTCCTTATACCAGCAGAAACAACTTAAAACAGTCCGTAATTTACAGATATGAGTAAGTAAGACATTATTCGATACTGCGAAGTTTACTTTTATACACTCACACTAAAAACAGAACATTGTGCTTTTGCAAAATAAAGAAAACACGATGGCCTTTTTGTCATCTGTTTCCTTTGAATCAAACTCAGCAGCATATAGGCTTTGTCATAGTTTTTTCTTTCACTTTGTTAATCAATTAAATCAAATATATTTTGCATATTTATTCATTTTAGACTATGATTTTATGAAAACAAATGTAATTTTTATTTTATTTATCCTGTCAACCCATTTTTTAAGTCTCTTGACACAGGGTTTGAAAACCTGTGATATAGAGAATGCATATAAACTTCAATGTTTTATATAAACTATACATATAAACTTTGAAGATGTTTTCTGATGTCTTCGCATGATATCTTGAAGGGAACTTGTTGTGATGCAGACTTCAGAGAGAACTATTTGTGTTGTTGGACAACGTTTTATTAAAATGCTGTGAGAACTGATGAAATACGGATGATTAAAATGCTTATATGCCCATACACTGGCAGCCTCCACATGAACGCGATCGCACACAAAATGACTACGAGTTTAAACATCTGAATTCTATGTCGAGGGCTGTGTTTGTCAGACTTTGCTGGGCCTAATGCATAATGCCGCTGTGTTTTATGCACAAATGGTCACAACACACCATGAGTATGCCAATAAATTGTTTCCATCACCTTAATGCGCATTTGAACTAACGCAAAATTTAAGATAATCTGCGTCTGCGCATTTAATTTATTTGATAATTCTGACATTATTTTTGCATGTACGTTTCCATTTAGGATTTCTTATGCGCATTTTCAAAATGTACATCAAAATAGTTGGAACACCTTAACAATAATGCCTGACCAGTAAATTACTTTTTGGCATTAGGCATTGGCATTAGTTAATGCCTAAAAATGTAAAAGGTTTACCTTATAAATAGAATTTAGTTTAATTCATTTTAAAATATATCACTGGAGTGAATGGGAACATGATTTATTGAAAGTATTGGAAAGCCTATGACGTAATATGGCGCGACCCGAAAGTATAAAAAGAACCGCCTGGAGAAACAGTCAATATCTATCGTCTTGAGGGACTGTTCAGAAGGCAGCCCGAAGCATGGCAAGGAAACGCAGAGTCTCGTTCCATGGTTCTCAGGGAACTATGGTTACATACGTAAACTGAGACATTCCTTTTCGAAAGGGAACTCGCTCTGCTTTTGAAACGCTATGGGGAACGATATACCCACGCCGCTATGCTTAAGGAGAGTGCATGCCAAATAATATGGCTGACAAATGTCGAGCAGTTTCGAAGGAAACGCTTAGCAACTCACCTTCAGGTCACACCAGGCTGTCAGTGACAGCATTCCCTATGGCCAACAGCCCAAGCTAAGCCTCAAAAAGGTCTTCCGCAAAAGGCCTACCAAGGCTGCTAAGGCATCTGGAACCAACTTTTCCGAAGAGAAAGTGGTCCCTTTAAGGGAATGTGGCCAGAGAACCGAAAGGAACCCTGGCCAGTCACTAGAGGGGAACAAAGTCACCCCCAATGCCACCAGGGAGGCCGACCTGGTCTGTCATAGGACAAGCTTAGTCTTGGCCACCCTGTCTGAATACAGAATCTCCCTAACGCATTCTTCATAGAAGAGAGCAGGTAAGAGTGACTGCAGAAAGGCAGGAGCAACTCAGACCCACGCGTAGAGACGGGCATCCTGAAGAGCAGAACTCAGCTGAGTGCTATGAACCCTCGTATTGAGGATCTACTCAGCGCTTAATTAACGCACTGAGGAGGCTGTGCGCTAAACACCTGTTTATACAGGGGAGCACAAACCAGCCTAGGGCTGAATCTTAGGAGGAGGCCTGATTAAGGCCTACCACTATGATCAGCTTAGGGAGCTAAGCACTATTACAAACATAACCCTAATAGGGAAGTACAAAGCTCACCTAACAGGTAGACCATGCAATGGGCACATAATCATGGAGGCCGAATAGGGGCCTACAACATGATAGTAGCTACATGTGAAACAGAAGTATATTCAGAAAGTGGCCTGGAGGAGTCACCCTGAACACCTGTCTTGCCGGGGGCAGATAGACAACTTCAATGGCAGCATTAAGAGGCTGCAAAAGTGCCCCCATGACAATCCACCTAACACAAACCAAGGAGCAGTGTACTCAGTAAAAGCACCTTTTTACTCTTTAAAGCAAGAGGAGTACAACGTACACCAACACGTATTAAGGAAGGCCTTAGATGGGCCTATAACCTTAACAGACATGTGGCATCAGCTCGTGGCAGTGTTTAGGCACCAAGAACGATAAATAACCGATTCATAGAAGAATAAATTTATCACCTGGGCCCCTGGCCAACCAGAAGTGTATACAGATAATTCTCAGAGAGAAATACCACAAACATACACCAGTATGTTCAAAAGCGGCCCATAGGGTCTAGCAACCTCTAACACATATGGTGTAAGTCTAGTGGCCACGTAGAGACTGACATCCAGGAGAGCAGAACTCAGCTGTGCTATAAACCCTCGTATTGAGGGGAGTATAATCCGTTCATCCTAGGATCTACTCGGCGCTTGATTATTTGCACTGAGGAGGCTGTGCGCTAGAAACCCTGATACAGGGGAGCACAAACCAGCCTAGGGCTGAACCTCAGGAGGAGACCCCATGGAAGCCTACAACCCATGATCAGCTTAGGGAGCTAAGCACTATTACACAGACAACCCTAGCAGGGAAGTACAAAGCTCAACCCAACAGGTAGACCATACTGTGGGCACATAATCATGGATACCAGAAAGGGGGCTACATCATGATAATAGCTTTATATGGAGCATGACTCCCAAACGATTATATTAGAAGGACATTCAATGGTGGCCTGTGAGGGCCACCTTGAACACCTGTTTTGCTAGGAGCAGGACATATGACTCAATGACAGTAGTTAAACTGTAAAGTGCCCACATGAAAATCCACCCAGACTTAAGGAGGCTGATGTAGTTAAAACCAAACTTCAGTAAGGTTTTACAAGGAGAACTCACCCCTGAGAGGTCAGCCACTCAGAATAGTACTCGGAAAAAGCACCTTTTTACTCTCAGCGAGAGCAGTACATAACTGAACTCCAACATGCTACACGGGAGGCCCATAGGGCCTATCTTAGTAAACACGTGGCATCAGCAAGTGGCGACCATAACTATACCAACCGTCAGGCCATTCATTCAAAGATTTAGTTTATAAAAGGAAACGCATATTACGCCACATACTCCACGAGAGGCCTGCTTAAGGCCTACTCAACAGAGGTGGGGCGTGGCCGATGGTGGTAATGGATTCACAAGCATCCTTCCAGCACGTCAGCTAAAAAGGAGGCCTTATGGGGCCTTCAATCTCAGCAACAAGTGGCGTTCAGCCTATTTGTCCATATAAACACAAACTGTGCCAACGTGTAAACTAAAAAAGAAGGCCTTATTAGGGCCTACCCTAGTAAAACACATGGCATCAGCCAGTCCAAGACCATACCAACCAGCAGGCCATGCATTCAGTAGAAAACCTTTCATGCATAATACTGAGAGAAGGAATGCATATTATGCCACCATACTTCACAAGAGGCCTGCTTAAGGCCTACTCAACAGAGGTGGGGTGGGGCGTGGCTGATGGTGGTATGAGTTCTTGAATTCCCAGGCATCCTGCCAACGAGTCAGTTAAGAAGGAGGCCTTATGGGGCCTACAATCTCAGCAACAAGTGGCGTACAGCCTGTTTGCAGAATAAAACACAAACTGTGCCACCATGTGAACTAGAAAGGAGGCCTGTTGGGGCCTACCTAATGACACGTAGCTACGGCTCGTGAAATAAAGGGAACCAAGCTACAGGGGACCAGCTCTAACCCAACAATAGCTGTGGGAAGCTAACTGCAACCTGAGCTAGGCTACACATTCTAACAAGCAATGTACCCTAAATCATGTGACTAAAGGGAACCAAACAATGCCAACATGGTCTAAGGGAGGCCTAAATGGCCTACTACCTCAAACGGACACGTAGCAAAAAGCCTGTGGCAGTGTAAAACTATGTGAGCAAACTACGATCAGCTAACAGCACTTGTTAGAAATACAATTGCTAACTAGAGGGAGGATAATTAACCATAAGAGCCTACAATGAAAGTTATATGCAATATAGCTGTTGACAAGATTACAAAAAGGGAGCTAATAGAAACCAGCTTTTCTCAAAAAGTGGTTCTATATTACCCTGAGTATGCAATCCAACAGGCGATGCACTCAGTGACACAATAAACCTTAACTGGGGGATATAAGTCACCAATATCTCCAATAGTGTCTAACATCAAAGAGCTTACTACTGTGAGAACAGGTGCTAACCTGTGGCAGCATAAGTAAGCTCACATACAAATGTAGGGCAAAAGTCTAGAACTCAAAGCAAACGTAATGCTTTGAAATACATGCTGCTTCCAATGAGGATAAACATTTTCTCCACACAGATTCTTAAATCTGTACTAAGCCCTAGAGGACGAAGGCTAAAAACTAGCACCGTCAACTCAAACCTAATTAAGAAAATCAAGTGGCTTAGAGGAAAAAACATTTTCCATAGCATGAAAAGTTCTAGAAAGTGGGGGCTAGCATACACCTGCATAACTTATCTACGCAAAGATAAGGGCCTACCACCTGAGAAAAACAGCATCAGGGAGTCTAAAACAGTCTACAACCTAGCTGTTCACCTCACCAATTGCACCTACATAAACAAGGGGACAATGGGCATACAGCCTAACAAATCCCTTGGGAGGAGGCCAGAACTAGGAACTATACCAACTGACAAGGGATAGTATACATAGGGTTACTTTTAGATATAACACACCTAACCTACCTCTAGCCTGGCCGCTAAGCTACGGGCCTTCTTACAGGGCCACAAGTCTAGTGAAGCCTGAGCTTAACCTCCTAATCTCATGGATAAGAGAAAGAAAGTGAAGCTCACAAGCAAACAATGTCAGGCGGCCGACTAAGGCCGACCTAAACATACATATTAACTGAAGCGATGAGTGCTAACTCAAACTACTGTAGAAAACAGCAGATGAGAAGCTACTCTAAACAACAGGTGACTAAGAGGCAGCCATTTTGTGGCCTGCACAATATACAGTGGGTACGGAAAGTATTCAGACCCCCTTAAATTTTTCACTCTTTGTTAAATTGCAGCCATTTGCTAAAATCATTTAAGTTCGTTTTTTTTTCCTCATTAATGTACACACAGCACCCCATATTGACAGAAAAACACAGAACTGTTGACATTTTTGCAGATTTATTAAAAAAGAAAAACTAAAATATCACATGGTCCTAAGTATTCAGACCCTTTGCTGTGACACTCATACATTTAACTCAAGTGCTGTCCAATTCTTCTGATCATCCTTGAGATGGTTCTATACCTTCATTTGAGTCTAGCTGTGTTTGATTATACTGGTTGGACTTGATTAGGAAAGCCACACACCTGTCTATATAAGACCTTACAGCTCACAGTGCATGTCAGAGCAAATGAGAATCATGAGGTCAAAGGAACTGCCTGAAGAGCTCAGAGACAGAATTGTGGCAAAGTACAGATCTGGCCAAGGTTACAAAAAAATTTCTGCTGCACTTAAGCTTCCGAAGAGCACAGTGGCCTCCATAATCCTTAAATGGAAGACGTTTGGGACGACCAGAACCCTTCCTAGAGCTGGCCGTCCGGCCAAACTGAGCTATCGGGGGAGAAGAGCCTTGGTGAGAGAGGTAAAGAAGAACCCAAAGATCACTGTGGCTGAGCTCCAGAGATGTAGTCGGGAGATGGGAGAAAGTTGTAGAAAGTCAACCATCACTGCAGCCCTCCACCAGTCGGGGCTTTATGGCAGAGTGGCCGACAGAAGCCTCTCCTCAGTGCAAGACACATGAAAGCCTGCATGGAGTTTGCTAAAAAACACCTGAAGGAATCCAAGATGGTGCGAGATAAGATTCTCTGGTCTGATGAGACCAAGATAGAACTTTTTGGCCTTAATTCTAAGCGGTATGTGTGGAGAAAACCAGGCACTGCTCATCACCTGTCCAATACAGTCCCAACAGTGAAGCATGGTGGTGGCAGCATCATGCTGTGGGGGTGTTTTTCAGCTGCAGGGACAGGACGACTGGTTGCAATTGAGGGAAAGATGAATGCGGCCAAGTACAGGGATATCCTGGACAAAAACCTTCTCCAGAGTGCTCAGGACCTCAGACTGGGCCGAAGGTTTACCTTCCAACAAGATAATGACCCTAAACACACAGCTAAAATAACGAAGGAGTGGCTTCACAACAACTCTGTGAATGTTCTTGAATGGCCCAGCCAGAGCCCTGACTTAAACCCAATTGAGCATCTCTGGAGAGACCTAAAAATGGCTGTCCACCAACGTTTACCATCCAACCTGACAGAACTGGAGAGGATCTGCAAGGAGGAATGGCAGAGGATCCCCAAATCCAGGTGTGAAAAACTTGTTGCATCTTTCCCAAAAAGACTCATGGCTGTATTAGATCAAAAGGGTGCTTCTACTAAATACTGAGCAAAGGGTCTGAATACTTAGGACCATGTGATATTTCAGTTTTTCTTTTTTAATAAATCTGCAAAAATGTCAACAATTCTGTGTTTTTCTGTCAATATGGGGTGCTGTGCGTACATTAATGAGGAAAAAAAATGAACTTAAATGATTTTAGCAAATGGCTGCAATATAACAAAGAGTGAAGCATTTAAGGGGGTCTGAATACTTTCCGTACCCACTGTATATTCTAGCCAGCCTATCAACTTCAGTTTGCCAAAAAAAAAAAACCGTACTTTTTATGACTACATGTCTATATATATATAGTTTATGGGAGCTGCAACGTTCATGGACAGAAAGGAACTGCTCATCAAGCCGTCCGCGCGCGGCCCTTTTCTTAACGCGCTTTCACAGCAGCTGCATCCTGCTGAAAAGTGTCAAGTGTCCAACCCTGGGACATGGATGAACACACCCTTTTGAATGTTTGTAAGGCATATTATAGAATCCCTTACCGGAGTCGACATAGTCGCGATCAGACAGAACAGACCCAAAAGACGAAAAGATATTGACTGTTTCTCCAGACGCTCCTTTTATACTTCCGGGTCGCGCTATATTACACCATAGGCTGTCGCTGGCCAATAGGGATTGGAGTTGTTGGATAGTTGGCTTTCAGACATTGGGTCACGTGTGACGTTCACCATAGTGTTTCAAACGCAGAGCAAGTTCCCTTTCGAAAGGGAATGCATGTTCATTCATTAGACAGATTTGTCAATGAATTAGTGGAGTAAAGAATTCCATTTCTGGGACTGCATGTCTGTTTGTTTTAGTCTGTACTAATCTCTTATTGAGAATAATCAATGTCCCAAGTGTCTTTAAGTGTATAAGTGAAGCAAAAGGGTGGTAATTCTCAGTTGGGAAACTAGACATCACAGAGTCTGCATGGGCGAGGGGTTGTCAAGTCACCTTTATTTATATAGCGCTTTTTACAATGTAGATTGTGTCAAAGCAGCTTTACAGTGATAACTGGTACATTATTTTGGCTGCACAGCAGCTCTTAAGGAATAGTGTCAATGCAGGTAAATCAAAGCACTGTTGAATATCAAATATCAATTGTCAAGTGTCCCCAACTAAGCAAGCCAAAGGCGACAGCGGCAAGGAACCCAAACTCCAACAGGTGACATCAGGTGGCAAACAGGTGGCAAACAGGTGTTAAAATGGAGAAGAAAAAAAACCTTGGGAGAAACCAGGCTTAGTCGGGGGGCCAGTTCTCCTCTGGCAACATTACATGGTTGTGAACATTAACATTTACAATTGTGTGTTTGTCTGATCCAGTCGTAACACCTGACAACGCTCGCAGTAGCCAGGGAGTCTCACAAGGGCCTAACAGCATAGGAAACTGCCTGGCTGAGCTCTAGGATTGAAGGTCTCAGCATGATGAGAAAATGAGAGGAACCTAGCTAAGTCCCACGGCCCAAAGCTGCTGCTCATAATTTTTTTTTTTTTTTTTATCGAGCTAGCAGCCTGTTATAAAAAACAGGAGTGCTCCAGAGGCTCAGAGGGAGCCTACAACTCAGAGCTGCACTGAAAAAGGGGCAGAGCAAAAGCACCCTCATAGAGAAGAGGGCATGACATGCCTACTGAAGTGCAGTAGCTAAGGAAGCTCAAAGAGAGCCTACTACTTAACATACTGTCTGCCATATATAAAGCATTCACACCCAGCCTCTAATGCCGAACCACCAGTAAGGCAGATGATGGAACAAAGCATACTGCCAAAACATCATAGGTCCAGCTTCAGGGCCAAATGTAAAGAGTGGCAGTAGGGGGACAGAAGGGTGGGATGAAGGGAAGGAGGCAGATACTATTTAGCCTCTGAGACCCTAGAGCATTTTCCTCAACGGATGTGCCAAACAGCTCGGAAGGTGAAACCAGTGCAGAAAGTTTCTCTCTTTCTCCCTGATGTTGGCCAGGTTTACCCAGACATGCCTCTCTGTAACCACCATGGCCGCCATAGATCGTCCAATCGTGGTGGCAGTCTGTTTGGTGGCACGGAGAGCCAAATCTGTGGTATGGCGCAGGTCCTCTACCGCCCCAGGGGGAGCACCTGGCCCTGATCCAGGTCCTTCAGCAGATCAGCCCGGCATCGACACATAATCATATTCCTGCATCCCTTCCGCATCAGCATATTTTGCCTGTGAATGTGAGAAGAATATGGATTTCCCCAAAATCTCCGCACCTCGGCATGAAGATCTGGGAGAAAGGGTAGACTCGTACGAGCTGGGCGGTTATGTTCATTTGTTATGTTGATGAGCGTTCATCAAGGCGGCTATGAGGGAGCGCCTCCTCTCGCGCTCCCTTTTGGCATGGCAGATCCATGGCAGATCTAATCTTTCAGTAGCGCGAGACATAACATCCAACAGCTCATCATATGTGGGGCAGGCAAGCTACGAATACTTAACAAAATATTTCCCCAATTTAATAATTGGGTCCCAACTAAAAACGTACCTTTATTCTCAGCAAAACGCAGAATATGCAAATATAGCCCCAAGATTTGTAGATTCCTAAGGGACTCTTGAGGGACAACCACAACCAAGAACACCAAATGATTATTCGATTAAAAATGCTCTCACCACAAAACCCCCCATTGCACATGAATGTGGATAATGTTGAATTAACTGAGTTCATTAGTAAACTTATATTTCAAATATTTTAATATTTTCGATGTTTTCCTTCTCTATTGTTTGTTCAAACCAAATGCTGTTTCAGTTGTTCAGTTGTTCTAAACTATTTTCTGTCATTTTAATGCATTGGCAATGAAAAATTTACTTTTGTCATGGCAAAAAAAGATAGCTGAATTTCATTTAAATTGAATAAGACTATAATATGAATTCTTTTTTTTTCTTTTTTTTTTGCTGTGCATGAACATATATTCTATGCAAAATACATATATCACACATTTAAAGTTTAAAGCACTATATGAATCACATCCTCATTGAGTTTAATACAGTAGTTTATGTTTGTTGAGTGCCCTTTTCCCCCCACAAGCTTTACTTATGTAAGTCAGATAGAAAATCTAGAGGCAGCTGCCACACCTCTGTAATTTTAATCAGTGTGTGTGACAGACCTCCAAAATTTCATCAAAAACAGTTGGCAGGTAAGAAACGCCAACTAAAAGTTAGTTCATTAACCCAGGCTTTCTGACTTAAACTCACATACTGAGTAGTCAGACTTTGCCAGAGGTGAGTGCACATAACTTTGGGTGAGAAGATTAGATAAATATTGTTTATTCCTTTTTCCGCTTATGTGTGTTACACGTCTGCATGTATATCTCTGTTTACCCCTCTGATGTGGTTTCAGGATCAAACATTAGAGGACCTTAAGCAGGTGCGTGTCAGCAGCAGCGTGCAAATATGTGTGTGTTGATTGGCTGGCTGGTTTTGTGCCGTTTTATCTGCATCACTTTTTTTTATAAAATAGTCGCTACATTAATCCAGCTTCATCTTGTAGTATGTGAGGGTGTGAAGACTATTTGTTGTGTATGCCTGCTCATGGGGCAGTGATAGGTTTCTGATAGTTACATAGAGGTATGCATATATTTCAAATTATTTTCATTCAATACAGTGTATAAGCAAAGGTATGTGAAATCCAATGCATGGAAAGCAAATTGGTGCCATCTGGTGGGAGAAATAAAGAAAATCATTTGGGATACCATGGTTTAACCACTAGACACCTGTACTGAATAAATCAAATAAAATTTTCACCTTCTTTCCTTTCAAAGATGTCTTAAAAAACATTCAGCTGGAGATCAAGTTTGACTCTATCACAGTGTAGGGAGTTTGATCTTTGTTATCTGCCTTAATAAGCACCTTTCCTTTGACAGCAGCTACCTTCATACTATCCTGATTGAATGTTGGGACAAATCCACTGCTTCATAAAACTTGCATTGCCATGAATATCACCACTTTGTGCCTCTGGGTCTGCGGGTGTCTATAAGTGCTTCTATACACCAACTAAGCAATTCTTTATACTCCAAGACACCCGATGCGCTGGCATTTGTATTCTATAATCCCTAACCTCCAACTCAGAAGGCTCAAAATGTGCTTAACAGCACAGAAGGCTGAAAAAGGTTCCTGACTTCAGAACATGCTTATACAGGTCTCCAATCTTTGCTCTGGTGTGTCCCCTCACTGGCATCCTATAGCTGTTCCAAAGTTTCAAGGGTTTCTCTGTAGCTGTTACAGACTTGCTTGACAGATGTTGTCCGTATTCACCACCATCTCATTGGACACATGGCTAGTATGGCAAGTATGGCTAGTATAGCAAGTCCAGTGAGTGGTTATTACACAAAATACTCTATAATATATTTTATATAAATATACAAAATATATTACTCTCCCAATATATTACTGGCTATGTCAAAATACTAGAATTGAAAACATTCAGTAGGAAGGTTCGGACAAAAACAAGAAACGGGCATATCAAATAGGTTAGACTAAATCAGATACTCTTCAGTAAAAAATGTATTGTGTGCTGCTGTTGTAGTTTAAGCCCAGTCTGGCAGCTTGGCAGAGAATCTTGGCCCGCTGACTGACTTCTGCATGCTGTGATGCAAAGAATTTCATCTGCCTTGGGAAACTGCATGGACACTACCCAGAATTAATCAGAAAGGCAAATATAGAGTGAGCCTTGTTGTGTATGGATTGTGTTATAGGACATTGGTAGGAAATGCAGATGCTGCTGCAAAGAGTGGATTATGCTTTATTGAGCTGCATCTCTAAAAGCTTAATGGGCCTTAGTCAGGGTAGACAGACACAATATATATATATATATACAGTGGGTACGGAAAGTATTCAGACCCCCTTAACTTTTTCACTCTTTGTTATATTGCAGCCATTTGCTAAAATCATTTAAGTTCATTTTTTTTCCCCATTAATGTACACACAGCACCCCATATTGACAGAAAAACACAGAATTGTTGACATTTCTGCAGATTTATTAAAAAAGAAAAACTGAAATATCACATGGTCCTAAGTATTCAGACCCTTTGCTTGGTATTTAGTAGAAGCACACTTTTGATCTAATACAGCCATGAGTCTTTTTGGGAAAGATGCAACAAGGTTTTCAAACCTGGATTTGGGGATCCTCTGCCATTCCTCCTTGCAGATCCTCTCCAGTTCTGTCAGGTTGGATGGTAAACGTTGGTGGACAGCCTTTTTTAGGTCTCTCCAGAGATGCTCAATTGGCTTTAAGTCAGGGCTCTGGCTGGGCCATTCAAGAACAGTCACGAAGTTGTTGTGAAGCCACTCCTTCGTTATTTTAGCTGTGTGCTTAGGGTTATTGTCTTGTTGGAAGGTAAACCTTCGGCCCAGTCTGAGGTCCTGAGCACTCTGGAGAAGGTTTTCGTCCAGGATATCCCTGTACTTGGCCGCATTCATCTTTCCCTCAATTGCAACCAGTCGTCCTGTCCCTGCAGCTGAAAAACACCCCCACAGCATGATGCTGCCACCACCATGCTTCACTGTTGGGTCTGTATTGGACAGGTGATGAGCAGTGCCTGGTTTTCTCCACACGTACCGCTTAGAATTAAGGCCAAAAAGTTCTATCTTGGTCTCATCAGACCAGAGAATCTTATTTCTCACCATCTTGGAGTCCTTCAGGTGTTTTTTAGCAAACTCCATGCAGGCTTTCATGTGTCTTGCACTGAGGAGAGGCTTCCGTCGGGCCACTCTGCCATAAAGCCCCGACTGGTGGAGGGCTGCAGTGATGGTTGACTTTCTACAACTTTCTCCCATCTCCCGACTGCATCTCTGGAGCTCAGCCACAGTGATCTTTGGGTTCTTCTTTACCTCTCTCACCAAGGCTCTTCTCCCCCGATAGCTCAGTTTGGTCGGACGGCCAGCTCTAGGAAGGGTTCTGGTCGTCCCAAACATCTTCCATTTAAGGATTATGGAGGCCACTGTGCTCTTAGGAACCTTAAGTGCAGCAGAAATGTTTTTGTAACCTTGGTCAGATCTGTGCCTTGCCACAATTCTGTCTCTGAGCTCTTCAGGCAGTTCCTTTGACCTCATGATTCTCATTTGCTCTGACATGCACTGTGAGCTGTAAGGTCTTATATAGACAGGTGTGTGGCTTTTCTAATCAAGTCCAATCAGTATAATCAAACACAGCTGGACTCAAATGAAGGTATAGAACCATCTCAAGGATGATCAGAAGAAATGGACAGCACCTGAGTTAAATATATGAGTGTCACAGCAAAGGGTCTGAATACTTAGGACCATGTGATATTTCAGTTTTTATTTTTTAATAAATCTGCAAAAATGTCAACAATTCTGTGTTTTTCTGTCAATATGGGGTGCTGTGTGTACATTAATGAGGAAAAAAAATGAACTTAAATGATTTTAGCAAATGGCTGCAATATAACAAAGAGTGAAAAATTTAAGGGGGTCTGAATACTTTCCGTACCCACTGTATATATATATATTTTTTTTTTTTCAAATGTTAGCCATAAAGTCTGTTCAAGGGGTTGTGTTTTTTTTTTTTTTTTTTTTTGACACAACATTGAAAATATGTCTTTCCAAAATAATTCCTGGTGGCCAACTCTTATGAACGTGATATGAAATGTAGACATAATTAAGTCAACCCATTAAACAGACTGTGCATTTATCTCTATCATAGCCTCATTTTCATTTGCAAAAAAATAAATAAATGAATAAATAAATAAATATGGAATCTACCAAGACTAAGGTCTGTTCACACCTTATAAATTACAGAAAACATGTTCCAGCATCTCACTTGCATAAGGGATTCCAAGTGCATCATGGGAATTTTTCAAGCATCTGAATGTTGCCTTTAGTTCTAGACTGTTTTTACAGTTATTGTTTATCTGTGTGCAGAAAGCCAAATTGGGTCCGACCAAAAAAGCCACTACCCCTGTGGATGACAGTGGGTCCAGTTTACCTTCCAGCAGTATAGACAGAGTCAAGCTCACAGACTTTAATTTCTTGGCAGTATTGGGAAAAGGCAGTTTTGGAAAGGTGAGTTTACAACCACTTCCCCATTATTAAGTGTATTACTAATTGCATACATTTACTCACAACCATATGATTGCCTTTTCCTTTCTATACGCAGATTCAGTCATTGGAATATATTCATTTATAATGGTGCATTCACACCAGATGTGAATGAAGCGTTAAGCATGTGTGATTTACATGTTAAGTCAATGCAAATTGAGCGAAACGCTTCATTCGCCCGAATCACGTTTGACGCGTGTAACTGCGTTTTTCAGTTGAAAAATCTGAACTTTGGTGAATATTCGCGCCATGTTAACCAATCAGGAGCTTGCTCTAATAATGACGTGATTACGACGTAGTGAGCGGAGGCAGAAATCCAAAACAACAATGGACAATCATCAATCAACGTCGCTGTACAATACATCTTTTATAGAAACAGGAATAAAAAGGATCTTGCTTGGAAGAAAGTGAGTGAGGAGGTCGTACAATTGTAAAAAAAAAAAAAAATGCTCTTTACTCTTTACTTTACTAATTTGAGCTATATATATATATATATATGAATGAAGCAAAATAGCGTGATTTATTCATGCAAGTCGCGTCTGGTGTGAATGCCCCGTAAGGCTATTTACTTGTTCAATTTTATGAAGTAAGGTGCATATAGACCTTTTATGTCCCAGGATATTGTGCTTATGACTGTTCCTAAGTTTGGTCTACAATAGGTACAAATGCGTTTAATTTCCCTGTGATTTTTTTTTTTTTTTTTTTTTTCATTACCAATATATATTTAACCACTATAACTATATACCTGCATTTCTTTGTTTATTTGTTTATTTATTTATTTCCTATATATGTATGTAATAATTTGTACTGCGAGATATTAGATGCTGACCTTCTTGGCCTGCTCTTTCTGAATAAAGGCTCAATTAAAAAAATTAAAAACAAAATGATTAATGACAAACAAAACAAAACGAAACAAAAAAAACGCTTTTTCTTTTTCAGTGAAAATGGTTTGGTATCATAAGTTTGCCAATGGCCCTTACTGGCAGTTTGAGCTTTTGTTATCTCCATACTCAGGTGATGCTTGCTGAGATGAAGTCTACTGATGAACTTTATGCTATAAAGATCCTGAAGAAGGATGTGGTCATCCAGGATGATGATGTTGAATGCACCATGGTGGAGAAACGAGTTCTAGCTCAGCAGGACAAACCTCCATTCCTCACACATCTCCACTCCTGCTTTCAGACTGTGGTGAGGAACTTTCTCCTTGAATTATTATTTATGCATGGGTGGACACTTTTATTTAAACCAATTTATATTGCATTCAAACAGAAGCCTCTGTTAACCAGTCATTTTGTCTGTGGGCTAAATGGTAATCCCACTAATGGCACTCACATATTAAACATCCGCCTTTCAGATGTTCTTAGAAGGATTGAATACTCACAAAAATCCTTCATTGTTTTTGTTTGTTTGAGTTTGGCAACTGAAATACACATTTACAGTGATCCCAAAAGGTATTTAGACACAAGCCATCCTAAAATTGTATGAATATCTTTGCATTAGCCAACTAAACTAAATATGTACTATATAACTATATATATTTGGTTTGGTAAGTTGAACATATAGTTCAGAATGATTTAAAAAATAAAAATGTATATTTTAAAAACAACCAACAGGAATTAACACACATGTACATTATTTTATTTAAAGCTGCTGTCCAAAACTTTTTTGTTCAAAATTAGAAGAAAAAAAAACATAATGAGCGAGTACATCATAAATCCATTTTCCAAACCGTGTTTTTGTCTTATAATGAATCAATATGGTACACCTATAATAAGTGTTTATATTCTGATTATTTTAGACTGGTTTGGGTCTTACCACTGCGGAATAGCACAATACCTGCCTGACTCATCATAGACATAAAAAGAGAGAAGTAGCTCTGGCTACAGTGTTCTTCCGCAGACGCATACAGTTTATTACCACTAGAGCGTCAAAAGTTACAGACTGCAGCTTTCATATAGTTTTAGTATCTTAAAACTCTCTTCCAATCTGTGCAGCATTTTATGTGGGGGATTTTGTGTTTTCATGAGTACAAATATGTAAAGACCTAGAAAAAGCACATACTTAATACAGTAATGCAACATACTGTATATTAAAAATACAAACAGGAAATATATACTATAGGGAACATACATTTAAAATAGCAGTTGGACTTTTTAGAAATCTGTGGTTCTGTTTTTTGTTGTTATAGTTGTTGTTGTTTTCTCATATTTGAAATGGTTTCCATAAATGTTTACAACATCAGCATTACAAAACAATACAAACACTTTTTTGTGGTATTCCCAATTTGTGAATGTAATACTTGGTTAAAATAGTTATGAGGTTTAATATGTATTTATTTCAATATAGTCACATTTAATTAAAAAAAAATAAAAATAGACAGGGCGAATGAGAGGGATCCATTTATTTTAATGAAACAACTACAATTCAAGCCACCAATATCATAAACAAGTGAAAAGCACAAAATCAAAACACCTAGGTAACAGTCCATTAGAAATCAAACAAAAACTCAATACTTAGGCAATAGTGACATCTGATGGTGAGGTGATGGTACAGACTGTTATTATGAAAGAAATGAAAGAGACATAGAGCAGATCTACTCTAGAGATGCTTTGCATCCACATCCAACCATAAAAAAGTACTAAAGTTGTTAACATTCAGACACACAAACACAAACACAAACACACACACACACACACACACACACACACACACACACAAATGTTAACTTATTCAGCCACCTAATGTGACCTAAGAAAGATATAACTTGACATTAGATTAATGGCTGCAATCCACTACACAACTTTTGCCCAGATTTTTGCTACAATTAGCACTCTGGAGAAGGTGATGCTAGTTGTAGAAAGTCAACAGATTCAATCTGTAGTCTTTGGTTAGTCGAAGTTTATAGATTTCACAAAAATTGTGTAGTGTTGTGTAAATGTGACCATTTTTAGTGTGTGATGCCCAGTTTTTTTTTTCTTTCTTTCTTTCTTTTTCCCTGTAACCATTTACAAAGTTAGCAAGTGTGTGATGCAAAGTGTTTTGAAATTTGTTCACATTTTAAAAGTTGTGGTTTGTATTCCAGCCTTAGGTGGCAAAAAAATCTATTATATAACAACAGATGTGCCTTTTTTGACTGTATTATTTACCATTCATAAAATGATTGCAATATAATGTAAGAAATGAGTAATTAGTAGCTTGATTTATGATCAATTATTGATTGTCAATTCCAGAAAATTTGATAATGGAACTTAATTTAGACAAAGCCTTTCAGACAAGGACAACGTAAAAGTTTGTCTTAACAGTTTCAAATATATGTAGTTGTTTTTGATGTTTTTTGGGTTTTTTTTTTTCATAGGATCGTCTATATTTTGTGATGGAGTATGTTAATGGTGGTGATCTTATGTACCACATCCAGCAAGTGGGCAAATTTAAGGAGCCACAGGCAGTGTAAGCAACTCTATTATTGTATTTATACATGTGTATACCAAATCTAGATTTCTTGGTTTGAGCTTTAAGCATACAGCACTTTGTGTGTTTGTAGACTAAGGAGAATTTATGAGAAAGAATCTGCTTGTTGTTGCAGGTTCTATGCTGCAGAGATTGCTGTTGGGCTCTTTTTCTTGCACAAGAAAGGAATCATATACAGGTAAACACGTAAAATACACACTCAAATCCACATTCAAATATTTCTGTCAATAGTTTCAAAGTGTAAGCTAGTTGGCTGTAATCAGCAGACTGACTGCAGTCATTTAGAAGCCAATAATTGGCACTTATGTCACTAGGGTAAAAAAAGGGCATGCAGCTTTTATCTGTCTGTCTGTCTGCCATTCAAATGGTCAGTTAGGTCCTTAGCCTTAAGAAAATGTTAAATGTCAACCTCAAGATGTTCTGTTTATCTTCAGTTTTATTTCTTTTTTATATTTCTCATGCATTAAAGAAAAAAAAATCTTTCATTTGGAACTCCTTGAAAAAAAAAAAAAAAAAGGTCATGGTACAGTATTTGTGAAATGTGTCAAATATTGCCTTGACTCCTATTAAATAACATTAAAAAAAACAAATCGCTATTTAGCTCAACCTTCAGCCAGGAATTCACTTAAATCTGACTCTCTCTATAGGAGAGCTAAACCTAGTTATTTGGCTTGTTTTTCTTTGAGCGACTAAATTGGCCTAGGGAAATAGAGCAAACAGATGAACTGACGTCAGCAGGAATGAAAGAGACAGAGACCTTGTTTTGTTTTGTTTTGTTTTTTTTGGAGGGGGTGGGGTTGCGCATTACTCCACAGTGCATTTGCTTTTACATTAACTGAAATGAACTACATTTTAATTGTGCTTATGTGCTGGGGGAAAAAAGAGATTCATATATATATATATATATATATAATATTATAAACATTTAAACAGCAAGACAAACATCTTTTCTTTTTGTCTGTAACTCCAATTTCCTGATTTCAGTAACACCCTGTCTATGGTAATTTACTGCAGTGTTATTTTTTATCTTTTTTTTAGGGATCTGAAATTAGATAATGTCATGCTGGATGCAGAGGGTCATATTAAGATTGCAGACTTTGGTATGTGCAAGGAGAACATTGTGGAGGGTGTGACCACCCGTACATTTTGTGGAACACCAGACTACATTGCTCCAGAGGTGAGTGACGGAGCATGTTTCCTGCGGGCAGTACCAGTCCTGCCAGATTCACAGTGTTTAGGACTTAAACCAATGGGTTCCTGAACCTGTGGGTTGCATAATTGTGGTTTGTTTCATTGTTGATTGAATCTGTATAAACAAAAACTGATTAAGGTTTTGCCTCGCTTATAGATTCCTGTGTGCGCATTTTAATTTGATTTCAAACCATTTTCAAGCGCAAGACAAGAATAAGTTCAATTCGGCACTCACATTGTGCGCTGTTTTCTTTGCGCACAGAGAGTCACCTCTCATATAGTGTGCAATGCTGAATTGAGTTCTTGTACACATCTTTTTGCGCTTGAACGCACAAATACACACAATTATGTCAAAATTATGTAAACACAGTGACAGTTATATTTTAAGTGAACGTAAACAGTTGAGAAAGAAAACATCTTGTCTTTAATAATGTTTAAGATTTATATTAGTTAGTCCAGTTGTTTTTGCTGTGGTATTTCTGTTAAAATAGGAAAATGTTATTGTTCTTTAGGATGCTTAATTTTTGTAGGCTGCTGATTTTTGTTAATGGAAATCAGCTGCAACAAAATGTTTTGCCAAAAGAAACAGAATAAATATGTTTCACTTATGTCACATAAGCTCTTTTATGCAATACAAGTTTTCTGTGGCACTTCCACACTACATATTGATGACCTTTATCTGCTTTGACATCCTCAGACACATAGTCACAATATCTTTCACTCTCTGTACCTTTTTTTTTTTTTTTCTACCCCACATACTCAGACCATAGTAGCATGACATGACAGTAGGAGGCAGAGTTGTCTCCTAAAGCAAATCTTTAAAAAGTCATCTGTAAAGGCAGCCACAAGGAGTTTTTTAACATCACATTTCTCCACACACACAAAAGCAGACCCTTGGTATCTCTGTTCTACTAAACAAACCCTCCCACTTAACCAGCCTGTTCACACCAAGACGATTGTTAGGTGCAAAAATTTAGTGCAGTTAACATATTAAATGAACGTCAGTTAAGGCCAGTTCACTCCAAGGACAATAACTATACAGATAAAGATAAAGTTTTAAAAATCGTTATAAATGTAAAAGAATAGCAGAGTCTACACCACAACTATGACGATAGCAGCACAGAGGAACTATAGCGTTGGAATCACTTTGTAAACTTTTTTTTTTTTTTTTTTCAGCTGATAAATGATAAAAACATTGACAGCCAGAATCCATAATCCATCCTGCTGTAAAGAGCTCTAACATTTAATGTGGCAGAAAACAAAACTGCCGCACATGCTTAGAATAAACAAAATGATATTATGTGTTGGCGTGGATGCAAATATAGTATAGTTATCTTCATAGTTATCATTCTTGGTGTAAAATGGACCTTTCAAGTTGTCTGTTCAGATTGACACATTTGCATACCCTCAATGCAACAGAATTTTTTTTTTTCAATTGCTTTACAAATAACTGGCCAGGCAGTTCTAATCGCACTTTTATCCACTTGTCCGTAAATACTGCTGTTGCTGTCAGGGTTCTGTTTAGTTTCATTGCGGTTTTGTTCGTATGCTTAGATTTCTTGTGTATCCTTTAGCGTTTACCTTACCCTAGTTTCCTTGGTTATTCATTAGTTAATCATTTTGTTCAGCTGTTTCCTGTTTGGTTCCCTCATTTACTCTGTGTATAAATGTTCCCTGTTTTGTTCAGTTCTTTGCCGGTCATCGTGTGGATTATTTGAGTTTAATGTTCGTTGCTGTTTTCTGAGTATTGTAGTTGTCTTTTTTTGAGATTTCCTGTTTTAAGCTTCTTTGGATTGTAGACCTGTGACAGTTACATACAGTAAAAATGTTTCTTTTTCTTTCTAAGCAACAGTAAATTGTAGAGGAAAAATCTGGATCTGGCTCTCTTGAAAACATTCAAATGTAGTTTCACTGTTTTTTCTCCATGAGAAGCAGAAATGGAAAGATGTGCTGCCCTTGTTTGTTTGTTTGTTTTTATTGCACCATTTTGAACAATAAAAACATAAAAGCAGTTATGAAAATAAAAAAAAAGTCATAGCAAATCAAATACTAACACAAACATAAGTTAATTAGTTTTTTCTATTAATAAAAAAATGCTGAACATTTGCGTTGGTGTGAACCATGTAGTCCATGTAGGAGTGGCTGTGAAATGGCTGTCTGTATGGTAAACTCCTTTACCATTTACCATTAAAAAATTAAGTTGTAGCAATGCAACTTTTACAGTCATAATATTTTGAATATTGTGAATAAATGATGAGAATAAAGTCATTAGCAATTCAGTAGCTGTAAACTTTATTTATCGTTATTAGTGTGATTTTGTGTGAAAACCCTGTCGTATATGAAAAAATGTGTTAGTAAACGTTAGTTAGTACACACCATAAGTTTAGAGTCATTTCTGCTGGAATAAACATAAAACAGGGAGTTCTACTTTTGTAGCTATAAAAAAAAAAAATGTGTGCGTGTCTTTGTGTGTATGTTAGTGACTGTTTGTCCTCCACCCTTTTTTTCAGAACATTACTCTCTCTCTCTCTTTTTCTGTCTCTTTCTCTGACCTACATATAATGCAGGGCATGTTATCTGGGAACATGTATCTGCATGTTAACTTGAGTGTAAAGGTTGTCAAAGGTAGAACAGCAGTAACACATGGCTAACCGTACATTTGTAGCTTTTTTTTTTTTTTTTGTATCTTTGTATCTATTGTTTTTAAAATAAGCTAATTACAATGTGGCTTGTTTCTCGAAAATATATGACCAAAATATTATGGTAATACTTTACAATAAAGTCTAATTTGTTAACAGTAGCTAATGCATTAGCTAACATATTTCTTATAGCATTTATTAATCTTTGTCAGTGTTAGTTAATAAAAATGTGATTGTTCCTTTTTTTATTCATGTTAATTCAAAGTGCCTTAACTAATGTTAACTAATACTACTTTGATTGTATTAGTGAATGTTAAAATTAACTTTTTTTATTAAATTAAAATTTAACCAGCATTTATTAATCTTAGTTCATGTTAACTAATATAGTTAACTAATAACCTATATAATAAATGAGTCTTTAGTGTTAAGAGGAAGGAATGTGTGGAGCTTAAATCCATTTTCTGACCTGAGCCTCTCTAATAACACATAAAACTGTTTACTTTTATCACTCACTTGGGAACATAGTGTCAAAACAAAGAAATTACAAAGAAATTACGTTTTCCTCTATTATTCTGTCACTTGCTTCATGAGTTTGGTTAATAATTGAGCTGAGAGATCAGTAGATGTTTATTTTTCACCCCACTGATTATTTAGTGTGAAATTGATATTTTCTGAGTGCATCTCAATCAGCCTGTGTTAATATAGGATGTGTACTTTATGGTTATGATTTATTTATTATGTGTGTTTGTGTGTGGTGGTTCTCTTTATTTTGAAATATAAGATTCAACATCTAAAGCCACAAACAAAACCTTGGGCGTCTACAGCCATGATCTAGAACTGTCACATAGTGTTAGTGTGATGCCACATACAAACATGCACACACTGAATGTGCTGAACTACATCATCCAAGAAAGCTGACTGGAAGTTGTATAAGCTGTGTGAAATTCTGGGATATGAGAAAAGGTGTGTGTTTTCATTATTGATAATTTACTTATACACATGCTCTACCATGACCGCATCCACCCAAGTTCACTTGCAATTTTGCTAAGTTTTGTTTTTTATCCAGGTGCCCTTTCACCTTTCATGGTTAAAAAATTTTACCCCTTGTAACAGTTTTTCCTCTTATATCAAGAGTTAGTGCAGTGTTGTGAAACATTAAGTACATACTATGGTGATATACCAAGGTTATATAACTTAACAAATACAATTTTTTATTATTTATTTATTTTATTTTTTTCAACTAGAATGTCTTATCTTATAGTTTTGCTGGTGAATTAATTTGGTTTTTGGGGTGTTTAAATATTTTGAATGGGTCACAAGTCAAAGAATACAATTTATTTTAAGTGGAGGTGTTCTTCCAGATTCTGGGAAGGGGAAGATGGGAAAAGTGATTTTCTGAAACAGTAGTGTGATATTTCACATTTAGCACATTGTGTTGATAGTATGTTGATCTTTAATATTAATATATATTGTTTTGTTTGTTTTTTGTTTGTTTTTTAGATAATAGCGTATCAGCCGTATGGCCGTTCTGTGGACTGGTGGGCTTATGGAGTCCTGCTGTACGAGATGCTGGCGGGACAAGTGAGTTCACAAGTGTATAACCATCAAATCCTACATTGACAAAGTTACTTATAACTGTCTTATACTATAGTTTTTAGCTCTGTTGTGATATAGTCTATGGAAGTCTATGTGTTTGGATAGTTAACAGAATATAACAGAAATAATTAAAATGTTGTTGTCTGGCATGTATAATATTGACACCAGCTACTGTAATCAGAGAGGAGCTCTGGGTAAAATTTATTTATTCACATGCACAGTCTGTTTTTAGAGAATCCATTTCATTAAGTCAAAGATAGCTCAACATAATACAGTATACATCTAAGGCTCTTAATTGTATTATTCTCTATTATTAGTGCAGGTATCCAATATAAAGTTCCAATATAAAGTAAGATCTGTTAGTCACTTCAATGTGGTGTCAAATACTGACACTAGGGGTCCCACTTGGGAGCCCAAACAACAAACTTCTGAAGTGCCCTCTCATTGAAGACGGCACTCACTTCCATCAAGAGGGTAGGGGACCTGTAGCAAAACATGCCTTGAGTTTGGACCGGCATACTCTTATGTAATCCTGACACCCTGACCGGGCTGGGGCAGACCCAGCCTTATCGTTGCTGTGTCCACTATGCACCCTGTGTATTTACTTGGACCGCACACAGAGCTTTAGAGACTCCGAGCAGCTCTTTGTCTGTTTTGGGTGAAGAAGGGGAAGGCTGTCTCCAAAAAGATGTAGGCCCACTGAATGTGGATTCTGTTGCCTAGACATATCAGGCACAGGGGAACATGCAGTTCGAGCACACTCCACAAGTTGCATCCTCATGGGCTTTAGCCAACAGCGTCTCCCTAACAGACATCTGCAGAGCGGCAGGCTGGGCAACACCTGATACCTTTGCGAAATTCTACAATCTCAGGGTTGAGCCAGTTGACCCTGTGGTGATAATGTGCGCTTTTTGTCCATGTGAGTTCCCGAGTCCTGCACACCCAGGATATATTACTTTTTATACTTTTCACTCCCTGCGGCAGTCGAATTCGGTGGACGAATTTGATGCCAGGCCCAGTACTCGTGATGCATAACCTTTCAGTCAGCTTGTATACTGGAGCTAGGTCCCCATATGTAGTGATTCCCTGATGGTAATCCCATATGATGTGTTGTCCATGATATGGTTTCCATTATGGTAAACCAGTATCTTTCCCTATGCAGAGCCCGTCTCTGCCGCTAGTCATTGCATTTGTAGTAGTTCCCAGCTTTTTACGTAGGACCTACCGCAAGGACTTTTTTCCATGAATAGTACTTCTCGGGTGTAAATCATTGTGATGTATTCTTCACATACTAACCTCCCCTTTGGGTAAGATGTGGTGTTCTTTGTAGTGTTCATTCTCCCATCCTCAATGCTCTGGCCTACATCAGCTGTAGATTAAAAAATGAAGAACAGAAAAGATCAAGGAAGTCCGGATGAAGCAACCTATTCCCATTATAAGTACCGTCCGTTTGGTCCCTGAGTGATACAAAGGATGTGGGACGCTGGGTAGGTTACAATGTTGCAAGTGCACTTGTTACCCGGCACACAGTGGTTTGCCGACATATGCATTGGCAGAACCTCGTAACTCAGCTCAGCAGTTGTGCCATTTTCCATAGGGACCCCTAATGTCAGCATTCAACACCATGTCAAAGTGACTGACAGGTAACGTCGAAGTGATAGGAAATGTCTCTGTTACTGTTGTAACCTCCGTTCTCTGATGGAGGGAATGAGACGTGGTGTCACCCCTAGTGTCAGCATTTGACACCACGTCTCATTCCCTCCATCAGAGAACGGAAGTTACAGCAGTAACTGGGATGGTGTCCTTTATTTATAATTTTTATATTATTATTATTATTATTAGGTGAATTTGTTTAGTGTCTATTGAGCATGTTTTTTCTCCTCCACTCCCAATGCTTTGATTTGGTTCTGTTAAAGCTGTTGTCCGTAACTTTTTTTTTTTTTATTAAAAATTATCCAAAATCAATTTTTGAGCGAGTACATATACAGCCAGTGTTCAAAACGGTCTCCTTAACTTAGCCTGATTCACAACAATAAGCTTGTAATAATGTTTTCTAATTCGAGTGGTACTAGTAGGTTTCCACGGAAAATTCAAGCATGCCGCCATTCATCCTTGCGTCATTACATCAACATCTGTTTACATAAAGAACAAGTCCCAGCTAGTAGGCTATGATATATGATGTGAGGATGCTGCAGGTGGCGGATCATTTATAGCCTTTTCTCACAGCAGCTAATAATTAAAAGATTGTATGGTATGACAAATGGACAATTATGGACAGATTAGACTGTACGGAAACTGAAATCTACAGGTAACGCTAATACACACTAAATACATGTAGGCCTGGTTTCACAGACAGGGCTTAGCCTAAGCCAGGATTAGGCCTTAGTTCAATTACGATATTTAAGTAACTTTTATAAACATACATTAGAAAAAACATCACTGGTGTGCATCTTGAGACAAAACAATGGCACAGACATATTTTAAGATATGTCAGTACAATTTGCTTTCAGTTAAAACAGTTGCAAACATGCATCACGTAAAGATAATAACTCCGCAAAATAACTGCAGTTGCAGTTTCAAACAGAGATGGCGACAAAGAGGCAAAACCTACAGACTGCAGCTTTATTGATATAATTATAAAAAAGCACTGTGTACCAATTGGTACCAATTGTCAGTAATGTATCAGATGGTGATATCATGGTACTTCAGTATATACCAAGATACTCTTTCATTTGTATATTCATATACCATGCATTTAAATAGTACTAAAAGGTAAAATAATACCATTGTATTTCCACCTTGTTCAAACACAATGATCTTATCTTGTTTTCCCCATTGTATGTAATGATATTATGCTTTTTTTGTAAGGGTATCTTAAGGTAAATTCTATAATGCCACATTTGAAGAGTGCAATAGTTTAAGAACCCATATTTAATATTACAATATATACTTATTATTAATTTTAATTTGATGTCGATTGTATTTTTTTTCCTTTCTAAGCCTCCATTTGATGGTGAGGATGAAGATGAACTTTTCCAGTCCATTATGGAGCACAACGTCTCTTACCCTAAAGCCATGTCCAAAGAAGCAGTTTCCATCTGCAAAGGGGTGAGTTCTGCCACATAAGCAAAAATGTTCCAGGTTCTAAAGCCCAGCTGAACTTCAGCATGACTTCTTCTTCTTTCTTGACTCCATATTTTCTGTCTTTAATGAGGTTCCTAAAATGTGCCAAAGATTTAGTCTTTTATGGTAAATTAAAGGCATTCAAGACTGAAAGGATGTAATAAAAGAGCCAAAATCCACCAATACATTATTTATCTGTTTTGATGTCTCTATCTTGCATCTTTGCCTCTGAAACAGTTGAAGAGTTCTTAAGAGTTACAGATTTTGCATCCCCAGAACGACGGAAGTATGTGGCTGAGGCCAGAAAGCATAGGTTTAGGAGCTCATTTCATACCTGACCAGAGCTATATATCATACAAATGTGGAGGATATATCTCTGAAGAAGAGAACCGAGTGATTCCCAAAACGAGGTCATCAGGTTCCTATGAATCTAAGATCATTATGATAGAAATATAACATTTGATATCAGCATTTCTTAAATTACATTGAGTGAAAGTTCCTGAAATGTATAGAATTGGAAAAATGTCTCTTGTGTTGTGATAACACTCTTTTTGTGATAATCTTTTAATCACTTATATTAATTGCATCTGCTTAAAGCCCATCAGAAATTCACTGCAGGAGCTGATCCAGTTTAGATAATAATAATAATAATAAAAACACATGAAACCCTGGTTTCGTTTTTAATAATGTCTTATCGTGGTTCAGGGTTTGGTTGCCATGAATGCAGTCTGTTGTTAATAGATTCAACTTCAGTCTGACTAAAAACCAAAACACTTTATTTTACCTTGCCAAATTTTAGAGTCAGAGTGAAACATAATTTCTTCCTTACCTGACCAATGTGGTAAATCAGAAATTAATATTATTTTCAGCATCTTTATTAACTGACATCAACAAAGACATGACAAGATTCCATATTTTGTATTTAATTTTTAGAAATTGCTATTTCCTGAACATCATAACTTTTTTTGTTTTCAATAAGATGGATATTGTCTGTTTTCTCTGAGGTGTTCTTCACTCCTGAGATCACTGCTGTCCCTCACCT
Source organism: Elopichthys bambusa (assembly GCA_037101425.1). Classification (NCBI taxonomy): domain Eukaryota; kingdom Metazoa; phylum Chordata; class Actinopteri; order Cypriniformes; family Xenocyprididae; genus Elopichthys; species Elopichthys bambusa. The sequence continues at coordinate 23,995,744 of CM074440.1, read as the reverse complement.
CTTCCTAATTTTGCATATGTTTGTGTTCATACAAATACAAACCTGTAAGCTACATTCCTGACAAACAAAATAATGTGGCAGTACCATGGTAAAGTGATGGTATCAGGTGGCAGTACCATAATTCTAAATTCATGGACCATGGTATTTGTGACTGTGATAACTTTATATGGCCACTCGCTTTAATGTTAACCTAGAAAAACAGCTAACATGGAGGCGCCGGTGCAATCACTTGCACTTAAAATACTTCGTCATTTTGGTCATACAGATAAGAGTAATACATCTTTTGAATCTGTGCGCTTTCTGCCATCTCACTCTGTGAACTTGAGTGTGGTGAACTGAAACTCCGTGTAAACTTGCCTCACAGACATGAAAAAATATATCTATAGAAAGTGAAATGTCTACTTTTAAATGAACCAATTCAAATGGAAAACAAATATTCTCGGGTAACGTAATCTTTATGAAATGTGCATATAGGTGCATGCACTACTGCGGAGATGATGAGACAGCATCATCAACTTCATCACTGCAGCCAAAAATACAGAAAACAATAATTTATCAATTAATTATTCAAATGTTTTCCCCGACGCATTCATAATCATTACTTCTGCCAGTGTGCTGTGGCAAGCTTTATGTGTGCACTTAAGCGCTGATTAGGCTATGTAGGCATTAAAGCAGTGGTCTCAAACTCAATTCCTGGAGGGCCAAAGCTCTGCACAGTGTAGCTCCAACTCACACCTGCTTGGAAGTTTCTAGTAATCCTGAAGACCTTGATTAGCTGGATCAGGTATGTTTGATTAGGGTTGGAGCAAAACTGTGCAGAGCTGTGGCCCTCCAGGAATTGAGTTTGAGACCACTGCATTAAAGGTTCTTTATTCTGATTTATATGGTTTATTAATAAACGTGCGATTAGTCGACTAATCGCAAAAGAACGACTACTAGTTGACCAGAAAAGCCCTAATTTTTTTAACATATTGAATTTTTCAGTATACTTCAGTGTGCTTTCAAGTATACCATGGTACTTTTTGCTACTTTTATTATAAGATCATCCTGTTAGGTAGAGAAAGAGATGATGGTGCAAGCAGCACACAACACAGCTGATGATCTGCATCATTGCACACTGTCTTACTTTTAAAATGTTCTCTGTTATCTTCTCTTTTTCAGTCAGTGTTAGAGGTTTAAGTTCATCTGTTTTCATTTCTGTGTATTATGAAATTTGTGTGTGTGTTATAAGCTGTGCCACTTACTAATGGATATATAGTGGCTGTCAGAAGCTGACCTAGAAATGCCCAGGACTATAGAGGGAAAATGATTTAGAAATTTACCTGAAATCAATTTTCCTGGCAAATTTAAGTCATCATTTATAATAATAATTTTAGTTGTGAAGGTCATTGCATTGTGTTAGGTCAAGTGTTGAGGTAAGTTACTTTTAAAAGTAATGCATTACAATAGTAAGTTACTACCTAAAAAGGTAACTAACTGCACTACTTAAAGCAATGTGTTATGTTACTTTTGCATTACTTTTTCTTCACTTGGGCTCGGCTTGCTATTTGTTTTTAATAACAAAAAGTTCTGTTTTGAAATGAATAAGCCTCAGGCTGAAGAAAGTGCAAATTCACGCCTGTACAATAGGGGGCGCAGCTAAATAAACCTTTCAACTGTGCTGCCATTCTGCATTGCAGAAGAATACAATGCATGAGAAGAAAGTTAAACACTCTTACTTCAGCAATAAATAAAATCTAAAGTCATTTTTAATTATTAGTGTGGTTGAATTGGATCATCGAAGGTCAACAGCAAAGACACTGGATAATAAAGTGAGATTAAATTCATAAAGTATATATTGTGTAATATTTTGAGTTTGCATTTAACTCTTTTTATTCATTTTGAGCAATACTGAATTTTTTTTTTTTTTTTTTTGGCAAGTGAGATGAGTATGCATGCTGACATTTAATCTAGAACTTCAATAACCATCATGTTTAGACAGCGCACACAACACCTCTGCACTTTACTCCTGATTTCTCTCAACATGAGGACAGGAGAGGTGTCAGTAAATAAATGGGAAACCAAAGTAACTTGCATTACCTTTTTGAAAAAGTAACGCAGATATTTTGTTGTAAATTTAAAAGTAATGTGTAACTTTACTAGTTACTTGAAAAAAAGTAATCGGATTACTTGTAATGCATTACCCCCAACACTGGTTAGGTCTATGAAATATTCAGTCTGGATGGAGCAGTTTCTCTTTCAAAACAAAGGCGTAGCTTGATGACGCAGAGATTGAGTGCGGAATCATGGGAGTTGTCGTCTTCACCTCACAGCCGGTGGAAAAGAATCCAACGGGGCAGAAATCATATTCTTGGATGAGATTATTAACATTACTTTAGTATGAAGCAGAGCAGGGCTGAGTGCAGTGGGAGTGGAACGAGGCCACTGGAGCATTTGCTAATGAGAGACGAGTGCAAAACACGGCTCGAGTGCAGCGGAACTTTTATTATGCCATAGTCGCCGCTTCCACTTCTTCCGGTCAAGCGTATGTGGGGTATTGCAGTGCTGTTTTATTATATTAGATACATTTAAGTGTGTTGAAAATCATGTTATAACGTTACTCTGTGTGTTCACTTGTTAAAGAGTCTTTGGTGTTTCCATTTTTTCTACAAAATAAAACCGCAAATCGAGGGTAATGTGGATATGACGTCACTGATAGGTGACGCAATGACAAGGAATAGGACACTAGTTAAAATTGCTTATTTATCTGGATTTAAACATTCTTAGAAACTCGGATAATGTAAGTACACAAGTCAACAAAATATATAACACTGTTCTAGTGTTTTTTGGATATTTTAATCCAGAAATCTTACATGTTGTACCTTTAATTACAAAAATAATAATGCTAATTAATTACTGGAAATACTAATTAAAATTCTAATTACTTGGCATGAAAACTATTAAGAAAGAAAAGGTATTCAAGGCTATACTATAAGCATATGCTAGAAAACATTCAAGGCTATACTATAAACATTGGAGTTTTAAGCCAGCTCTAGCAGCATTCATAATACTGACTCAGGTAGACTCACAGAAGTACAGATATTACTTAGCAGCTTCAGATTGACCATACATAAATAGAAAAAAATGCTGGTTGGATTTTCATTAACACTTATATGTAGTTTCCTGCACCCTTTTGCCACTGTTTTCATGAACTAATTTCTGTTCAAAGAAATAAAAAAGTTAGTAAGGTAGAAACACTTTATATTAGGTGTCTTTAATTGCAATATACTACATAAAAAAAATAAAATAAACTTAGGTACAGTGTACTTATTGTGTTCATGTTGTATTGCAAAACACTTTTGCTGCTATTGAGGTGGGATATGGGAAAAGGTTAGGGACAGGTTTGGTGGCATGGTTAAGTTTAAGGGTGGGTTAAGGGGTAAAGGAACGGGTCAATCATGTAATTATAGATGTAATTAAAGAAATTAATTACAGATGCAATTACAGCAGGTTATATTTTTAAAAAATATAATTACTATTTAAAACACGTATGTACACAATAAGTGCATTTGTATCAAATGTTTAATTCAAATCTTAGTACATAGTAGTTAAAAACACTTCAAATAAAGTAGGACTAAAAAAATTGCATATTTTCTCTCTGCACCTCTCTGTCCCTTACCTCCACCCATTTTCCCCATTATGACCAGAGAGATTTATGTGTTCACTTTAAAGTCTGAGATTTTCTGATGAATGTGTAACAGTTGTCCCTCTGGCCTCTCCTATCAGCAGGACAGATCTACCATGACCACAGAGAATGAACATATTAATTTGAGTATGTCTTGAAGGTAGCTAGCTGTTAGTGTTGTTCTTATATTCTGTATGCAGGATTTTACTCAACTTTTTATTTATTTGCCTTTATCCATAATAAAATTAAAATTAACTCATGTAATTCTAATTTTAAAAGTTGTAGTACAAGTCCAGTTTTTTTTTTTTTTTTTTTTTTTGGGGACAGTTGTTTCATAAACAGTAATTTTACATTTTTATGTAATTTAGTTTGTTTAAAATGAGACCAGTCTTCTTGTCCCTGTCTTGTGTGAACTGTGTGCTGCAAATCAAATGCTCTACAGCACCAGCAGAACCTGATCAAATTCAAGCTATACATTCAGTTCATTCAGGGCTGTCCTTGTGATCATGACAAGAGACATATGCATAAATATCCCAATAACCCAAAAATAAAATGGCCCAATTGGCAAATCAGTAAATATTAGACAGAACACATGATGGGTAAATTTAACCCTGCTAGTTGAGTTAAATATTTCAACCCAGAGAAAAAGAACTTCTGTTTGAGTAATTTATTGGATATTCTGAGTTACTTTCGTAGTTTATATTCAAACTTCAATGATCATTATTCACTTATTGACTCAAGCAGGGTGTCACATCTGTTTTTGGTTTGGTTTAGTTTCATGTTCATGTTTTCTTGTCTTTTATTTTGAAATTTGTCATAGTCATGTTTCTTGTTCATGTCATGTAATTCCTTGTTCCCCTTGTGTGATCCTGTCATGTGTTTCCTTAATACATGTGTTTCATATTTCTCTGTCATGTATTGTTTGTATAACCTGCTGTTGGGGAGTTTGTGAAGTCTGTGAATGTTCAAATCAGGTATATTGTCAAGTTCAATTCTCATGTCCATGTCATTTTCTAGTTTTGTTATTATGTTTATCAATACAACTGCAATTGGATTCAGCTCGGCTCACCTTAATAGGGCCCTGTGAAATCCATTTTATTTTTTCCCAAATTCCGTTTTATTTTTTTCCCAAATTTAGTTTCTGTTTTGGACTCCATTTTAATGGTTAAATTAAATTTTAGTAATCAAAAAGTCTAATTAATGTCTAATTAAATAATGAAACTTATCCAATTTACCAACAATGTTTTAAAAGTTTAACAAAAAAATTGCATGACCCTATGATATATGTTTTATTTTTTTCCCTCAAATTCTGTTTTAACTTTTCTGGATTCCATTTTAATGGTTTAATTACATTTTAATCATCAAAAAGCATGTCTAATTAATTGAATTCTTAAAAACAACAACATTTATTAATTAAAAAATGTATTTTTATGAAATATGTTTTTTCAGAAATTCTGTTGCGTATTTTAATTTAATTTATCTTTTAATCATGAAATTAAACTTTTTTGTCAAACAATGTGTTGCACAACAGAGCTTCACTGTTAAAATTAAAACATGGAAGAAAAACTAAGATTATTCCTTAAAAATAGTTTTAATAATTTATTATGAAATTAATTTATCCAAATTCTACTGTACAACACTGATATGTTTCTGTCAAGTTAAATCGAACATTTATTTAGACGGGTTGCCTAGAGCTTTGAGTTGGTCTGTTTATGATGATAGTTTTCTCAAACGAACTGGTTAATAGCTGATGAAGTGACTTTCAGAGCGGCTCTGGAGATGAATTTTGTGCGTTCATTTTCTCATATAGTGAGGTGACAGAGGATGAAGCGTCGCACGTGCTTCAGTGTGTGTGCGTGCATGCATGCGCAGACTTATTTATTTTGTCAAAGCTGGTTAAAGTTGATCTTTGCATTTTAGTATAATTCATTGACAAACAAGCTCAGCTTTTCTGCATATGTACAATACACATATATTATTTTTATTATTAATTATTTACAGTGACCGGGAGGGGACATGTTCGGTTCATTTAGTTTTGTTGTGGCCACAACATATAAACTTGTGGGAACGTGATAATAAGTCGTGGCCACGAGATCATTTTGTCGAGGTAATGACATCTATTTCTCATGGCCACGAGTTAAATGTGTAAACAACCTGCGTGACCATAGCAACCTGGAATTATTAGAAATGGATAAGACTATAATAATACTTATTTTTAATTATTATATTTATTATTATTTAAATTTTATTTAACAGGGACAATGGACAGTCAATGACTGTCACAGTATTAGCTAGAGATCTAAATTTCATCTGCAGGAGAAAATGAATGCATAACATACCTAAAACATTCATCAACAATAACATGTATTATAATATTCCTCACCTAATAATTAAAACTGCATTCCAAATAATATAATACAAATACAAAAATATTTATAAAGAAGATACACTATGGGTATTGCATCTAAACTAAATAAATAAAGAAAATAAAGAAAACTACCAAAATTATTAAAGTACAAGATGTTCAGTGATCAAGTTTGACTCATCTTTTAACATCTTACACCCCCCAGTCTTACCCACATCTGAAATTGATATGAAATTTTAAGTTGAGCATATTATGGATGTGTGTATTTTATTTTGTTTTGTATTGCAGCTGATGTCAAAACACCCTTCTAAGCGCTTGGGCTGCAGCCAAGATGGAGAGAGAGATATTAGGGAACATGCCTTCTTCCGTCGGATTGACTGGGAACGCCTGGCAAACAGAGAAATACAGCCTCCATTTAAACCTAAAGTGGTAAGACAATCTATGCAGGTCTATACATTTTCAACTTACTATGTGTGTATTAATGCCATACTGATTGATATACTGAAAAAATTAAGAAATCTTTTGCTGTGTTTCAACCACTTTTTTTTTTCTTTTTCTTTTTTGTGGCATTTATTAAATTATTTATGATGATTAAGATACAGGATTATTGAGCGGTGCAGGGATTTAACAGGGATAACAGGGATGTTATTAAATAGTTTACTCTCATTGTTCTTCTGGGGCCCATTCTTCGTACGTGGATTGCTCAGTTATCTGGCTCGGGAGCAGGTTTATTTAATGTACACAGGATTAGATTGCTTCTTTTTAAGCAGAGGTGATACTTAAAGTCTGTCCCAGCCACTATTACTTTCAAGAAAGCCAGCCAAATGCTGCATTGCTAATCACGGTTTTGAGTATCAATATATCTGTCCTTTCCAATGTACACAAGAACGTGCAGTAATCTCAGACAACTTAATCCAGATATTTTAATCAAATCCGCAAATTTGTTTGAAGAACCAAATTAGCAAAAGATCAGTTATCACAACTAGAAGATCTGGCATCTGTCAAATCATCTCAGATGTATTAAGCGAGGTACGAAAAATGATTGAGCAAGTCAAGTTGTTGATTACTGAAAAGACGGTGTAAATATGTGGTCCTGCATGCAAATGTTGGCCTATTCATCTGTCTTGACTGACTAAAAGTTAATAATGAAATAATGATCCTTTTTTATTGGGGTTAAATTCTGAAAGTTACTATCTTTTTTTTTTTTTCATAGTACTGTTAGGACTGTTTTCATAGTATAATTGACTGAAAAAGTTAAACTCAAGTTTATCTAAAACTTGGCCCCTGAACAAAGGTATCATATACAGTGAAAATAAATTTAGCCAAATAGATCCAATTGTGATCTTTGTGACACCCTATATAGTATACAGTGTTTAAGGCTTTATATATAAATAGCAGTATTTTATAATGGATTTGGAGCCAACCAATGTACGAATGGTTTAACTTCTTTATGAAGACTGCAGGACATCCAGCCAGTGATGCATTAAAATGTAATCTAATTTTCATGAATGCATGAGCTAAATTTTCTGCATCAGGAAAAGACAGCATGTCTCATAACTTTTAAACATTCCTAAGTTAGAAGAATGCTGCTCTAGAAACATTTTAAACATATTTTTTAAAAGACAAATTGCTCCTTAACTGTACAAGATGATTTAACAGTACATCCATTAGGTGACAAAGGTTCAGGTGTTATGGGATGGCATGTTGGTGCCTGTATATTTTACAACTTATAACTGTATATTTCATAAGTAATATAAAGTTAATATAGCAGTATACTTGAACTACCAGAATTGGCTGATAACCACTATAATAATACAGGCGGTAAATCTGTAAGCCACATGATTGTGTTCATTGGGCTCATTATGTATAGATGTTGACACAGGGTCATACACATAAATAAAAAACACCATCAGGGTAACACACCTGACACTTAAATAATACAATAAACGTAAAATAACACATCCTCATGTACAAAAATAAGAATAAACAAAATTATTTCTATAAAATATAATCATATGTGATGTGTCATGCAGAGACTTCTGGGAAACTGTTTTTCCCTGTAAATTATACAATAATTCATAGTTTTAACTAGCAAAAATCATAAATTGACAGTATTTTACAATGAAATTACAGTGAATAATACCATATGGTAAAGGTAACTTGCAGTTAACCAATTAACAGGTTTTTACTGTAGCATTTTTTCTGTAAAAATTACAAACAAAAAAAAATTACAGTGATCAACCTTACTGAAATCAAATCTAGTCTTTCTGTAATCTATAAAACTCATATAGAATGGCAACACTGGCAGCACAAAGAACACTGATAACCACTCTGACACTAATGTGTAATTTCTGTGCCCTCTGATATTTGTTCTGATAATTCTAGCTCCCTTTCAAGGGAACTTGCGCTGCGTCGAACCCGTTTGGAAACGCCTCTGTGTGATTGCGTCGTAAAGCACGTATGAAATCAGTCCAATAGAGTGACAGAACGTCATAGGCGGGTGACGTCACTGACTAGAAAACTATAAAGCCTACCCATAAACCCATTCGTTCAGCTTCTGTGCCTTCAGCAAGCGCTACTTGTGAAATCATTTGTCCTATTTATTGTTGTCTGTCCTATATATATATATACATATATAAGAGATATAATGGCGAGAGAACAACAGTTCAGGAAGTGTGTTCATCCCTGCCCTTGTTTCATCGAGGGTGGGGATACACACCCAATGTGTGTTGTTTGTTTGGAAGTGCAGCATGCCCAGGCAGCTCTCAAGGAGGCTGCCTGCAAGCACTATGAGCTTCTCCCGCTGAGAACGCTGCGCTCCCGCCGAGCCCTCTTCGAATAGGGCTTGCGTTCCTCGCGGCTCGGGTCCCGCTTCTGCCAAGGCAAAGCAGCATGGGGTTCGCAAATGGATTTGACAGAGGGGTTTGAGACAGGTGCTGCCCTATCTCAGCCTTCACCTGTCAGATCCAATGTGTCAATTTGGAGTCAGGAAGCACGCGTTGCGGTTTCTTCCGCTCCGGTTGATGCAGTTACATTAATGGCATCCAGTTCTGAGGAACTGGATGTTGTTAGTGTAACAACAGGAGATACTGAAGACTCGCCACTTCAGTCTCCCGCTAGTGAGGAGCTTATGGAGGTGTTGACTCGTGCTGTGGCTAAATTAAACATTGTTTGGCCGGCCGAGAAACAAGAGCTGCAGGTTAAAAGCAAACTAGATGAACGCTTTCTCTCATCTAGATCAGTTCAACCTCCACGTCGGGGCTTACAGTTTTTTCCCGACCTCCACACTGAGGTGTCGAGGTCGTGGAAGAGACTGGTTTCTTATCGTGTTTATACCCCACAAACGTCCACTTATAGTAATGTGCTGGGTAAGAAGAAACATGGTTATGGGGCGATGCCAAAGGTGGAAGAGACGCCCGCGAGCCATCTCTCCCCTCAGTCAGCATCATCCCTTAAAGCCTTGATGTTGCTTACCAAGCCCCTAAAAGCTACATCTGCGCTGTTGGGCAAAGCGTACTCGGCTGCAGGTCAGGCTGCGGCATGCTTGCATACTATGTCCATCTTGCAAGCATACCAAGCCGACCTGCTCAGAGACCTGGGTGAAAGTGAAGAGGTGGGGGCGGATGTCATCCAGGAGTTGCATCAGTCAGCTGACTTAGCTCTCCATGCCACCAAGGAGACGGCCAATTCCATCGGTCGATCTATGGCAGCCCTGGTGGCCACGGAGAGACATCTATGGCTGAATCTCTCTGAGATAAAAGACAAAGATAAATTGTTTCTCCTGGATGCTCCGTTCAGTCCTTCTGGCCTCTTTGGTGACGCCATCACATCAGTCAGTCAGTCGGCTCTGCAGCAGTTTCTTCCCCGCCGAACCCAGGCCTCTGTGGCTGCTGGGCGGGAGCAGCCGAAACCGAGTACAAGCTCCTCACACAGGCAACAGCAGAAGCAGAGCATTGCTACCCGTACTTCCCCTCCGAGGAGCTGGGAGGCGGGGCAACGCTCGCAGGTGAAGTCCTCGAAGGGCAAGACAAATCTGAGGACCGCCATTGCTGCTAAGAGGGCTTCATGTCAGGATCCTGAGGGTGGTCCCCTCCGGTGCCCTCAGGGGGGCGCTTTGCCAACCCCGCCGCAATGCTGGACGCAGTAGTTTCCTGCGAGTCACCTGAGGGTGGCTCACACTCTCTGGTGCAGCCAAGACAGTTGTTTCCTGCTGGTGTGCCGCATCAGGACACTGTGCTGGCTGCCCAAAACACACCAGAGGCCAGCCTCGAGAGGCTAGTTTCCTTAGTAGATTCTCTGACAGAATGGAAACGTCTGTCAAACGTATCTCAGTGGGTCCTGCAAACTATAGAAAAGGGGTATGCTATTCAGTTCAGAACACAGCCACCCCGATTCAACGGGGTCCTACCCACAGTGGTGGGCCCCGAGCAGACTCCGGTGTTGGCGCAGGAAGTAGAGACTCTGCTGCGAAAGGAAGCTATAGAAAGGGTCCCTCCTCCCAGCAGGGAATCAGGATTTTACAGCCGGTACTTCATTGTTCCAAAAGAAGATGGAGGGTTGCATCCTATTTTAGATTTATGTCAGTTAAATCGCACTGTAGCAAAGCTCAAGTTCAAGATGCTCACAGTCAAACATATCGTGTCACAAATCAGGTCCGAGGACTGGTTTGTCATGATAGATCTCGCCGAGGGGGAATCCTTTTTGTGTGATCAGGGTCATGCAGCTATGCCTTCGTGCCCTAGTCATATGGAAACAACCTTGGTTTCTGTCCCAGGGACCTGTGTTGGGAGCTCTCGGTCACCGCGTCACGCTAACGACAGATGCATCCCTCACGGGCTGGGGGGCGATCATGAGTGGTCGCTCTGCTCGGGGTCTATGGCAGGACCATCATCTCTCCTGGCACATAAATTTTAGGCCTTGAAGGGGCCATCATGTACTTGTTCGCTCAGACAACACATCGGTGGTCTCGTACATAAATCATTAGGGGGGTCTGAGGTCGCACCCGTTATACAGACTGGCTCATCGGATCCTCCTTTGGACCCAGGGGAAGCTGCTCTCAATTAAGGCAGTTTACATCCCAGGGTATTTCAATTTGGGAGCAGACATCCTGTCGAGGCAGAGGCCCGGGGAATGGAGACTTCACCCCGAGGTGGTGAAGCTCCTATGGGAGAACTTCGGCCGAGCCGAAGTGGATCTGTTTGTGTCTCAAGTGACGACTCACTGTCAATTATGGTTCTCCATGATAAACCCAGCACCTCTGGGGCTGGACGCTATGGTGCAGCCGTGGCCGAGGCTATGTCTGTACGCATTTCCCCCGATTGCGCTGCTTCCGGGAGTTCTGTAGAGTTCGCCAGGATGGGGTCCGTCTCCTGCTAGTAGCCTCGTTTTGGCCGGCCCGAGTATGGTTCTCGGACCTGATTTCTTGCTAGACGTGAGTTTCTATGAGCTGGACCTCGGCTCCACTCCAGGGGCGCAGGTGCTCTCGTCTTAGTGTGCGCTTCGGTTTCACACGGACGTTCACTTGCTCTTATGGCGACGTAGGCATTTTCGTTCCCAAAGTGTTCAACGCAGCGCGAGTTCCCTTGAAAGGGAACGTCTTGGTTACGTATGCAACCTTAGTTCCCTGAATAGGGAACGAGACCTGCAATACTCCCAGCATGCCCGTAAGCGACTTGCTTCATAGGCTTTATAGTTTCCTGGTCAGTGACGTCACCCGCCTATGACACTCTGTTACTCTATCGGACTGATTTCATATGTGCTTCACGACGCAGTCACGCAGAGGCATTCCCAAAGCGTTCAACGCAGCGTCTCATTCCCTATTTGTGGCACTAAGGTTACATACGTAACCGAGACGTTTTTTACTGTTATTTTGTGAAACGTGTTATGAATTTGTATTGCTTTTCTGAGACTGTGGAGGAATAGAGAGCCATTTGTCATTTTAAATAGCTTTAAAATAAATTGTCCTCTGTGTGGTTGTGTCTATGTGTGTGTTGAATGAGTGAGAGAGAGAGGGATGAGCTGCAAAGCAGTCTGCATACATATATGACTTCTAAAGTGGGTCACACTATAGTTGTTTGTTACCCCTACACAAGCACACATGCTCACCCACACATTTATCATTGAATAGGGCATTCTGTCACATCACAGGGGACAAAACAGAAAAGAAGAGAGGTGTTAGTATGTCTTGAGGATTTGTGTTTGTGTTTGTGTGTGTGTGTGTGTGTGTGTGTGTGTGTGTGTGTCTTAGTGTTTTGCAATGTCCTATTGTTTTCTTGTGCTATGTGCGAGTGTGTTATGAACATCACCTATCACTTTTAATATTTTTTTTGTTTGTTTGTTTTCAAAAATTGTCTAATGTCCCCTCAGGACATCCTGAAGCTGAACTGCAGCTTCCTCACATGGCCAAAAGTAGGCCAGATACAAACTCTGTGTCCCTTTTACACTAATGGTGGGGGTTAAACAGGCTTAATTCAGCACAGCTACCATTTCAAACATTTAGCTAATCATTAGTTCCACTGCTGACATAGGGAGTGCCCTACATGGACCTCTGTGTCGAAAAACTGGTCTCTGTATTTGTGTGTGATTATGACAGTTGCAGACTTAAATGATCTGCATGTTTACATTGTATATCCTTTGTCTATGTTTGTTGGTGTGTTTAAGTGCTTGTAAGAACACGGCCAGATTCCTCCTCAGTTTTTCATCATTCACATGATAATGGCTAAATCTGCCTTATTAGAGAGCATGACGCAGGAACTTATGTCTGACCATCTCTCTTAGTGCTTGAGTCACTATTCATCTCTCCTTTCAAATATGTCATACAATGAGAAGTGGGGAGGGGTGGCTTCTATTTTAAGGCACATCTTGAGCTGCATGTCTTATAGAATCTGGCAGCTTTACAAAAGGAAACTCCATATTCTTTCTTTCTTTCTTTATGTTAGTCAAATAAAGATATTAATTACATGATATGCCAAATAATGAATCAAATTAATTGCAAATAATCACATATCAGTCTGCACTATTTTGTAATTGTTAGTCTGTTGCTAGTGTACACATGAATCAGATAGTTGTTGTGACACTTCTTGCTGTTCTTGAATTCCTCAGATGGCAGGAAAATTCCTTTACGTACAGAGGCACGATTAAATGGTTCACCCAAAAATTAAAATTCTGTCATCATCATTTACACCCTCATGTCATTCCTAACCAATTAGACATTGGTTAATCTTCAAAACACAATTTGAGGTATTTCCATGTTTACTCTATGTGATGTGCTCTAATTTATGTGTGCGGATCATTGTTTAGATGTAAATAAAAGGCTAAATTAAATCTGTTCATCATATAAAGTGATGATCATATCTGGTCTCAAGACTTTGATTTAACCACTAGATTCATATGGATTTGTTTTAAAGGGTTAGTTCACTCCCAAATTAAAATTTTCTGTCATTAATAACTTATCCTCATGTCATTCCAAACTCATAAGACATAAAACTCACATGTAAACATTGATCAGCGAAAATAAGCAAAAGCTCAACTGAACATGAATAACGCACAAGAATAAACCTTTTCTGGAAGCTCAAACGTGCTGCGTAACCAATGAGGTTCATTCTCGTGTGTTACGCAGCATGTTTGAGCATAAAATTTGGAAAGTCTTACGAGTTTGGAATGACATGAGGGTGAGTAATTAATGACAGAATTTTCATTTTGGGGTGAACTAACAATGCACAGGTGAGTGACATTACTAATTAGACTGACTGGGGAGAAACGGACTAAACCAAAAACACAATGGAGGGAGACACCGACTAAACACAAAATGTAGGATAGTTTCTACAGACGTTTTATAAATGAGGCCCCTGGACTTTATGTGGAGAGACAGAAACCTCTCAGGTTTCATTAAAAATGTCTTGATTTGTGTTTCGGAGATTAACCAAAGTCTTATGGGTTTGGAATGACATGAGGGTGAGCAAATGTATTGTAATACATTATAGCGTTAAATTGTCAGCCTTCATTTAAACATTAAGTGTCATACAAGTCATACAAGAAAATGTTGTATGTTGTTCTTGTATTAAAACAATTTGTGAAAGCTTTACCATAAAAATGGGCTAAAAACTGCACACCCTATAACCCACACATGTATATATCATTGATACAGAACCTTGAATCATTGATTCGTTATAATAATAGGGTTATTATAAATGTTCCTCTGGTACTTTTCATACATATGGTATGGAGTTTAAAGAAGTCTACTAAATGATGGATTGAGTGTCAGGTATTAATATACCTCCTACTTACGGTAGTTTAGTTAATTTGTCAAGATGCTCTGAGGTGCAAAAGTATTCATGGGCCTGTCAAGAAAAACAAAAAGGGAACTATGTGCCTATTGTGATTACAATGTTGTTTTGTCACACATAAGATTCTGACAAATAAATACATGAAGTTTCACACTGCATTTTATGTTTTAGACTTGTTTTAGCAAATTAAGGCAGAGTATTTATGGCAGAAGCTGCTGTCAGGTGTCAGTGTGTTTGGCTTCCACAGCTGTGCAAGCTAGTAGAGCCAATTGCATCATCCAGATGAAGAGGAACTAGGGCATATAATCTGAAATCTGAGGAGTGTTAATCTGTGCATTGGACATGAAGGAATTGGGAACAGAAGTATAAACAGGCATCAAAATCCCATATTTCCCAACACTTAAAACATACAATCCCTATCATGCAGAATTCCAACCAAAGATAAAACAGTCGAGCTATTACCCATTTTCTTATCTGCCTTACAATGTCTAATTTACAAACGTTTGACTTTGCCATTTGTGTCTAATTATATACATTTTCTAAGATTAAAACTGCTTGGTTGTAGTATTACAATAAGCTGTGTCAAAAATATTATTTTATTTTTTGTAATCTTTTTTTCTCACTTGCTACTTCTTTTTTTGTTTTATAGTGTGGAAAGGGGGCAGAGAACTTTGACAAGTTCTTCACACGCACACAGCCACAACTGACCCCTCCTGACGAGCTGGTTATCGCCAACATCGACCAAGCAGAATTCGATGGATTTTCCTTTGTCAACCCTCAATTCGTCCATCCCTCCATCGTTAACACTGAATAGGAAAAAGAAGGAATGAATGAATGAATCTACCTACTACCCCAAAACTCTGCCCTTACCTTTACCCTTTTATCTAACAAACGTTAAACCAAAACCACAATTATCTCAAATGATGTTCTGTCTTTTTTGTTTAAAAATCCAGCAATTATTTTTTTTTCCCATTTTTGCATCATTTCAATGTAGGCCAGTCGAAGAGTTTACCTTAATGATTGAAAATGATTTAAAAAATAAAAGACTGAGTAACACTTAAACTCTGTTTAGGAAGGGCTGTTTACATCACAAACTGACTGTCTTTGTGCAGATCGGTTTTTAAAAAGTCTAGGAGGCCATCTTATCTCAAGCCACTGGTGGCTGACCACATCTGCCCAAGTCCCATAACAGATACAGAGTTGTGTGCTTCCTAAGACAGTCTTCCCATTCAGGATTTTTAAAGGTAAGCGCCAAAGCTGATGGGGTTTCTGTCTTCCCCTTAGCACTATACCAGTTTATCTATTTACAGAAGTACTTCTGGTGTCCGTTTCAGTACTCACTTTTTGGAGTCTCCAGTGTTTTCTCATTGGAAGTGTCGTTAAATGTTTTAAATAAAATATTGAACATCTCAGTCTTATATTTGCACATATTTCAGGTATGAAATGACAATTTGGCACACCAGTTTACCAACTACTTTGCATTTTGTTTGTTCTATGGTAAAAAGCGTGCCAAGAATTGCCACAGTCCACAAGCCAACAGAGCTTTAGATGTTTGAATTTTTTTTTTTGTCAGGTTTTAAAATTTTTAAAAGAATAACATATGTTGGTTTATTAAAATATCCTCTTTTTGCCATAGAAGATATACTGAATGTTATTTTTTTCAGTAATGATCGATATTGAGAAATATGCCAGTGATTTATCAGTCTAAGTAAATATTAAATAGTAAATGTTAATTTCTGCTGTACCTGCAGAATTACCTTTACATTATTATGCTTAGATTTAACATAACTTATTGTAAAAGGTAACATCATTATGATACATTTCTCTTCCTGCTGCTTCAAAATTTTGCTAATACTTAATAATACTGGCTATTTTAAAAGTATAAGAACCTTTTTATACCAACTAAATGTGACTTCATTACATTACAAAGGTATGTCATTAGGGCAAATTTACAACTGAGGGAAACGAATGAAAGTGAGTTCGCATTAACATAAAGCTGAAGTACAGTTATTAGCTGGTTTACATGTTTTAGTAACTTTCATAGTCCACTTTTGTGATCATTGTCCCTTTTAAATGTAATTTTTTATTAACCATGTCGTCACACGGTCAACTGATATAATGCTATTATTCAGGTAGATATTTGTGTAATTGTTGTTATCATTGGTGTGTACTGCTTTAAACATTGTAACATGACATGGAAATGACCTTGTACTTTGCATAATGTAATCAATTACAAATGTGTTTTCCCCATTCGATTTTCCAACTGTATTTTGTCAAAACATCACTGCTTTTGGCTGTTATGTGTGACCTGATTGGATTCCATGGTTTTAAAGTCTTAGCTGATTGGCTGCTGTCATCCTACTATGGTCTGATAACTTGTCTGTGCTTGCATGTTTAGGTATGGAAAGGATCCACTTGAAAATAATTGTGTGCATTTATGGAGAATGTTTTGTTATCAATGGAAGATAAATTTGAGATTATATGATTATTACAGCATGGAGTATGAGCCAGGCAGATACATAAAAAATATTTTTTCTCTTTTCACATAATTAATATTGTAACTCTGAACTTCATTTGAAATATTTTAATGTCTTTATATTGTAGTTTGTGGTGTCGTTTGAATGTCCTTCCCATCTTTTGCTTCTGTTTGTAAATCAAAGTAAATAATTAAATTCATTTTTCAGATGAGATAAATCAGCTTGGTTAGATTTTAAATCACACGGTTTCAGTTTTGTTCTAGCACTAATATACTTGCCAGTTTTATGTAATTTTTTTTTGCCCCATAACTGCAAATATATGGACATTTGGCACCATGTCTGTAGTTTAGATCAGATCACTTCTGTCTTCTTTTTTTTTTTCTGTGAATTTATTTCTTGCTTTAGAAGCCTAAATTATATTTGTTCAACTCTTATGCAAATCTCATCTTTCTTTCTTTTCTTGTGTCTCTCCAAAATCCTGCTTTGTGTCAGTGCCATGCCAAACCCAGCAAAAGCAGTGTTGCACTAACTGCGTAGCCACAACGATGATTGCCAGTATTCAATCCAGTATTTTGTGCACTAGTCTCATGTAGCTGTACTGTTAACTGAAGGCTGTTACTGCTCCTGAGATAGCAATATTGCATCTCTTGCTCTGTGTATCTGCCAACCAATCATGTGCACTACTTTGGCTGTTGTAAAGAAAGTTGTGAAGCCATTTAAAAAAAAAAAAAAACAGGTTTAACGTGGCATGCTTTGAGTTTCTTCTACTGTAACATGATCCATCTGCCTTACCTATTCCTTACAATTCCTGTGCTGCTGAATGAATGATTGAATACATGAGCAACTGAATGAATTAACTGCTAATATTATTGCTTGTTTCTTTGCCTCAGGTGTTTAGCTTTCCCTTGAAGGGATAGTTTTTCCAAAAATTAAAATTCTGTCATTATTTACTCACCCTCGTGTCATTCAAAATCTGCATGACTTTCTTTCTTCTGCAGAACACAAATGAAGATATTTGAAGATTGTTGGTAACCAAAAAGTTTTGGTTTATTGAATGAAAGAAAAAAAAAAAAAATCTTGAAGAAATTTATTATTTTTGGGTGAACTGTCCTTTCAAATATATCTGCTCTATTAGTCATCTCTTGTCTTCAAATATAACGATTTCTTAAATATTTTTGACACCCAAAATATAAAAACAATGGAATTACCTTTTCCCCATTAATGAGCAATCCATGTACTTATGTGTTTGTTGAATATGAAAGCAAGAATTTTGCTCCTCGTTTTATCATATTTTGTTCCCCATTTCTTTGTTGTTCTTTATGTGTAGTTTGGTATTGTACATCACACCCTGTTGTCCTTTTGTTTTGTGTATTTATTCCACCTGTTTTATTGACATCTGTTGAGTTAAAGATAGTTTTATTTATCATTTAGAGGACAGAATCAACAGAATGCCTTATTTTGCTCTCTTTCTGTCTCTCAAATAGCAAGATCCTGAATTGATTCCAAAGCCCTATCTCTCTTCTTATACTAATATCAATCCATAACCTATAAATAAACCAAGTAAAATGTTGTATATTGTAGCAGTGTATGTTAGTCCTGCCTTTGTTGTCTTAACATAATCTATGCTTTTCCATGCAATCCATGTTGCCATTTATACCTAATGTATGATATTGCAAATAAAGAAGGGAAAATGAAACTCAGTGTGTAGATGTCCCTTCTTGAAGATGAACCTGACACTGGCTGTGGTGATCTGTTATCTTGTCTCATGTACCAGAGCAGTGTGCAGATAAAAAATTAATGCTAAGAGAGTCAAAAGAAGCATAATGGTCATTCTGAATGTTTTATCCAACTGCTCAGGACATTGTCAGTCCTCTTAATATTTTTCTGTCGAGGGACAAAAAATCCTGTTGGTCTCCAGTAGCGCATTTACTGGAGACCAACAGGATTTTTTTGTCCATCGACGGAAATTTTTTTGATTAGCTGTAAACATCCAAATTCCTCTGCTCTGGATTAAAACCCTATACAGACCATGGACAGCTTTGTGTGTGTGTGTGTGTGTGTGTGTGTGTTCACTTTCAGACTTTTACAATCCTGTATTTGGGTCTTCTACTTTTAAGTAATCTAATTATTCATAGTGAAACAGTACACTGCCCACGGACAAGCACCATTTGTGTTGCGCACAAAAGCCCTGTTCCAAAGCCCCTGTGCTACCCATAGGAGACATATGGGAAATCTAGATTATTGAATAATCTGCCACTTTATTACTGGCCACATATTGTTTTTGTTATTGTTGTTAATTACAGATTTAACTACAACAATAACACATTACTCCAAATACATCATCCATAACATGATAAAGCAATACTCTACATACCAGTAACACAAGCAGTACGCACACACGCAGCCGTTGTGTTGTTGTCAGTCCGTGACCCGTCAGTGACGTGCAGAGAGAGGGAGAGAGATGTTAGAGCATCACCAACATTAACCCCAGCATGATGAGAGACGCGTCTCGCCATAAACATGTGTGAAGGGTTTTAGAGGTTCGTCTGACTTCAGAAAACCTCTCTGTGATGAGATACAGGCTGATGAACATTTGCGTGCATCGCGCTTTATCAGAGAAGAACTGAAGAACGCGCGCTACACAGGCACGTCTCAGCGCAGGTATGTGGAACTAATAATAACTGTTGTTTGTGTTGTTTTATGGCATTGCATAATTTTGGCTCAAGTGCAGATTTAAAGTAAGCTACCATAACATTTTATATGACGCGTTCAGATTCCACTGAACATCAGTGTTATCCACATTTTCTTGTTAAAGGTCTCACTGAATCAGAAACTTTTTTCTCTTATTGTATTTGCTGGGAATGATTTTGAGCAATGCTGTTTTTGTCAGCGAATGCAAATGGTGGAGACGATGGACTCATTTACAAAAGTTAAAGTTGAATCATTGTCGTTCTATGAAACAAACAACACAACTTAATGAAGACAACCAGTTTCATTAATTAACATTACATGCTGTCAATACATGCAGAAATAGATACATATATATATATATATATATATATATATATATATATATATATATATATATATATATATATAATGATGGCTGCCACAGTCGTTGGAGGAGGGTTCATAGTTTCAGCACCAAGGACAGATTCTGTCCACGAGCTTGAAGTAAGTTGCTGTCATTCCGAATTCCGCTGAGTGGAATTTTTTTTTTTTTCACTCTCACTTTTACGGTCTATGTCAATTATACCACCACATGCACTCTTATTACAACTAATAATATTTTTTACTAACATGTTTTAACTTATGTTTTGTAACGTGGGTATGCATTGACGTCACTTTCCCGCCGGAACACGCCCCCTCAGCCGGACTGAGTAAAACATGAGTAAAACAAACGATTGAATTAAAGGTTGGACTCCGTAGTGTTCCTGTCACAACCTAGTAAAGATCGAGTAATCTATTGATATCGACATGCAGTCAGGAATCGTGTTTCCAGACATTTATGTGCCCGATTTCGAAGCCGGGGAAATACATAAAGCAATTTTGCCTGTGAACGCTTTATATAAATATAATATAGGTAGGTCTAAATCCGGGTGTTCACTTATATCAATGTTATATATATATCATCCAGTCCTAACTTGTTTTGTCAGTGTTTATTTAAAAACACCCAATTATGCAGAAAATGGTAAATATTTAACTGATAAGTTGTCAATATATAACAATACAATATATGTTATGATTTTAACCTAAAATTCAACATATTTAAAAAATGATAACTGCAAAGCCACGTTTCGCTGCCTGGAATCCAATTGTTTCTGTGAACTGCAGTGATGCATTTGCTCCTTTTTTTTCTTTAGCTTTCGGCAGTCTTGTAAAAAATATACCTCCGATTTCTTGTACAGTCAGTCGCAAAGCTCTTTCCCATTTTGAATGTGTTTTGTGTGTTGTTGTTTTTTTCAGCTGCATTGCCATGCTGAAAATCAATGCTGCCACTCAGTCTTTTGCCACTCAGTGGGCGTAACCGCAGTCACTCCGGCCAACAGTGTCACATACTCTATAGCCAAGGCGTCAATTTACCAGTCCAGTTCATTGCCAAACTAACCAATGCACTTTTGTTGATTATGGTTGATTATACTGGCTTATCCGTCATATTTATGACCATATTGCAGTGAATGACATGAGCAACATGAACAGAGATACCAGGGTGCATCTCAGTCAGCTGCCTACTTCAGTAGTAAGGGCACTGATCAGGGAGTCAGACATTTTAAGCGCTGTCTCAACTGCAAAATCCTTCCAGTGCACTGAAACTTTCACTCTCTAAAAAACATTCTGAAGTACTAAATAAAAATCGCCTCAAGTCGACTTAATACACAGCATCATGACACGCAATAGATGTTTATAAAAATAAAAAAAAGTTATTATATATTTCAGCATAGAGATACATCACTGTGCAAGTAATTAACATAATCTAGCTGACATAATTAATTTATGGCTGATTATTACAGGTCCCAGCAACATTTCAAAGTATTTATCATAATGTAACTTTAAATAACATAAACAAATAATAAGATATCTGTGCTGCTGTGGTTCATAAATACCTTGTACGTTGTCACCAGAAACTTGTGTGTCCCAATGTGTAATGAATTGGAATACTTACCAGTGCTAAATTTGTGTACACAATATACTGATTCAGAGAGCTAGGGAGCTGATTGAGAAGCACACGGTTTAAAGGTTTGACATAGTGCACAAATTGTATTGTCCTTGTATTGAAAATTAACCCATTTTACATTCTACCAAAAACTGTGCTAGATTTTGTAAGGAAGGGGCACTGGTATTTGAAAGTCAATGACAGTATAAGTAGTGACATTACTGGTAAATGCAATTTCTGGCTATTTGCTGTAATAGTGAACTAAAGTGAGTGCATACCTGCAATCCCAGGTCTGAATGGTCTGACAATGTCGAGTCCAACCTGAAGAAGGGAGTGGTACAGGCTGAAGTAGACGCATATGCATTTTGGCACTTCTGTCATGATGGAAATCTCCTCCAATGACAGAGCACACAGCAGAAAAGTAGTGCCACCATATTAGGTTTGATGGTAGAATCAGCATCCTCACAGGTGGGCAAGGGTAGGAGTGAGAGGCAGTCTGCTGTGACATTTACGCATCCTGGCTTGTACAACACTTTACAGTACAAGTAGAACATTTGTGTGGACCATCTCGTGATGTGCATTCCAGCACAGCTCATACTATGGCCCCACAAAAAAGTTTGCCATAGACCATGATCAGTCTATGATCAAAGCCTTTGGCTTGTGAAGGGTTTATTGATGAAAGCGCTTTAGCCACTTTACTGTGGGTGTGAGTGTCAGGCAACCAGTAGCCGATAAGGGCAGCTCCAAAGAATGGTATGGTGCCCCGCTCCCTCAGTAGCCCCCTCTGATTTAGTCCAGGGGTAGCAGCCTGACATATTCGTCAGTTGTTTCATCCCTAGGTGACATGATTTGTCAGGTAGAGCACTTCCCTGGGGTCCAGCAGTAATGGCTTTCTATTCGAGGGCCCCTCTTTTATTGGGCCCCCTCCTTTGAAGTTACAAGGGTTCTATAGAAGCACCTTTGTTTCCCTTGTGGGGTTTGGGGATGAGTGTTGCGAGGGTGTGGCTCTATCCTGTTGCCTCTTCTAGGTCTTTGAACTGAATGCTTAAATCTATACTCCCCTTAGTCAGGTTGCCTGTGTAGGTGGTCCCTTGGTTAGGCCGTCAACCAAGTTAGTATACTAGGAAGGAGCATGGATCTGTGGGCTCCCTGAGCATTAATTTGTTCCTATTAATGTCTAATAATTCGTTCAATGATTGATTCATTCTATGAACTATGAAGAAACAAGTATGCCTAATGAGGCTAACATTTTTGCCACAATTTAACTAAAAAGCAATGCAGGAACTAATAAAATAAGCTAATCATTTGTCTATTTTCTCACAACTCATTTAAGATGTTATTTAACTCATTTAAGACTGCTTTTATGAGGATACTTGACAAAACTGGCCTTTTGGCATAATTCTGTGTTATTGTTTGTTCAAGTGTGAAAGAACACTTTCACATTGCGTGAATAAGAGCATGAGCATAAAATGTAACGCTAGCCAAATTTTGATGGAAAAAAACAGATGCTGCGTTAATTGCATTAAATATTTTGAACACGTTAAACTGAAAAATTAATCGCATTCATTAAAGCGTTAATTTTGACAGCCCTAGTATGTATCCATTTAAATGTCAACCATTTGTGAAGATGACTTTTGCAGATTGGCTGATCAGGAGATTCTGTGTATTTTGGAAGGACATTTAAAAAACAATATTTTTGAGTAATAACAACTTATTTCCTCTAAACCTATGTAAAATACACACAAAACACTAGTTTACATAACGTCCTTTTTTTTAATGAATACATCATATTTTATACTGTTTTAACATGTATACATCAAGTTGCTTGATTGTCATATTTAAATGTGCAATTGAATCCCAGATCGCAAAATACACTTGGGCAAGTAAATGATTTAATTCTTTGGTTATCTACATGCTTTAAGGAGTTCATGTGCAACTTCTATTTGTTTTTAGTAGTCAGCAGAAGACGCTCGATCACCTTTTAACAGATAGCCTGTGGGGGTTGGGAGGGACAGTTCAGTGAGCCTCACTGTGGGGGTGCAGGACAACAAAGGTGTTAATCACCACTTTCATATGGAGAGTATCGCCTACTCTGTAAACTTACAGAGCCTATTTAAAGGTTTTATATAAAAGTGTTTAAAGGGGTCATGAACTGCGTTGTTTTATTGTTTTGTAATGTTTCCTGGGGTGCACTTTTAATGGTAGTATGCTTTTTACATCCAAAATGGCAACCAACGGCAAGTTTATTGCTTGGTAGCTCGATCCGGTTTAGCACCATGTAGACCTATGTTATTTTATTACATGTCATGCGCGAATCAGTGGGTGGGGCTAAACAGGCAGTGATGAAGTAGGCGTTGATCTTCTTCTGCAGTGGCGGTGCTTGCTGCCCTTTGACGTCATAGATCCCACCTTGAAAAACCTGTCGTTTGCTGGGTGTGGTGTCAATAAAAGCTTTTATTGGATTAACAAGGAAGTTTTCAGTTCTGAAACTTACAGGATATTCTTATAGTATGATGACCTCTTATATGTCAAAAGCTCAAGGAAAATTTGATTTCTCAGTTCATCACCCCTTTAATCTATTGAACGGTTCAATCCAAGTGTCAGTTGTTTTAGATTTAGACTGGTTTTAGTATATGATTGCCAACTATCTTATATCATCTAAACAGGAACTGTTGAGGTAAGAGCCCCTGCCAACTCTATAGAAATGAATGTATGTGGAGCAGGGGGTACAAGCCCTTTTATTTATGATCAATTTTGTTTTTATTGTAAGGTTAACTCAAAAAGGCACTCATTTCCTTCTAAGGAACAAAAGTGTGGCATCGATGACAAAGAGCGACATGCACAAGAGATATTTTTCATTTATTTATTTATTAGGACAGAATGTATACAGGATATAGGACAGAACACATTTTGGGCTAATTTTACCCAGCAAATTGGGTTATTTATTTATCCAGCATAATGCGTTTATTTTATTAATTATTATTTTTTTGATTAATTTTTACAATAGTAAATAATTTTTTTTAAGAATTAGTGTTTACATATTAACTTAAATCCTCTAAACATTTGTTCAATTCAGTTCACATTTATTTGTATAGCGCTTTTCACAATACATATCATTTCAAAGCAGCTTTACAGAGAATGCATGTCAACATTACAATTTAGAGAATCTGGTATCAGAGGTGACTGTCCAATATATGTGGTTTCAGGAATATACATATAATGTAGTTAGCTAACAAAGTAATAATTTAGGCAATTTAATTTACAATCACTGTTAGCAGTTTAATTGAAGGTAGAAGCAATGAGCTCCTGGAAATAATGAATTACATATTAACAATAATTAGTATATATAGAAATTTGGGAATGTGCATGTTGATCCGGATGTTGCATCATCTGAAGTTCTCGCAGGTGCCGTCTCTTCAAAGGTGTTGGTCATCTGAGGTCTTCTTAAGAGGCTGGGTCCAAACTGAAGCTGATGTACTCTCTAGGGCGTCCCGAGATAAAACAGAAAAGCAAATGGAGAAAAGCTGCTGTTCATAACATTAAGCAAAGATAGTCATGTGCAAGTGATCTGATATGAGATGCATTATGTGAATGCTTGGCTAAAGAGATGCGTCTTTAATCTAGATTTAAACTGGGTAAGCGAGTCTGAGCCCTGAACATTATCAGGAAGGCTATTCTAGAGTTTAGGAGCCAAATGTGAAAACGCTTTCCCTCCTTTTGTGGACTTAGATATCCTAGGTACAGCCAGAAGTCCAGAGTTTTGTGATCTTAAAGAGCGTGAAGGATTGTAGGGCAATAGAAGATCGGTTAAGTACACAGGAGCTTAACCATTTAGAGCCTTATAGGTCAGCTTATAGGAAGTTCTGCAGAGTGGAGGCCTAATACGACACTCTCAAAATGAGAGGTGGCCTAGCAACATCCCACACTAAGGTCATTAGCTAAGGAGGCTCCAGAGAGCCTAACAACCTAGCATATTACCCCACCACCTAGTATACTACCCCACTACCTAGCCAAGCTCTGGGAGTATGAAGGTCTAACTACGCCCCACGCTCAGGACATCTCGTAAGGAGGCTCAAAGAGAGACTACAAATCACAGATGCTGTCCTATTGGAGCCCTGGCGAATGGAGGCCTGACAACGCCTGCAGCAGATGGCCGAGCTCTAGGAGCAGAGGCCTCAACATGACTACTCTCTAAAGTGAGAGGAGGCCGAACCATACCCCACACATAGAATACCATGCAAGGAGGCTCACATATAGCCTACAACCTGCCATATTGTGTCCTAGCGGAGCTCTGGCGAGTGGAGGCCTCTATAAAGATAACTCTCTGAAGTGAGATGGGGCCTGACGATGCTCGCAGTTGATGGCTGAGCTCTAGGAATGGAGGTCTCAGCATGATGACTCTCTAAGTGAGAGGAGGCCTATCTATGCCCCACGCATAGGATACCATGTAAGGAAGCTCACAGAGAGCCTACAACTCACAGATGCTATTCTAGCAGAGCTCTGGTGAGCGGAGATCTCTAAGAAGATAACTCTCTGAAGCAAGAGGAGGCCTGACAACACTCGCAGTAGATGGCCAACCTCTAGGAGTGGGGGCCTCATTGTAATGACTCTCTAACATGAGAGGAGGCCTAACTACACCCCACACATAGGATACTGTGCAAGGAGGCTCACAGAGAGCATACAACCTGCCATATTGTGTCCTAGCGGAGCTCTGGTGAGCGGAGGCCTCTGTAAAGATAATTCTTAATATCCCGTTAATATCCCGGAAAAAAAGTCAAGAGATATGATATTCTTCCTTAATCAGCTGATTGCACAGTTGCTTGGTAATGAGCACTTTCCCACGGCTCCAGTCATTGAAAGAACGCACCGCTCTCCAACTTTCCTATTCGGGCCAAAACTTTATCCAAGATTTATTGTGGCCAAGTTTCTGAATTTTCAGAACAAAGTTCAGATCCTCCGGCTGGCCTGGGAGAAAAGGGAGCTCAACTATAAGGGCACTTGAGTTGACATCTTCCCGGATTACAGCGCAGCTCTCATAAAGAAACGGCGACAGTTTGACGCTGTATACTCTCCACTCCGTGAGTGTGGGACAGACATTTTTTTAAATAAGTTAAAACAGATGGAGGTGAATCCTTATATAATTAAATGGTATTATGCATTTCTAATCGGACGACAACAGCAGGTCAAAGTTAATTCAACTCTCTCTAAATGTTGGAGCTCCTCAAGGCTGCATAAGTTCCCCTCTTCTTTTTACATTGTATACAAATGACTGTAGCAGTACACAAATAACAACATTATTAAATTTTCAGACGATACAGTCATACTCAGTTTGTTGACAAAAAATTCAGATGTTGGCATGTTTAAATCAGAGATGGAAAGGGTTGTGCAGTAGTGCAAGGAACACAACTTGATGTTAAATGTTAAAAAGACTAAAGAAATGATCTTTAACCCAAGGCTTGTGGGTGATCATAGCCCAATTTCACTTTATGAGGAGGAAGTTGAACAACATATAAGTATTTAGGCATCTACATTGATTCTCGGCTAGTGGAGGCTCATCAAGTGGAGTATGTTTGTACACAAGCTAGTCAGCAATTGCACTTTTTGTGAAGGTTCAGGGTTTATGGGGTGGATAAAACTATCATGTTATTGTTTTACAGATCAGCTATTGAATCTATAATATGTTATGGTTTTACAATATGGTTTGGTAATCTATCTGTTAAACTTAGGTCACAACTTCAAAATCTGGTTAGAAGAGCTGGAAAAATAATTGGTATGTTGCCCACATCTTCTCTTCAGGAGATTTTTGAGAGGTCTGTAAAGAAGCAGAGCCTTAAAGTTATTGGTGACCCAAGCCATATTCTCCATAAGGAGTATGAGTTGATGCCCTCGGGCAGGAGATATAGGGTACCAACATGTAAGTTAAATAGGTACAAATTTTCTCTGATTCCATTATCATTTAAGTTATTGAACAATAAGTGATGAATTGTGTGTGGGAGCGAGGGTAAGGTGATGAGTAATGTAATATTTACTGCTGTGTAATGGGAGATGTATATTGTTGTGGCCTTTTTTTTTTTTTTTTTTTTTGATAGTTGATTGTTGTATGTTTGATTTGCTCTCTTGATTGATTGCCTAAGACAAATTTCTCCTGAGGGAGATAATAAAATCGAATACTTACTTACTTACTTACATACTTACTGTGAGTAGGCTCTTTTTCTCCTTTTCCCCCTGACTATGATAATGTTTTGGATCTCTCTATTCTGAACTTTTTTCTTCTTCTTCGCTTATTTGTTGCCTTGCTATCAGCTTACTCTGTATTCTATATCTTATGCTTTTTTGTTTATGGACGAATTCTTGTTTACCATATAGTATGAACTCAGTGATGTTATTTCTGTTGTAACAATGAGTGTCTGACTTCTATAGTGGGTGTTTAGCCCTCGTCCTGTTATTTTGTTTTGAATGAATATTGTGGGTTATCTTTATTGGTATTTATTTTTCTGTTTTTTATATCATTGAGTTGAATAGCCTAATCAGGGCCCTCTTTATGTTTATATTTTATATTTTGTAACTTTACAAACCTCATATTGTCACTATCTCTGGTAACTTGGTTACATGATCAAATAAGTGACAATGAAATTAACATTGAAAACTTTGTTTTATTTAGAGCTGACAGACCCTCCAGAAAACACTGAGTTGTTTTTTCTACCCAAGCGCTGCGTTGAGCCTATTGGGTCATTTTGTTGGGCTGTTTTGTCCATGTTTGGGTAGTTTTCATGTAACCCAGCTGTTGGTTTAGAGGCTGGTATTATTTCACTGACAGTTGAAATAATACAACCCACCCCATCCGCCCTCCGATGCAACAACCCAGCGGTGGCTTAGTTACAACAGCAACTCAGCTGTTGTGTTACACAGAGTGCTGGCTTTTTGTAGCCTCATCAGGAGAGAGCAGATCTCAACACCAAAGATTTGGTGTTTAACTTCAGTAAAATAAAGGTTTGTATATGTTTTATTTCCTCTATAAAATCTTAACAGTGCTGTAAATACAATGCAACATACAGGGATGAGATGTCAGTCAGCTGAATGTGTCAGTCAGCACAATGGTCATCTCGCATGATGGAAACGTCTTTTTCTTTAAATAAACTTATTTTTATTTGTTATAATACAGTATATTATTAATTTCTATGTAACTTTTTTTTCCTCAGAACTCTGTACTGTTTGTTTATGTGCAGGTTATAAGGAGCCTGCCACGGTATTCGGTTATGAGAGACGCAGAACAGCGGTCTGAGGTTCGCAGCTCCCTCGTTGAACAGTGGCCCATCACCGGCTCAGATATCGGCAGCACACCACTGTGCTTACGACAGGAATATACATGGAAAATAGAAGAAGACTAATCGAAGCGGAGAGGAGAGAGAACGTTGAAAACTGGCTGCAGCCTTAATGCTTTTAGTCTGTTCGTGTGAGAAAAAAAAAGTAAAATATGGTCAAAATCTTTTTCAAACGTAAGTTATTTAATGTAAAAGTTATTAAAAAACTTTTAAAAAGCTATTTTGTTTAATGGTATAAGCTGTATAATTGAGTTCACTCACACATGTACATGTTGTTTTAACTCACCTATATTTTTATGCATTCTTGGGTGTTCTTGCTTACCTGAAAGACCCAAGTATAGAAAAAACTGTGAATTTTTTTTCACCTTTTGTATGTTGTTGTAGGAGGCCTCTAATGCAGAAATAAATGGGTTTTTACATTTTTGACATTTTAGTATGTTTTTTATTGAAATGTTGTAATATTGTAACATTGGGCCTGGGGGGTAGCAGAATTTCAATGATTTTACTCACTGTCTAAATGTAGAGAACATCTAAGAGTTCATTTGCAGGGTGTACTGCTTATGTAGCCCAATAACAATAGCATATATATCTATATACTAAAAATCACAATAATGATTACCAGTCAAATCATATTTTTATGAAAAATTATTTATTATAAAAATATGCTAATTGTAAAATATAAATATAAAAATTGTAGCAAAACCTGATAAACTGAATGGTATTGTGGTATACGTTTTTAGTTATGGTAGTTCCATATTGTTGCTCCTTTCTTTTAAAAACTGTACTATTTGCTATTATCTGTCAGAGCCGTGATCATGTCTTCTGATACAAACCTTTTGAAGTACTCCAGTGGTATATGGAAAGAGTGACATCATTAGTGAAATCCTTACTAGAAAATTTTTTTTAGTTTTGAGACATAGGATAAAATCCTTTCTCAGCCAGTGATACCTGTCATGGGGCATGGTCTGTGTTCTTGACTGGATTGGTTTTGTTGGCGTGATGTCCACATAATCATCATAGGGGCAGTCACATGGTTTTTTGTGTCTCTTTTCTAGTTCACAGACATCTCCACATTCTTCTTCATCAATTGTATCAGAGTCCCATCTCAAAGTCACTGTTCCAATTTTGGATGACATAAATGACATAATATACATTGTAGATAAGACAGTCCTGTCTGGTAGCATTCTGAAATGAAAAAAAAAACAAAACAAAAAAAACCACGTCTCAGGTTACGACTGTAACCCTTGTTCCCTGAGAAGGCAACAAGATGTTTAGTTGATGATGACGCTTTGAGGGAACGCCTTCAGCATGACAGCGTCTGAAGCACATGTGCAACTAGTCCAATCCTAATTGGTGCTGCGTCACCTCGTGATGTGTGATGGTGTGATGCGGAAGCTACAAAGACAAGCCGACAACACAGTAGCACAGTAGTTTCGTTCCCTTCTCAGGGAACAAGGGTTACAGTCATAACCCGAGACGTTCCCTTTCGAGGGAACTTGCACTGCGTCAAGGATATTTGGGGAACGAGATGCCCACTACGCCATTCTGACAAATGCTTGTCTTGATTGTGAAACTGTACAGGCAAAGCTCAAGAAGAGAGCACTCACGTAGCCAGCAGGTCCAGTTAACTGGGTCCAACTAACAGCAAAAGTGTGCTTTGTCTTATGGTATAAAGATTCCTCACGGGGGGAGCTCTAGATTGGGGCTGGTCTCCCCAGCCTCAGTTGAGAGATCTGTATCCAGGAACTGATCCCCTCTAAGTCAGCTCCACTCTCTATAGAACTCATGGGAGCAGAGCAATCAGAGAAAAAACATGTACAGACAAAGCCTCAGCTAAGTCTGCACCATAGAATCTGGCCCTGCTGGGCTGGATGCGTAAGGGAGAACCAGAGTCGACAGTGGATCATCTCTTGTGACGGCAACAGATCTGGGTAGAATCTCCATTCCCCGGGCCTTAGCCCCTGCCTCGACAGGACGCCTGCTCCCAAATTTTGGTCCCCAGGGATATACATTGCTCTGAGTGAGAGCAACGTGCCCTGGGATCATAGAAGGACCTGATGCGCCAGTCTGCACAGAGTTCGCGACTTCAGACCCCCCTAATGATTTATGTAGAAGACTACCGACATGTTGTCTGTTCATACTAGAACATGATGTCTCCTGAGGTCTGGAAGTACCTCAGAGCTAGAAGCACAGCCATCATCTCGAGGCAATTAATGTGCCAAGAGAGATAATGCCCTGTCCACAGACCCCTTGAAAAACGGCCTTCCATATCACTTCCCAAACTGTGAAGGACCCAACACAAAAATCTGGGACAGGAACCATGGTTTCTTCCACATAGCCTGAGAACAAAGGCATCTGTGTGTAACTCTGCTCCTGCGGGACGGGTTTCCCCTCGGGGAGAACCCCCTGGTCCTGAGCTACCACTGCAGGGGTCTCGGGTATTATGTTGGATGCAGCTGCCATAAGCCCCAACA
This sequence comes from Elopichthys bambusa, assembly GCA_037101425.1. Lineage (NCBI taxonomy): Eukaryota > Metazoa > Chordata > Actinopteri > Cypriniformes > Xenocyprididae > Elopichthys > Elopichthys bambusa. Next base: position 23,964,503 of record CM074440.1, on the reverse strand, counting down.
CTCTCAAAAAGTGTTTGACAGCGATGGCCTGGCCTAGCTTGATCCTGGTGACTGTAGCCAGGATGGTTTTGATGCAAGCTGGAAACAGTTGTGCCCTTATTGTAGTCAAGTCCCACACTACACCCAGAAATGTAGTTCTCTGCTGGGGAGATAGTGAGCTTTTCTTGGCATAAAGCTAGGCCAAACGGAAGAACCCGAAATTGGACCACTAAACACCGGACCCACTGAGATAAATGGAGTGCATGGAGGTCCCTTAATAGGCCGGCCTGCTACGCTTGCATTTTTTTTTTCTTGTGTGCCTGCACTAGCCTGACCTGCTGCCATACATGCTCTGCCCACCACTACCCACAGGTGTAGTTCTGGCAGGGTTTGGTAAGCAATGTTGGGGCCTTAAGGGGTGATGCAACGTTGAGGAAGAGAAAAATGCTAAAGTCTCTTCCACTTAAGGCATCATCCCATAGCCATTCTCCTTTGAGCCAGAATCAAAGAAACTCAAAATTTTAGATAAAAACGGCTTTTCCCACGATCTTGATACCTTGGTATGGAGATCAGAAAACGAAGGCAGGACCCAACGGTAGAGGCTGTGCTTTGCTTTTGCAGGAAGCACTCATCTAAATTACTTCTCGTGTGCATATCCTGCTTGACATCTAGTCATGTGATATTTAATATGATTACAGCAAGAACACAAACCCCAGGAGCTCCTATAAATGAGGGATGGAGGTGGTGAGTCCTTGACATCCCCTGCCTCGATACTAAGGAAATCCACCTCCTCGGAGCTAGATCGACCCAGCATCGGGCCCTCACTTGGGGTGGAAGAAGCCACAGAACGGGTTTCTGGATCCCTCGTGAGAGAGCTGGAGCTGGCGGATGAAGGCCAAGAAAGGACCAAAGCCATCTCAAACTCCTCTACCAGCTCCAACTGCGACCCCCATGATCTGAGATGATGTGCCGCCTTGGCAGACACGGGACCCAAACCACAGAAGCACGAGTCTGGCCGCTTATTTGAATATGGCCAAGTGGGAGTGGAGCTTCCTTAATGGCAGCTGCACACAATGCACACAGGCAGCCCCTCCGAGAACTGCCCGTGCATGCTCTGCTCCCAGCCGCCTTTTTAATTCATTAGAATTCAATGCAGCCATAACACACCGGACAAGTAAAGCACGCTCTGAGTAATGCAGTGTTACACAAGCTCTCACAAACAGGCAAGCGTATATATCTACTGTTTAACACATGGAGCATGAATGTAGTGGAACACGCACTGTCAATAAATTTAGTTATAAATAAATAAATATAAAGCCTTTCGAATAGATTGAGGAACACGCTCAATCCTACCATGATGTGTGGAGAATATTTGTCCTTACACAGAGATATTTTAATTACTGCAGTTTAATTTCATTCAGCTCTCTGACTGATACACACACACATGGGCTATAGCTATTTGAGTGACACTGAAACACGCAGATGTCAGTTTAGCTATAAACAAGGCATTCTAGAAATTGAGGAACATGCTCAATTCTTACCTATCGTATAGTGTGAGATCTCAGATACACACACACATGGGCTATAGCTATTGGAGTGACACTGGAACACGCAGATGTCAGTTTAGCTATAAACAAGGCATTCTAGAAATTGAGGAACACGCTCAATTCTTACCTATCGTATAGTGTGAGATTTCAGATCTTAAATTAATTTACTGCAGACTGAAGTTTAAAGATGGGGGCCAGACTCAGTTTACAGCTCTGTGCATTCATTCAAGCATTCATTCAAACATGCGTGCGCTGCATACATCACACACACAGACAGAGGGGTTTTATGGTATCATCCGCACAATGAAAAGATAAATGACTAGGTATAAGCTTAAAATTTTGATTAAACTGCCCACCTTCTCCACCATTAAATGTAAGCAAATTAGCTCAAAAGAAATTAATTATTAATTTATAGGGAACTTTAAAAGAGTCACTTATTTTATGACCAAGCAACTGAATTCTCCAGCATTTATTTGCACGGGCTGTAACTATAAGCTCTGTAGCAGATATGAAAACACTATTAGTACATATTTATTATTACCATATTTGTACGCACATAAGGTATAACACTTTTTAAAAATATAAATGAGACTTTATTGATTATTCTAACACATAAATTAATATCTAACACAAACACACACAGGCAGACTTTATATCAATTCACCAGTTCAACTAGAATCTGGAGGTACTTGTGTTTGACGTTTGTGTCTTTAAATGGGGATTCCCTTTGGTGGTGTTTCTGGCTTGGAGAAGGCGTTTCCCAGGTTCGTTGCTGAAGGTCTTTTCATGTCTGGATTGATGTCATGGAAAGCCAATCACGTTCTGGTGTGCTGGCGGAGGAGTGGAGTCTCCCTAGTGGCTGAAGTTTGAAGTTTTGAGGCGGGCAAAGACTGTAGAGTCCTAGGCTGTCTGAAATCGCCCCCTATACCCTTAAATAGGGCACTATTTGAAGGGACTGCCATTTGTAGTGGTGTCCAAAACCATAGTGGACGATGTTGAGTGCACTCATTCAATCCCACAATGCACTGCAATAACAAGTGTACAACCAATGCATGCTCAACGGCTAGAGAATACCCATAATGCACTGTGAGAGTTGTGTGCTGAATGAATTCCCGCGTCTCGCCAGGAGATGACGCCCGCAGCTGAATCAATCATCCATTCATTTTCCAAACCATGCTGGTCCAGTATAATATCATACAGGTATAATTTCCTTTTTAATTGATCATTAAATCATTTAATTAAGGTTTGTACATGCTAGTTTTCATGGCAGAGTTTAACATAAATATTCATTACTACTGGAGCTGCCAGTTTGCTACATTTCAAATGATTAAACAGCAAGCACCAAACTATGCGAAATCGACAGCCCTTCCGGCGCACTCGGTGTCTGAATTCACTCACTTGTTTCATTCACTCCTTCAAGTGGAGTAATGTAGGGAATAGTGAATGAGGGTATGGGGGCGATTTCGAACACAGCACTTGATTAAACTTTGCGGCAAAACTTAACTTAGAACACAAGACTCAATGGAAAAGTAAAGAAACTAAGTAAAAGAAAGGAAAGTCAGCGCGTGGACGAGAGTAGTTGGATGGCTTGAATGAAGCTGCTTTTTCTTATTTTCATCTGATCTTGATCTGCCTTTGTCTTGTTTTCATCATCTGCTCTACTCGTCTTTTGTCATTATCTGTCTATCTCACCCTAAATTGTCTTTGTGTACTGAATTTTTAAACTGAGGTGTTTGTCCAACCTCTTTGAGGAGGTCTGACCAATTAGGTATCGTCTTTGATTCAGAGGTGGCTTTTCTCCTCCCCTGATCATAAATTAAATGTTATCTGTGGTCTTTCAGAGAGTACAGAGAGCACAGTTTAGACATGATTTCTCTAAAAATAATACGATACATTTTACACAGATTTCATTCAAACTAAAATTTAAGGTATGAACAGTGATTTACACTCATACCAGACAAGGCACAGTTCCAATCAACCATTCAATAGTTATAACAACTACATGAATTGTGAGTGATCTGAGTATTATAGTCACAAGTATAGGTTTTAGACATGATATAGAATTATGCAGTAATGCAGTAATTGAACTGTTTAGAATTGTTGATGCAGTTTATATATATATATATATATCTTTATTTATATAGCGCTTTTTACAATGTAGATTGTGTCAAAGCAGCTTTACATTGATAACTGGTACATTATTTTGGCTGCACAGCAGCTCTTAAAGAATAGTGTCAATGCAGGCAGATCAAAGCACTGTTGAATATTGAATGTCAATTGTCAAGTGTCCCCAACTAAGCAAGCCAAAGGCGACAGAGGCAAGGAACCCAAACTCCAGCAGGTGACATCAGGTGGCAAACAGGTGTTAAAATGGAGAAAAAACCTTGGGAGAAACCAGGCTTAGTCGGGGGGCCAGTTCTCCTCAGGCAAACAGTGCTTTGTTACGACTCAGGTTGCTATCATAAGTCAGATAGGATCGCAACATTCAAAGTATTTAATTCAGTTCCATCTAGCTGAGGATCGTATTCATCACGCCGGTATGGACGGTTGTTGAGGAGCTGCGCCACTGGTTGTCATGTTGATGAGGCCTTCACAGTGGATGATCTAGTTGACTCAATCTCTGCTGATACTTCAGGGCTGCGTTGTGGTCGTGTCAAGGCGCAGGTCCTTGGTCTCACCTGGATGCGGCCCGGATCCGGTTGACTACGGTAAACCTCGGGATAAACAGAAAGACTAATATTAGCCTAGATGCCATTCTTCTTCTGATGTAACGAGTACATCTGGTGTTATAGGAAGTGTTCCCGGTTCCGGCTGACCTAATTTATGCAGCCTAATAATCCTTTAATGGATTTGAAAAAATAAATTGATAATGTGTTATGCCAGGTTAAAGAGATGCGTTTTTAGTTTAGATTTAAACTGACAGAGTGTGTCTGCTTCCCGAACAATGCTAGGAAGATTGTTCCAGAGTTTAGGTGCCAAATAGGAGAAGGATCTACCGTCTGCAGTTGATTTTGATATTCTAGGTATTATCAACTGGCCTGAATTCTGGGGTACTGGGGAGCTAAACCATTTAGTGCTTTGTAAGTAATTAGCAAGATTTTAAAATCTATACGATGTTTAACAGGAAGCCAATGCAGTGTTGACAGAACTGGGCTAATATGGTCATACTTCCTAGTTCTAGTAAGAACTCTAGCTGCTGCATTTTGTACGAGCTGTAGTTTATTTATCAGGCGAGCAGAACAACCACCTAGTAAAGCGTTACAGTAATCTAGCCTTGAGGTCATGAACGCATGAACTAACTGTTCCGCATTTGTCATCGAGAGCATATGTCGTAGTTTAGATATATTTTTAAGATGGAAGAATGTAGTTTTACAGATGCTAGAAACATGGCCTTCAAATGAAAGATTGGTATCAAAGAGCACACCCAGGTCCCTAACTAACGACAAAGACTTAACAGAGCAGCCATCAAGTGTTAGATAATATTCTAGGTTATTACGTGAAGAAGTTTTTGGTCCAAAAATTATAATATCTGTTTTTTCTGAATTTAGTAGTAGGAAATTACTGGTCATCCAATTTTTTATATCAGCTATGCATTCCGTTAATTTTGTGAATTGTTAAGTTTCGTCAGGGCATGAAGAAATATAGAGCTGAGTATCATCAGCGTAACAATGAAAACTAACGCCATGCTTCCTGATGATATCTCCCAAGGGTAGCATGTACAGAGTGAAAAGCAACGGTCCTAGTACTGAGCCTTGCGGTACTCCATATTCAACTTGTGATCGATATGACCTCTCTTCATTTACTACTACAAACTGATAACGGTAAGATAAGTATGATTTGAAAAATGACAATGCAATTCCACTAATGCCAACATAATTTTCGAGTCTATTTAAAAGAATATTGTGATCAATAGTGTCAAATGTAGTACTAAGATCCAGTAACACTAATAGAGAGATACAACCCCGATCTGATGATGAGAGCAAATCATTAGTAACTCTAATGAGAGCAGTCTCAGTACTATGGTACGGTCTAAATCCTGACTGGAAATCCTCATAGATACTATTTCTTTCTAAAAAGGAACATAGTTGTGATGACACTGCCTTTTCAAGTATTTTTGACAGAAAAGTGAGATTTGAGATCAGCCTGTAATTGACTAATTCTCTAGGATCAAGTTGTGGTTTTTTAATAAGAGGTTTAATAATAGCCAGCTTAAAAGTTTTTGGTACATATCCTAGTGATAAAGATGAATTTACGATATTAAGAAGAGGATCTATGACCTCTGGAAGCATCTCTTTCAATAGCTTAGTCGGTATAGGGTCTAACATACATGTTGTTGATTTTGATGATTTAACAAGTTTAGACAATTCTTTCCTCTCTTAAAGCAGTAAATTGAATTTTTCCTCGGGGACACTACAATGCACTGTCTGATGCAATACTGTAGTAGACGGTTGCATGGTTATAATTTTTTTTCTAATATTATCAATCTTGCAAGTAAAGAAGTTCATAAAGTCATTACTGCTGTGCTCTTTGGAAACATCAGAAGTTGGAGCTTTATTTCTTGTTAATTTAGCCACTGTATCAAATAAATACCTAGGGTTTTGTTTATTTTCTTCTAAAAGTTTTGAAAAATAGGCAGATCTAGCAGATTTAAAGGCCTTTCTGTACTCAATCATTCTCTCTCTTCTAGTTTTGTTTTCTTCCAGCTGCGCTCCATTTTTCTGGCTGCTACCTTTAGGGCCCGTGTGCTCATTATACCATGGCGTTGGATTAATTTCCTTAATCTTTTTTAAACGCAAAGGAGCAACTGAGTCTAATATAAAAGAGTCTCTGTGGGGTTTTCTGTAGATTTCAACTCTGTGTCACTCAGAGGTCAGAAGAAGAAGGCCTGTTTTATCTCTCTGTCTTGGGGATCAAACACACTGGTGTTATCTTCTTGCGGCTCAAGTTGGGTTGTATTTTCAACCATTTAGTCTTGAGTTTACTGCTCAACATTTATAATGTGCTTCCTTAACTAGGCTCTTTCTTTGAAGCTTGCAAGGCAATAAAGCACTTAGCTGGGGGTTTTGTAGACTGAATAGAGCCGCGAATGACAGATTCTCTGATTTTGGGTCCTGCGTGGTGACTTAGGATCTGGAGTGTTGAGATGAGTTTTGTATGGAATTATGTTTGAACAAATCATCTGGAAGATTCATTTGTCTGGTTCGCCCTCAATTCCTACAGTACCAACCTGCGAGTCCTAAGAATCATTGTCTTTGAGTGACTGAGGGGTTGGAAATTAGGTGCATCCACTTTTGCTGGATCTGTTTTTATTTCACTGCTTGAAACAAATGTGTCCTAAGAAAGTCAGAGTCTGTTGCATGAAGTTACACTTGTTTAGACTGAGGATTAGACCAGCTTTATGGAGACACTGGAAAACTTGGTGAGGATGGTGGAGATTTCCTTCCCCGTTCTGGGAGAATACAACAATATCGTCAATGTAGATGATCTGTTCCATTAGCTGCTTGAATGTTGCAGCAGTATTTTTGAGCCCAAAAGGAAGATGACCAAATTCATATAGTCCCGATGAAGTGACAAAGGCAGTTTATTAGTATGCTGTCAGGTGTCATTTCCCCCTGCAAGTATCCACTTTTTAGGTCAAGTCTACTGAACATTGTGGCACCATGCAAGGATTCCAGAATATCTTGGATTTGTGGCATTGGGTATGCATCGAAGTGAGTTTTGGCTAACCAAAATAGTCCATACACAGTCTTGAAGTGCCATCCTTCATTTGCATTACTATAACTGGTGCTGCCCAGAGAGAAACTAAAGGCCCTGTTACTCTTCTTGGTCAACAGATTAAAAACTGCTGCTTGTCTATGGATGTTTCCTGACTGTAACTTCATCAGTGATGAGAATTTGGTGTTTAACAAGGTTGGAATGTTCTATTTCATGGGTGCATACTGCGGGCCATTGAAACATGCCTGAGGCACAGATGATTGGCCAGTCCTGCAGTCATCATCCATATCCATACTCAGCAGCTATGCAAGCTCTTCAGTTGCAATATGGTCAACCACACCAGCTGGGTCAGAGCAAAATAGCAACAATCCTTACAGCACAAGAGATCAAAACAAATGTTTACAGTTTCCAGAGTTTCACTCTCTGTGTCAAGTCAAGTCAAGTCATCTTCATTTATATAGCGCTTTTCACAATACAGGTTTCAAAGCATCTTCACAGTGATAATAGGAAAATTAATGTACAGAGATGGTTTTTGATTGAATCACTTCCATTGTAAAAATGGTTAATTATTAACTTAGGGGCTGCTTAAATTACACCCTTTCAACCAAAAACAGAAGACCTTCAATGCGTTCTTGCCGATCATTTACGTGTTTTAGTCTATAGGTTTGCATTTGAATGTGTGTGTGTGCAGACGCTTAGTCTTTTTTTTAAGAAAGTGATCTTGCCAAATTACTTGTCTGGCCCGCATAATACAGAAAAATTTGTCGTTTCCGCGGATCTATGCGAACTGGAATCATTTTTAAAACGTTTTTTTAAAAGCAATCTTGTCTTTGCAGGGGATAGTTCATCTCATTGGATACGGCCTGGATCTGGCAGACTATGGCAAACCTCGGGATAAACAGAGAGAGACTAATATTAGCGTAGATGCCATTCTTCTTATGATGTTGCGAGTACATCAGGTGTTATGGGAAGTGTTCCTGGTTGACCTAATTTATGCTGCCTAACAATTTACATGATTTGAATATAAATCTATCTACCTTCTACCCTCCATTACATCAGGCAGAGTCCTCCTGAAAGTGGTACCAGTGCTACTACACCACAAATCAAAGACACTGGAGACTTATGCTATATTAGATTATGTACCCTCTGCTGTCTAGCAGCTCCAGCTGAAAGATGAACCTGAGACTCCAGCCCTTTGTACAGTCCGACCTGACACTACTCACCTCAGTGGCTCCAAGATCACCTTTGAAACCTCCCCAAGAAGTAACCTAGAGAAGCAATATCAGGTGTTTGAAGCATTCACAGCTTCCAGTCATGATCTGGTGGAACAGTCATACCCTGTTCAGACTCTTCAAATTTCCGCTACAGCCATTTCACAAGGTACGTCCACTGGTGCTCATAGGACAGCTCTCAGCTGGGCTCTCCAAGGAGCAATAACGTGTACCACAGACCATACACCAGTGCAGCAATGTTTCTTCCCGCCATAACTGTTTTTCAACTGTTTGTTCAGACACCAAGGTCTATCTCTTAATGATCAACTCCTGCCAGGTCCTGCACTTGGACCATCACCTGCTAAGATTCAGGCAGCATCATGTGGCTGTAAGCACCGATATCAAGGGTATGTTCCATCAGGTCCGTCTCCTGCCAAAGGACAGACCCTTACTCCATTTCATGTGGAGAGATCTGCAGAGTGAGAACCTTTCTGATGTATATGAGTGGCAGGTTCTAACATTCGGTATAACAAGCAGTTAATGCTGTGCCATTTTCGTTCTGCAGCATCATGCTCGCAATTCTGAAGCCAAATATCCAGGGTTGCAAAAAATAGTACACCAGAGCTTCTACATGGACAACTGGCTAACAAGCTTTCCTACTGTTGCAGCAGCCAAACATACAGTGGACCGACTACACAGAATGTTAGCAGAAGGAGGGTTTTTATCTCAGACATTGGGCTAGTAGTCACCCAGCCATGGTCGCTCATCTTCATGCTGAAGCCTGCTCCTCTGCCACAGAGCAGTGGTTAGTTCAAAACCATGTTGAACTGATGGAGCCCACATTGGGCCTCAGGTGGAAGTGTGCAACTGATACCCTTGGCTATTATTACCAGCCCATTGATTATGCAGCACTATGACTATGAGAGCTGCCTACCAGGTGTTGGTGTCCCAATATGATCCATTGGGGTCCATGCTACCACTCCCCACCAGAGCAAAGGTAATCATTTAACAGTTGTGGTCTAAAAAAAGAGACTGAGATGACCCAGATCTACCACCAAACCTTCAGGCTGCCTGGATCAACTTGGAACTCGAACTTAAACATCTCAGTGCAGTATCCATTCCTCGCTGTTACATAATACATACCAGCCTTCACAACTGCAGCAGAATAGCACAATTCCCTCCATGTGTTCTGCAATGCTGAAAGAGCGTACGGGGCAGTGGCATATTTGGCAGTTCAAACTGGAAGTGACATTTACGTTTCCTTCATAATGGCCAGATTGAGGGTTGTTCCTAAGAGGCAGGAGTCTATGCCTCATCAGGAGCTTTATGCTGCCTTAGCTGGAGCTCAGCTGGCCAAACTGGTGAGGGATGAGATGACTCTTTCCATTGGTCAGACAATTCTGTGGACAGACTCCTTGACTGTGCTGGAATGGATTCAGTCAGACTCCGGTCGGTATAAGGTGTTCATTGGAACACGAGTATACAAAGATACAAGAATTAACAGACCATAGAGCATTGAGGTATGTAGTAAATTCACAGGATAACCTGGCTGATGACATAAGAGTCCTTCCAAAGTTTGGCTGAGCCTAGTCGATGGAGTCGAGGACCACCGTTCTTGAAACAGAGTCCAGAGCACTGGCAGAAGAAACCCGAAGTTGTACAGTCAGAGGTAGCATTCGAATTGAAAGGGCTATCCTGCTACTGCCTAATGACAGTTGAAACTGCTTCCAACCAATTTCAACACATGATGTGAACTAGTGGAGGTGACTCAACAAACCTGTCAAGGGGTGGCCACATCAAACTCTGCAAACAGTGAGCCTGTGACCAGTAGAGAAGCTGAAGCTGTTCTGCTAAGAGCATGCCAACTCCAGAGCTTTCCCGAAGAAGCTGCTGCCCTCAAAGCATAGTTCCTGCACACACCCGATTAGTCAGTCTTCACTATTAATCAGTCTTCACTATATCCACTGACCAATATGATCAGAGTTGGGGGCCGTTTAAGAAGGCTGGCAAACTCAGACACAGAACAAATCCACCCCATTGTGCTGGACCCAAGACATACCATAACAAAGCTCCTTATCAAAAAATTTGACAAGCATCTGTTACATCCAGGAGCGGAGAGAGTCTATGCTGAGATATGGAGACAGTACTGGATTCTAAGAGGACGCCAGGCCATAAAGCACCATCAACTTCATTGTCTGTCCTGTCAGGACTTGAGAGTGCAGCCAGAGGTCTCCCCAATGGCAGATTTGCCACTAGAATGCCTCCGACTGCTCTGTCCACCTTTCTACTCAATGGTCGTTGACTGCTTTGGCCCATACCTGGTCAAAATAGGAAGGCAGAAAGAGAAATGCTGGGGCCTGATCTTCAAATGTCTCACAACTAGGGCAGTTCACATTGAGTCCCTTAATTCGATGGATGTAGATGCCTTCCTTCTTACACTCTGCCGGTTCATAACTATAAGAGGTAAACCACACAAGGTCCGTTCTGATTGTGGCACCAACTTCTGCGGAGCTCACAGAGAATTACAGGAAGTTTTCTCAACTATGGAGCCAGAGCTAAAAACCCAGCTTTCAGAATACCAAATTAGCATTAAGTTTAATCCACCCAGTGCTCCACACTTTGGTAGAATATGGGAGCGTGAAGTCCGTTCCATAAAAAATGCTCTCCAGGTAGCTGTCGGATCCCAAGCCATCACAGAGGATGTCCTGTCCACTGTCCTAGTGGAGGTAGAGGGGATCCTCAATTAAATTCTCCAGACCTGACAAAAGTGGCAAACAGCTTCAGAAAACCTGGAAGTAGAGTCTGTTGTATTGATCGTAGATCCACAACCCACAGCTCAGAGGCCAATAGGCAAAATTCGAAAAACTTACCTCAGACCAGTCGCCCACCTGATAGAGTTGCCTGCTCTAAAAGGTAACACCAAATACATTTAGAGAATTCCCTTAATTACCCATTTGCTGCTCAAATGTGGGGGCGGCTGTTGGGAATTCTTCTCCTTTAAGTTTAAAGTCTGCTACGTGTGTGATGTTCTAAGTCATGACTTACGTAAATAATGTAGTGCAGTTTTTCCAGCACGTACGAGCTTAGTGTAACTGCCTATTCACTGTTACTCCAGCAGAGCAGTCACTTGCATGCTCTCACTCAGGTGCAGTGTTTATGTGTAAGAGACTTTTATTTGTGTACACTCAGAGTAAAAACAAAATGTTGTGCTTTTTACAAAATAAAGAAAACGTCTCAGGTTACGAATGTAACCAGGGTTCCCTGAGAACAGGGAACGAGACTCTGCGTTTGCAACGCTATGGGGAAACGTCACGTGACTCGGTGTTCGAAAGCCAACTATCCAATAACTCCAAATCCTATTGGCCCGGCGACAGCCTATGCCGTCATACAGGCGCGACCTGGAAGTATAAAAGGGGCGCCTGGGGAAGCAGTCATTATTCATCGTCTTGAGGGACTGTTCAGCAGGCAGCCCGATGTATGGCAAGGAAACGCAGAGTCTCGTTCCCTGTTCTCAGGGAACCCTGGTTACATTCGTAACCTGAGACGTTCCCTTTCGAAAGGGAACTTCTACTCTGCGTTTGCAACGCTATGGGGAACGAAATACCCACGCCGCCATGCTTGAGGAGAATGCCTGCCAAGAAAAATGGCTGAGACAAAGGCTCCAGAGCAGTAGAAACTGCTTGGCAACTCTCCCTTGGGTCACACCAGGCTATCAGTGACAGCATTCCCTTCGGCCAACAACCCACGCTAAACTCCATGAAGGACCTCCTCAAAGGCCCTACAGAAGGTGCTAAAGCGTCTGGAACCCACTTTTCCATAATAAACAGTGGTCCCTTCAAGGGAATGTGGCCAGGGAACCGAAGGGAACCCCGGCCAGCCACTAGAGGGGAACGAAGTCACCCTCAATGCCACCAGGGAGGCCGACCTAGCCTGACCTGAGACAAACTTAGTCTGAGCCAACCCTGTCTGAAACAGAGCCTCCAAAAAACGCATTCTTCATAGAAGATAGTAAGTAAGAGTGAGTGCAAAGAGGCAGAACAACTCAAACCCACGCGTAGAGACGGGCATCCCGGAGAGCAGAACTCAGCTAAGCGCTATGAACCCTCATATTGAGGGGAGTATAATCCACTCATCCTAGGATCTACCCAGTGCTTAATTAGCGCACTGAGGAGGCTGTGCGCTACAGAACCCCAACCCAGAGGAGCACAAACCAGCCTGGTGCTGGATCTCAAGGGGAGGCCTGATTAAGGCCTACCCCATGACCAGCTTAGGGAGCTAAGCACTATTACAAACATAACCCTCAAAGGGAAGTATGAAGCTCACCTAACAGGTAGACCATGCAACGGGCACATAACATGAAGGCCGCATGACAATCCACCCAAACACGATCCAACGAGCAGTGTACTCAGTAAAAAACACCTTTTACTCTCTAAAGCAAGAGGAGTACAGTGGACGCCAACACGTATTAAGGAAGGCCTGGAGGGACCTAAAACCTCAACAGACACGTGGCGTCAGCTCGTGGCAGTGTTTAGGCCCAAAGGACGATAAACAACCAGACAAAAGGAGGTTGGATTTATCACTTAGGCCTCTGGCCAACAGAAGTGTATAAAGATAAATCTCAAAGAGAAATACACCCAAACATACACCAGTGTGTCAAAACCAGGCGGCCCGTAGGCCTAGCAACCTCTAACACACACAGCGTAGTCTCGTGGCCATTTCTAGGAGCACAAAAGATCCACCCTAGGCGCTAGGTGGCCCTTAGCTCAACTAGAATAAGACTCAGGGAACCAAACCTGAGGGGCTAGCCACTTGGAATACTCGGTAAAAGCACCCTGTCACCCTCACAGCGAGAGGAGTATATGACTGAACTCCACATATTACACCGGAGGCCGAAGTAGGCCTACCTTAGTAAAATGTGGCATCAGCAAGTGGCTAACATAACCATACCACCCAGAGGTCATGTATTAAAAAAAAAATCTCATGATTAACACATGAAAGCACTGCCAAACATCGCGAACAGGCCTGTTAGGGCCTATTCGTCAGTGATGGGGCGTGGCTGATGGTGGCATGGTTTCCCGGGCATCCTGCCAACAAGTCGACTAGAAAAAGGAGGCCTAAAGGGGCCTCCATTCCAGTAACAGGTGGCGATCAACCTTCTCACAGATAAAACACAAATAGTGCCAAACGTAAATTAAAAAGGAGGCCTGAAGGGGCCTGCCAATTCAAAAACACGTGGCTACAGCTCGTGAATTAAAGGGAACCCAGCTACAAGGAATCAGCAGTAACCAAGAAAGCTAAGGGAAGCTAACTGCGACCTGCGCTAGACCCCACATTCCAACAGGCAATCACCAAGGCAATGTACCTAAAGTAAATGTTTTGACTAAAGGGAACCAAACAAAGCCAACATGGTTCAAGGGAGGCTAATATAAGCCTACCACCTCAAACAAACACGTGGCATGGCCTATGGCAGTGTAAACCTGTGAGAATATGTGAGCACACTATGATCAGTTCAAACAGTATAGTAAAAACAACAGATCACTAAAAAAGGGAGCTAATAGATACCAGCCTTCTTCAACAAAGTGGCACTAACTACCCTGAATATGCAATCCAACAGGTGATGCACCCAGTGACACAGACCCCCGACTGGAGAGTACAAGTCACCAAATACTCAAAACGGAAGCCTACTTTCAAAGCAAAGAGTTTACTGTTATGAGAGTGGGTGCCAACCTGTGGCAGCATAGGCTCACATACAATGTAGGGCAAAGGTCTAGAACCCAAAGTAACACAAACTTTGATTACATGCTGTTATTTGAAAAGAAAAAACACTTCCCACACAGATCCTCAAATCTGATCTAAACCCCAGAGGACAGGAGCTAAAAAACTTGATAACTACCAAATTATCAAGTGGCTCAGAAGAAAGTTATTCCTTTTAGCATGAAAGTTCTAGAAAATGGGGCCAAGCACACACCTGCATAACTTATCTACGCAAAGATAAAGGCCCACCATCTGAGGAACAGCACCTAGCTGAAAACTCAAATTGCACCTACACAAGCAAGGGGATAACTGGGCTAACAACTCCCTCGGGAGAAAAACGTCAGGCGGCCGGTTAGGGCCGCTACAGACACACAAACTGAAGTAATAAGTGCCAACTCAGACTATACTGAAAACAGCCGAGAGGCTCATTTAGCATAGAGAGAAACTAAACAGCAGCCATTTTATGACCTGCTCAGTCAGTCCCAACACTACAGTTATTGCCCAAAAAACCCCTATAAATGCTATCTCAATGTTACATTCACTATGCCATGTTCAGGAATTATACAGGTAACAACACACAGTCAACATTTAGGGAATTAAATTTGACGTTGTCTTACCTTCTCGTGGCTCGAAGACCCAAGACTGCTCCTTCACAAACATGGGAAGGAAAACATCCATGGTACTAGAAGCCCAAAGAACCCTTTCACTATCAAGCCAGAAGGCGGGCCTTCAGAAAAGAATTCATCATGGGCCCGGCCACAGATGCCTCTCCGTGGCCACCATGGCCGCCATCGATCTCCCAATCGAGGCGGCCGTCTGTTTGGTGGCCCGGAGAGCGAGATCTGTGGTGCGGCGTAGCTCAGCCACCGCATCAGGGGACAAACCCTGCCCCTGATCCAGGTCCTTCAGCAGATCAGCCTGGTACACCTGCAACACTGCCATTGTGTGTAAAGCCGCACCAGCCTGACCCGCAGCAGCATATGCTCTGCCGTTCAGACGGGATGTTTGTTTAAGGGGTCTGGATGGCAGAACCGGAGCC
Source organism: Elopichthys bambusa (assembly GCA_037101425.1). Lineage (NCBI taxonomy): Eukaryota > Metazoa > Chordata > Actinopteri > Cypriniformes > Xenocyprididae > Elopichthys > Elopichthys bambusa. The sequence goes on along the minus strand of CM074440.1, from coordinate 23,949,258 downwards.
TTTAGAGTCGGTGCTCTGCCCGTGACGAGATAGTTGGCAAACGTCTCGTCAATGGGCGGCAGCGACACATACCCATGCTGGCCCAATCCCTCCACATCAGCGAAATTTTCTCGCTGATGTGGATGAATTCTGGCCGAGTATGGGTTCTTCCATGCCTTCTTGATCTCAACGTGGAGATCCGGAAGGAATGGAAGGCTCACTGGAGTCACAGGGTTGTGGTCGGAAAGAAAGCATTCATCCAGTCTGCCGCGAACGGGCTCTTTCCTATCGCGCCCCCACGGCAGCTGCAGTCTGCCAGCAGCGCGTTCCACAACCTCCAGCAACTCGGCATATGCTGGGCCAGGAGGCTTGGAGAAAGAAGAAGAAGAAGCCACTTCTTCCTCCTCCATTACTAACTCCTGGCCACGGGGGCTATCGGCCAGAAGAACACTCGCTCCCGGATCAGATGATGTCAGAGACAGGACATCGTCGTCATCCAGGAGCTCATCCTCGCCAGCTGCCACCGAAGGCTGAGAGACCACAACACCTCTCTCAAACTTGGCAGCGAGCTCCATCTGCGAGCCCCATGAGTACAGCCGCCGCTCTGCCTCAGCACAAGCAGGGCCGGACCCACCAGGCGCAGATGTTGACGCCTCATCCCTCAAGAAGAGGGCCAGGCGAGAACAGAGCGTCCTCATAGGAAGACGCTCACAATTCACACAGACAGCGCCCTCAAGCACCATCCGTGCGTGTTCTTCTCCCAAACAATAGACGCATAGGGTGTGCGAATCTTCCGGAGTTAGAAATCTCGGGCATGGGTCCACACACTTCCTGAAACGCTTCTCTTCGCCCTCAGACATAATAGAGAAAATTCCGATATTCGATGATTGGCAACAAACACAAACAGTCCCGAAAAACGATGAGATAATGACTGCTTCCCCAGGCGCCCCTTTTATACTTCCGGGTCGCGCCTGTATGACGTCATAGGCTGTCGCCGGCCAATAGGATTTGGAGTTATTGGATAGTTGGCTTTCGAACACCGAGTCACGTGACATTTCCCCATAGCGTTGCAAACGCAGAGTAGAAGTTCCCTTTCGAAAGGGAACTAACATGATGCATGATCTTTCGTCTCCCACTGAAAGAAATCCAATCTGATAAATTAATCTAAAATGAACTGTAACTTAGTGAATATTAATCATAGTTAGTTAGTAGATTCAAGTCGTTTGCGAGTCAGCTCATTATCCGCTAATGCGGCCACACGAGCGAGTGCTATTCAGACGCAAATTCTGAGGCAATGCATTTATACATCGTCACAATCGAGTATTTATTATCTTCAAAAGTGTCTATCTGCATGTTATAGCCATAGTTATTGCGATCTCTGGAAGCCTCTGTTAGTTACTGGAATGTTACATGGTATGCCTGTTCTTCATCATGAGTCATTTGTGGACTAAATGTGCACAGAGCGCCCTCCGGCTGCAAGTATGAGTTGAAAACACATATTGAATAAATATTACTCCTCTGTATAGAAAATTGACATAAACATATGAAAATCCATCAATATTTCTCCAAATGTGCATGCTTTTAACCCACTGGGGTCTGAGGATTTTTGGGGCCCTGGAGAAGTTTTGACATGCCCTGACATTTGTGCTTTTTTCAGTTGTTCATAAACATATTAATGGAAAAAGTGTCATTACACTGTATTCAGCACGAACTTGGCTACCATATGTGAGCAACATGTACATGTTTGTATTTTTGAAGGAATAACGTTTATGCATGGTTATTGAAAAAACAAAAAAACTTAAGTCACTGAAATAAGGCCACAAAACTAATATTATATATGTGTTTACAAGACTTCTGGGTATTGGAGGTTGTAGACTAGAGTTCCCTTTCAGTCGGTCACGTTCGACGTACGTCAGTTTCCCAATTCCCGACGAATTGGGAAATCGCTAGAGAGCCCTATCAGCTTCGAGTGAACTAAAACAAGCCAATGGAATTGGCGTGCGATATTTGCATAATGCACACCGGCCCCGCCAGGTGGTATAAATAGGGAAGCAGATGCAATCGCCCCTCTCACTTCGCCAGCAGATCCCAGTGTGTTGGTCGAGGCCGCCTTCCATGTGCTGTCTGCCATACACACTGCAACCTTGCAGAGTCTGACCCCACTTCGGGCTGCTATGCCGTCCAAGTCAGGTCCCAGCACTCTACCTCGCTGCCCCATGCCCGGTACGTCTGTGGTGCATTTGGTCCCGCTGCCTCTGTGTCTGGAAGCCTGGCTAGCACTTCCCACTCGTGTGTCCCTGGACAGTGCACCTGTTCTCGGGGCGGGGATTGCTTTCCTCCTGGCGAAGGATGCAATCGAGCCAGTCCCTCCAGCCTCAACTGCAGTGGCATATCAATTGCCTTGAGTTGCTAGCAGTACGTCTTGCACTGAGCCGCTTCCAGGAGCTGTTTTCAGACAAGCACGTACTGGTCCACTCGGACAGCACTGCGGCCGTTGTGTACATCAACCATCAGGGTGCTCTACGCTCCCGCCGCATGTCTCAACTCGCCCGCCATCTCTTGCTATGTAGTCAGAAGCATCTGAGGTCGCTTTGTGCCATTCATGTCCCAGGCGTGCTCAGCCATGCAGCCGACGAGCTCTCACGGCAGCCTCCGCTTCCGGGCGAATGGAGACTCCATCCCCAGGTGGTCCAGCTGATTTGGCATCACTTCGGCGAGGCACAGATAGATCTGTTTGTCTCCCCGGACACTGCTCACTGCCAGTTGTTCTTTCCCTGACCGGCGGCAAGCTCGGCACGGATGCTCTGGCACACAGCTGGCCCCGGGGCCTACGCAAATACGCGTTTCCCCCAGTGAGCCTTCTCGCACAGCTTCTATGCAAAGTCAGGGAGGACGAGCAGCAGGTCTTGCTAGTGGCTCTGTATTGGCCCACTCTGACCTGGTTTTCGGATCTGACGCTCCTCGCGACAGCACCTCCCTGGCCCATTTCTCTGAGGAAGGACCTTCTGACTCAGAGACGGGTCACCCTCTGGCACCCTCTGGCACCCGCGTGTGGAAAAGGTGTGGACCTGTGGAAACTCCATGTGTGGTCCCTGGACGGGACGTGGAGGTTCTAAGTGATCTCCCCCAGTCGGTTGTAGACACTATCACTTCCGCTAGAGCTCCTTCCACTAAGAGCCTCTATGCGTTGAAGTGGAACCTGTTAGTTGAATGGTGTTCCTCTCACCGAGAGGACCCCCGATCATGCTCGATCAGATCTGTGCTCTCCTTCCTGCAGGAGGGCTTGGAGCGAAGGCTATCTCCCTCCACCCTGAAAGTGTATGTTGCCACTATTGCCGAACATCATGACGCAGTCGATGGTAAGTCTTTGGGGAAACACAGTCTGATCGTCAGGTTCCTGAGGGGGGCGAGGAGACTAAATCTGCCTTACATACTTACATCTCTCTGGGGTCATCCCTTCAAGCCTTTGCAATCAGTCGAGTTTAAAGCATCTCTGAAGGTCTCTAAGACCGTCCTCCTGGTTGCACTGGCCTCGCTCAAGAGGGTCGGTGGACCTGCACGCTTTTTTGGTCGATGAGTCGTGTCTGGAATTCGGGCCCGGTGACTCTCACATTATCCTGAGACCCCGGCCTGGATATGTGCCCAAGGTTCCTACCACTCCCTTCAGAGATCAGGTAGTGAACCTGCAAGCGCTGCCTTTGAAGGAGGCAGACCCAGCCCTAGCTTTGCTCTGTCCCGTCCGCGCTCTGCACCTGTACGTGGACAGAAAGCGAGGTTTTGGGACCTCAGGTCAGCTCTTTGTCTGTTACAGAGGCCAGCAGAAGGGAAAGGCTGTCTCCAAGCAGAGGATGGCCCACTGGATAGTGGATGCCATCGCCCTGGCATATGAATCCCAGCCCACTCAGGTTGAAAGCCCACTCCTCGCTGACAGATATCTGTAGAGCTGCAGGCTGGGTGACACCTAACACGTTTGCTAGATTCTATAGCCTTTGTGTAGAACCGGTATCTTCCCGTGTACTCGCTTCCAGCAGTCGGTAGACACGAAGAGCTAGTTCTAGTTCTAGTGTCGGCTTGCAATGCCATTCCCACCCCCTGGGCCGGATACGTGCATCCTTTACTCCAGTCGAGTTCCCCACTTGGTAAACCCTGTCGAGTTCCTATTATAGTTTAAATTATAGTACCAGTCAAAAGATTGGACGCATTAGCCTACTATTATAATGTTTTTAAAAGAAGTCTCAAGTCTCTAACCAAATGATGGTTTTCTATTTTAATATACTTTGTTAATGCGCAGTTGACAAACTATACATCATTAAAAAGATCTAAGACTCAAGCTTCACATTTTGACCTCTATTTTACTTTTATAGTGACCTTAATTTGTTAATAGCTTATGCGTCAGGAGTTATGAATATTAAAAATGGAGTCGTTACCTTTGACAAAACAACATCCATCAGGGCTTTTAGCTTAAGCGGTCGGTGAAACACCCCCCATGAGACGGGTGACCCAGAATTGGATGCAGCTGCTCTATCCCTGGAGGAGGGCCGGGCAGAGAATCTTTTGTTGAATCAAAACTCTGTTCCGCCACTGGTGTCACAGCCAGCAGTACCCAAATTCTCAGCAGGAGCAGTTTCCTCTATCTCTGGGTCCACAGAGGGCGTGGATGACAGTGTGTGACACTATGTCTCACCATTCACGTTCCCCTCTTCACAAGAAGGTGTAGATGGCAGTGTGTGACGCTATGCCTCGCCACTCTCGTCCCCTTTAATCGCCAGCGGACAGCAGCATACGGTTCGAGAATGTAACCAAACCTTCTCACGCACCCTCTGTCTAACCATGGAGCCATGTCAGTGTTGCACATTGACCCCACTTCGGGCCTCACGAGTCTGGTCCCTGCCCTCCACCTCAGCACGAGTGGGTACATCTGTGGTTCTGTTTTGGCCCCATGGTACGGTCTCTGGGAGCCTGCTAGCGTTCCCCATCCCGTCCTTCTGGCTCATTCGGACCATCAGACTTGGCTACGTGATTCAGTTCGCCCACCGTGCTCCCTAGTTAAGAGGCATCCAGTGTGCGGTGCTGCGATGCTCCGGTCTTAAGGGTAAAGATCGACGTCCTACTGGTGAAGGGCATGATTGAGCCGGTCCCTCCAGCTGATATGAAGATGGGGCTCTACAGTCCCTACTTCATTGTACCCAAGAAAGGCGGTGGGTTATGGCTAATCTTGACATTCCCCGAGATTGGTTTGCAGCATTCGATCTGCTTCCCTTCGGGCTGTTCCTGTCACCTCGCGTCTTTCAGAGAATGTGGTGTTTGCATTCTCAACTATCTCTACGACTGGCTGATAATGGCACAGTCTCAGGACCAGTTGTGCAAACACAGGGACATAGTGCTCCGTCACCTCAGCCTGTTGGGACTTTGGGTCAACTGGGAAAAGAGCAAACTCTCCCCGGTGCAGAGGATCTCTTTTCTCGGTATGGAGTTGGACTCGGTCAACCAGACAGCGCGACTCACAGAGGAGCGCGTCCAGTCAGGTTTGAACTGCTTGAATTCGTTCAGAGGCAGGACAGCAGCCCTACTGAGACTTTTTCAGAGGATCCTGGGGCATATGTCATCTGTAACCGCAGTAACGCCACTCGGATTGCTTCATAGGAGGCAGCTTTAGCACTCGCTTCTTAGCTGAGTCCTGAGATGGCCGTGGCAGAGCAGCATGCACCGGGTGTCCATCACCACATATTGTTGCCAAACCTTCTGCTGTGGTATTCACGGAGGCCTCTATCACGGGCTGGGGGGCCACGTACAACAAGCATGCGATGTTGGGTCTGTGGACGGGGCCTCAACTGCATTGGCAGATCAATTGCCTCGAGTTGCTAGCAGTACGACTGTATACTGATAAGCCTCCCCTTCGAACACGAATCTCAAGAACAGTCTGTGATGAGGAGATGTCTGGATGTGAAAGTATGTATCTTTCAGCTCCAATGACAGAAACCAATCCCCTGGGCAAATCTGCGAGGATTTGTTTCAGCATAAGCATTCTTAATGGCCATTTCATTAGGGTGTGGTTAAGGAGCCTCAAATCTAGGATAAGCCTGAGGCCAACATTCTTCTTTGAAATGAGGAAGTAACAGCTGTAAAAGCCTAACTTGCTGTGAGTCATGAGAATTTTCTCCAAGGCAACTTTTGCTAGCAATGCTTGTACTTTGGATTGGAGGACGTGAGCCTCGCCATCTGAGACCGAAGTATGTGTCACACCCCTGAAGCAGGCCAGTGATTGAACTGAAGCGAGCAGCCTCATCTAATCTCCAAAACCCAGTGTGACACACCCAAGCCTGGCTTTGGGTGGTGAGAGGCTAAAGAGTCACAAGTGACAGGTCGCTGTACTGTGTCGGGGAGCTGACGTTCGTGATAGTGCAAGGAAGAGGAAAAGTGCTCTTTTCATGAAGGTGTTTGTTTTTTTATTTTTGAATTTTGACTCTCTATAACAGCAGTGAGGAGCTTGGGTTTGCAGACTCTTGATGGGGCAGATCCAGCGTTTGCAACAAAAACAACATCCCCAATGCCGGAACTGGACAGGGGGTTGGGAGATGAACACATAGTCACTTGGGAGGCGGTCCGGCCTTGGCGGGACATAGCCTTCTCCTCTTCGTGCCTGGTAAATCAGGACTGCTTAGGATGCTGCTCAGGGTCCAGCACTATCTTAGGGCAGGGCACCTTGGAAAGGGGTAGCGCTAAGCACTGCAGGAGCACTGCTTGATCTCAGGTTCTGCCTTGGGCTGGGGTTGAGCAGGCGTAGATGCTGGCCTGGTGTCCTGCTGATTGCTTCAGGAGGAAATGGTCAAGTCAAGTCAAGTCACCTTTATTTATATAGCGCTTTTTACAATGTAGATTGTGTCAAAGCAGCTTTACATTGATAACTGGTACATTATTTTGGCTCTTAAAGAATAGTGTCAATGCAGGCAGATCAAAGCACTGTTGAATATCAAATATCAATTGTCAAGTGTCCCCAACTAAGCAAGCAAACTAAACACTCAGAAATGGTGCTTGGCTTGCGACGATTTCTGGGATGCTATAAAACGCTCAGCAAAGCCATCTACCGTAAAACCAAAACAGGCCCGCTGGGGAGACATGGGAGTTGAGGAGCGCTGTTTTATTAGTGTCCTTGATCTTCATTAAATTTAAGCAAAGGCGGTGCTCAAGGACCACCAAAAGCCATCACTACAATTTATGAACAACAGCAGTACTGATATTTTTTGTGTTTTATGTTTCATGCTTCAGAGTTTCCGTTAACCCTTTCAAGCGTGAGTTTAAAATATTCTAACTGACCCCCCAGAGTGAGTTTTTTTGAGGCGACCGTTATTTAAGAACGTTTGCCCTTATTGTTTCCATGGCGACGCGCCATGCGTGTCATGTACGCTGAATGCAGCCACAAACACTGTATGACAGATGGATCGCTATTATTTTGTTTTTCCGTTTTTATTTAAAATATTCACAAACTTGCTTACCATTTCATCAACTATCTGATATTCCGATTCTCAAATATGTGTAAGCAAGTGTGTTTTGTCATTTAACAACCTTTTTATCTCTTTACCTCTTTATCTTGATCTATAACACAAGATGGGCGCCGCCATCTTAGTTTGCCCCGCAGTTCGCAGAGTCCTGTCTGTCGGATTTACATCACATGAATTCATCAGTTTCTCCCAAAATACATGCAAGTAAGTGGCTGGTGAACTGGAAGAATAAGGCGAAGAACATAGGCCCATTATGTGTGTCTGATATGAATAAATGTCAGCAAATTATATTTGAATGGATTGTTATTGCTGCTTCCACTTATGTCTGACATCAGTGTGTATTTTATAAACTCTGAATGTATTGTTTTACTGGTGCTTATGCATATTTAAATGTCTGAAACCTTAAAAAAAAATAATAATAATAATTATGTGGCTGAAAACACTGCATAGCTGTGATGTATTACAAGAGCTAAGCACTTCCGTCTCGCAGCCAAAGCGTGAAAGCACAGTTTGAATCTGGCAGTTATGTGACGTCACTGAATGTTCTAAATCCCATATGTGGGACCGTACGCTTAGGGGCACAGAAATAAAAATCCCATATGTGGGGCCGTGCTGCTCAAAGGGTTAAGGAAACATGGTGAGAATTAATACTCCCTGGTTTTCACAGTGCATTGTTGGACTTTTTAGGGAGCTAATGTTTCAGTGTATTGGAAGGATTTTGCATTTGAGACTTAAAATGGCCGACTCCCTGATCAGTACTCTGACTACTGAAGTAGATTGTGTGTGTGTGTGTGTGTGTGTGTGTGTGTGTGTGTGTGTGATGGACTGATAGAAGAAAGGGATAGTTCACCCATAAACTGAAAATTCTGTCATCATTTACTCACCCCAAAGTTGTTCCAAACCTGTATGAATTTCTTTCTTCTGCTGAACACAAAAGAAGATATTTTGAAGTATATGGGTAACCAAACAGTTGATGGGCCTCATTCTTTCATCCTGAAGATCGACTTCCATAGTACCATATGTAAAAAAAAAAAAAAAAGGTTTGGAACTTGAGGGTGAGTAAATAATGACAGAATTTTCATTTTTGGGGAGAAATGATTCCTTGGCATTTTATATATTTCAAAAGCTATTTGGATGTTAAATAGAAGATTAAGTTATTTAAGCTTATTTAAGGATTTTCTTCTCTCACTACAGCTCCTGATTTCTGCAGCTTGCACCCCCTGTTGATGTGAAAGATGAGTTTGTGTGGAAGAAAGGCACTGACACTCCTCAGCAGTGTGTTTGCTGTGTGCAGTCTGGGGCTGCTGGGCATTGCCGTCAGCACTGACTACTGGCTCTACCTGGAAGAGGGGGTCATCCTGCCTCTCAATCAGAGCACTGAAATTCGTATGTCTCTCCATTCAGGGCTCTGGAGGGTCTGTTTTCTTGCAGGTAAGTGTGTGTGTGTGTGTCCACTGTAGTAGTTGACCCTCTGTTTTTGTATACACTGGGTTTCTGTAATGTTTGCAAGATATTAGAAGGAAAGGGCCTTTTTATTTGATATTCCAGGACAAGAAACATCTACAGTACTTTTGGACAATAAAAAAAGATACCGCTCTCTTATATTTCATTTTTGGAGTATGTTCCACTTGATCCGAGAACTCAGAAATTAGGAGTGAATGTAGTGTGTCCAAATTTTATGCCTTTTTGGGTTTACATAGTTGAATAAAAAGACACACGTAAAAAAAAAAAAAAAAAAAAAAAAAAAAAAAAAAAATGAATAACAAGGGGAAACATAACTCGGTTACGTAAGTTTGGTCTGACGCTGCGTCAGTACCTGACACTATGGGAACACTGCCTGTTGTATTCTCATGTTTGGCTATGAACCAATCACATGTCAGAGACAGTGTATGCTTTGTTCTTGTCAGTATAGTTTATGCAAATTAGCCCTAAAAGGTTCAGTTGTGTACTTGCTGCTTAAGAGTTAGCACTCATGTTGCGTATCTGAAAAGTGTTTAATAAATCCTCATATTCAATTAAATTCTGCATGCACCCAGAGCCTCCTTTTAAACCTCATAATTTTATCACAAACATAACATGGTGTCAGAGTGAACAAATTATATGAGCAAGCAGTGCTGGTCCTCCTTGTACGCAAACTGTGCAAAGTGCGTGGGGGCCCCCTTGCTCTCAAAGATTTTTTAAGTAGCATAACACTTATATAATATAAATATATTTTTAATAACATGCAAATATAAATGCAGATTCAACTGTAGCGGAGTCATGTGGGAATTTACGTTTTCTAATACTTAATGATTTATATTTATTTAATAACTGTTTTGGACTCTGACATCTTGCAGTGCGGCAGATAATGACATGCATCTTGGCATATGGCTTTACATAGGGCTTCCAAATGAAGCTATATGTCTGGAGTTGAAAAAAACAAACAAAAAAAAAAAAAAACACCAAGACCCAAGTAGGTATGTATTTTGTAACATTTTTAATTATTTTGTCTTGACAAATAAATTTGCTAAAAACAAACAAACAAACAAACAAAACAATAGGTAATCCAGTCCATATCTCTGGGTTCAATATTATGCATCTGTGTTTGTCAGAAATGCTCCATGAGGAAATGTAATTATCATGCTTTAGTAAATCACACATTTGGAAAATCATTTCAGCTGTGTGTTATAGTTTTTCTGACAGCTAGATGGTATCAGAGCAATACATTCATGAAGCATTTATTTAACTGTCAATGAAAATTAGGATTTAATTAGATGCCGTTATCTTCTCCATTGGGTTGGAGAGAAGGGCAGAGATATTTTAATACATGGTCACTGTCTGTAGTGTCTGAAGAAGCAAAGATCTTAAAATCATATTATGACCATTTCACAGCAAACGCTGAGTGCAAAGCGAATGTGATATTTGCATGTTATAAATTACACTAAAAAGTGCAGGAGACTATAAGCCTTTTGAGCAGTTTGTGACAGATCTACGTCTACTTGTGAAGGACTGTAAATAGCGACGCAATGATTAAATTGATTAAAAATGATTAAAGATGAACTTAAAAGCATGGAAAGTGTAATGACTGAGACAAATTAGACACAATTATTTGTTATATTTAACCAATAATTGTTTAAAGCTCACTCTGGGGTCTGTCCCCCATCCCCCGAGAAGTTCTCAGTTAAAAGTTTTATTGCGCCAAAGAATGTTGGTTGCCACATGGAAGAGCAGAGAAGAGCCACACAGAAAACCTGCATCTTTCCCACAGAAAACAGACTTTCCTGCATTAATTTATAGACAGACTGTTCCATAAATTAATATGCATACCCCCAGGAAATGGTATCCATTATTACTGTTTGTTGTATTGTACTCAGTATTGTATTCACATGTTTTATGATACATTTAAGGTAACTTCGATTATGCCATGTTTAGTGTCTATGGGTTCGTATCGAGAAGATTTAAATGCTTGTGTATACGATATGTTGATACCTGTGCAACACATCAGTATTACAACAATCTTTAATAGTTCCTCTTCAACAACAGCCCCATAGAGGGATTTTGCCGCTTTGAGATCCTACCCATTTCATTGGTCAGGTCAACCCTTAGGGGTGTGACTTCTTCCAGAGCTTAAAGCCAGCACGCAATGCTCCTCCCCCCCTCTTAATTCTCCGACAACACAGCGACTGAAGGGGCTGCCTGTGGGCCTTTGGGCCTGGGCCTGCCCTGCCCCCAACCATGGGCTTGACTAAGAGAGGGAGAACTTTTTCCCACTAAGAGTCAAGTTAACAGCTCAAGTTGTTTCATATGTCTTCAACCAATGCAGAAGGTACTGGTTACAACCCCGGACCGAATCATCAAGGATCCTTCCTTCTGGCAGATCTGATGCTCCTCAGCCTAAAGGCATAATGCAAGTATCATACATTTGAACACTAAACAGCGATTTAGTATTAATTTGTAAACCACCTGTGTCAGCAAAGGTGTTTTATTGCTGAGAAAACTGATGATTCTTTTCCAGATTGTCTTTGACTTTTTCCCATAGCTGTATTTCCAGTCCCACTTCCAGTTCAACTCTATCATTGCTCATTTTTACCTACGTATGTGTGTGACCTGCGTGTATGTTATGTGTTTGTTAGTTTAGTTATGTGTTTGTGAGTTAGTTAATAAAGATTGTGCACAATAGATGTTTGGTTCTGACTGCGTCTGCTAATAGATTGCCTCTTAAATGATTTAGATCTTGACTACATGCTTTGAGTAGTACTGTACAATAAGAATGTTGTTTTCCATAACCTGGAAATGAACATTTCTTAGACTTAATAAACAATTAACACTGAGTGTTCACTGGACGAACAGGTTAATTGATTGCAATATTAATTTTTAATGTAGCTACATTAAGTTAATCTGATTAACTGATTCACATATTCATAATTAATCATAATTAATAATCATAATGAGTTATGAATAATTATTAATATTTCCCCTTTGAGTTAATTCGCTACAGTGACCTGCGTGTATGTTTTTTGTTTGTTAGTTTAGTTTAGTTATGTGTTTGTGAGTTAGTTAATAAAGCTTGTGCACAATACATGTTTGGTTCTGACTCCGTCTGCTAATAAATTGCCTCTTAAATGATTTAGATCTTGACTACACGCTCTGAGTAGTACTGTACAATAAGAATGTTATTTCCCATAACCTGGAAATGAACATTTCTTAGAATTAATAAACAATTAACACTGAGTGTTCACTGGACGAACAGGTTAATTGATTGTAATATTAATTAAATGTAGCTATATCAAGTTAATCCGATTAACTGATTCACAAATTCATAATGAATCATAATTAATAATCATAATGAGTTATGAATAATTATTAATATTCCCCCTTTGAGTTAATTCGCTACAAAAGGCAGGATGTTATTGTTAAAGTCACAGGACCAACCAAATTTGTTAACTCCATGGTTGTGGCCAAAAAACCACACACGGGTCAGCTAAGTGTGTGTGGACCCAAGGGACCTTAACAAAGCTATTAAGCAACCTCATTACCCATTACCCACCCTTGAAAATATAATGTCAAGGCTAGCTGGTGCCTCATATTTTAGTGTTCTAGATGCTAGATCAGGCTATTGGCCTATTAAGCTCACTGAGGAATCATCAAGACTGACCATCTTCAACACAGTCTTTGGGTGTTACCATTTCCGACGCCTTCCTTTAACACTGATTTCAGCCCAAGATGAGTTCCAGTGAAAAATGTATGAAACTTATGAAAGTTTAAATGGGGTCATGGCCATAGTCTATGACATTTTCATTTATGGGAAGACTAAAGCAGAGCATGATGAACACCTCTTTGATATGCTACAGCATTCCAGAGAGAGAAGAGTGAAGCTCAATCTAGAAAAGTGCTATTTTGGGCATCAGCTCACTGCTGTGGGAGAAAAGCCTGACCCTGCCAAAGTCTCTGCTGTGAAAGATATGGAACAACCTAAAGATAAAGGAGAACTTGAGACAGTGCTAGGTATGATTAATTACCTCTCCAAATTTGCACCTGGCCTCTCTGATGTCAACGCACTGCAACAGCTCCTGAAGGAGTCAAGTGAGTTCATCAGTGTAATCAATTATTCAAAATGAAATCAATTATGCTCAAATTTAGAAAGAACTCTTTTCCATACTGTTTGGCTTCAAGCGTTTCCATCAATACATCTATGGCTGCCAAATCGTTGTTGATAGTAACCACAAGCCCCTTGAGTCAATAATGTGGAAACCCCTGGCATCAGTTCCCCAAGACTACAGAGGATGATCCTTCAGCTTCAGAAATATAACTTCACCATTGTACATTGACCAGACAAGGACATCCCTGTTGCAGACACATTGTACAGAAAGTGGACAGTAGTCCCGCAGTTCCAAGAACTGAAAGGAGTCATACAAAGAGGCTGGCCTGAGAAAATGTTCCATGAGTGTGTCAGAATTCTGGAACCACCACAATGATATTTCATACCTGCATGGAATAATCTTCAAAGGTGAAAAGATTGTCACTCCTACAAGCCTTTGTTCAGACATTCTGTCATGTATACATGCCAGTCACCTAGGCATTGAGCCTGTGACATCATGTTCTGGCCTGGGATGGGGATAGAAATAGAGAACATTATTAGCAAATGCTCAATCTGCCCATGATCAGTTACAAAATCCCAGATAGGCCATGGCAAGTAGTGGCAACTGATTTGTTCACCTGGAACAATGAGGACTATCTTGTGACAGTTGACTATTTCAGCAGATATTTTGAGCTGGACAAGCTCCACAGCACAACCTCCACTGCTGCGATAATCAAACTAAAAGCTGCTTTTCACGACATGGCATCCCAGAGTCTGTCATTTCAGACAACGCCCCCCAGTACAGTTTGGGTGAGTTTGATACTTTTGCAAGAACATGGGAATTTACACATACCACCACAAATCCATACCACCCTCAAAGTCATGGATTAGCAGAGAAATCTGTTAAACTGCAAAGATGTTGCTGTTAAAGGCCAAAGCAGACAAAAGTGACCTATACTTCAGCCTTCAGTTCCTATTGACTATAGTCAATACAGTTTATGCAAATTAGCTCAAAAAGGTTTGATTGTGTCCTTGCTGATGAAGAGTTAGCCCTCATGTTGTGTGTCCGAAAAGTGTTTAAGAAATCCTCATGTTCAAGTAAATTCTGCGTGCATCCAGAGCCTCCTTGTACACCTCATAATCTTAATGCAAACATAACACTACATGCCAAATTATTGTCTGATGACACTGATGCTATGTGCTCTGCTACAAGTGACTGCTATTCAGCTACCCCGTGCCTTAGCGCAGACTAATGTTACATATAAATGACCTTAGTTTAAACAATTACATCATGGGAAATAGGAGTGTAATCCATATCCAGATTATAAAACCTGGTAAAATGTGAGGAGAGGACTATCCTGCCGCTATATATATATCCTTCAAAGATGCCCTGGAAGCAAATTCTATACAGGAGGCAGTCACCATCAAGGCCTTCAGATCTCCTATACGTATGAGGGATGTTAAGCCCATCAACAAAACCACCTTAAGAGTCAGAAATCTCTTAGGTACTGACTCCAGAGGCTTGAATGGAGGCCCAGTGAGCCCTTCTAAGACCACAGATATGTCCCATGAAGGAATGGAAACAGGGCAAAAATGCCATCGATGAATGTCGACCCAAGGAACCACTCCCAACCAGTTTGTGCTCAGCAGAAATTGCTCCCACATACACCTTAAGCGTGGAAAGGGCTGTGTCCACAGGAAACCACTCTTGCAAGAACTCTACATATAACTCTACATATACAGTACTGAAGCGACTAGGCAGTGAACTGGATCCAAATTGCATTCCCTGCACCAGGACGCAAATAACCGTCTTGTAGAGGAAGCTCACACATTTAAAATGATCTCTTTCACAACAGTTGAAATCCAAGATATACTAAAATTCTCCATTCACTGGCTATACCCAAAGGTTCCACAAGCTTGGATAGCAAGGCAAGGCCCAACCTCCCATTATTGCATGTTTGCAAAGCTACTCATAGCCAACCCTCTCAAAACTCATAATTTTCATTATGTAAACCAACAACATTACAGTTTAGCTTTCTGTACTTTATGATAGAATATCTAAACAAGCATACATTCATACAAACATTCATAACAACAACAGCATAGAACACCTAAATGTGGTGGGGGAAAGCTTAAAGGGCAACATGTGAAGGCCACACACCAGCTCACTTGCTGATAAGCAAGATCCCACAAACATGGAACCCGTTCAGAATGAAACCGAGTCAAACCAGCAGATAAGACTGTAGAGTGCCCACATAACAGTCAACCTTAACACAATCTGACAAGCAGTGTACTCAGTAAAAACACTTTTTACTCTTTAAGCAAGAGGAGTACATGCCATCACGCTCTGCAGGAGGCCCAAAGAAGGGCCTACGACTTCCAGAAAGACACATAGCGTCAGCTCGTGGCAGTGTTCTAAGCTCTAGGGAGCTAAATATGATAACCAAACTCTCCGGTGAGGTTAATTAATTTAACTCGACCTGAGCCACCATTCCACCAGGCAATGTTCTCAGTAAAAACACCTTTTACTCTTAAAGCAAGAGGAGTACAAACCTACACCATCATGTTCTTGAAGGAGGCCCAAATGGGGTCTGCGACTCAGAAAGACACGTGGTGTCAGCCAGTGGTGGAATCAAAATCCAACATACCACCCTGTAATGTACTCAGTAAAATACCTTTTACTCTTTAAGCAAGAGGAGTACAAATCTACACCATCATGTTCTTGAAGGAGGCCCAAACGGGGCCTGTGACTCAGAAAGACACGTGGCGTCAGCTAGTGGCAATCTTCAAGCTCTAAGGGAGCCATAATTAGAACCAAACTCTCCAGTGAGGTTAAATATTTAGCTCAACCTGAGCTTGATTCGATTCAACACATTCCAACAGGCAATGTACTCAGTAAAACAATTTAACTCTTTAAGGAGGAGCACAAACTATGCCAACATGCTCCGAAAGAGGCCCAAACAGGGCCTACTACTCCAGAAAGAGACGGGCGTCAGCCAGTGGCAGTGTCTAAGCTCTAAGGGAGCCAAACATAGAACTAAACTTATGTAGTGAGGTTAACTACTTAGCTCAACCTGAGCTTGATTCTATTCAACACATTCCAACAGGCAATGTACTCAGTAAAACACTTAAACTCTTTAAGCAAGAGGAGTACAAACTACGCCAACATGCTCCAAAAGAGGCCCAAACAGGGCCTACTGTTCCAGAAAGACACAGGCGTCAGCCAGTGGCAGTGTCTAAGCTCTAAAGGAGCCTAATCTGAGAACCAAACTACCAAGTGAGGTTACCTAGCTTAACTCAACCTGAGCTTAAAACTACACATTCCAACAGGCAATGTACTCAGTAAAAACACTTCTTACCCTTACAGAAAGGGGAGTACAAAGAATATATGCTGCCATGCTATGAAGGAGGCCAAAGACCAGCCTACTACTTCAAATGATCACGGGCATAAACCTGTGGCAGTGCTAGTTCTAAGTGAGCAAAACTCTGACTATACATCTACCAACAAACTTGATACACCAAGCTATTGTGCTCTGAAAGAGGCGCAAAACAAAGCCTTCTACTCCAAACAACACAATCAACATCTGTGGCAGTGTTCAAACTCTAAAGGGAGTTACATAAGAACCAAACTCAATAGTGAGGTTCACAAACAAACTCAACCTGAGCTATGCATTCCAACAGGCTATATACTCAGTAAAAAACACCTTTTACCCTCAATAGCAAGGGGGGTACAACCTAGACACCATGCTCTGAAGGAGGCTAGCACAAAGTCTACTACTACAGAAAACAGGTGCTAACCTGTGGCAGCAATAGAGTTAAAGGGTTCACATTGTGTAGGGCAAAATAGAACTAGAGCATTAACAACCCTGAGAAACAGGGGAATGCTTCACTTTTCATTCATACTACCCTGAAATTGTGAATTTCAAGGGTGGGCGCTTTTCACCAAAGACAGAGACATCTGTACTGAACCCTAGGGAACAGGAGCTAAAAGAAAGCTAACACTGTTTCCCTTAAGCTTGAATCTTAATTCAAGGGGTTCAGGGTAAAAGATTAAACAAAGTATAGAATGAAAAGCTCAAGAAAAGTGAGGCCACCGTAACACTAGCATTTTTTATTCACATAGTGATAAGGGGCCTACCACCTGAGACAACGGCACCAGGGAGACTTAGCAATAGTCTGCTACCTTAGCTGTTATCTATCCCGCACCTACACTAATGGGGTAATGGGCCTCAGCCTGACAACTCTGATAAGAGGAGGTCAGAACTAGGAAACTACACTCTCCTGACAGAGGTAGTAATAAAAGGGGTAAAATGCTTCAGTATATTACCTAAACTCTAGTTCTAGCCTAGGCCAGCTATAGCTGTGGGCCTATAAGGCCACACATAAGCATAGATCTGCCTGGAGCTAAAACTCAACCTCTAAAATTCTCAATAGAGAAGAGGAAACTCTGAAATAAACTCTAAAACCAAGAGCTCAGAGGAGTGAAACTCAACCCAAGTCAAGCAATGTCAGGCGGCCCGAAGGCCAACACTTAACATAGATCTAACTGAAGAAAGAGTGCCAATGTAGCGATATTAGCTCAAAGGGGAAATATTAATAATTATTCATAACTCACTATGATTGTTAATTATGATTAATTATGAATATTTGAATCAGGTAATCAGATTAACTTGAAGTAGCTACATTAAAATTACAATCAAATAACTCAGTTCATCCTGGGAACACTCTGTACTGATTATTAATTCATTCTAAGAGAATGGTATTTTTCATGGCCACAGAAAAATAATTCTTTCTTGGTATTTACAATGCTTTGTAATAAGCATTTACAGAGCTGGTAATCAGATCTGATCATTTAAGAGGCAATCCATTGCAGACAGAACATCAGAACCAAATATGTATTGTGCACAAGTTTTATTAAATAAATCACGAACACATAGCTAACTAACAAACATAAACATAAACATACATACACGCAAGTCACACATAAACGGGTATGATAAATGATAGAGTGAAAACGGAAGTGGGAAACAGTAGGAGCTATGAAGAAACCAAAAATCAGGGAACAAATCATCAGTATTCATCATAAAAACTCCCTTGTAACAAAGGAGGTTCACAATTTTAACTAACTAGCAGCAATTTAATATATCATATGATACTTGCAAAATGCCTTTAGGTCGAGTAGCATCGGATTTGCAGGCTGAGAAGAAATCGTTGATGATTCGGTCTGAAGTTGTAGTCAGTATCTTCTGGCTGGGTTGCAGGCCTTGGCCTGAAGAGGCCTGCAGCAAAGGGGGTCTCTTCAGTCATCCAAGAAGCAAGAGAGAGCGAAGGAGGGGCGTTGTGCACTGGCTTTTAACGTCTGGTCAAAGTCCCACCTAGGGACCTGACCAATGAAAATGTTGTATTTACAGGCAATAACATCCCTCCTGTCGGGGCTTTTATGACTGAGCAAGATTAACTGGCTGAGTTGTTGAAGAAGAACTTTTAAAGATTCTTGTAATACTGATGTGTTGCACAGGTATCAACATACCGCGTACACAAGCATTTAAATCTTCTCAATACGAACCCATAGACACTAAACATAGCATAATTGAAGTTACCTTAAATGTATCATCAAACATGTGAATACAATACTGAGTGCAATACAACAAACAGTAATAATGGATAGCATTTCCTGGGGATATGCATGTTCATTTATAGAAAGGTCTGTCTATAAATTAATGCAGGAAAGCAAAAGAAAAATGCAGGTTTTCTGTGTGTATTTTTGTCTCTGCTCTTCTCTGCTCTTCCATGTGGCACATATATACTTCGGGGCAATAAAACTTGTAACTGAGAACTTCTCGGGGGATGGGGGACAGACCCCAGAGTGAGCTTTAAACAATTATTAGTTAACTATAACAAATAATTGTGTTTGATTTGTCTCAGTCGTTACACCAATCTCTAATACAAACTCTAGCTATGAAAAAGGTGGCTGAAAAAGGTGGCCAAAAAAGCCAACACAAAGATAACCAAACTAATGGGAACTTCAGGGCCTTAAATTCCCTTTCTATTTCTTTTACACACCCAGGAAAACTACACTGGTATGCGAAAGTTTGGGAACCCCTTACAGAATCTGTGAAAATTTGAATAATTTTAACAAAATAAGAGAGATCATACAAAATGCATGTTATTCTTTATTTAGTACTGTCCTGAGTAAGATATCTTACATAAAAGATGTTTACATAAAGTCCACAAGACAAAAAAATAGCTGAATTTATTAAAATGACCCTGTTCAAAAGTTTGGGAACCCTTGGTTCTTAATAGTGTGTGTGGTTACCTGGATCATCTACGACTGTAGGTTCAAACATTCACTGATGCTCCAGAAGGAAACACGATGCATTAATAGATGGGGGTAAAACATTTTGAATTTGAAGATCAAGGTAAATTGTACATAATTTGTCTTCTGGGAAAAATGTAGGTATCTTCTGTTGCTTCCGGAGAGCAGTACTAAATGAAAAAAATGATATTTCAACAAAAACAGAAAAATGTGGACATCTTTATCCTGTTCAAAAGTTTTCACCCCCCGGCTCTTAATGCATGTTAAGAGTTAATGTGTTAACTTAATGCATGTTAATGTGTTTCCTTCTGGAGCATCAGTGAATGTTTGAACCTTTTTTAATAGTTGTGTTTGAGTCCCTCAGTTGTCCTCAGTGTGAAAAGATGGATCTCAGAATCATACAGTCACTGCTGGAAAGGGTTCAAATATGCAAAAAATCCTTGAAACTGAAGAATCTGCAGGACCTGGAGGATTTTTCTGAAGAACAGAGCTCAGTTTAACTGCTCAGAATAAACAAGAGACTCATAAACATCCATAACAAAAAAACAAAACAAAAACAAACAAAAAAAAAAAAACAGGTAACCACACTCAGTATTAAGAACCAAGGGTTCCCAAACTTTTGAACAGGGTCATTTTAATAAATTCAGCTATTTTTTGTCTTGTGGACTTTATGTAAACATCTTTTATGTAAAATATCTTACTCAGGACAGTACTAAATAAAGAATAACATGCATTTTGTATGATCTCTCTTATTTTGTTAAAATTATTCACATTTTCACAGATTCTGCAAGGGGTTCCCAAACCTTCGCATACCACTGTACGGTCAATATATTAAAATATATAAATATAGACCAAGCTTATAACCTGCGGCTCGAAGAACAGAGACTTACCATCATAGAAGGATGGAATCTATGGTCCTTTCAAGCCTGAAAGAGCCTCTTCACTATCAAACCAAAAAGCGAGCCACAGAAATCTACATCATGGGCCCAGCCCTTGGCCTGATCGTAAGAAGCACCTGGGTAAAAAAAATATTACTCAGGAGGTGGAAGAAGAAAGGAGAGGGTAGAAATAACTACCCTCATGGAGAGGAAATCAATCACGACGCTACTGCCATCCGTAATTGATTACCTGCCTCAAATCTTTCTTCCTCATCCTGTCTGTTTGGGCCCAGAATTGGTTCCGAGCGGAAAGCAGGTTAAAAACGCTGCCGCTGATCCAGATCATTCAGCAGATCAGACTGGTAATGCCTGTAACACTGCCATAGTGTGTAAAGCAGCACCAGTCTGACCCGCTGCCGCTTATGCCCTGCCATTCAAGCGAGATGTCACTTAAAAGAGCTTCAAAGGCAAGGACCAGAGCTTTAATGTCTGTGCCCGCCCCATGACGAGATAGTTAACAAACAACTCGTAAATAGCGGGGGCACCGACACATACCCATGCTGGCTCATTCCCTCAACATCAACGAAATCAGCTCGCTGATGTCGGTGAATATGAGACGAATATGGGTTCTTCCATGCCCTCTCAATCACCTCATGTAGATCAGGAAGGAACTGAAGGCTCACGGAGGCTGTCAGATTATGGTCGGAAAGGATCCCTTTCTTAATGCACTCTCACGGCTGCTGCAGCCTGCCAGAGGCGTGCTCCATAACCTAAACAGCTCCGTATACGCGGGGCAGGGAGGCTTAGAAGTTTCAAAAGGCTCGCCTTCCTCCTTTCTAACAGCCAACTCCTGCTCTACTGGGCTAAAAACCAGAAGAGCACTCGCTGCCAAATCAGATAATGACAAAGAAATAACATTATCATCATACAGAAGCCTACCCTCATCAGCTGCTGGGGATTACGAGAGAAACACCTCTCTCTAACTCTTCCGCAAGCCCCATCTGTGACCATGATTTCAGTCGCCGCCCTGCCTCAGCATGGCAGGACCAGAACCACCAGGCACAGATGTCGCTGCTCTTCTCTCAAGAAGAGGGCCAAACGAGAGCGGAGCGTCCTAAAAAGCAGATGCTCACAGTTTGCACAGACAGTGCCCTGAAGCACTGTCCGTGCATGCTCCACACTCGCATAGATTGTGTGTGTCATCAGGTGTCAAAAACCTGGGACACAGATCCACACACTTTCTGAAACAGTTTGTAGGATTATTCTTGAACGAAGCCCACCAAATTAACACAACTCCACATCCCAAAGATCAAAGAGATCCAATTCCCCCCACCGAACCATTTGTAAGCCATAAAGTTGAACCTGGGGACTAAAATGGCCGATTGAAGATGGCTCCTCCATGTCTGCTTCATTACAAATACATTTGATTGTGGTAACAGAGCAAAAGATCAAAGAGACCCTCTTTCGTTTTGTTAACTTTAAGAAAACAGATGGATCAGCAAACACCAGGACACAAGGTGTAAATTCCCACTGTTATCAGGAAACTCGGACTTGCGACATCTCGAGGTGAAAATCACAGCAGGCCATAACGGGAATCACCTCCAGGAAACATTCCCTCTGCCCAGCTTTGCATTTCAAAAGACATTCCGAAGTTCCCCTGGCAGACAATGAAGCCACCCTCTTTATTTTAAAAGGTCAGTCTGGTGTGCCTGCCACACAGCCATAGTGTGATCACCAGCCTGAACCGCTGCCGTGTATGCCCTGCCATTCAAGCGAGATGTCACTTTAAGGGGTGTCGATGTCCGCTCTTATTTTTTATTTATTTATATTATTTATTTATATAAGAAAAGTGCTAAATAATAACATTTAATAATATAATTATTGTAATTATTATTACCAGTCAGTGGCATTGACACATACCCATATTCCTTCCACAAACCCTACACAGGGAACAGTGGTCTACAAAGAAAATACTTGAGTATTTAAATATTTAACCAGGCCCCTGCGGCCACAGGGTGGTTCAACAAATTCAACAAATTCAGTACTTTCAAACGTGAAGGTCTACCACTCTTTTCAAGCCTAAAAGCATTTATATATATATATATATTTTTTTTTTTCTCCCCAAAATATGTCCTGGAATTCTTCCATGCTCTATCAACCTCAGTATGCAGGTCAGGAAGGAATGGATAGCTCACTTGAGCTGTAGGATTATGGCCAAAGAGATTATGGCCACACGGTCTCTCTCCTAACGTGCTGCCATGGCAACTGTAATCTGCCGGCAGCGCGTTCCATAATCTACAACAGCTCAGCATACATGGGACAGGGTGGCTGAGAGGATTCAGTAAACTCACCCTCTCTATCTTCCTTGGCTGAAAGCGCACTTGCCGCTGGACCTGAGCAGAGTGAGCTGCTGGGGGAGGATGCGTTGTCATCTGTGTCCTCAAGTCCAGCGGCTAGTGCACTTTCCAGCCAAGGAGGATCGCATGAGTGGTCACACCCCTCTCAAACTGTTCGGCGAGCTCCATCTGAGAGACCCGTGATCTGAGTCTCCGCTCTGCCTCAGCACGAGCGGGACCAGAACCACCAGGTCCAGATGCTGAGCTCTCTTCCCTCAAAAAGAGAGCCAGAGGAGAACGGAGCGTTCTTAACTTAGGAAAACACTACAGTTTGCACAGGCAACCCCCTTAAGAATTTCCAGTGCGTGCTCTTCCCCCAGACAGAGAACGCACAGCTCCTGTGTGTCATCTGGTGTCAGATAACGAGGACACAGATCCACACTCTTAGTAAGCCTACTAGATACTCTGTGCGTTTTATAATTGCCACGATAGTGTTTCACACAAAACAGTCCCTAAAGATGAAAAGAGGATGACATGTTATCTGGGCAACCACTTATATACTTAGCATTGTTATGATGTCATGGGCTGTCACCGGTCAATATGATATTGCCGAGATTGGATATGTGTTTCAGACACCGGTTCCCGCAGAGGTGGTTCCCCTAGCGCTCTGATGGTGCTCGAGTTCCCTTTAGAAAGGGAACTATATTTTCATTAATTAACGGTAACAAAGATCAGTAAATACAGTAACAAATGTATTGCTCATGGTTAGTTCATGTTAGTTAATGCATTAACTAATGTTTAACTAATGAACCTTATTGTAAAGTGTTATCATTATTTGTTTAAAGCCATTCGGTGATATGCATTAATTTACTTTCTGCTATCTCCTGTAAACTCAGTTTTAGTTTCCAGTCCTTTTCTCTGACTAATCTTTTAATCTTTTAAAAGTTCCTCTTCCTTTTATAGAGTTACCAGCCCCAGCTCGAGTGTTACCAACTGTTAAATCAGGTATCTCTCTCTCTCTCTCTCTCTCTCTCTCTCTCTCTCTCTCTCTCTCTCTCTCTCTCCTTTCCTTTTAGGAAGACACACTGTATACTTCTGTTCAAAAGTTTCGGGTCAGTCAGATTTTTTTAGTTAGTTCTTTTTAAAGAAATTAAAACTTTTATTCAGCAAGGATACATTAACTTAATCAAAAGTGTCAGTAAAGACTTATAATGTTACAGGAGATTTCTGTTTTAAATGAATGCTGTTTTTCTAATAATTAAAGAATTCTGAAAAAAAAAAAATATATATATATATATATATATAACATGGTTTCCACAAAATATATAACATGGTTTCCACAAAAATATTAAACAGCACAACTGATTTCAACATTGATAATAATAACAAATGTTTCTTGAGCACCAAATCAGTATATTAGAATGATCTCTGAAGGTTTGTGTGACATTGAAGAATGGAGTAATGGCTGCTGAAAATTCAACTTTGCCATCACAGGAATAAAGTACATTTTAAACTATATTAAAAAAAGTTGAAAACAGTTATTATTTAAATTGTAATAATATTACACAATATTAATGTTTACTGCATAAAATAAATGCATACTTGGTGAGTGTAAAAAACTTCTTTCAAAAATATTTACAAATCTTACTGACCCCAAACTTTTGAATGGTAGTGGATTTAACAAACTTAATATAATTATTATTGCAGGCACAGTGAAAATTATTTTTTTCAATCAAATTCTGTTCATTCTGTTTTTTTCGATCTTGCAAAATAGATATTGTTTGCAGACACTGTGCGAGTAATTCTTAATGGATTATATAACAGGATTTTGCACTAGGGTCACATCCATATGGTCCAAATGGTTCTGGACAAGTGGGTTATTGAGTGGCCTTGTTACTAAAAACGCTACAAAGCAAAATGTTTGACCTACAAACCTTTGCACCACCAGTAGTGTAGCTGAAATACTGATTGTGGTCCACTGAATTAAAAATAAATTGAATACTTTCAAATATGTCTAGTTTGTCTAAAACATCAGAAAAAATGTCCATTGAAAGTGTCAGGTAAACTATGGCAAATCTCACAAAACATGGTTGAATTAGTTGATCACAGAGATTTAACATTTCTTCTTCTTCTTAATGATAATTCTGACATGAGAGATTGGTTATAGTAATAGAGATTGGCATGGTAATGGATATGGCAATGTTAATGTATTTGGTCTTAGCGGAAGAGATCTGTTACGCTACTGCTGCTGCAGAGCAAGTACCAAGACTTCACAGACACAGCCAATGCATTCACAGACATTGCTGTGAGCATGTAAGACATGCTGCTGCTGCACATGTAACATACATGAATTAACCCCCATAGCAGATCCAATACAGGTGGAGCTGGCATATTATATCACTTTTAACATTTAGTGTAATTATATTCTTTCCAACAATAATCTGTCAATATTTAAAAATTGTGCGTTGTTTTTAAAAATAATTAATTAATTAATTAATTAATAATATCAGGGGCATCCCCAACCCTTCTGTTTAATCTAATGACATGACTTTATTTAAAATGAGTATGATAATTTTACAATAATTTTTTGCTTTCTTCACGGTAGCACTGTTCATGGTTTTATTTTTTCAAGGAGAGGAGAAGGGTCGCTGCTTCACTATAGAGTATGTGATGCCCATGAATGTTCAGATGACATCAGAATCTACGGCCAGCGTCTTGAGTGAGTGAGAGTCTTTTTTCCTAAACTTGATTTAAAAATGGCTTTGTGAATGTTGTTTAGTCACTGAGCTCTAAAGCACTAATGAGGAGAATTGATTCTACAAGACTGGAATTTCTCTCACTGCACTATGTTCACGCTTGGCAGGTTTGTTTAGATTAAAACAAATTTGCTCTGTGGTTCATTTGAATGAGCATGAACGCTGCTATCCCTGGTGCGCAGAAAAAAAAGTCCACTTTTAAATGAACTCAATGCGATTTGACTGAAATGTGAATGCAACACAGACTAAAGACATCGAAACAAACCAAAAAAACAAACAAACAAACAAAAATCCTTAGTTTGGTGTTAAAAATGACATTATGGACACTAAGTGAATCATGACTAAATGTATCATTTTCTTTTTTGGTCCTGACCAAAAGAACAAAGAGAACCAAACTACAAGTGTAAACACACCCTAAAACTGCACTAGGACCTACTATTATAAGTATTGTTTAAAAAATACTTTAGGATTTATTTTACTTTAGGATTTGTTAGGATTGGTTTAAGCTGTTATCTACTAAGATTTGATTGTTTTTTTTTTGTTTTTTTTGATCATTTTTGTTGATCTGTCAAAAAATGGTAAGTATGCACTTCTGACACAAAAAGAAATGCTAAATACATATTATAAACTTTGGAACAACCTCAGAATTGAACCACCTTAAAAACTGTGTATAAGTGTTTTAAAGACAATGAGTGGTTGCAACATTGATTTGATTTAGCTAATAGATGTTAATTGATAACTATGGCATTCTTATGGAAACAAATTTACAGCACTTTTCACAATTTATAAAGTATTGTAGTTTCCAAGTTGTTTGCTTGTATTAACGTATTTTGTTATTATTATTATTATTATTATTTAGATCCAGGGTCAAATTGGATTTTAGATTTCAGATTTTTTTCTGTTCAAAATACTTAACTGTTCATTAAATATCTATGGTAGAAATTAATTATAAAAACTGAAATGCAATGATTAAGTTGAAGTATTACATTTTCAGAAAAAAAATTTAAATATATGAAAATGTGAATAGTCTTTTGACTCTTGATTTGTGCTTTGCATATGTATGTCACTGTGTCAGAGGTCTCTAAAGGGTTGAATGATTTTCAGTTTGTCTTAGTACCAGGAATTGATATCCAATAACACCCCATGTTTGTCTGGTCAACTAATCAGTCTCATTTAACTTCTCACATGACACTCACATGCAGGGGCATGTCAGGAGCATTATAAATGGGTATGCGTGGGTGGGTTAGGCTGAGGCACTGCTTTAAAAGAGGGTGGCCACAAGTGACCAAAATGAGCACAATGAAAAGTTTGTATAAAAAATGTATAATACACGTGGTTATCTTAGGGAGCTATTTCAACATTAATTTTAATTCAATCACTGCAACCTGATATATAGGTTGTTTCAGTGATGTTAAATATTTTTGGCTTGAATAATATTGAATAAAAAAAAATTTCTTAGTGTAGATCCATATGATATCTGTAAAGTCAATGTTTATTTCTTCCTTAACTTTTTAAATCAGATAATATTGGTAAAATTGCACGTGATTAAAGTTGCCAGATTTCAGTGGGGCCAGCTGGCCACCATGTAGAACTGCCCCTGCTCACATGAACACCAAGCCTCACATGTACAGTTCAATGAAAATTTGGTGTACAACCTGGAGGGCATTAACAAACAGATAGTTTAATTATATATTTGCTGTTTATATTTTTGTTACATTAATAATGGGATTACACATATAGGTTGTAGAAGAATCAGGCATCCATCATCAGTAATTATTTATTTGGGTTTGTTTCTAGAAATGATCCGCTCTGCTACTCCTTTTCCACTGGTCAGTCTATTCTTCATGTTCATTGGCTTTGTGCTGAGTAATATTGGACACATCCGTCCTCAACGCACTATTCTGGCCTTCATCTCTGGAATCTTCTTTATCCTGTCAGGTGGGTTTGAGTTCAAAGCAGTAAAAAGTGTGGTAGGAAAAGGTTACATCCATATGTACAGTAGGAATAAATCGTGTAATTTTTTGGACAATAATATACTTTTTTATAATAACTTTTAGAGTACTAGAATTCTACTATAATGGCTGAATGGGTAAAAAACATATGTAACCCTTGATCCCTGAAGTAGGGAATGGAGACATACGTCGGAACTGACCGACAAATTGGGGATTGCTTTGAGGGACCAATCTACTTAGAGCTCATTAACTAAAATCAGCCAGTGCACATTGGCATTTGATAATAAACTGCTCTGTCCTGCAGCGTGGGTATAAATGAGCAGCAGGTGTGTCGCATATTTGCTTTTCCACTGAGGAGCCGAGCTAGTGACTCGGCCACACAGCAAAGGTACAGTGACTGTGGCGACGGGACATACATCTCTGTTCGCATGCTTGCGTAGGCCCCGGGGCCAGCTATGTGCCAGTGCATCCGTGCTGAGAGTCTCCTCAGTCAGGGAGTAAAACAACTGCCAATGGGTCGAGTCCGGAGAGGCAAACAGGTCTACCTGTGTGGCTCCGAAGAGGTCCCATATCAGCTGGACCGCCTGTACCACCAGTAGGACGTCAATCTCTGTCCATAAGACGGGGCATCGCTGCTCTGCACAGAGGTGAAGTGGATGCCCCTGAACTTGGGGGATGCTGGGCGAACTGAATCGCATGGCTGAGTCTAAAGGTATGGATGAGCTTGTGAGACAGGCTGGGGAGCACTAGCAAGGCTCCCAGACACCGTGCAAGCAGGACCAATGGGACCACCGATGTTCCAGGCGTGGGGCAGCAAAATGGAACACAGGGACTCGACTTGGGAGGCACTGGCGCGGCCCAAAGTGGAGTCTGAGTGTGCTGGGCAGCACTTACCTGGTTCCAGGGTGGGGCAGAGGGTGCGTGAGAAGGCCTGGTGGCTTCCTTGAACCACATACTGCTGCCTGCTAGTGATAGAAGAGGGGAATGGGAGTGGCAAGGCATCTGTACTGCATCGCACACTGCCGTCCGCACTCTCTTGTGACCCAGAGGTAAAGGAAACTGCTCTGGGGAGCCAGCGGCAGAATAGGAACAAAACGAAACAAAAGATTCTCCACCCAGCCCTCCTCCAGGGGAGGGAGTAGTGCGTTCACCATCTCCTGAAGAGTAGATCCTCCCATCTCTGGGTCACCCTTCTCAGGGCCGCTTGCCCTTACGTCTGCCGCCTGGTTTGGCGGGGTGCTGGATGGGCGGGGCACTCCTCCTATGGCCGGCTGACTGCTGCCTAGGTGGAGGCTGCTGCTTAGGCTGAGCAGGGGCGGCGGCGGCCACAGGCCACCCTCTGCAATGAGCAGGCAGACCAGGCAGCAGCTGAACTGCTGGACCAAGTTTTCAACAGTGTCACAGAAGAAGCCGGCCTGACAGACAGAGGCACTGAGGAACCGAACCTGGGGGTCAGGGTCACGCAAATCTGCCAGGTTCAGCCACAGGTGACCACTGTGGACATCGCCCGACCTAGGGAGCGTGCAGTGACTCTCGTCGCCCGTAGGGTGAGGTCTGTTGCTGTATGCAGTTCCTGCATAACACCTGGTTCGTAACTACCCTCGTGCAGTTCCTTGAGTGTTTTGGCCTGGTAGACCTGCAGGAGCGCCATGGCATGCAGAGTGGAAGCAGCTTCTCCACAAGCTGTGTAAGCCTTGCCCGCCAGAGAGGATGAGAACTTACACCCTCGGGAGGGGAGATGCGGATTACCCCACCAAGAGGCAGCGGTCTTGGGACACAGTTGCATCGGCACTGACTGCTCCACTGAGGGGAGCTCCAAGTACCCTTTAGCCACCCCACCATCAAGGGTAGTGAAGGAGGAAGAGGGACCAGACCGGCATTAGGCAGAAAAAGGTGCCGTCTACGATCTAGTCACCTCTTCATGCACAAGAAAGGCACTGGGGCAAGGCACTGAGAACCAACATGGGCCGCCCCAAGAAACCAATCGTCTATGCGCGAGGGTTCGGGACATGGTGGTGGATTCCACTCAAGCCTGACACTCATGGCGGCATGGGATGGCAGTCAGCTCTGGGTCTGGCTCGGGCAACGCTGCCACACCTAAAGGGGGCATCGCAGCCAAGTCTTCATCCCTGAAGGACATAAGTTCACTCTCCAATGCAGCGGCCGATCTGGTCATCCGCCGGAGCCCCAAAAGAAATGACTGGTACCGCGTGAGACGGACCAGGACGCTCTCTCGGAAGCTCCACGGCTTGCTATAGAAGAGGAATGATGGGCCTAAGGAGGTTGACTCGGCGGGGTATTCCTCACTGTGATCCTCAGGTCACCAAGGCTATTAACTGAAGTAGGCTTCTTCTTAGGTGGCCCACAAGAAGAACTGCGGCATATGCAAAGGGGCTGTACCTTGTTCGAGGTATCAGAGTCTCAACATCGCAATTGTCAAGTCAAATCATCTTCATTTATATAACACTTTTTACAATACAGATTCACAAAGCAAAGCAGCTTCACAGTGATAACAGAAAAATGAATGGCTTTACAGCAGCTCTAGGAAAAAGTTGTGTACTGTTCCCGCAGTAAGAACATGAGGCATCCATGAATGCCACTTCAGAGTGCCTATGACCCAAGCATGTGAGGCAGTGATCATGAACGTCAGACAGAGCCTGGTAACGGCCGCAGGGTCAAACCGTGTAAGCTCATTCAGGAATTTGCTCTCTGTGGTGCTGAAGTGTACATGGAAATGGCTGTGGCAACACAAACAGGATGATAGTGCAAGCCTGTTGTGAGCACTCTCATTGAAGCTGAATTAGCAGCAACTCATTAAAGTGCACACTCGGGAAGAGCTGTGAAACAGCCAGCTGTTTTTGTCTCGCTCTCTCGTGAGATCGCAACCACCACTGTCCGCGCTGTCACACCAACACCAGCTCGCAGAGGCTCCTTTCTGAAGAAGTTAAACACTCTCAGTAAATTTGCAGAGCAGGAACAACACATCCACTCAGCTCTGAAGCAAAAAGCAAATATGCGACGCACATGCTGCTCATTTATACCCGCGCTGCAGGACAAAGCAGCTGATTGCAATTATCCCATGCCAATGTGCACTGGCTCGTTTTAGTTGCACTCGAAGTAGATTGGTCTCTCAAAGCGATCCCTAGTTCATCGGTCAGTTCTGAAGTACAGCGAACATGACTGAATGAAAGGGAACTAAGCATTAACTAAGAAAAACTAAAATAATAACAATAATTAAAAAAAAAAACTTCTGAGAAAGCAATTCACACTTGAAGACTATCCAGAAGAAATGAGTGACAACTGTGTTCAATTCTCAGAACTTCTCTGAAAACCAGATAACTTTTTATTTTTATTTTAGTTCAGTATGCTTCACTCTTCCTCTTTTTTTTTTCCTGGCTCATTTTCTCTTTATTTCAGGTCTGTCCCTGGTGGTTGGTCTGGTCTTGTATATATCCAGTATTAATGATGAGATGTTGAACAGAACGAAAACAAATGAAGCTTATTTCAGTTATAAATATGGCTGGTCTTTTGCTTTTGCTGCAGTCTCCTTCCTGCTTACTGAGGTAACACTTCTGCTTATCTTTTCATCTTTGTGTATATTTGGTCTCATTGGTGTATAAAGTGGGTCTCATTCACTAACTGTGCATAAAATCTGTATTGATTTTTTTTTTTAAATAAATTAATTTACCAATTAGTTCACACTGAAATTGTTTAAATTTAGAACCAATAATCAAGCTCATACTCCCAGTGGCCTAATAAAAGCGTATATACAGTATATTATGTGTGTGTGTGTATATATATATATATATATATATATATATATATTACAGAATTACTTTCAGGTCAGATGTTTTTTCATCTCTTGATTTTCAATGGCAAGTTACCCTGGACAATTCCAGTAAAGCCAAAACTGTGCTTTCAACACTCCCTCAGTGCTGGTTGAATTTTGGGCTTATACCCTAGTCATTCATTTAAAGACTGTTAAACAATACCAATAATTTATTCAAATAGACATTTATTTCCAGTTGGCTGGCTGTCTTGATTGAGGGTGTCTTGATTAGGGAGCTCCTTGTTGGTCAGGACCCATTGCGACTCTTGGGACCCATGCTTGGGAAGTAAATGACTGGACCTCAGTTTCTTCATTACCACCTGCTGTGTATGGATGCATTGGAGAGAACAAGAGAGATTGCAGTTATGTTTACTTGAAAATTCAATTTAAATATTTGGTAATACTTTATTTCGATGGTCCACTTTAGACATTCTACTAACTATACGCAACTTTGCAACTACATGTCAACTTATTCTACATACCCCCTACCCTATGTGAGTTAGTTGACATGTAGTTGTAAAGTTACTTACAGCTAGTAGAATGTCTAAAGTGGAACATCAAAATAATTTTAATTTGATTTACTTGAATAAAAATATTACTGTGTTGTGATTTGCTCCTGTATTAGGTCACTCTCTGCCTCCTAGAGCGCCACTCAAGATTGTAGCCATCCTTTCATCAAAAGCAGATATATTAAATGGTCTTGGTCCACCACCTGTCTCTTTTTTCCTTTGTTTGCACTGAAATTCTTCCTTTTGCATTAAACAACTTATTTTAACCTCTGCAACTGTCCAAATATTTGATGAAACCGCACCAATGGCCTCTATTACAGCATCTCATGCTACTTATTTGCCCCTGCCTGTTACCCTTGTGGACACACTTTTGAACAGCATGTCTTTTGTGGCTTCTAACCTCAAAATCTCCCATTCACAGTGTTCACTGATAAATGTTTTTGTAGTTGTTGATGTTTTATCTTTATCTTTTGCCTAAGCAACATCTTTCACTATAACTTTCTCTGCACTTGTGCTGTGCAGGGTGTTGGTTTGGGTTTTTGTTTTTTGTTTTTTGTTTTTTGTGCATGTATAAGTATGAAAAATCCACACAGTAATTAATGAATGAGACTCAATGAGTATTCTAGATACCCAAAAGAAATGTATTTGATGTATTTTATTAATTTCACATTGTACAATCTTTCTCTGTTTGTGTCACCATCAGGCAGCAGGTGTGATGTCTGTCTACCTGTTTATGAAACGGTACACTGCAGAGGAGATGTACAGGCCACACCCAGGTTTCTACAGACCACGCCTCAGTAACTGTTCTGACTATTCTGGTCAGTTCCTGCATCCAGATGCCAGGGCTCGTGGACGCAGCCCCTCAGACATCTCCAGTGTAGCATCCCTCCAAATGAATTCAAACTACCCTGCCCTCCTCAAGTGTCCTGACTATGATCAGATGTCCTCATCGCCCTGTTGAGATTGCAAATGCACATTAGTAATATCTGAGAAGGAGACAGCTCTACAGCTAATTCTTGAAGATGCTGTGCCCAGAAATGGCGTTGGCACTGGAGATTATGTGTGTTTGGACGTTATTTACTAGTCTTTGAGAGCTTTCAGTACCAATGCAGTTTTTGTGAGTTTAATACATCAGTTGATGGTATCATGTTATTTGCAGTGCACCACACTTATGTGCAGCAAATAGTAGTTATCGCTGCCTTTTTCTTAAAGGTGTGGGTATTATTTTAGAATATTTTTATTCAAACAGTCAGTTGGTTCTTTGCAATTTTTTAATTAAAACTGCAGTTTTCATTTAAAAAAAGATATATGTTTAAAAAAAACATAAAACTAGAAATGATGGTATAAAATAAGTATTTGAATTATCAAAATTATTGACTAATTGTAGCCATGGACTGGCATGCCTGTTTGTTAAAGCACTTACTAGAAAAGAATATAATGTGACTCACCATTAATATGCACTTGTCCTTAATAACCATAACACAGAGCTTACAGTGGTATGCAAAGGTTTGGGAACCCCTTGCAGAATCTGTGAAAATGTGAATAATTTTAACAAAATAAGAGAGATCATACAAAATGCATGTTATTCTTTATTTAGTACTGTCCTGAGTAAGATATTTTACATAAAAGATGTTTAAATAAAGTCCACAAGACAAAAAATAGCTGAATTTATTAAAATGACCCTTGAGTCCCTCAGTTGTCCTCAGTGTGAAAAGATGGATCTCAGAATCATACAGTCACTGCTGGAAAGGGTTCAAATATGCAGAAGATGCTGGAAAACTGAAGAATCTGCAGGACCTGGAGGATTTTTCTGAAGAACAGAGCTCAGTTTAACTGCTCAGAATAAACAAGAGACTCATGAACAACCATCACGAAAAAAAAACAAAAAAAAAAAAACATTCGTAGATCATCCAGGTAACCACACACAGTATTAAGAACCAAGGGTTCCCAAACTTTTGAACAGGGTCATTTTAATAAATTCAGCTATTTTTTGTCTTGTGGACTTTATGTAAACATCTTTTATGTAAAATATCTTACTCAGGAAAGTACTACATAAAGAATAACATGCATTTTGTATGATCTCTCTTATTTTGTTAAAATTATTCACATTTTCACAGATTCTGTAAGGGGTTCCCAAACTTTCGTATACCACTGTAAATATTGATGTCATTTTTATGTGTTGTGGTGTCACTGAGGAGACTAGTTGTGGTCTTTAGATTAAGATGCATTTTGTGTTTGATATGAATGTTAATATTATTCTAGACTTCTAGACTATTCTAGATTATTATTTGTATTTATTTATTTATTTATTTTGTTACACTTTATTTTGATTGTCCTCTTATGACATTCTCTTGACTTTAAGTAATCTCGCACCTACATTTCAACTAATTCTCAATAGACTATTAGTTTAGTATTAGTAGACTGTTATGGGTAGGGTTAGCAGAATAAGGGATTAGGGTTAATAGAATAAATTGACATGTACTTGCAGAGTTACTTAAATTCAAGAGAATGTCTGTTGAGGAGGGGGCATCAAAATAAAGTGTTAGCATATATTAAGTACACAGTCTACTAATAATCTACCAATACTCTATTAAGAGTTAGTAGACATGTAGGAACAACTTACTTATTGTCAACAAAATGTCTAAAGCACACAATCAAAATAAAGTGTTACTTTTTGTTATATGCTAGTGCTTTACATTCTGATCTAATCAGAAGATCAACACATCAATGATACAGTGACAAAATTTGTTTTGATTACACTATAAAAAGTGCTGGATTAAATATGGACAAACCCAGCTTTTCACCCAGACATTTTTTTTTTTTTTTTTCAACAAACTTTTGGGTTAATTTTAAGCCAGCCATATAGTAATTTTTAATCAATATTTGAGTTAAATAAACTGCTTCACAAATGAGGGTCATGGATTTGCACACAAGATTAACATGACGGCACATGCTAGTCGATGAGTTGAATCAACTCCACAGCAACTACATAAATTTATCCAATAACCATTCAGAAAAGTCCAGTTGCGCTTCTTCCTGAGTCTCTCCATTAGTGTCCCACTCTGAAAAATGTAAGGCTGAACACCGTTACTGACACTCGTCATGTTGGCTGCGTGAGATTCTCCAGCTTTGTTGTTGTCGAGCAACTGAAGCGCGAGCTGTTAAAGCTCCGCCCTCTTGTGAAAAGTGTGACGGGAGCGGCAGCTAATTTGCATTTAAAGGCACGCACACGAAAACTGCATGTTTTTGTTCACACCCAAATAGCTGCAAATTTGACAAGCTATAATAAATGATCTGTGGGGTATTTTGAGCTGAAACTTCAGACACATTCTGGGAACACCAGAGACTTAAATTACATCTAATATTACAATTAAATGACATCTAATATTACATCTTTAACCGAACTGCTGGGTTTGTCCATATTTAACCCAGCATTTTTTAGAGTGTATTATAAGAAATAAATAGTGTATTATTGTTTCACTGCGGTATATATTATAAAAAGAATAAACATGTAAAATTCTATGTATGTTTTATAATAAATTTCTCCACTGTATATATATTTCAACTGTTATGATTTATGTATTACAAATTATTATAGATTAATTAGAGTTTCCTCTCTTTATTATGAAAGAGAGAGTTGGCCTGTTGTACCCTTACAAGATTTAATCAAAATAATCTCTGTCTTCTTCTTGTATATATTATCCATTGCTAGTTGAATTTGTCTGAAAACAAAGAGCCAGTAAGAAACAAAAGCTTGAAATAAGAACATATACTGTATATTCTGTTACTCAGGCTCAAGATGGCAAAGCATCTCACCCAAAGGAAATTGTTATTCCAATTTTTGGCCGTTAAATTTAGTGAATTTTATAGTTTATGATTTCCAAACAACTATGTGAATATCAAACTGAAGGACTGCCAGAGGAAAGAATATGAGTTAATTTCTCTGGTAGTACCGAAATGCCACTTTCTTCTTAAAGTGATCTTCTTTTTTCCAGAACATAATATTGTGTAATTTAACTTTTGTACACATGGGCCATAAATATGTTTAATATGTAAATATGTTAGAGACTTTTATATTGATGTTACAATATACTAACATACAGCCACTGTGTAGGAAGTGTATGTAATACAAAATATATTACATGATTTTTAAAGGTACACTATAGAGAAGTTAACATTTAATTCTTAATTAGAAATTAATTTCTTAGAAAAAAAAAACTAAGTCAAAAACTGCATTCTTTTCTTACCCAATCTCACCACAGTAAGCTTACAATAATAATATATATTCAGTGTTGGGTTTGATACTTCATGTCCTTAAACAAAGAAAAAAAGGTCCAGCTTCTACGACAGCAGATATATTACTTACTAGTCAGGAGAACATATTAAAAAATAAATAAATAAATAAAAAAAAAATAAAAACATTAGATTTTTCTTCTTAGCATCAGAAATTTCGAGCTTGTCATATCTGTTCTGATATGGAAAACATAAGCAAACATACCTCAAACCACCAGATTCATCCAAGCAGAAGAGCAATTCTTGACTACAATTGATGTAAAAAAATGTCCTCCATATTCAGAGAAACTTGCAAAGGTTTTTTTTGTGTGTGTGTTTTAACTACAGATGGATACAGGAATCCCAGAAATTCATAGTGTACCTTAATCTGCTTTTATAAATTTAGAAAAAGTATGTACAGAATGTATATTTTTCAAATACAAAAAGTTATTATATATTATATATTATATACTATTATATACTGTCATTATATACTCATCTTCATGTCATTTCAAATCTGTATGACCAACTTTGTTCTGTGATTCAAAAGATATTTTGAAAGTCACTAGGGTACAAACAACATTGGACCCAATTAACTTTCACAGTATGGAAAGAAAAAAGAAAAAAAAAAAACAGACATTGTTCAAAGTAACTTCTTTTGTGTTCCACAGAAGAAAGAAAGTCATACAGATTTGAAACAATATGAAGGTGAGAAAACAATAACATTAATTAAATTTTTTGGTGAATTATCCTTGATGTAAAAGATAAAGATGTGAAATGTACTTTTACAGTTGTTTCATATGTGCAATATACAATAGAGATTAAATAAAGTAATTTCTCTGTGCCTGTTGGTTTGTCAACGAAGAAATAATTGCTGTGCTATTCAGTGAAATCACGTTCCCTTTCAGTCGGTCACGTTCGCTGTTTTTTCAGAACATACTGGTGAATGGGGTCTCACCCAAAAGCCCAATCACCTTCGAGTGGTAACAAAACGAGCGGAATTTGCATCGTGATCTCCACCCCGCTCTGTGGGTATATAAGGAGCAGCACGAGCATACTTGCATTCAAGCTTTTGCTTCTGAGCCGAGCACTTCTCTGCTTTGCAATTACCGGAGTGTTTCTAATGAGTCTTCAGTTGGTGTGACGGCGCGATTCAGTGGATATCATCTAAAACAGCTTCCTGCTTTCTGTTTCCAGCTTCTGCAGTCTCCCCTGGGTGCTTCAACACTTCTAAAAGAGCTTTTTCTATTTTTTAAAAGCACATACACGGGTGTGAGTTTGCGTCTTTTTAAAGATGTCATTCCACCCGTGTGTTTCTGGGTGTGGTCGCTTTATGGCTCCATCTGACAGTCACGAGTGCTGTCTCATGTGTCTGGGCTTTCAGCACGCTGAGGCTGTGTTCGTGGATGACTCATGTTACCACTGCGGGAACATGACCATCTCGGTGTTGAGATCGAGACTCGATTATCTCAAACGAGGTAGAGTCCCCTCTGCCACACCCCAATCTAGTTCCTCTTCTCGTGAGAGGGCTACAGCCACTTCCATAACACAAAAGAGGGATAACACAAAGGCTTGGTCAAATAGGGGAATAACGTAAATAACATAATTTAAACAATGGGTGGTAGAAATTAGATAGGAAAATAAAGAGTAAAACACAATAGAGAGCACAACTCCATGTTTGGACGGCCGCTCAAGTTCTGCACTGAAATGTGGCAACTTGGCTTCTTTTAAGCAAACGATAATGGTCCACAGCTGTAAGGAATCTGCTAAACACAAAACAAAAGTAATCGCCTTTCCATTCCATTTTCAAATGCACACTGGCATGCATCAGACCACTCAAACCGAACTTTAGGACTCAGCAAGTCGGTAAGATGAAAAACCACAGTTGCAAAATTTTTGCAAAACGAGCGATAGTAACCTACCATTCCTAAAAAACGTCTCAATTGCTTACGATCCATTGAAGGTGGAAAGTCACAAATGGCCGCAACTTTTGCAGCCACTGGGCATACTTGACCCCTGCCAATAACTTTTCCCAGGTACACAATGGAGGCTTTACCAAATTCACATTTGCTCAAGTTAACAGTGAGCTTAGCACCAGCCAACCGATGAAAAACTTGACGAAGTAAAGTCACATGTTCAGCCCATGAGGAGCTGTACAGAACCAAATCGTCTAAGTAAGCTTTACAACCAGATACACCAGCCAAAACAGTGTTGACGAGCCACTGAAAAGTACTTGGTGCATTTTTCATCCCGAAAGCCATAACCCTATAATTAAGAAAAGCATCAGGAGTGACACATGCCGAGATCTCCTTAGCACGTTCAGTTAAAGGCACCTACCAGTATCCTTTCAACAGGTCAAGTTTCGAAATGTAAACAGCAGAACCTACACGATCAACGCAATCATCTACCCTTGGCAAAGGATAAGAGTCAGTTTTTGTGACAGCAGTTACACGTCGGTAGTCAGTGCAAAATCGAAACGTGCCATCTGATTTATTCACCAGCAAACATGGCGAATCATCTCTGAATTCTTCAATCTACCCTCAACTATACATCTAGATCTAGACTATACATCTAGATTGTCCTTCGTCTGCCTCATTCATCCGTTCAGATGTGACAGCAGAGATTTTAGACTCTGAAACAAAAGGTACACCACTCTTTGAATTTTCGACACCCGAATTTCTCTAATGATAGGCTTTAATCATGTTCACATGACAAACTCGAGAGCTTTGACGGCGGTCAGGAGTAAGGATGACATAATCTCGATCTGACAACTTCTTTTTAATCACATAAGGGCCAGTATAACGAGCTTGCAATGATCCACCAAGCACCGGTAACAACACCACAACTTTGTCACCGGGGCTAAAACTCTGTTATCTCTCTTATCAAACCAAATTTTCATCTTCTCTTGCGCTTTCTCAAGATTTTGCTTGCCCAATTCATGGGCTCGGTATAAACGTGTATAAAATTGTGAAACGTACTCAGGAAGAGTGCTGCTTTTTGGATCAGAGAGCCATTTTTCTTTTAATATGGTCAAAGGACAGCACGGATTGTGGCTAAAAAACAGTTCTACAGGGCTAAACCCAAGTAATTCTTGTACCACTTCTCGTGAAGCAAAAAGCAACCAAGGAATTCCTTCCTCCCAGTCTCTCTCAAGCTCAAAACAATAAGAACGCAGCATAGACTTTAAGGTCTGGTGAAACCTCTCCAGTGCACCCTGACTCTCAGGATGACAGGCAGTGGAGATGTTATGCTTAATACCAAGTCGTTTAAGCACTTGAGAAAACGTACGAGACATAAAATTTGTTCCCTGATCACTTTGTATCACTTTTGGTAAACCAAAAACTGAAAAAAACTTGATGAGTGCCTTAGTGATCGCTCTAGCGGTGACAGAACGCAAAGGAACTGCCTCAGGAAAACGCATAGTCGCACACATAATAGTTAGCAGGTACTAACTACTGTACCCAGGCTGTGAACGTGGAAAAGGTCCAACGCAGTCAATTATTACGTGCTCAAACGGCTCAGAAACCATGGGAATCGGATAAAGCGGTGCAGCTTGAATAGTTTGATTCGGCTTTCCCACCATTTGGCAAACATGACAAGTCTGACAAAAACGTGAAACATCTCTTTTTAAACTGGGCCAGTAAAAATTCTGCAAAATCCGGTGTTTTTCGACACTTAGATGACCAGCCAAACCATTATGTGCAACGCTTAAAATCATGTCACGATAAACTACTGGAACTACAATTTGGCTGATTGTATTCCAGTCATCAGGAGATTTAGGGGACACCCATTTTTTCATTAAGATCTCATTTTTGAGAAAATATGCCTGGGGAGCACTCATCCTCTCCTGCTCTGGTTGAACCAATTCAAACAATGGGGCATAAGTTAAATCTGACCTTTGAGAAGCAATTAACTTAAGTCAACACGATCTTTACCAGCATCCTTTTCAGCACTCACAGGAATCAGATCTGCTTTTTCCTGTGGAGAAACGGAGAGCAGTTTAGTTAAATCAGGATTTGCAATAAACGTGTCGCATAAATCCACTTCATCTGAAACGAAACAATCAGCAGACTTGGCCATAGAACGAGTAACTGCACATGCAGTGAAAACATCAGGATACTTAAGTGCACAATCATCAGTGCTAGCAACGAGCGGCACAGAGACAACTTCAGGTGATACACTAGCTTAACTCCACACACTACTTCCAGCTAAATCATTTCCTAAAATGAATGTTACATCATGAACTGGAAGAGATGAACGAACACCCACTACCACGTCACCCGTCACCAATTCAGATTGCAAATGAATTCTGTGTAACGAAACCTCCATAACCCCCATTTCAATACCTTGAACTAGAGCAGCATTACCCGTGGCAGTCTCCTGTGACAACGGAAATACCCCCTCTAAGATAAATGAAAGACTGGCAACTTTTGCTGGTGGCCAGGGTGATGGGTGACAGTGTGGGCTACCCCGACAAGACAACCTCCTTGCACCACATCCCCCTTGCAAACACCACAAGCTGTGGAGTTTTCCGGAGTCTGCTGGTCCCTCTCGTCAGGGTCCCATCATCTCATTCAGGGCTCCGGCCCGCTGCTGCCTTCACAGCCTCAGCTTTCTCGTCACTGAGGGCACCCCCGCGGCCTCCTCCACTCCCGCTCGGCCACAGCAGCAGCCTCCACCTAAGCTGCAGTGAGGAGTTGGCCGCAGAAAGGCAGCGCAGGCCGTCTCTGCCCCTCCCGAACCTGCCAAGCACCAGGCGAAGCGGCGGACCTAAGACGGGCAACCTGGAGATAGAGACATCAGCTCTGAGGGGGATGGGAGCAGGACCACTCCTTCCCCCAAATTCTCAATAAAAGAGCTGTTTCCTCTAACTCCGGGTCCCAAGAGGGCGCGGATAACAGTGGACAACGTCTACCGCTCTCGTCCCCCTCTTCCTTTGTTGCCAGTAATCAGTCGGAGCCAGCCCGGGAACACCAAGCCTCACGTTCGGGTCAACTGGTAAAAGAGCAAACTCTCCCCTCGTGCAGAGGATCTCTTTTCTCGGTATGGAAATAGACTCAGTCACCATTTTCACACAGCTTACAAGCGAGCGCACTCAGTCACTGCTGAGTCAATTTGAGGGCAAGAGAGAGGTCCAACTGAAATTGTTTCACAGGGATCTATAGCATCTGCAGCGGGCTGTCATACTGCTTGGTTTGCTTCATATGAGACCGCTTCAGCACTAGCTTCACGACCGAGTTCCAAGATGATCTTGGTAACACAGGTGGTTGGACCTCTCTTTTCTATGGGCAGGTGTTCCCCTACAACGAGTTACCAGGCATGTTGTTGTCTCAACAGATGCCTCTGCCACGGGCTAAGGTGCCATGTGCAACGGGCATGCTGCGTCAGGCTCCTGGATAGGAGTGGCTTGTCAATTGCCTCAAGTTGCTAGCAGTACGCTCTGTACCGCTTTAAGGCCCTGCTAAAGGACAAGCACATTCTGGTCCGCACAGACAACACTGCGACCGTAGCGTACATCAACCACCAAGGTGGTCTATGCTCTCATGACAGCACTCGGAGCCCCGGAGAATGGAGACTCCATCCCCAGACGGATCAGCTGATTTGGAAACGCTTCGGAGACACTCATTTCCAGTTGTTTTATTCCCTGACCGAAGGCATCCTCAGCACGGATGTGCTGGCACACAGCTGGCCACAGGGCCTACGCAAGTATGCGTTTTCCCCAGTCAGTCTTCTCGCACAAACATTGTGCAAGATCAGGGAGGACGAGGAGCAACTCCTCATGGTTGCGCCCTATTGGCCTGGCCGTGAGTATTGTACTCCTCACGACAGCCCCTCCCTGGCCAATTGGGCTCGGCTCCTCAGCGAAGACTTGAATGCGAGTATGCTCGCGCTGCTCCTTATATACCCACAGAGCGGGGCAGAGATCACAATGCAAATTCCACAGACCAAGGTACTCAGCATACCATTGGCTCGTTTTGTTACCACTCTAAGGTTATTGGTCTCTTGGGCGAGACCCCATTTGTCAGTAATGTCCCCCTTCCCTCCTGTAGGGAACAAGGGTTACATACGTAATCTAGACGTTTCCATATGTGACCTGTGCTGGCAAAATGAGTTGCGATGAGCACATTTTCAAAAATGACTTATTGTTATTAACTTCAAAATGATGTATAATTTGTTGCAATCAGGAAAAAAACAAGGGCTATACCTGTTTGAAGTCGACAGAGTCAGCAAAGTCAATTTTGAGAAAAATCAAGTTAAAGTTTTCTGAAGGTTCCAAAGCCAAATCACCGTTCCAAAGCCAGCAACCATACCTTAAAATCCCTGGTAATAACACCAAATTTGGCTCACACCAAGTCAAAACGCAAATATCTATAGGAAAAATATATATTCAACTTTTTTTATGATACAACAATTGTTTGATTATCATTAATGAAACAGACTATATATTAAGACCTACTGTACTGCACGGATCTAATATAATGTTGTACTTTTTTTGTTTACATCAGCATGAGTTTGAAAATCACATCCCATTGCTTCAGACTCATGTCATCGAGAATTTACTATGAATATTCACAAAGTTTGAATGCTGTACTTTAAAATGATACCAAACTTGTGCTGAGGAGAAGCACCAGTCGTCAAGAAGTAAGCAGAGAAAAATGGAGCATTTTTCATGGACAAAGGAAAGGTACTCCTCAGAAAACGTACAAATAAAGATACTTTTAGACATTTAACTGCTATTTGGAGCATTGGGATCGCTAGACAAGGGCTTAATTAACTCATTTTTGTGAAAACCTTTTGTGATGTCACCGCATATAGCGTTTAATTTACCCCACCACAAACAACTCTATGATATATAAATTATTTTTTTTTAAATATTTAAAACAACCCAAACACACCTATATACATATAGAATGCTGCATTAAACAATTTCGTAAGGGAAATTTTTTTTATAATAAATTAACTCCATAGCGGATTCCAAATTATCAAGGGCTTAGGACGTTCCAATTCAGCCCATTAAAAAGGTTCCACCAGTAGTGGGCACTCACGCAACATAAGCAATGACGTACATCCGAGTCAACGAGACTGAGTGAAGTTAGCGAGGGAAGGGTATAAAAAAAACGGAGCATGGAACGCAGCCCGAAGGTAGCATTTGACAGCCGACTGCGTCACAGCGACAAAGGCTGTCCCAATTCAAAGCTGCATCCTTTGAAGGCTGCATTTGATGGCCAATTACATCACCGTGACACGACGAGGGCTGACGTAATACGAAAGCAACTTCAAGAAGTCTTAAGCTAAATGTAAGGGCGGAGTTGACCTCGTTGCTATGGGTGATGTCAACACACTTACTAACTATGCCCACAGTGATTGGCTGATTGGGGAGGAGTCTCTGTCAGCGATTTAATCATAGAAA
This sequence comes from Elopichthys bambusa, assembly GCA_037101425.1. Taxonomy (NCBI): domain Eukaryota; kingdom Metazoa; phylum Chordata; class Actinopteri; order Cypriniformes; family Xenocyprididae; genus Elopichthys; species Elopichthys bambusa. The sequence continues at coordinate 23,905,964 of CM074440.1, read as the reverse complement.
TATTGTAGAATGAGATATCATGTTTCCATATTCAAATAAAGGTTTTAAAATGTTGCCATATTCAAAAGATTTTTTTTTTTTTTTTTTTATAAAAATGTTGCCGTATTGAAATAAAGATTGTGTGATCAAGTGACAAATGATGCTTTATAAACAAAGGTTTTGGAGGAGCGCGTTCAAACGGTCTATCTAATCAGCTCGAGTGGAGGTATATAACGAGAGCCAACTCACCTTACCTCGACAGTTTTCTGCATCCTTCTGCCTAAATAACTAAATAAATTCCAAGCTCGGAGTTTGGGATAAATAAATTCCAATAAATTCTTGGACAGCACGCCAAATACGCTTATTATATATATATATATATATATATATATATATATATATATATATATATATATATATATATATATATATTCATTTGTGAACTCGTGAAAACAACTGCCACAGGTAACACTACATTATTTATTTATTAAATATTTATTTTTGGCATTTTATTGTATTCAAATCTATAAATCAAAATATGTATTGCATTTATGAAGAAAATGTTCAGCACCTAAGGCTCTATCGCTATTGCCTCAATGGTGTACAATGTCTTTAGGTGGATTAGGATTGTTTGTGATTTGGTTTTAGTGACTTAAGAGTCCTCTTGACTACTCCTAACGTTTCACAGATTTGGGAGCTAGTTTTAGCACTAAAATGCTTTGAGAAATACTTTAGGAGTCCTAAATTTAGGACTGACACGCCCATTATTTTTAAGAGTTTCTCCTAAATCTGCAAGTTAGGAGCTACTTTTAGCCTTAAGATGTTTTGTGAATACGGCCCCTGGTGGATTTGATGCAGTGATTTATTCACATACTTATTGTGTTTATTTACATTACTACATAATTGCATTATACTATAAGATTAATGTTTTAAATATAGCTTTAAAAACAAAATTATAGATCAGTGATAGGCAACATCAGTTCTAGAGTGCTGCTGTCCTGCAGTGTTTAACTCCAACTCCGATAAAAATTTAAAAAAATAAATAAATAAAAAAACTCACCCGTCTATAGTATTAATAATCCTGAAGACACTGATTAGCTGGTTAAGGTGTGTTTGGTTAGGGTTGGAGCTAAACTCTGCACTCCAGGACTGACATTGCCCATCCATATTATAGAAATATGGATTTAAATGGCGGAAAGTTAATGAGAGAGTCTTTTATTTTAATGTCTCATTCAGATCGGGAATTTATTAACGAAATACTACTGTGTTGCTCTGAGACAAGCGAAGCTGTTCTGCTGTGGCTTTGTTTGATACTCCTTTCATCAAAATAGTGCAAAAACACACTCAAAATTAATTTATTGCTACACTGATTTATACAACAGCTCAATAAACATTTGCAATCGCTCTAATATTGGGGAAAACACTTGCTGGTGTGATAGGCTATTGCTTAACTTTATAATCTCAGTGCTAAAATGTAATAAAAATTAATAAACCAACACCCTTGTCAATGACATACTGTACATGGAAGACAAAATCTATAAATCTGTTTACAGGAAAACAATACATAACAAAATATGCAGGCAGTTTACAATTATGAGCAATATACAATGATCTAAACAATTGCGATGGCATATCTTTAACTGTAATTCACGAACAAATATATTAGTAAGGTAGGTTTTATATGTTATATTCTCTTGTGCAAAATTGAAGAGACAACAAGCAAGCATATATTATTATTACTGTATGAATGCTAAAAATATCTAACAGTAATATAACAGGTATAGACGAGCCAGGCACACATAAGCGTGACGTTGTGAGGCCGGTGCATAGTGGCAGTTGTGTTTCGTGGTGCTAGGTCCAGTGGTAGGCGCATTAAAGGTGAATATAACAGTGATGGATCGTCAGACAGGCACAACTGTGACAGGTTGTTGTTAGGATGGTGAATTTAACAATAAAAGATTGTCCAGGTAGACGTATATACCGTTGACAGGTCGAGTTGCAGACACATATACAGTATAACGGTGTCCTGCCGCAGAAAGATTTTATCCCAGCTCGGAAATTGCCAGCTGTGACGGTTATCTTCCCCTGTATGAGTGTGAGCATCAGTAGCCATGAGTCGCATTGAACTGATGTCCTCTCCCTCTCTTCAATTGATTGGCTAGAGGAGGAACTGTCAATCGAGAACTAGAGGACCAATGTTGACGCTTAAGCCCGCCCTAATTTACATGAAACTCAAACTGCAACATTTGGAAAAACAAGAGCGGAACATGGAAAGAAGAGCAAAGAGAAAAACAGCACAAGCGTACAAAAGAGTAAAAAATGAGCAGAAAATGTAAGAGAACACAAAGTACACAGTGATAAAACCAAGGAAAACAACTTTTAAGAAAACATAAACACAAGTTTAAGATTTGCGCAATATAATTTTTAATGTGTTTAAAGTTTTTTTTTTAATGTGCTTTTAATTTTTCTATTCACGCTTATTATATTTTTTATCCGTGACCACGTTCTTTGCCATTCTGATCATTTTGCATTATTTGTATCAGTTTGTGCAATTTATTTTTTACATGTGTTTTTACATTTTTAATTCATGCTTATTATTTTTTTATCTGTGACCGCAATACTTTAGGCGGGAACCTAACCCCATACACTTGTGTAAAATGCTGTCTTCATGTGCTTTCAGAATGATCATAAATACAAGTTTGTTGTTTATTTTTCTTATGTAACTTGAAATGTGTGGGCTGTAAAATAAAAGAAGGAATTGTCCTGTAAATTGTTTATTTTTTTAATGAAAGGTAAAATTTGGACATGAAACAAATTTGTTGTGTTCTGTGTAATTGTGCTAGTGAGGGAAAGCACAAAAAAAAAAAAAAAAGGAGAATGACAAGAGAAAGTAAGAGAAGAAGAATGCAATGCGGTGAGATTTGCCCTGTCCGAATACCCACACTGGCAGTCTTTGCACTTGACCACTTGTCTACTTACGTGACATATTTCCTGTATTTGGCCCAAGTGTTCAAGTAAGCATGAAGATTTCAAGTGTGTATAGAACTTTTGATTACCCAATGGGACAGACTTATAGTGCTGCAAAAAATGCAAGTGTTTACAGAGTTTTTTGTTTGTTTGTTTTTTTAAATGATTATTTTCAATACTTTGCATTTTAAAATAAACTTCTAAATGTCTGTTCAGTGGTCACTATGTAACTAAAAGAAGACACAATATTAAAATTGTGGTGCTTCTAATTAAGTGATAAAAAGCAGTTGTAAATGTTGTAGAAAATACACATAGCCTACTCAAACTTGCACCAATAAAATGTGCAACACTTTATGATTTACTACCAAATTATATGTAATATCTCATTTTGAATTAAATTTTTACTGACATCTCATGATTTCGGGGCACGTGAGTCTCTGAACATAATGCATGATGGAATACGCTTAATGAAAACTAAACCCACACTTATCTCGAATACTGCTTCGGAGGGCACTGCACTTTGGCATTTTTAAGACATGGCACAGTCTTGCGCACATGCTTCCTGTCACGTGTACACGCTCTCAAGTGGCCAAGACCGCAAGTGTGGGCATTTGGACAAGGCACCGGGCTGTGTCCGGATTCGCATACTTCCCTACTATATAGAAGGCAAAAAGCAGTAGGCGAATGAATAGTGTTTGAATCCTTATTTATAAAAGAGTAGGCGAGAATTACCTGGTTGATGTTCTAATTCTCACGAGATTCGGACGTGCATATACTTAAAGTGCGTTTGAATGAGCCTACCTACTATATAGTAGGAGAAAACAGTATGTGAAAGGAGTAGTATGTTGAAACCTCAGTATTCATAAAAGAGTAGGCGAGAAGTTCTCGGATGGCCTCGGATGGCTTCCAGATTCTAAAGCACTCATCGGCCGGTCCCAAATGGAACCCTAAACCATGGTCTTCCTCTGAATCCGCACTTTAGCGACGTAACGCCGCTTTGACTTCCGGGTAAAGTCCACTGTAGCTCGCAGACTGAAGTGTGCATCGCAAGCACCCCTCTGAAACCTAAAATGATGAATGGAACACCACAGATTTATATTAATTCTAAACCATATACATCTTAAAGATGCTTACTAAATGTTTATTTAACATCTGACAGGAAAATTTTCTATATGTACTGCAGATGAGCACATCACAACATGAAACGGACATCTGATCAGAATAATGTATGTGTGCTATTATGTAGGATTCACTGTTGACAACACTGTTTACATTAAATGATTGTAAGTAATGTAAATAAATTAATCTACAAGTCAAAAAATATACAGTAACTAAACATAATCTATTTTATTTGTATGTTAATACTGTTGATAAATTAAGGAACATTTGTGTAGAATAAAAAGTGAGTTAAAACATCAGCAACTACCTCAACATTTAAATGTAGTATTGAGCACATAAATCACAGGGGTAACATGAATCTTCTCTGGATGTTACAGGAGCAGATGAGCATGTGTGTTTATCCAGTGGAGAGCGGCTGATCAAGGAATGCTGCCATCAAAGGCTTTGAGTGAGTATACTACAGAAATTAATACAAAGTCTATTTAAAACTTAAGTTGTAGTTTATTTTAATTATTGTAGTTTTAAACAGAGTTATTACAGCATTTTTCTGATTCTTGATTTCTGTGCATTTGCTGCAGAGCTTTTGTGGTCAAATGAGAAATCAAATGACATTGTGCTGTTAAAATGACTGCGTTTGTGCGTTTTTGTAGGATCTGAAATGTCTGCAGACTGGTCTGAGCACTGAAGATGGAAAGCCAACAGCAGCATCCTGGAAATGGTATAGTGCAATGGATGAGACCCTCCATTACTCCACCTTCCCTTTTTTGCCTCATCTGGCCCAGATGTCGCTGTGGTCTCTTCATCCTCCGTGAGCCCAGAGCCTGCAAGAGCATCTAGAAAAAGACCAAAAGACATTGAGGATGTGATTCTGGTCAAGTTTGTTCTGCTGGTTTCTGTTCATACAATGGAGAGTGACTTTAAGAAGTTTCAAAAGCATCATCAAATAATGCCTTGAAGCTTCTGGAAGTCAGGCTCCATTGACTGATATTGTATGAACCGAAACCAGCAGGACAAACTTGACAAAAAACACCTTTTGTGTTCAGAAAAAAACAAAACAAAACAAAAAACAGGGATTGAACAGTGTGAAGGCGAGTAAATAATGACTGAATTTATATGTTTGGGTGAACTAACCCTTTATGCCCCCAAAAAGAAATTGTATGAAATGTATGTATGCATGCATATATATTACAGTAGTACCTTGAAAAAGTAAACTTTAGGAAATAAGCAGCTTTATTGAGCATTTGTGCCCAAGACACTAACAAAAAAGGATGAAAAATCACATTTACATTTATTTGCATTTATGCATTTGGCAGATTCTTTTATCCAAAGCGACTTACAGTACACTTATTACAGGGACGATCCCCATGGAGTAACCTGGAGTAAAGTACCTTGCTCAAGGACACACTGCAACCTTCTCCTTACCAGTTCAGTGGTTTAGCCCACTACACCACAAAACTAATAAAGCTACAACAAAAAATAGCATGTAATTATAAAAACGTGAAATTAAATATAGCAAGAAACTGAATGCTGCCATGAAATGTAAAACGTAAAACAAAGGTAGTCCTAAGTATACCCTATGCTTGTCTATTTATGAAAAGATTGGACCAAGTTCGTTCTTGCTCAGTGATGGAAAGAAATGGAATGAAGTTTTCAGGTCAGACAGAGAGCTGTATCAAATCAGTCTGTTTAAATATCTGATCAGTCTGTCCAGAGAGCAAATCAGCCTGCTCAAGGATTCCCAAGTACTTCTAGGAGGAGTGGAAGATCTGTTAAACCACCTGTGTGGATGAAGGATTTCATAAAGTAGAAAATGAAAATCAGCATGTCTGTTCTGTTATGACTTAAGGTCATATATGTTGTGTTATAGCATTTGATTGGCTACTACAGATTTGATTGGTACTCAGGATTGTATTTCTAAAAATACTGTTTCAGGAAATTAGTTGATCTATAATTAGTTGATCTAATAAATTGATATAAACATTACTTAAAGTACTTTTTACAACTATTTACAACATAAGTTATGTTTAACATCTGGAAAAACAAAAATAATTTCAAATAACAGTATGTAAAACAGAAGAAAACATTGTTGTGTACATTTTCATTCAGCTGAGCAGGGAGATCCCGGTGGTGCTGCTGGACTGGATGGGCTGCAAAAATAAAGACCCTGGTAAGGCCTCTCTGCTGGTGGGACATCATCTGGGATGGTCTCCAGAGTGTTTGAGTGCATATTTCCACTGTCCACTGTGTTGTCTATCAACAGGTTTGCAGAGCTGTCAGCTGCTGTCATGTCACTGAGATAATTTCAGAAAGGGAAGAATAAAAAAAAATTAACTCCCATCCAAAATCGTTCTATGGTCCATTCAGTTTTTGTCTTTGTCTCATCCTCTGCCACATCCTCCTCATGCTCATCCTCCGGGGCCATGATGTCACCAACCCCAGGACAGATGTTATTGAGGATGGCACAAGCTGTTATGATCTGAAATTACAAAATTATATCTTCTGGGGAAAAAAATAAATAAACAAATAGTTTTTTAAAATAGTAAATAGTCTTTTTCAGTATTTTTAAAATGTATTTTCAGTTTACTTATGTGAGGAACAAAATTGTGGTGCACCTCCAACACTTGCAGGAAGATGGCTCTGAACCTGGTCTTTGTCATCCCAAAAGAACACTCTATAATGGAGTGTGCCCTGGAATGATGGACGTTAAAGCACTGGGCTCCCACACATTGTACTGTCCTCTTGTAGGGAGTGATGAGGGGGAGTGGGTGTTGGAGGCATGGGTACTCTCCGTCTGCTTGGATAAAGTGCCCTGGAGGAGGGTACTCTGACCTCCTGTACAGTTAGTATGTATTGGAGATGTTGCCGCAGTTCTTCTGGATTTAGTGTGTCTCAGTATTTTCTGTTTCTTCATGTAATCCCAGACAGACTGATGGTGAGATCAGATCTCCATGTGGAGCATACCGGCTGTCCTAAATTTGATCTTACGATCATTTCTCAGATGTGTGTACATGTGATTCAATTCATAGAATGAACGTATACACAGAAAACAAGCATACGCCTCTCTTTCAGATGTGAAATCTGTAAATCGCAAATGATCTTGAACTTGCATGCAGCTGAATGGTTTCAGTAATGTCATTTACATATAAAAGATCACCAGTCCTCGTCCAAATCTTTTAATTTAGAATGGAGAGCTGCAAGAATAGCTTGGATTTCCAAAAAACCTGCAGTAATCTGTCAAGGAAAAGTGTGTACATCTGCTTAGACCCTGACGTGGCACTAAGCACTTTTCCACGTCAAAGACCGTTTTTATAAATATGAGCATTGGCATGGATTTGAGCATATGCACACTCTAAAATCAAATCTGTGCGTATGCACGCTTTATAAATGAGGCCCCTTGTGCATGCAAAAATCTCACTGGATTATTACAATTAATGGCAAAAGGAATGTTTGGAAATGTAAACTGATATTTTCTACTGACACACTACAGCAAAATAAATAAATGGCTTAAATCCATTTTTTTGGGGTGAAAAATACTAACGTGCCTAAGACTTTTGCACAGTACTGTATATGCAGGCCCTTGTAATTGCTTTTGTTCAATACAGCCAGCTTAGTACTGATGATTGATTTAAATTGTGGTATAAATACAGGCCTATAGTAAAATTATAGGTATCCACCTACAACAGCATTGTGAAAACATGGAGCTGACAGGTGACCCAGTTCACAATAGAAATCAAGCAACTGGACAAAGAAAAACAAAGACATGGTGGTCAAAGGTAGGGTCAAGTGAAGTCAAGTCACCTTTATTTGTATAGCGCTTTTAACAATGCAGATTGTGTCAAAGCAGCTTTACAGTGATAACTGGTATATCATTTTGGCTGCACAGCAGCTATTAAAGAAAATGGTGTCATTATCCATCTTAAGTAAATTCAGTATTGATTCATTCCGATGTAAGAATTAATAGTTATTAATTTAGTTAATTTATTAACTAAGACCTTCTGAGAACACATTTTGGACAGTGACAACATGTTCAACAGTGTGAAAGCCATAAGTTTGCTGTCTGTTTAATATGCTGAAAAGTCACCAAATGTCTCCAAAACAGGGTTGATTGAAATGTAGAAGTACTGTAAGTACTGTACAGTCCTTTGTTTAGATTTTTACAGTAAGTCAGGTGAGGAAACTGCAGTTGAAGTTTTACTGTACTGAGGTTGTTGTTTTTTCCTTCTTTGTAGTTAATTATTTTTTGCTTTCTTTCTCCTGTTATTGTCACTTGTACTACCTGCAACATGTTTAGCATAGCCTTCTCTGTCAGCAGCGAGGGTTTTTTACATGTCATAAATGCAGGGAAATAGAAAGGCTCACAAAGAAGATTTCAAAACTAGACACACATCCAAACTCTAGTTGAGGATAGTAAGAATGCAAGGGCGTTAGATACTGCTTTGGATGTGACTAGCTTAGCAAGGCCCGTACATTGTTCGGTTCCAGTTGTAGAGCCCCTGCAGCATGGAAACTGGGTGTCTGTAAGACTGCATAGTCGCTGAACAAAACAGCTGTTCTGTTCCAATTAGAACATCAAACAGATTCTCACCACTCAGTGGTGTACCCACTGATAATCCTTTTGAAAGTGCTCTAGTTATTGCCGATTCTATTGCACAGAACGTGGAAATAGGGACACCAGCCACCATTGTTTGCTGGGAACCAGAGCACCTGACATGAAAATTTAAAAGTGCTGGCTAATGCTAAACATCTAAGATTATTATTCACGTTGGCACTAATATTGTTAGACATTAAAATTAAAATTGAAAAGGTGTGTGAACTCACAAGTGCAATGTCAGACACTGTAATATGCTCTGACCCCCTCCCTGTTTGCCAGAGTGATGAGATACTTAGCAGGCTGTTGTCACTCAATGGCTGGCTGTCTAAGTGGTGTTCGCAGAATAACATAGGGTTCATAGACAACTGGAAAAGTTTTTGGGGCAGACCTGACCTGTTGAGAAGAAATGACATTCATCCATCCTAGGGTGGTGCCGCTCTTCTCTCTAGTAATATGGCACATAGTTGAGACGTGACAAACTGGGGCACAGGTCAGGAGGCAGACAGACTAGCTTAACCGACCATCTGCTAGCTGTCTCACATCACAGAAGCCAGATAAATTCCAACACATAGAGCCACTTTCACCTAAATATCATCACATAGAGACTGTGTATGTTCCCCAAATTAGTAAATACAAAAAACTCCCAAACCCATTTAAGTGTAAAAATTTAATTGATGTTCAACCGATAAAAAATAGATATAATACAGATGAACAAATGATAAAGCTTGGGTTACTGAATATTAGATCCCTTTCTTCAAAAGCACTTATTGTAAATATGATCACAGGTTATAACCTAGATGTGCTGTTTGACAGAAACCTGGCTAAAACCTGACGATTACATTACTTCAAATGAGTCCACCCTCACGACTACTGTTATGAACACAAGCCTCATCTAAAAGGCAAAGAGGGAAGTGTTGCTATACTTTATAGTAATATCTTCAGTATTACTCAGAAGTCTAATTTCAATTTCAATTTCAAATTTATTTTTTTTTAAGTGATGGTGCTTTTTGTAACACTATGTAGTGTAAGTGATAAATCTGGCTACTGTATACAGGCCACCAGGGACGTTTGCCTGAGGCCGGAGCCTGCTGCCATCAGCCATGATGAGGAGGAGCAAGGAATGGGGAGGGGAATCCTGCTGGCTGCCCGAACCCAGAGAAGTGTCGCCGTCCACCAGGCAGCGGAGGAGTGTCGAGCTGCCCACCAAGGGCTATCCAGCGCCGCCAGGCATTGCAGAGGAGTTCACCCAGGACTGGATGGCAGTGCGTTTTGGAAATCAGACCAAGAATTTTTTTCTTTTCTTTTCTAGAGCGCAGTCTCGTGGGTACCCCCTGGCCTGCAAGGGGTGATGGGTGTGTGTTGTAAGCTGAACAAGGCTGAGTGCCATGAGAACGGCGCGAGGCCGATGGCGTGATTGATAATGAGTGCCACCTGCGCACCACACCGTCTTGTATCTCACGGAGGAGCTTGGAAGCATAAAAGGAGGAGCGACGACAGTGAAGGACGAGGCTGCCGCCTTTACTTTCTTTTTGTGTTTGTTTAGTTTGATATTAAAGTGTTTGAATGTTTGCTGGTTCCTGCCGCCTTCTTCAAAAAAGCTTCAACTTCTGTTTCCAAACAGCAAAGCGGCAATGACTTTATTAACTTCTTTACTTGCAAGATTGATAATAAAAGTGAAAAAAAGTGAAAGTGACATGACGTGTAGCCAAGTATGGAGTCCCATACTCGGAATTTGCGCTCTGCATTTCACAGAGCACAAATAGTCAATTACAGGCCGATCTCGAATCTACCTTTTCTGTCAAAAATACTATATTCCTTTTTAGAAAAAAAAAAAAATTATATGCGAGGTTTTCTAGTCAGGATTTAGACTGTATCATAGTACTGAGACTGCTCTCATTAGATTTGCAAATGTAATTTGCAATTTGCTCTTATCATCCGATCGTGGTTGTATCTCTCTATTAGTGTTACTGGATCTTAGCGCTGCATTTGATTCAATTGACCACAACATTATTTTGAATAGACTCGAAAATTATGTTGGCATTAGTGGAATTGCATTGGCATGGCTTAAATCATACTTATCTGACCGTTATCAGTTTGTAGGAGTAAATGAAGAGATGTCATACCGATCACAAGTTCAGTATGGTGTTCCGCAAAGCTCAGTAATAGGACCATTGCTTTCATAGCACCTAAATGCTACTCTTGGAAGATATCATTAGGAAGTATGGCGTTAGTTTCACTGCTACGCTGATGATACTCAGCTCTCTATTTTTTGTTTACACCCTGATGAAACTTACCAATTCAGAAAATTAACGGAATGCATAGCTGATATAAAAAATTGGATGACTAGTAATTTCCTACTATTTAATTCAGAAAAAAAGAAGAAGAAAAAACAGAGATTCTAATTATTGGACCAAAAACCATGGCACATAATAATCTAGAGTACCGTGCTTAAAAAACGAACTCCAGCTGGTCCAAAATGCAGGTTAAGCTCCCCAGTACTTGGGTGAGCTCTTAACGCATTATAGTCCTTTACATATATTGCAATCTCAAAATCTTTATTTATCCCGAGGTTTACTGTAGTCAGCCAGATCCAGGTTGTATCCAGAACAGATAGAGGACCTGCGCCTAGACACGACCACAACGCATCCCTGAAGTTTCAGCAGAGATCGTGTCAACTAGATTATCCCCTGTGAAGGCCTTACGCCCGTTTCACACTGCAAGCTTGAGTAGCGCGTGAGCGTAACTACATCGTCACTGCAGCTGCAGAGACGCGCGAGTATTCACACTGGAAGCATTTGTACATCGTCACAGCAGCAAAGCCTCGTGTCATCCAATGCTGCACACAAATGAGGTAAGCTTTGTGTTTTACATCATCTGCTGCGTGCACATGTTTACAAGACAAGATGTTTACGAAAAAAGTCAGCAAACTCGGGTTTGATTTGGGTATGCTGCAGCCTAAATATCTGTCTGTGTAATAACTAAAAGAATGTTTATATATCATATAAAGAATGTTTATATATCAGATTGAACTGGATTAAATATTTTGAATGTTCTGATCCCAAACTGACTTCTGATCTGTAATGCTGCCTGAACCATAATCATGCACTGTTCGTTTGTTGGCCAGAGGAGAACTGAGCCTGGTTCCTTGCCACTGTCTCCTCTGGCTTGCTTACTCTGGGACACTTAATATTCAACAATATTACTGATCTGCCTGCACTGACACCATTGTATGAGAACTGAACTGAGCTGGATGATGACATCACTGTTTTCTCCATAGCTGCTGTATAGATAAATTAACTAAATTAATAACTAATGATTTTTACAACAGAAATGAATCAACACTGAACTGACTTAAGCTGGACAATGAAACTATTTTCATCTAGAGCTGTTGTACAGCCAAAAAATGACTTGTATTATTTTCCTTTTATCACTGTAAAGCTGCTTTGAAAAAATCTGCATTGTAAAAAGCGCTATATAAATAAAGGTGACTTGACTTGACTTGACACTGTGTATGGGTAATCTAAATAAATGTTCTTATGGTATTTCATGTGCATCTCCAAGTGCAAAATCTTCCTTATCTGACACACCCGTTTCAGGTCTTTGATTCTCTGCTAACGATAGCAATAATTACATTTAAACTGTTTTCTGGGCATTTGGGCACATTTAATTGTTTAGCAATATTGGGACAGTTATGTGCCAGTATATTTTTGGGTGTGGCCCATAATTAATTAATTGGCCTATATTCTGCAAACACAATGTCTAAACTTCACAAAACTTATTAAACATAAATACATTAAGGAATCATGCCAAATGTAATCAACTTATGATAGGGAGCACTATAATTAAAGAAAACCTCTAAACTTTTGAACTGTTACCACCAATTTCACGAGTTTACATGTACATGAAATCAAAATAAAGTAATTTGTATAGTAATTTATGCATATTTGGCGTGCTGTCCGAGGGAGGGCTCTGAGCTTGGAATTTGGCCCGAACCCAGAGTACTCCCCCTCTTTAACTGGGATAGAAACCAGCCAAGAGTGAGGTGATGGGGTGGTGGAGGGATGCTGTGAAACTTGTCGCGGGATAGAGGTGAGAGACAGCTTTATATACCGGCTTCCTCTTGCACTGATTGGTTGATTACCTGAACGTGCGCCTCCCGAATTTTGTTAAATAAAACTTAATTTAAGTATAAGAACAGCATGAGCAACATTTTTTCTTTCTTTTTTTTTTTTTTTCAAATTAAGAAAATTTCAAATTTGGTAATTTTCTACTTTTTCAAACTGCTTGGACCCCAAACATTTTCACTTGCAGCTGTAGTCATTATTTATTATTCCTTTTATGTTTGCCTTAAACTGAAATGACGTGTAGCCAAGTATGGTGTCCCATACTCTGAATTTGTGCTCTGTATTTCACCCATCAAAAAAAGTAAACACACATAGCAGTGAGTATTGAAAACACACCCAGAGCAGTGGGCAGCCATTTTTTGCTGCGGCACCCAGGGAGCAATTGGGGCTTAGGTGCCTTGCTTAAGCGCACCTCAGTTGTGGGTAATGAGAGTGGAAGAGAGCACCGTTCATTTACTCTCCCTACATACATTTCCTGCCGGTACTGAGATTCGAGGTCCAACCATTAGGCCATATTAACCATTAGGCCACAACTGCCCCAGTACAGACCAAAATGGTAGAAATATGAAAAAAAAAAAAAAATAGGCATGAATTGGAATTGCTATAGATCAGGGGTGTCAAACTCAATTCCTGGAGGGCCGCAGCCCAGCAGAGTTTAGTTCCAACCCTGCTCTAAACACACAGTTTTCAAATAGGCCTGAAGTACTTGATTAGCTGATTCTGCATACCTTTCTGCATATTATCTTGGATTTTCCAGGAAAAAAAAATTCCAGGAAAATTCTTTTATGCCACTAGGTGGGAGTAGAGTATGATTTGGACCACGTTTGAGGAGTGGGATAGGAGAGAGAAAGAAAGAGTAAAAGGATGGAGATACTGTGTATGTGTAAACGTTTATATCCTTATTTTGTGCTTAACATAATTAACATAATGGTGACAAAGATCGCTGTGAAGTAGTTTGACTACTGTCACAGACAGTGTTACATGTGAATAGAGCCTCAGTAAAGTGGAGACTGTTCTGCATTGCCATGCTGAAGTATGAAAAGGTTCTTGCACTCAAAACTAGTGTTAGTTGACACTAAGTTCACTTATTTCCATCCTCCTAGAAAGCATGTACAATGAGTGCTTTAGTACGGTGGCTGAGAGAGCTCAATGCGCTGCAAATAAAGAAAACATCATCAGTTTGACAACATATGTGCTGCAAAAGTTCACAACACATGCAAATACAGAAACACAATGCAAAAATTCACAGCACATGCAAAAGTTCACAACACATGCAAATACAGAAAAAAAATATATTTTGCGTAAAAAAAATATTATTAATAATAAATAATATATTTTTTTATTATTATTTACTTTATTTTATATTTCAAATCCCAGTCAATTATTCAAAGTGAAACTAAAAACTGAGCAATGAGAGCTCTACTTCAGCATGTTCTGATAACACTATTTAACCTTAATTTATTTCTTAATATTTCTCTTGTGGCCCATACGTAGTGAAAAAAGTGAGAAGAGATGTAGGTTAAACAAGTTGTTTTTTTAGCTAACTTATTACAGAGTGTTGGTTATGATGATGCGCTATAAATTATTGCAGGGCAAATTAAAATATTAATTTAATTCTAAAAGTAGCCTCATCATCATCATTCAGATCATTGCAGAGGGGGGCTTGAGATCGCCGGGTCTGGTATGTGCTATTTGCAGCAAGTTTCTGTATTTACTTGTGTTTTGAGTATCTGCAGTGCGTGTATTTGCATGTGTTGTGAACTTTTGCAACGCATTTCTGTATTTGCATGCGTTGTGAACATTTGCAGCATGTTTTTGTATTTGGATGTGTTGTGAACTTTTGCAACGCATTTCTGTATTTGCATGCGTTGTGAACATTTGCAGCGTGTTTTTGTATTTGGATGTGTTGTTAACTTTTGCAGCGCATTTCTGTATTTGAACGTGTTGTGAACTTTTGCAGCACATATGTTGTCAAACTGATGAAGATGTTTTCTTTATTTGCTGGTGTTTTTTCTATTTGCATGTGTTTTCTTCAGTTGCAGCGCGTTGAGCTCTCTCGGCCACCGTACTTTAGTGATGTTAAATGAGAGATTAAAATGCAGCCTAAAGACCCAATATCGTTCTGAGGCTGCCTGGTACTTGATGTTTCACATGAAAATCACTCTGCCCATGCTGATTTTTAAATAATGTCTGCAGATATGCCCACTCTCAGCATGGATCTTGTGGCTGGCCAGAAATTACAGATTATTAATAAACAGTAATATACTTTTTTTCACTTCTACATCTGTACAATTCCAGCACACCACAGTGACTAATGCTGTCAACAAAGCGTGTCTTGATGTTCAACAGAAATTGCAACAACTGCCATTTGCCATCTGTGATGCTATTTCAGAGGAACTGCATTCTGTCGATCTTAGGGAAGTGAATACAGCTGTTATAACGCATACCATTAGGGACCCTTGCAGGGGAACAGCTGATACTCATGAGAACATTTTCTCTGCATCAGCTACAGAGAGACTCCAGAAGTGCATGAGAGTGGTACAGGATTATGATTGAATACATCATGTAAATGGCAGTTTAGGAAGATGTTTTCCTTGGCTATGTGATGATGGGCTTTGCATAAACCCTGAGCATGTTGCACCAGTCGTTTATGCTCTGTGCTCATTTTTTGGGGATTGACAACATGATATGCAAAATGTATTCTCAAATATATAAATAGTCCAACCTCTTCATGCCCTCCTCCAGAAAGACCAAGAATTCTGCTGGTCCACTGTTACGCAAGCAGTCACCAGAGTGAAACACCTCAAAGCTCCAAGCCCAGCCATAACACATTTCTGATTCTGCTTTACCAACTATTGTAACTACAGTAGGGTGACCAGATGCCCCGTTTTTTCCGCGACAGTCCTGTATTTCAGCTCTATTTTTAGTGTCCCGACTTATTATGAAAAAATCATGTTTTGTCCCGTATTTGTTCTTTCCTAAATTGTCTTTACTAGGTGATCATTTAAAAGCGAGTGATGTGTCGTTCATGAATGATTCATTCATTTTTAACGAATCTTTAATGTAACTCGGGAACGACAAGTTGTTTTTAGAGAGTGATTCGTTTATTTTGTGTTGACCGCGCATGCGCAACATCCCATAGGTTCTGTACAGGAAACAGAAATGATAGTTCACCTCTCAAGTCTTTGGGTTCAAAAAGGGCCATAGTGGCATAACATAAATGTTTATTGCATATATCTTTTGATAATTACGATAATTCCTAAATATAATACAACATACAGTCAATAGTAATATGAATGTAATGTTGTATTTGTTGCGAGACACTGGGCCGGGAAGTGGTCACGTGACAAAAGAACGAAGGACTCTAATCAGATGAACTAATCATTTCAGTTTCTGCATTCAGCCTATGGGGCTGTGACGGGATGACCGAATGACTCGAACCCGAAGACTCGAGAGGCGAACTAATCATTTATGTTTCCGGTACTGCAGTTGCATATGGGGCTGTCACATAATGTCTATAGACATAATGTATATGGCTGTCATGGCCCAGATCAGACACTGACAACGGAATTAACAACTTGAACCCGAAGACACCAGAGGTGAACTAACCTATCAAGTTATTATAGACAGTGCACGATCCCGAATTTAGTTCTCTTTGAGCCTGAATGGTCATCTACAGACACAGTTTTTCAAAATGCCCATTATGTGGAGTATCTCATGTAAATACAATCAGTTATTTCTTAAGTGAATGTCGTAAACAGCTCGGTGAAAACCGGATGTGTCAGTATATTAGATCATAGCATTCAGTCTTAAAGTGACAGCAGCCTAAAATACCAGTCTGTGTCATTAACGTTACTCAAACAATAAAAGATGTTAAATAAATGTATAAATGTTAAATAAACATATTGTACCTGTAAAACATAGTTTATTAGGGCCCGAGCACCGATGGTGTGAGGACCCTGTTGTAATGGCTCGGTCAATTCTTCTTCTTCTCCGAAATGAATCGCATTTTTGAGGTCCTAAACATGCTTGAAAACTCATGAAACTTTGCACATGTGTCTGATATAATTTATGTCTGATATGGGTTTCAGAATTAGGTGTGGCAAAATGGCTCGATAGCGCCACCTACAAAATTTCAATTAAGCGCCCTTCGCTCTACGTTTCACATACAAGTATGAAATTCGGTAGAGACGGTAGAGACTTTTTTTTACCTACAAAAAAGTCAGTGGGTGCAAAATCTGAAAACCCAACAGGAAGTGAGATATTTTGAATGTTCTCTGCAAAATTTTTGAAGTTTTTGCCATTTCCAGACTTTGTACTTTAACAAACTCCTCCTAGAGCTTTATTCAGATCAACGTCATATTTGGTCAGTCTAATCTTAAGGCCTTAGCGATGTTACAAAGATCTTGAGTTTTTGTTGAAGTGCGTGTCCGTGGCGGACTGACAAAGTCTGATGTTTCGCCATGAAACAGGAAGCTGTTGTAAGTAATCCCAACAGTAGTCATGGGGAAGTCTGCTGACTTGACAGTTGTCCAGAAGACGGTCATCAAGACCCTCTACAATGAGGGTAAGCCACAGAGGGTCATTGCTGAAAGAGTGCTGTGCCAAAGCATATTCATGGAAAGTTGACTGGAAGGAAAAAGTCAAGTCAAGTCACCTTTATTTATACAATGTATAAATAAACATATATTTTTTACATTTTAGATTTTTACAATGTAGATTGTGTCAAAGCAGCTTTACATTGATAACTGGTACATTATTTTGGCTGCACAGCAGCTCTTAAAGAATAGTGTCAATGCAGGCAGATCAAAGCACTGTTGAATATCAAATGTCAATTGTCAAGTGTCCCCAACTAAGCAAGCCAAAGGCGACAGCGGCAAGGAAAAAGTGTGGTAGGAAAAGGTGTACAAGTGAAAGGAATGACCGCAGGCTTGAGAAGATTGTCAGCCGAAGCCGATTTAAGAACTTAGGAGAGCTTCAAAAGGAGTGGACTGAAGCTGGAGTCAGTGCATCAGGAGCCACCGCACACAGACATCTTCAGGAAATGGGCTACAACTGTCACATTCCATGTACCAAGCCACTTCTGAACCAAAGACAACATCAGAAGTAAGGAGAAAAAAAACTGGACTGTTGCTCAGTGGTCCAAAGTCCTCTTTTCAGATGAAAGTAAATTTTGCATTTCATTTGGAAATCAAGGTCCCAGAGTCTGGAGGAAGAGTGGAGAGGCACACAATCCATGTTGCTTGAAGTCCAGTGTGAAGTTTCCACAGTCAGTGATGATTTGGGCTGCCATGTCATCTGCTAGTGTTGGTCCACTGTGTTTTCTGAAGTCCACAGTCAATGCAGCCATCTACCAGGAAATTTTAGAGCACTTCATGCTTCCTTCTGCTGACAAGCTTTATGGAGATGCTGATTTCATTTTCCAGCAGGATTTGGCACCTGCCCACACTGCCAAAAGGTACCAAAAGCTGGTTCAATGACCATGGTGTTACTGTGCTTGATTGGCCATCAAACTCACCAGACCTGAGCCCCATAGAGAATTGTCAAGAGGAAGATGAGAGACACCAGACCCAACAATGCAGATGAGCTGAAGGCCGCTATCAAAGCAACCTGGGCTTCCATTACACCTGAGCAGTGCCACAGGCTGATTGCCTCCATGCCACGCCGCATTGATGCAGTAATTCATGCAAAAGGAGGCCCATTGCACAAGTATTGAGTGCATAGAAATGAACATACTTTTCAGAAGCCTGACATTTCTGTTTAAAATATATTTTTTTATTGATCTTATGAAGTATTCTAATTTATTGAGATAGTGAATTGGTGGGTTTTTGTTAAATGTGAGCCAAAATCATCACAATTAAAAGAATCAAAGACTTAAAGTACTTCAGTCTGTGTGCACTGAATTTATTTAATACACGAGTTTCACAATTTGAGTTGAATTACTGAAATGAATGAACTTTTCCACGTCATTCTAATTTATTGAGATGCACCTGTATATAGCAACAATGTCCAAGATTAACTTTTCTTTGTGCCTGTAGTGCAGGAGAAGGCATTAATACTCATCAATCCATGAGGCCAGAAGTACAGCTTAATTTAAACACCAAGTACAAAAAAAAAAAAAATTTTGATATAAAAATCCTTTAAATTTCCGAAGCTTATAAGCATCTGATTAATCAAGGTTCCAATTTCACTTGTGAAATCTTATATTTTCTTTATATATGAATGATCAATATATTAAACGATTTAACGGTATATTTAAAAATATACAGAATAATATATTGTGTTAATATATTAAAATATATTGAATAATACATAAGGAATTGCCTCTTTTCATATATTGAAAAATATGTGACAATATATTTACTAATATATCATAATGTATATAATTTTATATTCAGTAATAGGGCTACACTTGATAACATATAGCCTAGATGTACATGTGATAAGATATGGCACTGCATGTGTATAAATATATTGCACATATATTTACTCATGCAGTATAAACACACACATATTTATAGAAATGTATAATGTAATATATTTTATAATTTTCTTTTACATTATAAATGTTTCATAATTTCAAACTTGTTAACAATAGCACAAGAACACATGCATGTAAAGTATTAAGCAAAGAGACAATCACTGTGCTCAGAGTGCACAGCCATTATAAAATAATCTTATATAAATACTCTTCAGTACAATGGTAATCCCCAAAACAGAAAACCTTTTAACATAATAGAACATTAAACACTAACAGATCTCCCCATATATTAATATTGAGCAAAACAAATGAAATAACACTTAATTTTAACATTTCCTAATGATGGGAACTAGAAATCTGCTGTAACTCATTCTGTAAATGTGTGTATATATTCGTGTACATACATTCACATTTATGTGGGAACATGTATGTGCAATATATGTACATAATAAAGGATAAAACTTTATGAATATTACATGTAATCTAATACATCTATTTTTGTCTTCATTTCTAAATATTTTATATGTATCAATATATAGCCATACATGGTCAATGCATATATTGCAGTATATGAAAAATATAAGCACATTTTTATTGAACCTCTGATTTGGTTCAGACCAATTTGAAATCTTTATACCAGCTCCCTCAAGGCCTTCCCTTATGGAACAAAAATATATGGGAATATACTGCAAAATATATGAGAACTGTATTATGTAATATATCACATTATATTTTACAGTATATTCCCATATATTTTTGTTCCATAAGGGAAGGCCTTGAGGGAGCTGGTATAAGGATTTTAAATTAGTCTGCAACCAAATCAGAGGTTCAATAAAAATGTAGCCTTTTCTATGTCACTGCAAATTAATTGTTCCCAAAGCACAATCCACAAATAGAGAATGATGTAGAGATTCCCAAAAAAAAACAAAAAAAACACTATTATTCTATGTTCTAGGTGATTCACAAATACATAATAATAATTCAAATGAGATTTGCACATAAAATATTAGAAATGGTTTATAAACACAACATTTGACTTGCATTTGTGGATCACAGCACACATTTGTGGATCACCTTTGCGGATTTAGAAACATTTAGTTTTAAGTCATTTCGTGTCAAGACATGCACACAAACTGAACTCATGTTGTTGTAGCTTTAATTTTGTATTATTCATTTAATTTTTGTGAATCTCTTTACATTAATTTGTGTATCATAATCTATTTATTTTAAAATTTGCAAGAAATCTAACCCATTATTGCATATCTCTATATCCTTAACATTTATTAATAATCCATGCACTGTGTTATAAACATAGTTATAAACAGAGAGATCTGGATTTTGTGCAGCTAATTTGAAATACAGATGTTCTTATACTGTAGATTACCAACAACATCCAATCAGTGATAATTGCCAGTGTAATATATTAATTAAATTTTAACTGCAATTAAATTATGGCTGTGTGTTTAGGCTCTGTCAATAGAGATCATCTTCAAGCTCTAAAGGAACAGTATGCTTATGTAGGACTCTTCTGTACCTACCTCAGTCCAGCTGGCATCCTGCAAGTCTAAAATGACCCCAACATGATTTCCCTAGAGACTTGATGTCTCTATCCAACGAATTCCCTAAGGTGTTACATAAAAATGTAATGGCAATGTAACATGAACTCTGGTGCATTGTGCATCTCTCATGAGAATGACATCTCACGTTCATAACCAGAGGCTCATTTCAAACAAACAGTGTATATATCGGTATAGGGTGGAGGTCCACTGTTACTACAAAGCGCTGGGAGACCCAGAGAGAAAGCATTTGAATTTGCTGCAGTATTAATAAAAGTTCAGTAAGATACTATAGAACAATGGTACATTTAATAAGAGAAGAATATTTAAATTTTACCTATAAAAAATGTAATATGGAAACATATATTATTCATACAGTGGTATATAAATAGTAAAAATGATGATATATTATTCATACAGTGGTATATAAATAGTAAAAATGATGATATATTATTCATACAGTGGTATATAAATAGTAAAACAACTACATACTATTGAAACTATATAAATAGCCACATAAATACAGTAAATGACAAAGATTCATTCCAGCTAAATATATCAAAAGCTCTGGTGCATGGTGTAAATTAAATACATTTTGTAGCGCTAAATCTTTTTTAGGCATTTTTGAATGAATCACAATAACAGAAGCAGAATAAATGTTAGCATGAACACATGAATTAGCCTTTTTTATTATTATTATAAATACATAGGGGTATAACATCAGAAATGCATATGTTGGGCAAAATAATATGTTCCAAATATACATGGCTTCTTGTTCTGTATGCAAACAACATCAAAAAAATAAATACAAAGTATTCACTGTAACATAACATTTTTAAGCATTTGCCTCAGTAAATGACCAACTGCCACCACGAAAAAAAAGGTAACACTTTATTTTAAGGTGACATAGTTACACATTACATGTACTTTCTATAGTAATAACAGTAAATTATGCATAATTACAAATATCTAACCCTAAACCAAGCCCTAACCCCAACCGTAACTCTATAGTAAGTACATAAGGTTAATATTAATCAGTACTTACTTGAGTATGTAACATTATTATTATTATTATTATTATTATTATTATATTGTCTTTATTATTGATATGACATGAAGTGAAAGGAGAGGAGAGAGGGAAACATGATCAGCAATCAGTGACTTGAACTTGGGTTACCCAAACAGCTGTTGCACTGGATGTTAGAGAGCTGCCAACAAGGTTATGGCTCTGACACCAAATTGGTGTTTGTTTAGGCCATGTGACTGTGACAGTGATAGTGATCCCCACATTCTAAATCCAGCTGCCAACTTCATAAAAGAGTTTGCTGAGGAAGTATGAACTAGGCCTAATAAGACTTTTTAAGCCCACTGAGCAAATTAGAATGGTCTATAGAATTTAAATTAATGTCACAAAGCATTTGTTTGTAGACAACCAATTTGATGTTAAGATCTTTTTTAATCATACAGGGCATTTTTCTATATTTCTCTTTCAGCATATATATTCTCTATATTAAATCAGTGGTTCTCAACTGGTGGACAAACACCCAAGGTTGTATGTTTGTTCTGACTTACAGGTTACAGCTTAATACAGAGGTAAACAGAATTTGTGCAGACCACAAAATTACCACAATTCCTGAAAGGGTCCTGAAGGAAAACCAGCTGAGAACGAGTGTATTAAAACTATTGTTGCTAATTTTAAGGTAGAGAAACAATTATAATCAATAAAAATACTGAGCAAATGGCACCTTTGAAACAAATTTTACACAAATAATCTCATAAATCTATCTGAACACCTATCCATTTTAAGCATGTAAACACAGTATAAGAGAGCATTTCGGGAAGCTGTAGACTTGGATAGTCTCAGAGTAAATTTACTCCTTCACATAAGAGTGAGATTGATGCTATTTTATTTGCACCTGCAAGATCTGACAATATTCCAAAATGTCTGGCCAGCCATTCAGTAAACGCAGCAGACCAAACATTTACATTCTGCTCAGGGCAGTTGAAAGCATCACTGTGCCCAATGCAAAAGATAATTATTTTTAAAGTTATTATGAAAATGAGATTTACACAAAACTAAAGTAGCATTCACACATAAAAAAAAAAAAAAAAAACTAAATCCATTTACAGGACATGAATAATGCATTCTGGAGCAAAATCCTGTAGCATGACACCACTGAAAATTGATTAATACTCCCTATCTGCAGATTAGTGCAGATGAACTTTCCAAATATATAATCCTTCGAATATGTTAGTCAGGTGTTAATAAACACCTCAGTTCTTGCAATCACAATTGTTCTGCAACCCTTCTCCATTTTAAACCATCCCAGTGTCCTAAACAGACATACAGGGAAAGTTTATGTAAAGAATTATAACACAAAAATTCCAGTTACATAAAGCCAGCTGCACTCTGCAGATTTTACACTTTATGATGTTGAAATATTACATATATAGAACATAATAATATAAAGAATAAAAATGCTTGGCTAATTGCTGGCATGATTTTGGTGTGTTACATACCTATATTTTTCAGTGCCAGTTTGCAGGGGGGAAAGGAAGTTGCTGAGCTAATTTTATGACCTCTGCTTGTCAAGCTCTCACTTTGTATCAAAGAGGTCTAGGTAAACTGTGAGTCAATGGTTTACCTGCTGACATCTGGTGTCATTGCTCTATATCTGTTCAGGCTCAGCATCCATGCAGGATTCCCATGGATTTCTAGGCATCTGTGGCATGGAGACGAGCAGCAGACCAATTCCACTGAGGAGGAGCAGAACAAAACCCGTGCACGCACAGGCAAAAGACCAGGAATAGTAATACTCGATCCAGATAGTAAACTCACTTTCTATCATCCTCTTGACTGACTGCCGCATTACCTCTACTGAGATGATAGCACACAGACCTGAGGACAGAGAAGATATGAAAAGGTTTTATTAAGTTTTCTCTATAGCTTTTTCCACTAATGTAAAAAATTGTGGAATCATAGAATTGATCTAGAAAAACAATGTCTATCTATCTAGTTTTGTTTCAGATAAGGCAAAGAAAGCTGATTAGACATTCCATCATACCTGCAAAAGCAAAGAACATGCCGGCAGGCTTGTACAGATAGTCCTTTCCCTTTCTGAGGGAACCCAACACACACAATGTGCCCAGAATCATGAAGACAAGACTGAAGATGGCTATGGCAGCTGCTGAGATGTTGTATTCTGAGTAGAGAAATTAGCAAAAAAATAAATAAAATTAATCAAATGTCTATGACAATGACTTTCAAATATGATATGACTTATGCTTTCCCTAAGCCTTTATAACCAGTTTCTATACCCTGCACACTCTGGTGTTTCCTCCAGAAACAGGGTAACTGTCCACTATACCTGTGATGCTTTCCCATTTCATCATTTATTATATGTTCCTTCTACTGCTTCACCCTTACAGTACATACCGCATAAGATATTAATGTGCACAAAAGCATTCTTTAACCAATACAGTATAAAGTCAGTCCAGGCTAGTATTGGTTTCACTGAACTTACCTCTCTGAGTTTTAACTTCAAAGATTTCAGAATCTTCCCCTGGTGTGAAGTGTCTGAAGTAAGAGCAGTTTATTTCTGAAAAGAAAGAAAAAACATTAATATTATTAACTTAATTGAAATTATATATACAAAAAACCATAAAGAAATGTTCAAAGGGAAATATATTTTTCCTTTGCTGACTACTTTTGATGATATGTGTATTATTAGACTGAGGTTAATCATACTCTCACAAGAATTCTTGTGAGTTATTGCTGAGTTATTTGACAACTGTAAACAACAGTTGGCTCCTTGAGGCTGCCAGTATGACAAAGACTGTCTCATCAAAGTGTATCAATCTTTGCCTTCTGCCTAATGTGTTCAATCACTATTTAAAAAAGAGAAAACAGATTAAAAACAAAATCTTACAATCTGGTGTTGTTTACCTGGAATTGTATTGTTTTATTTACAGAAATGATTGATGAAGTCTGGTTTCACAACTACTTACAGCTATAGTTCTGAGTGGCATGTTCAGCTACCCTTTCAGTGAGTGCCATTAAACAAGCAGTATTAAATGAATCATGTGCCTTGTATTCATGCAATGATTTGCGATGAAGTTGAGAGGCTTAAAACGGCCTCTCAGGAACATAAATATCCAAGATAATTTATGTCCATAGTTTTTTAATATGACACGACGCAAAGCAAAGCTGATACTACAATGTTGCAGTCTCATTTCTAATATTTGTTACATACTCCCTGAAACTGTCATGGATCTAAGTTAAAAGTGATAGAGTGTATAATGCCATGTCTTACAGCAGATGTGATTGTACATGTTCCCAAAGTAATCCTGTAATTTTAAGTCAAATCCACCTGTCTGTTGTTAGTTACACCAATGCTTTCATGTTTAAATAAAAACAAAGCTTCTTTTTGAACTGTTTTGCAAATAGCACCAGCTTAAGTAAAGGTGGGGAGGAAGAACACTCAAGTCAAGTATTGTTTTGTTGTTGTTGTTATTATTTATTTATTTATATTTACTACAGATACAGATCAGCAAAATCTTGATATGTTCTCAAAAACATGTCACCATAAGTTTATGGTAACCTTGTTACCAAAAGTTTTAATAAGTTTTAATTTTGCCCTATAGGGTTAGTCAGAGGGGTATTATTTGAGGGCCATTACTGCTCTATCAGATGTGACCGTCAGTCACATGAAATTGCACCACTCTTAAATTAAGAGTGTCTCCCATCTTGGGACAGCTGACTATTTATATAGCCTATTTATAAATTTTACTAAATGCATTTAAAGACCAGTCACACACGTACTCACAAAGCTGGGTATGTTTTAGCATGTGTTAAAAACAAAAAATTAAGTGGTTAAATTCAATCTTATTTAATGGACTTTCAATTTGTGATTGTTTGGAAACATGTCTTAAAAGGATTTGATATAAATCAAGCTCAGAGCAGAGTTTGGGATCAAAAACAATTATTCAGAATGTCTATTTACACTAAGGAAGATCTATTTACACTACATCCACCCACCATTGTCTGGTTGAGACAACAAAATTACAAAAGAAACAGAAGCAGTGAACAGTAAGGATAGTGGATAGTGGGGGCACCACTACAGAGGATATTTTAGTTATGAAAAATATAATATATAAACGTTAAGCCAAAACGAATTCATTTAAAGCTAAACTGAAACAGAAACCGGCGTTATAACCTACCTCTCTAATTTGGCACAAATCCAAATGTTTCCATATTCACAATGTATTTGGATGCTAAACTATATTTATTATTTAAATGCTTTGATTGTACACAAGCTACTTATGGCAGTGTTTTTTATATATTTGGTTGACTCTGTCATTTTGACAGTAAACAGGCTGCAATGTCAAGTTATTAAAACTGATAGGTTATGTTGTGTGTGCGCGTGACGTGAGGCGCCGGCGCGATCACTTTCCTTATAAAAGCGGAAACAAAATAATACTTAGACATTATGGTCACATTAATGTAACACCATTCGAATCTGTGAAGGGTTAAATAGGCCTATTATTTTTGTACACTCACAATAAAAACAAAACATTTGTAAAAACTTGTAAAATGAAGAAAACAAAAATTATTTTCTGCCGTCTCGGTTTTCTTTCCGTGAATGTGTTTCTCAAAAATGAACTGAAACTCATATAATTGAAATTGGATGTGGTGTCCTCATGATAACTGGACAAGGTGACATGTCGGCTGTGTACAGCTCATATTTTGAACATACTCAAAACCATGGTTGCTTTCCTAGACCTTTGAGGACATTTTTACAAATCAGCAGTTTTAATATGATTAGGGTTAAATTTAGGTGTAGGTGTATTCCTGGGCTTTAGGGATAGCCTTTTGTGAAAAATATTTTCACTCAGTCAAAGGTTTGGACATAGCTAATCATGTGAATGATGTAGAGACAACAATTGTTAAATAAAATGTATCTTCTACATTTCTATATCTGTAGTTCTATAATCTATATTCTGGCATCTTCAAAGTAGCAACCTACTGCCTAGATTACAGCTCGGAACACTCGGAACACTCAAACTTAATTATCTAATGTTTTAAGGTGGTTTTAAAACAGTACCTTCCATGTGTAATGTGTAAAGGACTTCCCATGTATGCTAGGTACTCTATCTGTGCCTTTTCATCCATTTTTTTTTAATGTTAATTTTGTAAAATAAATAATAAATAACTAAATAATCATACATAAAAACAATTTATGCTCGTCAACAAAACTAATTTCAGCCATGTAAAAAACACCTTTAGATCAACATTTTTTTAAGATAATGAGTAACAAGCCTAATCCTGTGCAGACCCTGCATTTCAACCCTAATCCTGTGTGGATCCTACATAAATACTGTATAATTCTTGTGTAACAGTTTGATAAATAACATAACATCAATAACATTAACAAACATTTTATCATGTCTATTATTAGGTAACAGATCATAACAGATCATTATTATATAATAATTAATACAAAGAATTAGAAATATAATTAACTTATATACTTATTAACTTATAATGACTATATATTTTTATATTCATATAGAAATGTACATGTATATATAGTGATTTGTTACATTATATATAAAAACATATATGCTAATAGTTTTAAATGACTGTAAATGGCAGGTTTTTTTAGCAATACAGTGGTAGAGCATTATATTTTACACTGTGTTGTAAAATAAAAATCAATTTCACACTTTACAGATTTGGGGATAGGGATTATGTACCAATTAAAAACAACCAGATATATTAAGAATTAACTTATTGTCTAATCTAATTAGACAAACTTCACTACCACTCAGCTGTGACTAAGTTTTGATGCTGGAAAGCAATTCACCTTATGTCCTGCACATATACTGGAGTAAAACTAATTTTAAGTCTATGTTAAGACATGCTCTCCAACATTTAACCTTCAAATACATGTTGATTTAAAACACTGAGATTTACTTTAACTAGCTTTAAATGCTTTAAAAATCATTTCACCTCATATAGTGAATGCAAAGGGAAAAAAATAACAAATAAAAAACAACAAATAAAACTATTAAATAATCTTTATGCAGGGACTTTATAGGATACTGAGCCAGATATTCAGTGAGGCCTGTAAATCTGATCAACATTTCTCATTTTGTCACTTACCCCCTGGTAAGCTGATAGGTCCACAGCCTTTACCAACAAGTTCTGCATCCTCAATATAGATGTATTTTTTACAAAGTCTCCAAAGGCCGAAGTGGGCCGCCTCACAAGTTGTGTTTACGTTCTCCACTCGAGGACTCAACACAGCCCAGTGGTCTGTCACCACTGCTGTTAACATGGACACTGAGCCCACCAATATTATAAAAAACAAGATTTTTGTCTTGGTTTCCTTCTTCATTTTGTCCAGTATCCAATGCTAATCGACAGATAAAACGAAAAATGACACAAGAGCAATTTTTCAGTGAAGAAATCACTGAATATATGGACAGTATAGAACAGAGACCTGGTCCGGTTCTTGATTCTTAAAGGCTCAGTGCATGGATAAAAGAGGCTAAATGGCAGTGTCCTAGTATTTATGCTGAGAGGCCAGACTCAAGTCGCAGCTGTTGGGGCTCATCAGGAAAGTTGATGACCAAACTGGCTAGTCTGACAAGAGGTCTGTGGGGGATGAGTTGGGCTTCTATAAATGTGTGCTGTGAGTCTAATGTCTGGCTGTTGACATATCATTTACCACCTACCATAACTAGGGCGTGTCCATTCAATGACAAGTAGAATTAAGCATTAGGTATAAGTGGTATTGAATATAATATGAAAGACAAGATAGACTAAATTTATAAACTGTTAACAAATTTCATTAAAGTGATCATTGAAGTATCTTTAAAATGTAGGACAACTGGTTTGATTCTGCCCTTTGCTCCAAACAGAAAAGTAGTAAAATCTGAAGTTATTAGGGACACAGATGGAGGCAGGCAGATAAGTGTTAAACAGGTAAGTAGTCTTTGTGGTACGTAGAGACATCGTGACATCCATAGACGTTATGCTTTCCATTGACATTGTGCTTGCAATTGACGAGACCAGACGCTGAGTGAAGTGTGTGAGGACCTTTTGAGTGGTGTAGATGATAGGTGATAGCTGGTGGTGATCAGTGATTGCAGATGGAGTGCAGGTGAGGAACCAGAGGGATGCTGGGAAGTGGAGTCCGGAAAAGGTGAGAGACGGTTACTGTGACAGAAGTACTGTGATAAATAGACATTAAAATGTATGAATAAGAGCTTTCAAAATAGTATCAGTTGTTATACACTGAAATAAAAATATTTGTCCAAAAACTAAAATTCAGATTTTTTTTTTTTTTTTTTTTCAGAAACAGCCAAATCTACTAGATCTTCCTCAAAATTAAGGGGGGTTGGGTAACTAGAGTTCCTAGCATTTGCAGCCAGGATAAACCACACCATCAGCATATGATGAAGTGTGTAAAGACTTCTGACCAGACATTTGGGAGAATGATGTTTGTAAATTTGTGCATTTTACATGGTTTTGTTGTGTGCGCAGACTGCTACATGCAGTACAATTATGTACGGAACTCACATAGCTTTCATAGGCTACTGAATTAGAAATTATGTTCATTCCCTTAAAAAATGTGACCAGTTTGAACCAGAGTTTAGTCCCCTTTATAAATTTACTTAAATCTACTTCTCCTCCTAACAACCCTCGAATGGATGGATGGATGTATTGGACAGTGGGTCTCAATATAAGCATAAATGGTATACTGTATATTTTTTTGGGGGAAAAGGTAACACTTTATTTTAATGTGTCCTGGTTACACGTTACATGTATTTTTTTTATAGTAATAACCCTAAATTAGGCATAATTACATGCAACTGACCCGAAACCAAACCCAAACCCTAATTCTACCCTAAGTACATGTACTTAATTAATATTATTTAGTACTTATATGGATAATTACACAGTAATAGGGACACATTAAAATAAACTTTTTTATTTTGTATATTTTCTGTAGCCCGGTATTTCACTAATCAGTCTACAATTTATGTCCAGTTCTGATGCATTATTTATTTATTCAGTAAACCATCTTGTATCACCCTGAATTACTCAATAGTGATCCAACAGTGGCAAAATAAACCCAGACAAGTTTTTTTTTAGTTTTTTTTATTTATACATAGACATATTCATGGAGATAAACTA
Organism: Elopichthys bambusa; assembly: GCA_037101425.1. Taxonomy (NCBI): domain Eukaryota; kingdom Metazoa; phylum Chordata; class Actinopteri; order Cypriniformes; family Xenocyprididae; genus Elopichthys; species Elopichthys bambusa. The sequence continues at coordinate 23,875,942 of CM074440.1, read as the reverse complement.
AAACAGAATTTATTGATGGTAGGTGAAAAACACAGGAAACAGGTTTAATACATGAAACAGAAAATGACTGAGGTGCCCTTAAGCAAGTGCCCAGTCACCCAGGATCTCCCAAGCTGTACGCAACCGACAGATAAGGGAGACATGTTGTCTCTATTGTGATAAGCCTGTCCTGAACTCGGGAAAGGCCAGTACTCGTCCAGGAGGAGGGGGGCCGGGCAAGAACAAGAACCAGTGCTGTGCAGTGCTGTTGTCAGTATGAGGTGGGGGCAGGGCGAAGCGGGAATAGCGGGAATAGCGTGTTGTGTTTTCCATAATTATTTTTAATATCTATGTTTCTGTTTACATTTATTTTTAAGTTAATATTACTATACAATAGTAATATTACTATATTACCTACAGAATATTAGTTTATTTATATATTTACTTCTTTTCTTTTCTTTTTTTGAGCAAAGGCGGTGCCCTCTAATCCCCAGCTTCCCATGGCTGACTGTTCACAACCTGCACATTGACTGGTCAGGAGGGGTTGTTAGAACCTGGGGAACTAACTGCCGGGTCTCGGACACTGCCTTCTGTCATTCTCCTGACATTCCCAGAACCTTTGCCAGAAATCCTAAAGGTGGAGCTCTGTCTCTGTGCCAGAGACCCCGTCCATGGACGTCATGGCTGTTCCCAAGTTGGAGCCAGCCACAACCAAGTCTCTAGCTCATCCTCCCTAGTAATACGATATTTTCCCGGAGTACGTGGACCTCCATGAAGTCTTCAGTAAAGCCCAAACTGTCACACTGACCCCTAGATCTTATGACTGCACTATTGAACTGGTGCCTGGTACTTGCCCACCTCATGGAAGGCTCTACTCTCTCTCTCCAGCCACAAGAGATTAGCCATGTACAAAGCCCTGGACAGCAGATACACCTGTCCTTCCACCTCATCGGCAAAGGCCGTTTTTTCTTCTTTGAATAGAAGGATGGTGGCCTCCAACATAAACTACTGGGGTTTAAACAGTATTACCATCAAGAACCAATACCCTCTTCCTCTCATGACCACAGCTTTCGTGATTCTGCACGGACCTGAACCTGGATTCTGAACTGGACCTTCATAACGCGTACCATATATTCAGGATCTGTGAGGTGGATAAGTGGAAGTCGGCGTTCAACACCCCGACGGGCCACTACAAATACCAGGTAATGTCATTTGGCCTGGCCAATGCCCCAGCCATATTCCAGGCCTTTATTAATGATGTTTTCTGAGGGTTGCTGAATACATTTGTATTCATTTATCTGGATGACATTCTGATATTCTCCCATGACTACCAAGAACACGTTCAGCATTTCCGTCAGGTCCTGACTTAGCTACTGAGGCATAAGCCCATCATGAAACTGAAGAAGAGTGAGTTTCATGTTCTAGCAGTCTATTTCCTCAGTTTCTGATTGTTCAAGGGCAGCTTCCGGAGGGATCCTGGCAAGATCCAGGCCGTCTTGGATTGGTCCCGTCTGACTTTGTTTGAAGCAGGTACAGTGCTTTCTGGGCTGTTTCAATTTTTATTGGTAGTTTATAAGAAACTTCAGTTCTGTTGCAGAGCTTCTCTGCACACCAACAAATCTGCCAGGCTTTGTGTGGACCAGCAGAGCTAACCAAGCCTTCAACAGATTGAAGTGACTCTTTATGTCCACCCTAATCCTAACTATCCGTGACCCAGAGCTGCCCTTTGTGTTGGAGAGGACACCTCAAACATGGGGGTAGGAGCTGTCTTTTCATAGAAAAGTAAGATAAATATCAAGCTTTACCCATGTACATTCTTCTCTCACTGGCTTACCACAATTTAGAGGAATTATGAAACTGGGAACAGGGAGCTGTTGGCTGTTAAGATGCCATTGGAGGAATGGAGACATTGGCTGGAGGGGGCCAAACACCCATTCTCCATCTGGATGGACCACAGAAACCTCACTTACATCCGGGATGTGAAGAGGCTGAACTCTTGACAAGCCCGTTGGGCCCTCTTTTTTAACCAGTTTAACTTTACTTTCTCCTATCCTACCAGGTTCCAAGAATCTCAAGCCAGATGCACTCTTGAGACAGTTTAAACCACGCTGAATAAGAAACTCCATACTGTATAGTAGGTACAACATTTGGTTTGAAACTTTCTTTGCTACCTTTAAAAAAAAGTATGTTCTAGATAGCATGAATGTGTGTAGTATGAATAAAATTTGAATGTACTACATCTGCCAAGTTGTCTCTGTCATGTGACTTATGGCGTCAGTTCTGTTGCTTAACAGCCATTCACAACTCCTCTCATGGGATATTAAAGTGTTCAAAGGATGCACTCACCAGAAACATCTGGGTACTTTTCACCAACTGTTTTGAGAATACTATGAATTCAGACATGTTACTTTAAGGGGCACAAGTAAATATAGCTCAAAGAGAATTATTAATTAATTTATAGGGAATTTTAAGAGAGTCACTTATTTTACAACCAAGCAATTAAATCGTCCAGCGTTCAATTGAACGGGCCATAACTATAAGCTCTGTAGAGGATATGAATATCGAAACTATCGTGAAAACACTATTAGCAAGGTAACATAGATCGGCAGTTTAAGACATAAAATTTGTAAGCACATAACACAAGACACTCCTCTTTAAAAATATAAATAAGACTTTATTGCTTATTCTAACACATGAACTAAAATCTAACACAAACACATGCACACACACATTCACACAAGTTGCAGAAAAAAAAGTGAGGAAAGAATGAGTGTTAAGAGAGTGAAATGATGAAATCCCAAGTTTCTAGCAATATATGCACTTCATAAGACCTGATCTGAAGGAACCATCAATCATTCATTTAACCCTTCTATCGCTTCTTAGGAGGGGTTATTAGACTTTATATTAATGCACCAGTTCAGCTAGAATCTGGTGGTATATTCTTATGTCTGTCATTTGTGCTCTTAAATGGGGATTCCTTTGTCGGCATCTTTGGCTTGGAGAATGGTGTTTCCCGGGTTTGTTGGATTGATGTCTTGGGAAGCCAATCACGTTCTTGTGTGCTGGCGTATGAATGGAGTCTCCCTCGTGACTGAAGTTTAAGGCAGGCAAAGACTGCAAAGACTGTAGAGTCGTTGATTAACTTTGCGGCAAAACTTAATTTAGACCATGAGACTCTCAACGGAAAAGAAAGGACACTAAGTAAAAGAAAGAAAAGTAAGTGAGACAAGAGTAGTTGGATGGCTTGAATGAAGCAGTTTGTTCTTAACCCATTTTCATCTGATCTTGATCTGCCTCGATCTTTGACTCTGTCTTTGTCATCTGAATTGTCTTCATCGTCTGTCTGATTCTTTGTTCGAGTCCTGAGTTTTCAAACTGAGGTGTTTGTCCAACCTCTTTGAGGAGTTCTGTTCGAATTCATATTTGTTTCAGAGGTGGCTTTTCTCTTCCCCTCATCATAAATTGCATGTTATCACCTGGTCTCTTAACTTTCCTGCTATTAGCAGAGAGTACAGAGAGTACAGTTTAGACATGATTTCTATAAAAAGAATCGATACATTTTACACCGATTTCATTTAAGCAAAAACTTGAATTATGAATAGAGATTTGAATTATGAATAGAGATTGAGATTCATACCAAACAAGGCACACTTTCAATCAACCATTCAATAGTTATGATTACATGAATTGTGAGTGATCAAAGCATAACTAGTCACATGTATAGTGTGTAGACATGATATAGAATTATGCAGTTGAATGGTGTTTGATTACAAGTCCATCTAGCATTGTTTTGGAACAATTTGATGCAATTCATATAAAAATATATCTGTGGGTTTTTCTGTGGATTTATCTTTCTGTCACAATGTGTTGTCTTTTCGAACATTAGTCTTGGGTTTACTGTCCCAAGTTGACAACGTTCTTCTTTAGTTAGGAAGCGTGCATGACCGTAAAGTACTTAGCTGGGGGTTCCTAGACTGAATGGTGTCCCAAATGGAAGATCCCCTGATTTAGGGTCCTGGGTGTTGATTCAGAATTCTATAAAATATACTGTTTGAATGGATCATCTGCAAAATTCATTTGTGTCTGGTTCACCCTCAAATCCTACACTACTCAGCTCACATATTTTTTTAATGGAAGTAAGCTAGATATTTGGAATTAGGCTGGATAAATGGATATTTGGACACAGGGACAGAGTGGAGATGGTTGGGGAGAGCTTGGTGGCAGTGTGAATTTTTAAAACAACCTAAAAAGAATGTTAATGGAACCTTAAAAAAGTGTTCACAAAAAACTAAACCAAATGAATACAACATTTGGGGAACATTCTGCATTTGCAAGAAACTAGGGCAGTTTTAGCCTATACATTTATTTTATTTTTAGGCATTTATGTCATAAAATAACAGAAAAAAAACAAACAGAAAGTTAAAAATAGAAGCAGCCTTTTTTGTTGTTGTTTTGAGACATTTCTGGGATTGGTTGTGGTACCGTGGCAAAGTACCATGGTATTTTCATACTACCATACTAAATGATAATCATATCCGGGTACTATGAAATTTATTTGCACTCTTGTTACAGCCAAATTTTATTCAAATTAGTGGACGTTGTGTATTGAAAAATAACATTTAAAATAAAAACGAACAAATTCTATGTTGCAGTCTCTTTTTTTAATTATACAAAGATGAATGTGATGTATAAGTACATACATTGTGACAACACTGAAAACAAAGCAACAAAATTGCTGTAAAAAGCAATGAAACTTCATGAGTACTGAGTACTTCATGAGTATATGAGAACTTAAATACAGAACTATGGGTAAGCACAAAAACAACCAATGACAAAAAAGATGTGGAAGTGGGTCTGGATCATAGCATGGTGGCGTACCTGGGCCGTGAAGCAGAGGCAGGCCAGGACTGTGGAGCAGAGGACAAGATCATGTAGGGTCAGGTTCCATGGCCACAGCAGAAGAGGCATGGGTGGCCACCTTGGACATAAGATGGCAGTAAGTCAGGCCAAGGACCTCTGGGACCACATCTGGTAGAAGAGTCCACAAAACTTGTCCACGCAATCCTCATTGGGACTAATTCCTGACGTAGAAGTGGTAAAGCAACTGCTGGGTTCATGGTGGGCTGGTTGTGTATTCTGTAACGCAGCTGGCATGAAGCAAATGAAGATGAGGGCATAGAGAACTCAACTGCAGTTTTATTTCCAATGGTGATGATCCAAAAACAAACTATGAACTTAATCTAAGATGTGAAACAAAACATGAACAATGACCTAGACAATAAATAAAATGGAACAGTGTAACATACTTCAGTACACAACAAACAGCCTCCTTGCACCTCAGAAACTTAACTAAGCTATGGAACATGTTATGATGCAGAAAAGTTAGTTCATACATTTATGACCTCTAGACTAGATTACTGTAATGCATTACTAGCTGGTTGTTCTGCATCCTCAATAAACAAGCTACAATTAGTCCAAAAGAGTTCTTACTAGGTCAAGAAAATATGATCATATAACACCAATTTCATCATCCCTACACTGGTTACCTATTAAGTTCCATATCACTTGTAAAGTATTGCTACTGACCTATAAGGCCCTAAATAGTTTAGCTCCTGTGTATTTATCTGATCTTCTATCGCCCTACAATCCATCAAGCTCTTTAAGATCACAAAACTCTGGGCTTCTAGTAGTACCTAGGATATATCTATGTCCACTAAATGAGGGAGAAACTCTGGAATAGCCTTCCTGATAATGTTCAAAGTTCAGACTCAATCTTCAAGTTTAAATCTAGAGACACATCTCTTTTACCAAGCATACACAAAATACATCTCATATCCTTGTACCTCAGTTATATCAGATCAAATGCACATGATTATCTTTGCTTACTTTTTTGAACAGCAGCTATGCTGATTTTTCTCCATTTGCTTTTCTGTTTTATGCCCATCCTGAGGTAACTAGAGAGTACGTCAGCTCCAGTTTGGATCCAGCCTCTTATGAAGACTTCAGATGCCTCGACACTTGTGAAAAGATGACTTTGGATCTTAAGATGATGCAAACTCTGGATCACCATGCACCATTCCAAATTTTCCTATATATCCACTGACAACATTTATGTGCGCACCAATAATGCAATTATTTCTCATAATCAGAGTAAGGTCTTAATTGCAGTAAGATGTGTACATGACACGAGCAGAACTCTTCACTCCAGTTTACATGCAATTTTCAATACTGATTATTCACTAATAAGCATGGTTAAACCACACTCACACATTCCATGAGGTGAAGTTTAATTGCAATATTGCCAAAATCCCATTATAATCACATTATGAGGGTGCACGTAAATGCACTCATTGTTTAAATTAATACATTGTTAGCCAACTGCGTAATCTGTATATGTACATTGCTGAAATTACATAATTTGGACACACCTCTGATAACAGATTACTCTAAATTGTAATTCTGACATGCATTTTCTGTAAAGCTGCTTTGAAAAGATATGTATTGTGAAAAGCGCCATACAAATAAATGTGAATTTAATTGAATTGAATGAAGAAACATGGCAAACACGAGTGCTTAAATACAGGACTGTGGGTAAGCACATAACAAAAACAACCAATGACAAAAATGAACTGCTAAACAAGATAACAATAACAGCATGAAACCATGAACAAGACAAATAGTTATTTTAAATAAAAGACATGACTAGGAAAACGTGAACTGAAAACATGAAACATGAACAAAAATCTAGACCAAGGGTGTCCAATTCTGAACCTGTACAGCTAATCAAGGTCTTTAGTATCACCAGAAGCTTTCAGGCAAGTGGGTTGGAGCAGGTTGCAGATCAGTTCTGCAGGACATTGGTCCTACAGGAGTAGGATGGATACCCCTAATCTACCTGTTGAAAAAAACAGCATATGATGGTTAGGTATGTTTTGAAGCATGGCAGCTGGTTTAAATTGGTTTATGCTGGTCCTTAGTTGATCATGAGCTGGTTTAAGCTAGCCCTGAGCTGGTTATAAGCTGGTCTTGAGCTGGAGCTAGTAGCTTAGGACCAGCACTTGACCAGCTTAAACCAGCTCATGACCAGCTAAGGACCAACTAAGGGCCAGCTTAAACCAGCTCAAACCAGCTGCCATGCTTCATACATAACCAGCATATGCTGCTTTTTCAACATGGCTAGCAGTTGTGACAATTGTCAGTTCAGTAAATTTGAATATGTTAAAGTGAATGAGAGTTGGGAACTAGAGAATCCATTATGCCTCTCTTACAAGATCTCAGTGAAGTTAAGATAAATCTCAATATGTTGCCTAAATGTTGCCTTAACATTATGAAATGGATACTTAGGATAGTTATATCACCACAGTGGTTATTACATCCTTACTGTGGAAAGTTTCTGCTTGTAATATTACTCTTCCATCATAACATAAATTTTGTTCTTTTAAAGCTCAAAAGATGGACATCTTCAAACACTGAGTGGACTTTGTCCTTGGCTTTAGGAACAGTGGCGGCGCTAGGCCGGGGCTTGCTGGGGCTATAGCCCCAGCAGAAATGTGCTTAGCACCAACGCAGCTATACTAGATCTAAACTAGATTAATGCATTAAACAGGTGTCTTTGACCGCTCATTGCATCTCGTCTGCGTTTTCAGTTTCTCGAGCCATGCTTTAAAACAAAGTTAAAACATTTGAAAACACGTCTCAACACCATGCGCTCTTTTCCATTTTGTTGGCATTTTAAAAGCACAGGCACATTCCTTCATTTAGCTCTCTGCAGTTTTAAAGCCCTCACTATCTGTTGTACAGGCCTATAGTATATAGACATAAATAATACGTAGCCTATGCCTATATCTATCTATGGGACTGTAGTGTACAAGATTCAATAAAGTATTGTTAAATCAAAGAGCTGATATAATAATAAAAGCAGATTTGATACTGTGCTTAGTAACTGTGTACACTACAATATGACCTTGTAAATGTATAGTTTAGGGTAAAATGGAAAATTAAGTAAAATGCAATAAATGCAGGGTATTGAAGTTATTGATGCATTTAATTTTCTTCTTAGCTCCCCCTTTGAACTTTTAAGCCTCCCCAAGAAATAAATCCTGGAGCCGCCACTGTTTAGGAATGCTGCAGCTGACTGGCTGCATATCCTGTGGAGGATGTAATGTGAGGATAGAGTGTGTAAGGCAGTAAAGTTTTGCTTCATTAGATAAATGCTTATACAACAGCTGTTCAGCAAATAGGGATATTGTGCAAGTCATCCATGACACATTAGGAAGGAAATAAACAAGTTAACCATATGTAACAAAAAATATTTTCCTAAGGATTTATTTTTAATTATTTTCATGATGAACAATGATAAAAAAAAATGTTTTTAAAAATTCCAAAGCAATAAAAATCCAAAGCAACATTTCAATCTGTTATAGCTTATTCAAAATGGTAAAAAAAAAAAAAAAAAAAAAAAATCAACCAAATTACCTCAAAAAAGTCTGTCCCGTGTAAAAATTCTATATTACATTTTTTTCATTCTGCTTTGGAACGTTTTCTTAAACAGTCTTGGTTACACTTCATTTTAAGTCTTAACATTCATCTTAACATTCTTTAAACTATAAGTGCAATTGTCACAACTGTTTTATTTGAATATCACAACTTTTTCACAATATCACAAGTTTTTAATTTTTTTTATCATCACGTGAGCCTTACTGGTCATAATGTTTAGATTGTAGATAACCCTAGGAATGTTTGTTACATACAAATTTTTCCTACTACTTCTTTCGGTCACTAACTTTTTAGATCCAGCTTTCAACAGTAGGTAAATGTTTACTGGGAAAAGTCAATACTGTAGTACAAAGAAAAAAAATATGCACAGTTGTAGCAATCCATTACATGTAAACCAAAAACATTCAATGTTGTATATATTTATGTAAAATACATGTATGTCTGATACATTTTGATAATTAAATGTATTATTTTGCATGTGCTGGCTCATACGATGAAAGAAGTTGTGAAGAGTGACAATTTCAGTAAATCGACTCAGTTTTGATCAGCAAGCCATGTGTATTTAGTTATTGTGCATATTGTAGACAATTGTACCTACTTTTTTTGCATGTGCCAAAAATGCATGGAATTTGGTTAAATGAATTAGAAAATCACATCTGTTGTGAACAAGAAACTGTTTTGAGGAAAACAAAATTGAGAATTGAGCCAAAAACAATTGAGAAAAATGGTAAATGCATGACATAACTGCATTTTTACACAGGAGTGATCTTGTGATTCAAAGTGTCCTTATCTTTAGGGATGCTGTTGTAGGCTTGCAAGAAGTTAGGATGTGCAAGATCAGTGTAATAAGAGGCCAGAGCACCTGCCTTAAATGGATGTTCTCTCCCCAGCATATACATTGAAATGTCCCCCAAAGGCAGTGAGGAGCTGGTGACCCTAAGTATGGCAGGGGAAGTGCTTTTAGATGCATCTGTGGATTGAGAACAGGCCTGGGACCATTGTTTTCTGTAATGGTAACTTGGAATGCTGGTGTAGAGGGAGGGTGAGGGGGGAGGGGCAGTTTTAATAAACTCAAAGTGCTTGAAATGAACCTCTTTGTTCTTTTCAATGTAGATGTTAACTGCCAACACACCTATAGCCTCAGCCACAATGAAGGAGAGTACACCTGAGTAGAAGGACCATCCATAGCTGTATAAGTTTTTCTTATCTTCTCCCTTCTTCTCACTAGGGTCTCCGGCATTACTAGAGATGTAAACGATGATGCCGATGATATTGCTGAGACCTGATGAAAGGTAATAATAATAATAATAATAATAAGCTTCTAATTAGATAATCCACATTGTCATAACCTGGTCAAGTCATAACTAAATGTTTTCTCAATTCCAAGTTGAGAATCATCAATTCTCTTCTAATAATGTCTCCTACAATCATGCAAAAGATCTGTTTTGAAAACTCATCTGTGTAAAATTTTTGTGAATTAATGTCATACAAAAGTATGACAAATTAATGGAGCATAGCATTAATCAATCAAGTTGAGAAATGCATGTTATTGTAACATTTAGTCCTCAGGATGAAGATAGACTAAGTAATTAGAAGTAAATAAATACAAGAATCCAAGAGACAAAGGTAATCCAATAGTGAAGAAACTCAAACGACACAGCAATGTAAAACACAACAGTACTGGACAATGAATGGGAACTGAAGAGGAACATAAATACACAGTGATGATGAACTCAAAGACTAACAGGTGATCTAATTAATGAGTAACCATGGTGACAAATGACTGGCAGAAACAAAGAAACACAGGAAACAGGCAACAAAATATAAACAAACTAAAAGTTCTTGAAAATAAAACTAAGACAGACTAAACTGAATGTAATTGTGACAGAATGCCCCCCTCTGAGAAGGCGCGGCCTCACACCATAATATGATATAGGAGGTGGTTCAGGAGTAGCCAGGTGGTGATCCAAGGCACAGCCAGGATAAAAGCCCACAGAGGAGCCAACAAAGGGTGGAAACTTTGCTGACAAGACCCGGGGGATGACTAGCGGATTAGAAGCTGATGGTAGTAAAGCCCTGGGCGCAGACGGAGAGTAGATGGAATCAGGTGAAATGATGGCCCAGGAGGCCGAGGCGGAGCCGTAGTGATGAGCGTCTGAGGTGGAGTCAGAGTGCCAAGGCGTAGCCGGAGAGAAGTTGGAGCCCAGTGCAGCCAAAGGGGTGGAGAGACAGAGCGCAGTGGACGGCTCATAGGTCTGTGGTGCAGGCAGAATGACGCCTGACAAAAGTGGAGCTGGAGGGATGAGGGAACCAGTTGGAGCTGTAAGGACGATGATATCTGGTGGAGCTGAGAGAGGGAGGAGCCAAGATGGAGCCAACAGGTCGATGGACCAAGGTGGAATGACGGGATTAGCGGATGGAGGCGGAGCTGAGGATCCACTTGCCTGGGCAACACTGGAGACCGGAAGACCTGAGGCTTATCCACACAACAGATTGGTGTTAGAGGAGAAGTCAATAGGCTGAAGGGAACCAGCGGAGGAGGGGTTGACAGACTGGCTGAATCAGGATGTGGTGGCAGGAGAGAGAGGCTGAGTGGGATCAATGACGATGACATAGACTTGATACAGGGCAACAAACCAGACTTTATGCTAGGCAGGACCAGCGGCAATGAAGACAGATGATTTCGAGCTGGGCAGGACCAGCAGCGACGATGAAGACACAGGAAATTTGGTAGATCAGTGACGAAGACAACACAGCTTAGTGCTGGAGACTCAGCATAACATCCGTATCTAAATGATCATAATAATTATATTCCATAGAGGCCAGTTTTAGATCACCCTCAGCGGCAGGTTCACTACCTTTATCTCAGAAGGGAGTGGTAGGAACCTTTGGCACATATCCGGGCTGGGGTCTCAAGATAATGTGAGTATTACCCGGCCCGAACGATTCGTCGACCGAAAAAGTGTGCAGGTCCCCTACCCTCTTGATGGAGACCAATGCAACCATGAGTACTGTCTTAAGGGACAGCTCTTTTAACTCAACTGACTGCAAAGGCTCGAAGAAGCATCTGTGGAGACCACATCATGCCTGGACACTTGTTCCAGGGGAACACCTGCCCGCAGGAATGAAGGGTCCGACCACTGAGTGAGGGTACGACGGCAGCTCGGTGTGATGGACACACGGAACGTGCCTCTTTTCCACGCCCATCTCGGGACTCAGCCGTGAAGCCAGTGCTGAAGCGGCCTCATATGAAGCAATCCTAGCAGTGTGACTGCGGCTGCGGATGCCATATGCCCCAGGAGCCTCTGAAAGATTTTATTGGGGCAGCCGTCCTGCTCTTGAGCGAACTCAGGCAGTTTAACACTGACTGGACACGGCTGGCTCTGGCTGACCGAGTTCAGTTCCACACCAAGATAAAAGATCCTCTTGGGTGGGTGAGTTTGCTCTTGTCCCAGTTGACCCGAAGACCCAACCGGCTGAGGTGAGCTAACACCAGACCCCTGTGTTCGCACAGTTGATCTTGCGAGTGAGCTAGAATGAGCAAGTCGTCAAGATAATTGAGAATGTTCCTTGAGGGGAACAATAGCCACCTCCGCAACCATGGTAAAAACGCGGGGTGACAGGGCCAGCCCGAAGGGTAGGACTTTGTACTGATATGCCTGACCCTCGAAGGCAAACCGGAGAAGGGGTCTGTGTCGAGACAGAATCGAGACATGAAAGTACGGGTCCTTCAGGTCAATCGCTACAAACCAATCTTGGGGACGGGTGCATTCGAAAATGTGTTTCTGCGTCAGCATCTTGAACGGCAGCCTGTGAAGGGCCCGATTCAAAACTCGCAGATCCAAGATTGGCCGTAACCCACCGCCTTTCTTGGGTACAATGAAGTAGGGGCTGTAGAACCCTGACTTTATATTGGCTGGAGGGACCGGCGTTTTCCAAGAGGACAGCAATCTCCACCTGAAGTACAGGGGCAACGTTCACAAAAACACGAGTGTAGTGAACACCCCTGAACACTGGGGGACGACCTGCTGGCGAGGTGAGAAGGGGCTGAGGGTGGCGAGGCACAGCATTGCACACCGCCAGATGGGCCCTCTTGGGACCTGGAGGATTGGAAAACAGCTTTTTCTGAAAAATTGCGGGTACCGCTGGATTCCAGAGAGCCAGCGGCGGAACAGAACAAACAAAAGATTCTCCACCCGGCCCTCCTCTGGGGGGAGGGAGCGCTGTGGGCATCGTCTTCCTCTCCTCCAGGTCACCCGTCCAAGACCGCTTCTTTCTATTACCACCTGGCTTGGCTGCAGACTAAGCGGGCTGGGTTTTAGGCTAGCTTGTGGGATGAGAACATCGAGAAAGCGCACTTTGACGACATCTCACCCCTCTGCAAGGCTAGCCAGGGGGCACTTCTGGACCACCATGGTGGACATCATCTGGCCAGGGGCCTGCGCTGTGACTTGGATTACGCGTAGCTCAACCCCAGCTCAGAACTACCCCCGTGCAAAATGTGTGCTTTGGCCTTCCACAGACTCGCTGGGGGGCCAAATGCATGCAGGGCAGAGGCATTCCCCAGTGGCCCGGGAAAGCAAGGTTGTCAACTCTGAATCTGATTCAGCATGAGCACACACCACAACAGTGGGACAAACATTAGGTCCCCTACGAGAAGGACCAGCAATCCACCCAGAAGCCACCAGCCATGTGGGACAGTGAACGTGGCAGTCTTACTGGACGGCACACGACACGCTGAGCGCCAACGTGGCCATGTTCTCAATAGAGAACATAAACTACCCACGAACACAGTCACAACATGCTTGCGATGCGCTAGAGCAGTGGGGGGCCCACGGAGACTGGCTCGGTGGGTAGCGCCCCACCGTAATCTTCAGGTCACCCTGGCTATTCACCAAGCCCTTACGAGAAAGGCAAGGCGAATAATGCACCGACATGTTCATGCTCTCATGAGAGAACATGGACCACCCACAAACAGTCTCAGCACGCTATGCAGACATGAGAGACAGTGATCGTGGCCGTCAATGAGGATAGGAAACGACCACATCCAGAAACGGAATGACGTCTTGAAAAAGACGCAGTGCTCGTCCGTGAAGCTCTTTTAGAAGGGGGAAAAACTCACTCTTTGTAAGGTGCTGAAGCACACAGGGGATCAGTCACGGTGCGATTGTAGGTTCACACTGGTCGCCTATAATCAGCACACACAGAGAAAACTGGCCCAGATCGCAAACCTAACCGGCAAAGCAACAAGCTTGCTGTGAAAACAGCATTTGAGAGCTGTGTATAAAGCTCGCGGCCACCGCTGTAAAGGGCCTTTACACCAGCACTCTTCAAGGAAGAGGCTCCACGGACTCGACTTCACACAATAAGGTGATCTTTTTGCAGGAACCAAATGCTTGGCTCCGAAGCAAAAGACAAAGTGCGAATGCATCTGCTCCGTATTTATACCCACGCTGCGGGACGGAGCAGGTGCTGCAAATCACGCACGCCAATGTCCATTGGCTCGTTTAGTTTACACTCAAAGGTGATAGGGCTCTCTTGCGATATACCAATTCGTTGGTTCAGTTCTGACATACGTCGAATATGACCGACTGAAAGGGAACAAAGAATCAGGTAGCACAAGATGAGCAAACAAAGTCCTTGAAAATGAAACTAAGACAGACTAAACTGAATGTAAATGTGACAGGTATGAATATATTTTTGGTCATCACAACATATGCAGAAAACGAAATTGGAAAAATGTATTAAAACTAAAATTGTCAAAATATGTTTTACAACATTATACCATGCATGTATTTATGGCAACAGTGCTTTTTCAATTAAAATACATTGATATGCTTTGCTAAAATTATGATTTGTGTTTGGAGACTCATCAGGGATTCTCTTCTGAAACAACAGAACTGGCTGAATGTTAAGGTTACTGGCATGCATTGTACCTGCAGATACAAAAAGGATTCCTGCACTCAGAATAATGTTATTTCTGCTGCTGTAAACGTGGCCCACCCCGACACAAAGTCCCCCCAAGAGAAGCAGGATGGTACTCAGGATGGGGAAGAGACTGGATGCCCGCACCAATCCTGCAACACACAAAGGCATCTTACTGTATGTAAACAGACTTTTAACCTGAAATGTGCCACCAGCTTCTCATTGTAGATATGCCTAAAATGAAAGCAAAGTTTCATATATGTAGCTCCTAATGGCATACACTAGCCAACATTATTATAGAAATGTCATATTGAAACAATTGGGCTAAAAAAAAAAAAATCATAATTTTATCTTTGGTGGAATTTAATCAAGTGGTGGAATATTATTTTGAATCGTTCTTTGAATGTTATAAAGAAAATGAACTCACGGAGGATGTACTCTGAACTGTCGGTGTCATAGTCATTATCCACAGAAAAATGATTGATCCAGTAGCAGCTCCCATTGTTGATCCCTGTACCAAACATAAGTGCTACTGAATTTTATATAAAGACTGCATTACCTTATAAGATCAATTTTAAGTTAATTTTCTTCCTTGTTTTTTCATAATGAATCTTCAAAAGCTTTAACTTCCTTCCTTCAGTACTAAGAATATATTATATATTTTGTGTGCTCTCTCTTTTGCTTGACCTTACTCTAAAATATCCCTTAATGTATGCAAATTAACATGTAACTGTTAAATATCTGTACCACAGATATAGTCTTGTTGAAGTCTTTAAACCATCATGTTTTATCATCCATTGCTCAAGTGAGATTCTTTAAAGGCTCATGAATAGACAGATATATTAAAGATTAACAATCTTTACAGAACAGAATTAAAATTTTCAAATAAACAGCCAATATTATGAGGGTGAAATACAAACTATTCCTTAAAACATTTATCTCAGTATCTTGCAGAAAATGTAATATATTTGTTTGTCAATGTTTTGAAAAGGATCCTTGTAAAGGCAAATGACTGAGCCTCTGGTGCAGTCTTGCCTTCTAGAAGCTAGAGTCTCCTTAATGCACAAGACAAAGATTTTGAGAGTATTTGAGGTTATTCTTTTTTTTTTTTTTTAAAGGATTTATTCTTCAAATGCACCAGTATTATGAGGAAGGCAGGATTTAAATATTACTATTTTTGATGCAGCACTTTCAATAGTACTGCTAGTGAATACATAGTTTATTATATGAATTTATTACTATATTAGTAACTATATTTATTGACATTAGTTATTAACATACAATGTTAAAATATTAACAATAGTTAGTTATTAATATATTGTAATGTAACGATGTATCTAATAACCGTATTTAGAGATTGTACTGACTTGGCAGAATGTATTAATTCAATACATTCTTCATTAGTGTGTCTCAAATTACTTTAACAAGAAATCATTGGAAAGCATTTAATAATACTAAATAAATGTTATAGAGAAATATTAAAATGACAAATAACAAAAAAGGTGAACAGTTTATTATAATATTAAAATCTGCCCGTCCGTTTACCTTCGATACAGCAGACCCTCCAAAGTCCAGAATGCGTAAGATCTCCTCGTGTTTTCTTTGGCTGCAGCAAGGTTTGGGTTTCATCTGTTGCGTTTCTGGTCGTGTTACAGATGTGTGCTCTAGAGTAGAGCCAGTAGTCGGTCCCGATAGCGACAGACATCAGGCTAATCGCTGCGAACGCGCCCAGGCTCGTCAAAATAATCTGAACTCCACTCTCACGCCAAGCCATGACACCGTAGGCTAGACTAAAATGAGCGCATCAAGAGAACTTCGCAGTACATTTCACCTATCTCTGATGCGTGTTCAAATTCAGCCACGCATGAGCACATCATTCAAACTTTTTGGTATGGAAACTACGACATATGTGAAAAAAAGAAGCTGCGACTACTAACACAAAGTGTTCACATCTCGTGTTCCTCGCCCTTTTGAGAGAATTTACCTCAGTTTCATCTAGCCTACTTGACGGTGACTAACTTGCTGAAATTAATGTTATTTTGGGGTTTTTATTTTTAAAACCTTTAAATAACGACAGTAAGGTTATGGAAGTTTATTAATGCCAAATATTTTTGAAATAAAAAGCTTGTTGAATTACACTAATTGAAAAAAAAAAACTGCACTAACAGTTCTTTCATTTTAATGCATTGTATTTTTAGGGCTTGCATTTTTATGGACTGAAATTCAACATGGTCCTATACTTAAGCTGTGAATATTTCACTTCAAAACATTTCACACACATTTTCATTGTTAAAAAAGATTAATATTCACCTTACAGATTTCACTTCAAACATATTTAGTCTGTTTAAAAATAACCTATATTATTCAACAGGCAATTTTCGGTCCATTTTATTTCGCTTTACAAATTCGCTTCCACAAATTCAGTGGTTCAAATTCGACAGAAAATTCAACATTGGACATCCGGGAACTGCAGGAATAGCAGTAGATTGCCGATGCATGACCTCCATCTGCTGTTAATCGTCCTCACCAGCAGGTTAACGAAGACCCAAACAACACCTAGAGAATCATTCATTCATTCATTCACAAAAACGGGTTTACAGAAATAGAGCAAGTGTATGTGATAATTATCAAGGCCAAAATATATGCGGAAAAGTTGATAAAAACACAAAAGCAGAGTTTACATTTAATTCAATGTCTTCACAATTACTTTCCCTGTGACTGCATGTAAGCAGCTTTCTCTACTGTGAACAAGACGATTTATAATGCTTTTCCCACCCGATGCTGATGTACAGATATCTGAGGAATACATATTTCTCTCGGTTATTAGTTTTCTTAACTTATATCACAGTGCTGTGATGCAGTACTCTGGGGTTTCGCTCATGCGTCCTACTTCAGGATCTCTCCCCCCCCCCCCCCCCCCCCCCCCCCCTGCCGTGGGGACATATAAAATACTTAAATTGGCCGCACTCCCTCCTGTTCTCAAAAAAAAAAAGAAAAGAAAAGAAAATGACTCCAGAAGCCTAAGTAGCGTATTTATAGGTATATTTTAAAGTTTTCTAGTTTTTACATTATTTCCTACATTATTTTTCTATACATTGACTCACTGAAGTTCTAACCTGCAATATGTCTTTTTAACGTAGCTTAATGGACTAGTACAGTGATATAAAAGACCAAACGTGCACATTATTGGTGATGTTGACTCTACTATATAGGCTACAGGCAAGCAGATACACTCAATATGAACATAACACGCAAAGTTTGAAGCTAAGAGTTTTCCAGTGAAAGAAATACTTTCACTGGAAATACTTCTTTGATGAGAATGATTTTTAGTCATAAAACCAACTGTAAAGTGTTGTAGATTTTTGATATTTAATAAAATAAACTGTCAAATCATATGTAATTATTGCTATGTATTCCCTGCTGTATGCTCATACACACAAGAGACCATCTTTTAAAGCTTAATATCATTTGAAGAGAATGACTTACAGTCATAAAACCAACTTTAAAGTGTTTATGTAGGTGACGGGTATGATGCACACCTTTTAGATTTTTGATATTTAATAGAAATAAACTGTCAAATCATTTGTAAATATTGCTATTTCTTACTACCATATGGGCCCTTATTTCTAAAAAAAATCTAAAAGGTGTGCATCATGCCTGACACTTACATGAACACACTGTAGTTGGTTAAGTCATTCTTTTCAAATACTATTGAAGTTAGAAACATGTATACCAATGTCGTTTGTAATTTTGTAACTGTAAGTTTAGACAGTCCCTAAATTAATGGCTATTGAACTAAGCAGTTTCACTTAGAAAAAAAAACGCGGTTTATTGTGATGATAAAAGACAAAATTCGTTACATACTATGTACAGTTAAGCAGATGAGCCCAGAATATTAACACAATGTGCAAAAACGTTTTTTTTCCCATGGGCCATATTATAAAGAAAATGCAAGCGTGTGTTCAGTTGCATGATTTTTTTTTTATGGCAAAGCATTTTCTGGGCTCATCTGCTTGTATATAGTTTGTGTATATTGTACATCAATAAGGTACAAGATGTATGTTTTCAGGTTAAGTGTTACTGGCAAATCATGGAGTATGACGTATGAGGGCAACCCCAGTATTACAGCACAATGTAGCACAAGCTATGATAAAAGTTAAGGAAACAAAGCATCTCAAGGATGTAATTCTTTAGCATTCCTCAGATGTAATGTTTGTTACAGACTACATAAGCATTTGGGGGTACAGCATTATAATCTTGTTCGTGGTAGAGAAAGCTCAGACTGCAAGTAATTATGAAGACATTGAATTAAATGTGATCACAGCTTTTGTGTCTTTATCAGCTTTTCCGCATATATTCTGGCCCTGATAATCATCACATACACACCACTTGCGCTACTTCTGTAAATCCGTTTTTGTGAACGAATGAATGAATGATTCTCTAGCTGTTGTTTGGGTCTTTGTTAACAGCCGCTAGCGGCACCTGCTGGTGTAGACGACTTCGGTGTAGACAGCAGATGGAGATCATGCATCGGCAATCTACTGCTATTCCTGCAGTTCCCGGATGTCCAATGTTGAATTTTCTGTCGATTTGAACCACTGAATTTGTGGAAGCGAATTTGTAAAGCGAAATAAAATTGCCGAGAAAAAAAAAAAAAAAAATGCCTGTTGAATATTTTAGGTTGTATTTTTTAAACAGACTGAATATGTTGGAAGTGAAATCTAAAAGGTGAATATGAATCTTCGAATTTTTAATAATTACATGTGTGTGAAATGTTTTGAATTGAAATATTCACTGCTTAAGTATACGACCATGTTGAATTTCAGCCTATAAAAATACAATACATTAAAATGCAAGCATGGTTAATGCAATGCACATTTTTTTCAATTAGTGCAATTCAACAAGCTTTTTATTTCCAAAACATTTGGCATTAATAAACTTCCATATAAGGTTATGTTTTTGTTTCTATACAAATTATTTAAAAAAGAAAAGATGATTCAGAACTTTCCTTACTGATTATTTTTAAGTTTTATTTTTGCAATCATAAAATAACTTGAATGTCCCTAAGAATGCCCCTAATGTTTATTTTTTTAGATTGTATTCCAATAGCATTTGTTTTTGTATACCGACCTATACAGAGATTTTGTTCATGCTTAAATGTTTAACATAATATTAAATTATAATTAACTGATATTTTAGTATAATAAAATGTTATAATGATAAGATAAATGTTTTTATTAAACTTTTTTAATGCTCAAATGTACTTGTTCGATGCACGAGAACCTCATTTGTTTGTTTTGTCATAACTAAGTTACAGTCCAAAAAAAAAAAATGCCTATAGAATCCTTTTCAAGTATGGGCTTTTATTCTGACACTGAGTATGGGACATTTCCAGGGCTTTAATCAGAGAGGCGGCCTGTCGGTATGACAGGTCGGAAAGTCCAAAAATAAGACTAATGACTTGTCGCAGGAAGTCACTATGGCTGCGTCCGAAAACCTAGGAAGCTGACTTGTTGCTAGGGATGCACCGATCCACCTTTTTCGCTTCCGCTCTTGGCTGATACCAATACCGATCCGATATTCAAGTAATAATAAGAAAAGTGCTAAATTACCTAATAAACTGTATGCCTCACCACTGTGTGGAAGAAACTGGGATCATTCCTTTGTGCAAGGTATCAGGCTTGATTTAAACATTACTTTCCTAACTTTGTAAAATAAAATAAACAGACACAAATGTAGTGAATTATTTATTAAATAATTGTGCATCAGTGCAACAACTGTAAATAAATCAATAGCTTCACTAGCTTGGTAGACATTCAAAATAAACAGGAGTCCATGGATGATTCCTTCATCCATGACTCATGGCTTTTTTTTATGAATGTTTGAGTCATACATGACAAACTAAATATATTTATATATAAATATAGGCTATATAAAATTAAAAGACATTTCTTTTAAATTTATAGTGGAGTTTTTTTTTGTTTTTTTTTATGAGGCAGCAACATATGATAGGACAGAACAAAAAGACAGCCGCAGTGGAGGGAAGCATTTACGTGAACTTTAATTTAACGACTTAAATATTTATCTGTACCTCAAATTAAACTATGGAATGGCTTCAGAACACTTGGAATATAGTGCACGGAAACTTTATGGTGCTTTTTAATGTTTTTGTGCCTTTTGTGGAGCTTAATAATAACACAGAATAGTACACGCACAATATCGGATTTGGATCGCTCCCATCCGGCCGATACCCAATCCGGCAAAAATGGCAGTATTGGAGCCGATACGGCATCTTTAATTTTCTAGCTCAACAGTCACAGAATGGACGCAGAGGACTGTGGGATATCAAAGGCAGTGAACGATACATCTATGCTGCCTTCAGAAATCGATCAGATGAAGGTATCTCAGGAAACAGGAAGTGAAGCTAACATTGGATTCGGATGTGCCTTGATGCCTTACCTTGAAATGTCCTCTGAAGGCAGCATTTTCTAGTTTTCGGACGCAGCTTATGGCTGAATCCCAAATGGCACCCTAAACCCTCACGGTCCTCCACTTCTGGGCTCAGCTGAAGTGCACATCGAGGGCGTGTAGTGGCCGCAAAGGGGGTGCTGAAACCTAAAATGATGAATGGTACACCATATCGACCTTACAGGTGCTGGTCATATAATTAGAATATCATCAAAAAGTTGATTTATTTCACTAATACCATTCAAAAAGTGAAACTTGTATATTATATTCATTACACACAGACTGATATATTTCAAATGTTTATTTCTTTTAATTTTGATGATTATAACTGACAACTAAGGAAAATCCCAAATTCAGCATCTCAGAAAGTTAGAATATTGTGAAAAGGTTTAATATTGAAGACACCTGGTGCCACACTCTATTCAGCTTATTAACTCAAAACACCTGCAAAGGCCTTTAAATGGTCTCTCAGTCTAGTTCTGTAGGCTACACAATCATGGGGAAGACTGCTGACTTGACAGTTGTCCAAAAGATGACCATTGACACCTTGCACGAGGAGGGCAAGACACAAAAGGTCATTGCAAAAGAGGCTGGCTGTTCACAGAGCTCTGTGTCCAAGCACATTAATAGAGAGGCGAAGGGAAGGAAAAGCTGGGTAGAAAAAAAGTGTACAAGCAATAGGGATAACCGCACCCTGGAGAGGATTGTGAAACAAAACCCATTCAAAAATGTGGGGGAGATTCACAAAGAGTGGACAGCAGCTGGAGTCAGTGCTTCAAGAACCACTACGCACAGACGTATGCAAAGACATAGGTTTCAGTTGTCGCATTCCTTGTGTCGAGCCACTCTTGAACAACAGACAGCGTCAGAAGCGTCTTGCCTGGGCTAAAGACAAAAAGGACTGGACTGCTGCTGAGTGGTCCAAAGTTATGTTCTCTGATGAAAGTCAATTTTGCATTTCCTTTGGAAATCAGGGTCCCAGAGTCTGGAGGAAGAGAGGAGAGGCACACAAGCCACGTTGCTTGAGGTCCAGTGTAAAGTTTCCACAGTCAGTTTGGGGTGCCATGTCATCTGCTGGTGTTGGTCCACTGTGTTTTCTGAGGTCCAAGGTCAACGCAGCCGTATACCAGGAAGTTTTAGAGCACTTTATGCTTCCTGCTGCTGACCAACTTTATGGAGATGCAGATTTCATTTTCCAACAGGACTTGGCACCTGCACACAGTGCCAAAGCTACCAGTACCTGGTATCCCTGTTCTTAATTGGCCAGCAAACTCGCCTGACCTTAACCCCATAGAAAATCTATGGGGTATTGTGAAGAGGAAGATGCGATATGCCAAACCCAACAATGCAGAAGAGCTGAAGGCCACTATCAGAGCAACCTGGGCTCTTATAACACCTGAGCAGTGCCACAGACTGATCGACTCCATGCCACGCCGCATTGCTGCAGTAATTCAGGCAAAAGGAGCCCCAACTAAGTATTGAGTGCTGTACATGCTAATACTTTTCATGTTCATACTTTTCAGTTGGCCAAGATTTCTAAAAATCCTTTCTTTGTATTGGTCTTAAGTAATATTCTAACTTTCTGAGATACTGAATTTGGGATTTTCCTTAGTTGTCAGTTATAATCATCAAAATTAAAAGAAATAAACATTTGAAATATATCAGTATGTGTGTAATGAATGAATATAATATACAAGTTTCACTTTTTGAATGGAATTAGTGAAATAATCAACTTTTTAATGATATTCTAATTATATGACCAGCACCTGTATTGTTCATGAACTTCAGCACTGCGTGATACTATTTCAAAGTGATTTTCACCATTTTTACAGATAATAAATTGTATTTACCTGTGAAAACAAACCTGGAAAGAGACGTGAGGCATTGAGGGAAAAAAAACGAGAGATTCTTTATGCATTCCAGTGAATTATTAATGGGATATATATCGTAAATTATATCGGTGCTCCGACCCTGTGTAGCCGCTGACTTTGTGCCGCCCAAAAAACGCTGGCCAGGTCATTGTTAGCTGGGGAACTTGCGGTCTCAGCTGAAGGGGGCATAGCGGCCTCATGGGGGGCGCTCGCGAACACCCTGCTATGAAGTGTGCCATTTGGGATTCAGCATGACTCACATCAGCTGACGACTCACTTTCCTCACATGGCGGGCGACTCAAGCCTGATTTATAGTCGACACGTCCGCAAGTTCTCTTGTGATGTCATCGCAGCGTTGGTGGAAGTGCGCATTGAGTGCGCGTGAACTCATTTCCGGTGGTGGTGTGCACGTCAAATTTTGTAACTTTCCGCACGACTCCGCATCCCGAAAAATGCACGAATGCGAGGCGAATCTGGCCGAGCATGTACTGGCCGGCACCCCGTTTGCGCGTCTAAATTAGTTGCTTACATTTACAAAATGTGCCTACAATACCAGAAATAATCCCCTTTAATGAAAATAAAGGTCCGTGTTTAATAAAAATGTACACGAAACTAAGTTTAGTGGAATTAGAAAATATTTAAGAGATTGTTAATTTAGTTGTATACATATTCTCATATCTATATATTTTGTTCTAATGTCACAAGAAATAATCGCAAGGTTTACTAGGTTTTACACGATTCTTTTTGTAGTGTGGTTTTGGTGAAGTGTAATGCTGCGTTCACGCCACCTCGTATTTACCGGAATCGTGAGATGGTGTCACAACACGTGACGTTATATTCGGAGCTGTTGTTCACGTCCTTTGACTGGGAATTATGCGTTTCTACGGCACTACTATCAACGCCTAAATGAAACCGCTGCCACGTGATACATGTGGGAGCTTTCAGAAAACTCCCAGTTTACAAGCTGTAATTACGAGCTCTCGTAGTTACAGGAATTACGATATGGCGTGAACGCACCGTCACGTGTACCTTTTCTTCTTCTCACTGCTGCTTACTGCTAATCTTGAGAACAATGTCTCCGAGTCGCCCCCTGCATGGGTTAAAGTTCTCCGTCGCTGCGACGGATTTCCGTCAATTGCAGGGTTCCCGCCTGTCCTAATGTCTTAAATTCACTTTTCATAATTTTAAGGCCGTAAATAGGCTTACATTTCTCAAAAAGTGTAATAAATGTCTTAATTTTAGTTTGAATTGGTCTTAAATTAAGGAAACACGATGCGTATTCACCCTGCTAAGGGGGATGTGATCAAAGCCTGGAGTGGAGCAAAAGCACGTTCCTCCGGTAATCACTCCGCTCTTTGTCCACTCCGGGTATTCCACTCCCGCTTAGTACTGGAGAAGTGCATGTCAGGCTACGTTCTGAGCTAGAACTTTATTTATTTATTTATTTTTTTATTTATTTTGTGTAATCTACAAATTTCAATCTATAGTAGGCCTATTATTAAATAACATCAATTATAAATTATCAGTATATCTACTTTTCCATGCGCACGAGAAGGTGGAAGCAGAAGCAGAAGCAGAGGTAATGACCGACTCCTGCTTGTGCTCACCGGTGGAAACTGTTGAATGAACTTCACAAAACTATCAGATTAACAAAGGAATATGACATTCATTCGTTGTGTAACGTCTTCATAAAATGTTTTGGTTTATGTGTTAATATTAACACACGTATTTCGCGGATGCGTCTAGGCTATTTGATGTACAGGTTAGCCTAAACATACAAAAAACACATTTTAAGATGTCTATGACTTATTAGACTATAAGTTATGCAAAACTGCTTGAAAATATGTTTAGCAGATGTTTGTAGACAGTTTTCCTTATGTCGCTAGCATGCCACGCCCTTCTGCTCCCTTGCTTTGCGCAAGCATAGAAGTTTCTCATTACGAGAAGGTTTCTCGTTATTATGAGAAACTAGTCATTATTACGAGATTTTTCCCCCCGAATATGATAAATATTAACATATTAATCATAGTTTCTCATTATTATGAGATACTAAGACTTTCTAATTATGATAAAGTTTCTCATTAATTTCAGAATTATATTTTTTACTCAACAGTGGCGGAAATGGTCTTCCATATGTCTTTGCACAGTAAGCCACAGGAGAGTTTAAAACTTCTCCCCTTTTAAAGCTATATGTCTCGACTATTTAAATAGAGTGTCGGTTAAAAGGAATATGACTTGGCCTGAAAAAAAATTCAGTCAGAAGAATTTTTTTCACTTTAACCCATGGTCCCCTGTCGTTTCAAAGAATAGAACAACGGCGAGCGTGTCAAGTATAAACGTCTCATCCGTTTGGGGAGATGCGCGCGCAGTCAGCGAAAGTATAAATCCAGCTTCACTCTCCTCAGCTGGCGACTCCCTTTCCTCACACGGCGGGCGACTGACTCTGCTCAGCTGGCGACAAGTTGACTAGTCGACTAGTCAAGCAACATTTACATGATAGAAGTACCAGTTATTTGTAAAACGCTATAAAATATTTTCAATAAATCTTGTTCCCCTTCACTAGTGTAAAGCCACTGCATTAATTTTTACAAAGCCATGGAGCACATTACCAAGAGATATTAATGAAGCCAGCTTGTTAAATATTTTTTTTAAAGAAAGCTTAAAATATATTTTTACTGAAGCTAGCAAATTATTTTTTCTGAAGTATTATAGGTATTATGCACTCAGAAAAAAATGGTACAAACAAAAGCTGTCACTGAGACCCATTGTATGTACCATTTAGGTACTAATATAAACACTTTTGGTACCAATATGTAGCTAGGCCTACATTTGAGGTACTAATATGCACTTGTTAGGTACAAAGGTGTACCCTTTGAAAGAGTACCGCCCCAGTGACAGTTTTTGTACCTTTTTCTCTGAGAGCGTGTTGTCTTTTAATAATGTTGTATTATTTTTACCTTGCATTTTATTGTATAATAGTTTTATCTTTTATTATCATGAAGTGGGTTTTTAATTTGATTAGTTATGGTAATTTTTACCTCTTTTAATGTGAAGTACTTGGTCCCTATTGTAGACCCTAATACTTTTTTTATTGTAAAGCACTTTGAGCAGCGTCCTTTTCATGAAATGTGCTGTAAATAAAGTTTATTATTATTATGACAACAAATGATGATATAGTTAAGAATACTGGTTTTCACAAATAGCACGTCTGCAAATGTAAAATTAAATTTTATACAATTCAGGTACATTTTTGATGCAATATTGTCTGTTTTTGGCCAACGAAAATAGTTCCAAACAAAGATCATACCAGAACCTTTGCACATCTCCGAGCAACACACAGCTTTGTTTTGACTGAATCAATTACCAATTTAAGACATTCACTTGTTTTATTCTTTACAGAATAATACAGAATAATCGCCGTATGAACGAGTCAGCTAAATGAATGACTCAATGACTGACTCATAAGACAGTCTCATGCCGCCACCTACTGGCGTTTTAGGTTTCAGATAAGAATTCTAAATAAATATACATTTCATTTATACAGTGGCAAGAAAAAGGATGTTAATCCCTTGAAATGAACTGGTTTTCTGCAGTAATTTGTCATAAATTGTGATCTGATCTCATCTAAGTCACAACAATGCCTAAACATTTTGAGATTGCTTTGTATCCCTTAAAGAAGAATTGTCAAAATTCCTCCTGAACATTTTGCAGGTCTGATCTAAAGCTACTAGAAAGTGCTTGCTTAAAGTCACTGCTGACAAAAAGAAATTAGAATTGTTTGTGTATTAGCACATTGTGTTTATCTATTGTTGTAACTTAGATGGGGATCAGATCACATTTTATGACAAATTACTGCAGAAAACCAGTTCATTCCAAGGGGTTAACATACTTTTTCTTGCCACTGTATACATACATCTAAATATATCTAAACGCCACTTCTGATGCAGAATCTGTTTCCTCTGCAGTGGAAAAAATGATTTTGTTGATACCGATTTCATTGCCCTATAGTGACTTATTCGAATGTATGTATTGATAAAATGTAAGAATATGACACGAAAGATGAGAGGCTGCATTTAATAAGGTTAGGGAAAAAATTGCCTTTATAAAGGTTAAAAAGCCATGAGAATCAATTTAAGGGGTCATATACAAATATGCTGATTTAAGTGACAGAAAACTGACAGGAAAATTGCTTCAGAATAAATGACATTTACAACACAAAAAAATATAAACTTTACTAGAAATACAATGTTAGTTATTGTGTCATCATCACAGCATTTGAAAAGGGCATATAATTTTTCGGTTCTTGAGGAGAGTCAGTCGTCCGCCGTTTTACAACCCCAATTCCAGAAAAGTTGGGACATTTTGTAAAATGCAATAAAATTAAGAATCTGTGATTTGTTTATTCTCTTTAACATTTATTTAACTGACAAAAGAAAAGATTTCCAGTGTTTTCACTGAACAACTTCATTGCATTTTGTAAGTATAAACATATTTTAATTTTTATGGCTGCAACACACTCCAAAAAAGTTTGGACAGTGGCATGTTTACCACTGTGACACATCACCTTTCCTTTTAATTACAATTTTTAATCATTTGGGATTAAGGATACTAATTGTTCCAATTTTGCAAGTGTTTTTTTTTTTTTTTTACCCAATCTCACCTGATATAAGACATCTGCTCAACAGCCCATGATTGTCATTGTTTGATTCTCCTTTTCATGATGGGCCATACAAGAGACAGACCTGGACTGCAGACAGGCAGTCAGGCACATCCACTGTATGGTGTAGATTGTCTAGAAACCACTCTGATGTATCACATGCAGAATGAGGCCTGGCATTGTCTTGCTTCCCAGAAAAGATGTCATCTTAATGGTCGTTTATGTCTCTGTACAATCCAAATATATGCCTCTACGTCAATGGTACCTGCACACATATGCAAGTCACTCATGCCGTTTGCACTGATGCACCTCCATACCATGACAGATGTTTGCTTTTGCACCTGTCGCTGATGAAAATCTGGATGGCCCCTTTCGTCTTTGGGACTGAGAACTCGATGTCCGTTTTTTTCCAAAAACAAGGACACGTCTGACTACAGCACACATTTCCACTGCCTTCTGGACCATCTGAGATGAGATTGAGCCCAGAGAACTCAGCAGCATCTCTGCATTGAACAGATGTGTAGCTTTCTCCTTGTAAAAGAGATTTGAGTTGCATTTCTTGATGCACTGTCAGACTGTATTAAGTGACAAAGGTTTTCCAAAGTACTCCTGAGCAAATGTGGCTATATTTAACAAAGTAGCATGATGGTTTCTCATGCAGTGCCATCTGAAGGCTCAAAGGTCATGCACTATGGTGGGCTGGAAGGTCCAAAAATAAGACTGGAAGACAGGAAGTCACTATACTATTGCCAGTGGCTACTGCGTTTCCCACTGATAGGCCAGCGGTGGATCTGTACAGGTGCTGGTCATATAATTAGAATATCATCTAAAGTTGATTTATTTCACTAATTCCATTCAAAAAGTGAAACTTGTATATTACATTCATTCATGTATATGTATACCCACTATCCTCACACGGCGGATGACTTCCTCTCCTCAGCTGGCAACTCACTCTCCTCAAGTGCACTGACCAAATATAATAAAATATATGCCCTTTTTAAATACTGTGATGACACAATAACTAACATTGTACATCTAGTAAAGTTTATATTTTTTGTGTTGTAAATGTTACTTATTATATATTGTTGTGACTAAGATGAGGATCAGATTGCACTTTATGACAAATTACTGCAGAAAACCAGTTCATTCCAAGGGGTTAACATACTTTTTCTTGCCACTGTATATATGAAATGTAAATTTAATATACTTATAAATATGAAACTAAACCGCCAATAGGTGGCGGCAAGTGACTGTCATTATGAGTGAGTCATTGAGTCATTCACTCAGCTAAATCATTCAAACGGCTGATTCATTCAAGAATAAAACAAGCGAATCCCTGCATGATGCATCCCAATGTACAATGTACGTGCAAGGAATGCAGCTCAAAGTGCTTTATGATAAAAAGCATTAGGGCCTACAATAGGCACCAAGTACTTCACATTAAAAGAAGTAAAAACAATAACTATAAGATTAAAATAAAACCCCCTTTATGATAATAAAAGATAAAATTATTATACATAAAATGCATGCAACCTTTGTATCCAACAAGTGCATATTAGTAGCCTACCTCAAACGTAGGCCTACATATTGGTAGCAAAAGTGTACATATTAGTACCTAAATGGTAGGCTACATGCAATGGGTCTCAGTGACAGCTTTTGTACCATTTTTTTCTGAGAGTACATTGCATAATACCTAGAAAGAAAAAAAAAAGAATCATTTGCTAGCTTCAGTAAAAAGATATTGTTAGCTTTTTTATAAAAAATATTTAGCAAGCTGGCTTCACTAATATCTCTTGGTAATGTGCTCCATAGTTTTGTCATGAAATGGCTTTACAGGAGTGAAGAGGAATGAGATTTATTGGAAATATTTTAAAGCGTTTTACAAATAACTGGTACTTTATCATGTAAATGTTGCTTGACTAGTCAACTTGTCACCAGCTAAGGTGAGTCAGTCGCCCGCCACGTGAGGAAAGTGAGTCGCCAGCTGCGTGAGGATAGTAGGTGTCAAGTCCTCCTCTTGTTCAACTTCCAAAGGACACAACAACGACTCAAATTTCCAACTCAGTCACTTTTAATTTCTTTTTGGCTTTGTCAGTTGATTCAGTAAATTAGGTTGTAAACCTTTAAAAGACAGAGAAACAAAAGTTACCATTTTAACTAAACATTTTAATTAAACCTTTTCAAATGTTTTAGTAAAGTTTTAACATTTAACAGAATTTTACCATTTTTAACTTGTACTATCCTTTTGTATTTTATACATTACATTTTTTTCAAACTCAAAAAATGAAACAAAACCAATGCTGCAATGTGTTTCTTAACCAATCTACACAGCAGTTAAACATACTTGAACATCTTAAGCAGCATTTCAAACACCATGAAATTAAATAAACATTTCACCAACCATTGCCATCTTTGGACTGAACCTATGAGTGAGCTTGGAGCATCTTCTCTCTGAAGTTTCTTTTTATGAATGAATGAGAACCTTCATGTCTTCACAGGTGCTCTCAATCAGTGATAATGACTAATCCGGTGATAAGCAGCCAGTTTGCTGCTGCTGGTGCACTCTGGGAAGTGTAGTTCTTTGAGACCCATTCCTGAGATTTAGCTCCCACTTGAGCTCCTGGGTTTTCCAAATCTAGAGAGGTCACACAAGCCCTTGGTCCTTTGCTTGTTCTTCAGTGGGAAGTAGAATGACAAGGCATCTGACATCTCTATGAAGAATTGTGGCTGGGATTTTGGTTTAAAGCCTCTTGGTTCTTTCACTATTTGCTCTTGTGGGCCCTTCTTTGCCGTTTGCCTTTGTGATGTGAACAGGATAGCTGGGAAAAGTCTTCACAAGCTGCTGCTGGTGCACTCTGGGAAGTGTAGTTCTTTGAGACCCATTTCTGAGATTTAGCTCAACAGTAGGTTGGTGATAATAGGATGCCCAGAACTGGGATTGTCATGAACCTGATGCAGAAGTTTGTCTCTGTGCTGTTCTGAAACGAACTTGAGTTGTGGAGGACATTCAGGGGGAGGAGGATCTTGGGTGTTTGAGAGATCAATCTCAGTCGATATGTCCCATTGGACTGGTGCGTCAAGCAGGTTTTCAGGGATAATGGTTTCTTCTATGCTGGTGTGATCGCTCTCTTCGTTGAGTCATGAGAGAGCATCAGCTTTGCTGTTCTTGGACACGGGTCGGTACGTGACAATGTGAAATGGAATCGGGTGAAGAATAGTGCCCATCTGGCCTGTCAGGGATTCATTTGTTTGGCTGATCTCTAGTATTCCAGAGTTACCTGCTAACTATCGTATTTCTCCCATTTTTCATATGTCGCTATTGAAACCTGCTGGTGGTCCAAGAGAGGGTCGGGAGACTGAAGGAGCCGAGGTCCAACCACCCCCGCCCATTCTGGTCGACGACGAGGTGGTGTATCAGGTCAGAGAACTACTCGACTCTCGACGCCAGGGCGGTGTACTCCAATATCTGGTCGACTGGGAGTGGAATGGTCCGGAGGAACATATAATGACTTCCCGCGACAAGTCTTATTTTTGGACCTTCCATACGTCGCGGCCCAGGATATCAGCGAGGTACAAGACTGGTCATTGTCAACAAAGTATGAAACTACATATTGTCTGTAAAACGTACCTATACGGCTGTATAATATTTTTTATCTATACCACCTCTTCTCTTCCATCTAGTTACTTCCTCTACACAGCAAGCACAACACTTACTCTAAGTAAATGAGAAGTCTAAGTTTTCATAGATTGAAAACATTTTCCATGATGTAGATATTTCTGCCTCCATTTCTGTTTGTCATAAAAGATGAGTGTTTAGGACAAATAGAATTTAGACAAATGAATAAAGATTTATGCCACAATGTTTCAGACAATCATGTGCAGTTAAGTGGTTAAGCTGGAAGTGCAGAACAGTGGGTCTCCACAAACTGGGGAATATAATGCATTCAGTGGTTACAACTGTATAGTTAATATTTAAAAATAAAAATCTATTGCAATGACTTTAAAGGATTATTTGTAAAACCAAATAAACTTAATATATAATCTCTGTGTCTGGTGGACGTTAAAACATGCTCAGTAGGAATACTATGTAAATCAGGAATTATTATTTGCCAGTTTAATAATAATAGTAATAGTATTAATAAACTGTATGTTGCCTGTATATCCCCTGAATGGTAAATGAACAAACCCAGAAATATTTCCCAAAAAAACAAAAGAAGTTTATTGTATATGCTGAAGCAACATTTGAATACATCTTATGCTTTTTTTCTTTTCTTTTTTTTTTATATATATATAAATGCCTGAAAGGAATACAAGGCATTTATTTAATACAAAGGGGAATGGGGTGTCACTCAGGTTGGGAGGCTTCACATGGAGTTAAGTGATTTTCTCTGGACATTAACTATAGTCAGAGTTAAACACAAAACACAGTAATCTTTAGTGCAGTGTAAAACTTATGACAGAAACTAACATTGTTCTCGGTCATCTCGTAGTCAATAACAATTTAAACAGAAGCAATGACAGCAAATGGTGAAAAAAAAAAAAGAAAAAAAAAAAAAAAAAAGAAAAAAAGGGGTAATGTGTACCAAGGCCTGCCTGACTGGCTCTACTGAAGGTTGTGGATCATCTCTTCTTTGGCAATGAGATGAGTGGTTTTGTTGACCAGAGACATGAGAGAGTTCAGTTTTTGAGACCAATCATTCAGAAGATCGTTAGGGTCTTTAGGCCTCTGGAAATTAATGATACCAGCGAGGCGGTCCACTTTCGCATAGATGGTCTTGTTGACCACCAGGTTTGATAAGAACTCCTCTGATTCCTACAAGAACAAACAAACATGCAAGTTAAATACTACAACATTTATTGAAATGTTGAAAAGCTTTAGTTATTAAAAAGAGCAGGGTGAGAGAGGGACATTACAGCATTAAAAAAACAAAAAACAAACTATAGTCTTAATTCATTAAATACACCATAGTACACCATTAAATCCATTCTCATCACTGCGACTGACAAAAATCACCCAAAGCAAGCAGAGAAGCAAAAAAAAAAAAATATATATATATATATATATATATATATATATATATATATATATATATTTATTTCATGACAGAACTCACATCAATAGAGAGGTCAAGCAGTGCTGCCATTCTCCCCATTGTGATACTTGTGTAATACTTTGCCATTATTCTGATGTTCTGGTAATGACAGAAAAATATTAATTAGCAACTGTATGACAATGACACAAATCATAGCTCAAAATAAACAGAAAACAAAATTAGATTAGTTCACTCATTTGTTCACCATATATTAAACATATAAACAACTCTTGTAATACACAGGTTGAACAAACATACAGTTCAATGCATGCAGAAGATATGAGATCGTTCCAGTTTCCCATTTTTTTTAACCATAAATTGATTACTTCGCCAGGGCAAAACCATGTCTTGGCATAATGTTAATCGAATTTGATGACAATGAATTCCCTAGAGAAGTTCACCACATTCAAAACCTCCAAAATGTCCAACCTGAGCAAAGCTAATGAATGTCATTGTAAAAACTGTTTGGCTGAATGAGAACAATGTGTGTACTGATTTATATACATATCAGTACATGTAACAATATATGCAGTGCGAGTGCACCAAGTTAAACTGCAGCACTGTGTTCATTTACATGCACAGAGCCTATGATGTGCTTTTGATGTCTTAGAACAACTCAGTTTGCCAAAAATGCAGAGATGGATTTCGTGTGGATCACTTTTTCACACATTTGGGAATGCATTGTGCACCACCCATTTCACCAGATATATAATGAGCAGCCAAAGAAAAAGATGCTTTTAGTCTGGTATGCTTAATCTTGTTCCTGAAGATCTACATTTCTGCAAAGCTTAGCTACAAACCTAATCAAATTGACTTGAACCAGCTATAAGATAGTCAGGAACACTTGATAATTACAAACAGGTGTGTTGGAGCAGGGTTGGAACTGAACTGCTTTAAAGGCTCCTGGCGGTTCTCTGTCAAAATAAAAGCTTGATGGTTCAACATGAAAATAAAGAAATTAAGATGCTTTAGGTTTTTTTTTTGTTTTTTTTTTTTTTGTTTTTTTAGGAAGATGCACTAACGGTTGTATTCAGATAAGTAATAGACAACAGAAATTGAATAACGTAATCAAATGTAAAATACATTGTATACATTACATACTGTATACATCAAATATAGACTAAACCTTATTAAAACTACAAAAGTTATTCATTCAAGAGCAGTGAATTATTTTAACTTTGTCTTTTGTTGTTTAATAAACATTAATGACTGCAGCAGATTTATTAGGCTGCTGTCACTTTAAGAGCTGCATGGATCCAATAATGTTACACATTTTCTTTCTCAGCTGTTTACATTCACTTAACCAACTGTTTTTACGAGGATACTTGCCAAAATGGCATTTTGACATTTTTTTGTGTTTATGCTATTTGACCATTTAGGCACAAATCCGAAGCCCACAGTATACTTTGCTTATGCGCATTTTGCTCTGTCTCGGAGTGCACACACAGAAACCTGCCTAGGGAACATTATCTCTTTTACGGTTTAATGCACTTTTAAACACTTTAAAATCAAGCAAGTCCCGCAATTTAGCAACAGTAGACTGCATTTTACAACACTCACTTATTCGGCTGATTTGGACATTGAGTTTAGCTTAACACGGCTCTAACATACAGCCCCTTTAAAGTAATAATATTAATATAAATTTGTATTAATATAAAATACTTTATTTTACAAACTTTTAAAAATGCATCCTCATACAGAGCTACGGCATGGCATCAGAAGATTTATGCTGAGTACATTAGTCCACCTTTATGATACTTTGCATCCTTATTGAAGCTTAAAAACCATGGGTTTTAAACAACAACACATTTTTCTTTGGAGTGAATGATTCTTTTAAGAGAGTCACAAGAACAGATATAAACAATTTTTTAATAAAGTACAACTTGGCCTCCCATATCAGCAAAAATAAGCCTTACTCACATGTTCTACAACTCTGTTCTTCAGATCCTTCCATCTCTTTTCTCCCTCTTCTGAGTAGGTGAAGACATCAGTGTCAGGAGTTCCCATGGAACCCTCCCTCAGTTCCTTTCCATAATCCTCCACTACAGATGACCAGCGCATCAGCTCCATGGTGGTGAATTGTTTCAGCAGATCCCTGCCAGGGAAGAATGAGAAAGATAAACATCTCCACCTGAAGATTCTATTATGCTTGTGGCTGGCTGACTGCGGAGCCATATTTCTGAACCTTTACAGAAAACTCCCAGTACGTTTTGGCTCGTCTACCTGTATTTGGGTATTTCCTCCAGTTTCTTATCAGTGCTGATTCTATGAACTAAATCAGACTGTTCATTGTCATAAGGAGCCAAAATCACGTAGAGCACCACACTCTTGAGAGCCTGAAAGATACACAAGACCTTTTCAGTTTTAAAAAGCAATAAATTGCAAATAAAGTGACTAGCTATGTTTCAATCCAAAGTTGTGAATTTAACTTGTGCATAAAACATTTGCAAATAAAGCAGTATTTCCATCCCATGTATTCATGAAAATAATTTCAACCAATTTCCTGGGAAATTGGTGCAAAATATCTGGAATAAAAATGGAAATTGCTACAATCAGGGAAGCCACTGTGGCTCCTTTTTTCTACATCATAAATGACTTGCATCTCAGAGCGCGCAGACGAAACGCAATAAACGCTGTCATGCTATCTTGCATTCAGATGTTTGGGAATACAATCATGTGAGAGACTTCTGGGAGGTCATTATACCAAATCATTCTGATGATAAGACTTTCAGAATGATCAAACGGACATCTGAGATGCTATGCAATGAAAGTGCCACTAGTAAGTGCAGTTATCCTATTACATCCACCGTTGAGGCAAAGTCACGTAAGTTATGTTGCGCATTGAGCTATTTATGCGGTAAATGTGTTTCTATTGTAGTTTGTGTGCTTTTCTTCTTAATAAAAAGTGGATAAAAATTAGGTGGATGTAAACATAGCTAACGTTTCTTTGTATTACTAAGGTGAACAGCAAAGCTAAAAAGAAAAGTCACAAGACAAGACAAGGTACCTGCTGCCATTTGGAGGAGTCTTCTAGTATACAAGGAGTGTCATATATGGCTCTGTAATGTTTGCATATGGACAAGTAGGAGCCCTCGTGCAGATCAACTTGAATCATCAGATTATAATATTTCAGTTTCAAATCCTAGACAAGCAAGAAAAGCAAGCGGTTATGTAAATGGGAAAACTGAACGCACCTCCCACCAAGATTATAAACTGAAAATTAATCAGAAAATACAAGAAGAATAGAAGTTTCCTCAAAAAGAGGATGAAAACCTCAGTGCCCTCCTCCTGGAAGAACTTAGTGTTGATCTTTTTGCTAATGATCTGTGTGCGAATGTAGTCCTTGACAGCAATGCACAGCCTCATCTGCTCCAGAATGAACTCCGCCTTCTCCTTCTTCTCCATTGAGCCATATGTTTCCACCTGCAGAGGGCATAAAAAAAATGTTTATTCAAATCAAGTGTGAATGCTTCAGGTTAAATGGTTTTGTACATTACGAAAGACGATTGTGTTTTGGGTGAATGCCTATAAAATTGTAAAGTATTGAATCTTGAAATTCCATTAACTTTTGAAGTACTTAATTTGAGTTTATTACCCAAAAATAACACAGCAACAGATTACCAAATGTTACAAAAATGTTCAATCAATGTTGGTTAAAATGGATTGATTACTACCCTTGATGCATCATCTCTCTCTTTTTATTGTAATTATTTTTCTCTTTTTTCCCCTGTTGATTTATATATTTTGTTTTAGTTTCTTGTTTGGCAAAATGTATGCAAAAGTAATAATAAATTTGAAAATACTTTATTATAAATTTTATGATGTGACTTTAATATACAAGCCATATACATATATAGGTCCAATGCCAGTCTCTAGTCCTGCTGCTGGTGTCAGTAAAACCCCTTCATTGCCATGCGCTGAATTGTACAGCAGCAGGTGTCCATATTAACACTGAATATTCCAGTTAGTTTGAGGCTACGTTACGTGTCACTTTATTTGTCGAATTAAATGGTGGTGTAACGCAGCGCAGTTTTACATGTTTAAAACAATCATACTTTAAGTACATTTGAACGCACCCACAGCATTTGCAAAAAGGCTTACTATTTATGTGTAACATACCGTATTAAATTACACTGCCATAGACTTGTTCACCAGACTTGTTAAACAGTGTTAGGAAATGCTACACTGATCCGTTTTATTTCTCCTTGTCCAAAACTTGTCTTGGGTTATTTGATTCACCTGTGTACAGGGCTTGACATTAACTTTTTTTGCTCATCAGCCACTGTGGCTAGTGGTTTTCCAAAGTTACTAGCCACTCAGCATTTTCAACTGGCCACAATTTTGACATCAATACCATGGGGAAAACCTGCCATTTAGATAGCTATTTTATGCTGCTGTCACTTTAATTTGTCACCATTATTCTGTTGCACATGTGTTTTCTTTCTCAACTGTTTACGCTCACTTAAAATATAACTGAATGTGTTTACGTAAGTACTCGCCAAGACCGGCATTTTGACATTATTTTGTGTATATTTGACTGTTTAAGCACAATAAGCATAACTAAAATAACTAAATTTAGTACTTTGGGTGTGTGCACAAAATCTGCAATACGTTCAATCCCACGCCGAAATTCAAACCCTGTAACACTAACGATATTGATCCGGAGCAAATGAAACGAGTGAGTGAGGGGAGGTGGGTTTGTGTGTCAACTCGCTGTTGGAGAGGAGAGAGAGCGAGAAAGCGTAGCTGGTATCGTGTATCTATTCTGTGGAAAATGAGTATTGGAAGCATTTCAGATATTTCAGTATCGATATGTATCGAAAAATCTATATTTCTGTGAATAAATGAATAATATAACACTGTGCTAGTGGTTTTTGGATATTTTAATGAAAAATTTGTGTCTTTAAGACTATGATGATGAGGAGGCAGATGTGCAAATCTCTTAAGACTCACCTGCAGTTCCTGCAGAATGGATGCAGCCTCTTTCACCTCTCCATTTTGCTCTTTGATACAGGCCAATGTTTTAGTCAGCCTGGCACGCTCAATCTCCACATATATCTGCAAAAACATTGATATTCAGCATGAATAAAGAGTAAAGCTGAGCATTACAATGGAGTAGAGTGATCCAACTTATAAGAAATAGATCTGATATATACACAATAATAACAGAAGGAACTGAGACCTTTCCAGCAGTGACCGTGCGTAGCGTGTCGATGAGTCTGAGTTTGATTGACAGGTCACTCACAGCATCGACATACGTATAACATTCCTGTACCATCTTCGCAACAGCCTGTAATGTAAATTTATGAGAATGTTGTAACCATATATTTTATGAAATCAATGATAAAACATCTACACACATACATACATACATATATACATGCATGCATACATACATACACACACACATATATATATATTAAAACACAAAAAGACTAGACTGACAGGCTGGTACAGTTGGTCGAAATACATTTTTATTTGGCATCTTGACCTTAATCACTGGCTCCATGATGTTCATAGCAGTATCCCTACCTGCTTCAACTGACTTCTTCTCTTAGAAAGTAGCATGATGTTTTCGTTCAAGGCATCCCAGTCTTTGGCTTCATAGCATATCTGAACTATAGCCACCAAGATCCTGGAGGTGGACACCATATCTGAAGCCTAGACAGGAGTGGCACAAATGCAAACAAAAAGCAGGGCATTTCAGAGCTACGAATATTGAACCTACAATTAAACAGAGCACAGTGAGACACTTACCGTTCTTGTTTGCTTCTCTAGTGACAGCAGACTCTCGATGGCCTCCTGTAGTCTGCCATCCTTAAAACAAAAAAAGGATTATGTTAAGGTTTCTCTGTCGCGATTTTTGCTAATGCTATTGTGCATACAGCAGTAATTGTTTATAAAAGGTGAAATATGAGGCATGATCAGTGAAATATCTATGGCTAAAAACCTAATCAGATACTTAAGTTACTTTGACAACAATTTTCTGGAAGGTTTATGTCTGCATACGAAAAACAATCGTTTTACATTAAATGCGCAACAGTAGTTAATATTAAATAAACCAATCATATAATTTAATGTTTAAATGGTTTGATGAACGTTAGCTTTAGCACGCAGCATGACTCAGCCGCTCATTCACACTTACTCTGGCCATTTTCTCACACTCAGGCAGACGCTGATCTACAGTGACACTGTAGTCAACCTCCATCTTTACTATCCGTCCATCTGATCGTTCAGCTCTGTCCTCAGCCATTGCTGCTGCTTGTAAAAGGAAGAATTCGCAGTGAATCCGATAACTAGAAACCGAACCGCTCGATGTAAATCTTCTTCTGTTTCTTCGTACAGTTTGTTTGGCGTTGGGCAGACCAGCTATTCGTGCATTACCGCCTCCAACTGGACAGGAGTTTGAAGCGGAGGAGAGGGAAAATATCTTTTATCACGTAGGGTAGGTTATGTGTGTTGTATCCTGATAATCAATAATAGAAGTGGTCTAAATATTAAAAAATGTACATATATGTGGAAGGCTGCATCCGAAATCATACTTCCATACTATATACTAGGCGAAAAACAGTATGTGACAAAAGAAATGTCCGAATTTACATTACTCATACTCAACAGTAGCCAAAAAGTACCCGGATGACTTACTTCATCCGGCGAGATTCTGAAGTGTGCATACGATGGACACTTTACTATTCCATTAGGTCTCGGGAGAATTGTGAATGGCAGTGAAGCAACACAACTGATGCAGGTAGGTCACATGATAATAACAACATGACGAATGTAGTACATCCAGATTACATTCATACTACACACATTCATACTATATAGAACATACTTTTTTTGCGGTCGTGAAGTAATTACTTATTCAAAATAAGTACCTAAGAGAATATGCGATTTCAGACGCAGCCAAAGTCGACCAAAAAATGTTCGTCCAATCATTGCATTCGGTCCATATGAATCTGCAGCAGTCAGGTGATACAAGTCAGCAGCCTTTAAGTTGGTTACGTTCATTATAATTGTAATGGTATGTGCTTTGAGAGCTGATTTAATTTAACGCCGTCTCTTGTGATGCTTTGCAGACTCTGCTCTGGCTACGCGCGTTCATGCGTTTTGGAGGAGGCGTGGAATTGGAGAGAGCTCTGAAGGAAGGGTGAGATCTTATGCTTTCAAATCTAGCTTCCTCTCCAAAATTGCCTACCATACTTTAGGATGTTTTAAACCAGGGGTTCTCAATTCTGGCCCTTGAGGTCCACTTTCCTGCAATTTAAGGACTGGAAAAAAACCTGTCTGTAAACTCTCTGAAGGAGTGACATAAAACTAAAACATTACATTGTTAAGGTTACTTAAGTTAAGGTTACTTTTTATTTTACGTAGTGTGGGTCCGCATGGGGGCCGACATGTAAAGATCACATGGCTAGATGAATACCACTTATCTCAGAATGAAGAAACCTGTTCCACAATGGTATTGACAGCTAATATATTTAACTTTTGTGCAAGGCTGCATCCACACTACTTGATATATAAGTCTAAGATGATTCTCATATCAGCCAAGGCTGTTTCCAAAAAGTTTATAATCTTTATAATATAAGTAGATTCTAGAAACCATTGGCACAAATGGTCTTTATGGTCTACTTACAATGCTTTTGGGAAATGCAGCCCTGCACAACATAAAAAGTTATGCATCTTTAATACATTTTGCTGGAATTATGCCTCAAATATTTTATGAGATACAGTGTCAGTATCTTTGAGTGAATGCAAAACCCTGTAAGAAGCATGTCATGGTCATGTTTGATCATTTCTATTCAGACACTTTTATTTTGAAGTTTTTCTATTTCTGAGTTTGAGTCCTGTGTTTATTTCCTGTTTCCTTTGTTTCCATGGTGTCTAGTATGCCTCATCATAGTTACCCATTGAGTTCACCTGTCTAGTTTAG
Organism: Elopichthys bambusa; assembly: GCA_037101425.1. NCBI lineage: Eukaryota > Metazoa > Chordata > Actinopteri > Cypriniformes > Xenocyprididae > Elopichthys > Elopichthys bambusa. The sequence continues at coordinate 23,835,520 of CM074440.1, read as the reverse complement.
TTGTTTGTTTCCTTTGTGTATTTATACTCCTCAGTTTCCTCTGTTTTTTGTTGGTTATTGTCTTTGTTTAGCTGTGTATTGTTTTTCCTCATGCCTGATTGAGTATTTAGCAACTTCAAACAAATCTCAAATCTTCCCTTCTTAGGCAAGATCATTGAAAAAGTTGTTGTCAGTCAGTTGAACAAATTCAAACAAACCCAAATAGATATTTGTATAGTTTGGTCAATCTGCTTTCTAACAGCATCCCAGCACAGAGATTGTGCTCATAACGATAATTAATGATATTTGCTTAAAGATTCAGGCAAAATATCAGTACTGATATTAATATATTTTAGTGTTGCCTTTCACACTGTCAACAACATAACAACTGGAAAACTAGGTAGTTTGTTGTATGAATCTTGCATGATCTTGGAGTCTATTTTCATATTTACATGTCAAAACAATAACTAAATCTCTATACTATTATCTGCATCTAATCTCAAAATTAGATGTTCTATATCCATTCAAGAGAAACCAGCAAGGTGGATTCCTCGTAGTCCGTCCCCAAAAGAACAGCAGCTCATACAAAATGCTGCTGCTAGGATTCTGACTAGAACCAAAAAATAAAATAAAATTCTGAGCACTCTTGTCCTCCGTTCTTTACACTTGCTTCCAGTTACAATTACTTTTATAAATTACTCACTATATGCACTATGGTCATTGAATATAGACCTAACAGATTACTCAGATCATTAGGATGATCAAGTCAGATCAAGTCAGAAACACCAAATGTTCACTCAAAACAAAATCAGATGCGTTCCAACAGTAGCCACATTCAATTTCGGCATCCTTCTGATTGCACTCTATCGCTTTATTTCTTTCCTTCTTATTTCTTTTAATGTTTTAAATCATTTTATGTGTCATTGTTGTTTCTTATGTAGGCCTACCTGTATGTAAAGCCTGTATGTGCTAGGCCTATATACATAATCTTGCCTATTATTATTATTACTTACGGGGTGTCTATTTACACCAAGTGCATTATTTATTAAATCATATCACTTTTATTTTATTTTTTATTATTTTTATTTATCTCCCTTATATTTTATTTATAAAAGTGTTGCATCCATACTTTAAAATGAAAAGTAATAGGCCTACAATAGTTATGAATAAATTATGTATTAGGCTATGCATGTAATATAATGTAATGGAATACATTTTAAACACGGTTCATTTTGACTGGCTGCAGTGTCCAACCACAAACATGCTTTTTGACATTGAGTGGTGTACGTGGTGTAGACGCAAGTTATTTCTGTGTCTTGCAGCAGGGTACGTCAGCGGCCGTCATATCATATCGTCACGGTCATATAGTGGGGAATATAACTTTTGAAAAATCTTTTCTAGGGACAAGAGTGAGCCTCAGACGTCGCGCCCCCAGTGACCACCCGCACTCCAGCTCTGCATTCACTGAACGTCTGATAGGCTACTGGAAACACTTTTGTGAGTCTGGCTACGCGAGACTAGAGGACTGATGGATGTGGAAATATTTTTTAGTAAAATCTATACGTCATTTTCACTCAATTAATATTAAAATATTTTTGCTTAGTTCACTCTTTGTTTATACCATCACAGTTTTAAACACGTAAAAAAATCATAATGCGTTTTTGATTAACCATAATTTAAGAATGAAAGTCTTGATAAAACGATTTTATTATATTATTGCTGCTGTGTAAAAAAAACCGCAGAATACAAACACCCATCAAGCCAGATTAGTTTTGTAAGATTTGCTTTGCATCAAATCGGACATGACTTTTATTTTGACAATGAAATTCTTGCCATACGAGTCTAAAAGCGTCTGTACACCAAATTCGTCAGTACGCGTTACGCCTAAAAGAGTATTTAACTGTTAGGCCTACTTTATCCCGCTGTCTTACTATGTACCGTTTTTGAAATTGAACGCTGAGGTATTGAAGTATCATTTACGCTTTGAAAGACGGACAGTCAAGCCTGTAACTCAAGTTGGAGTTTGACTCCAATCGTGTGTTGATTTTTTTGGATTAAATACAGTCCGGTCAAAGCTCTGCTGATCGTTGTGCATACTGCTTACTTTGCTCGAAGTGAATCGGCGAGATTTCAGACCGTAGGATCTAACTGTACCGGACAGAGACATGTGGAAATGGGTTTCTCGTGATCTCTTGGGTCTTTATGTGCATTTCAAGATCCGAACCAGGCTATACGTGTGAATTTGGGATTGAATCTCGACCATGGGCTCTCTAAAAGCTTTGCAGGACTGGTGCAGGAACCAGTGTGAAAGTTACAATGATGTGAACATTACAAACATGTCTTCATCCTTCAGAGATGGACTGGCCTTCTGTGCCATCATCCACAGACACAGACCTGATCTCATGTGAGCATCTTTTTGACACTCCATCTTTCATTTGTTTGTATTTTCTCTGAAGATGACATACATCCTGAAATGTCATCATCTTAAACAAGGCAGGGTATCTTTAACAGATGGAAACATTGTTTCCTTTTATCATTTATGGAGATGTAGCTTGTATTGTGCTATTGTTAGGTGTGACTTGAAATAAACAGGAAGTGACACATTGTCTGGTTCACATTAGGAATAGTTCAACCAAAGTGGAAATTTTGTTATCATTTACAAACCCTCATGCCGTTACAAACTGATTTTCTTTCTTCTGTGGGACACAGAAAAAAGTATGTTTTAGTTGTTTTTGTGCATACAGTGAAATTTAATCGTGGTGCAAAAGTTGTGTGAAATTAAAACAGTTAAGTAAAATTAAAAGATTAGGCCTACAATCAACATAATGAATGAATTTAAACAATTTTAATTGCATGTAAATTTTACGCCAGTTTAATTAAAATAATTTATTACTTTTAGTCAGTCGATTTAGTTTTATCTGTATTCTAGTGTAATTGTAAATGCTGACAATATCAGCTTTTATATGCAAAATTAGCTTTTAGACAAGAACATAAGTCATACACAAAAAAGCCAAATAATTTGTGTTACTTATTTGAGAGAATTAGCATCTATTCCTGTATATTTTTAATAAACATTGGGATGTTTGTGATTCATGACTTTGCACTTCTGATATTGCTAAACAAATTTTTGTTTCCTTGTCCCCTAGAGATTTTGACTCCCTCTCAAAAGAAAATGTCTTTGAGAACAACCGTCTGGTGAGTATCACACAAACAGCTGACCAAAAATAATGAGAGAGGGAGGCTATAATAATTATGACGTATGCTGGTGATGTGTGTCATTATGCAGAGTCAACAGCTAGCTGTTCGTTTTTCAGAACAGCTCTAGAAAGAAGAAGTGGTTGCAGCAAAGCACCTATATATTTGTCACATGATAGAGTAAATTCACTTGTCATAAATCATCTGTTTAGTCCATTGTGACTTTGCATAAACAGTGATGTAAAAGTGTACACTGAATAAAGTCATACTAAAACCCATTTTTTGTACAGATGTCTATTTATTTTACTGTGTACAAATAAATGCATTTTCCTTAGTGTTTTAAATAAATTGTTCATAAAACCATTTTAAATGTAAATCGACATTGACTATGGTTAACTGTACACTGTTGAACCCGATACTTACACCTAGTGTAGGTATTGGTAGATAAGTGTTTTGTTAGAACATGTCATGTGGTTGTTACTATTGGTAAAATAGCATTTTGATTCTAAAATACGCTTTCTAAGCAATGGACTAAATACTTCTAAAACAAGACATTTAGGACTGGTGTATGTCTTTGAAAAACCCAGTGTTTTTTTTGTTTTTTTTTAGCCCAACAGTTTTTTATTACTGTATTACATGTATTTAATATGATAGTATGTGCGATAACAAAGTTTGGTAACACTTTATTTTACAGTGTCCTTGCAAAAATTACATGCAACTAACCCTAATCCTTAATACTATCTCTAACCTTATAGTAAGTACATGTAGTTAATTATTATTACTTGCTACTTAAATGTATAATTACACTGTAACAAGGACACCTTAAAATAAAGTGTTTTTGGTTGTTCATGCTCTGCTGTTATGCAACCTTTCTCTTTTCTTTTCAAAGGCATTTGAGGTTGCTGAGAGTGAGTTGGGTATACCAGCCCTTCTAGATCCAGAAGACATGGTGTCCATGAGAGTGCCTGACAGATTAAGCATCATTACCTATGTATCTCAGTATTATAACTACTTCACCAACAAATCTCACAGTGAGTACTGAACACCGCAAATAGATATGCTGACTTATACCAATATTTTATTTACACCCACAACCATGTGGATGGCATGATGGCATCATAATGCATGCTGAACATCATGAATGCAGGAGTATTGTTTCACACATGTGACGGAATTTGTCGTGGATGACCAAAAAAAAAATTAAACATGCTAGTCTTTCTGTCGCCAAACATCACAGACGCGGCATCGTTTGTCGTCCACAATGACCCACTACGATCGGATCTTGTGTCCCGACGGCCATTGTCGTTTACGAATCCCCACAACGCCCTACGTTAACCAAATCATGGCAAAATCAGGCTAAAATCATGTAGTCTGAATTGGGCATTATCTGACCCATATATTACAGGTCTTAAAGTCTTTACTAACAAGCTGATGAATTGAATCAGGTGTGTTTGATTAGGAAGAGTTTGAAAATGTATTGTTTTGGTGTGCCTCCAGGAACAGGGTTGGGAAACACTGATGTACTGTGTAAATAGTAGTCTACTAACCTCAGCCCTATACCTAACTACTTCTTAACAATTTAGAAGTAACAGGCAGACAAATGTTTGACTGTACATTTGTCTGCCTGCTACTTCTAAATTGTTAAGAAGTAGTTAGGTATAGGGCTGAGGTTAGTAGACTTGTTAGTAATAATAATAATAAAAAAAGTCTTCATAGGGCAAATGATCACTTTGCAGGAGGAAAAAGAAATCAATTGCACACATGTCAAAAAATTGCCACTTGAAGAAGTGTTATGCAAAATAAAATTAAAAGTTTGCCGTTAAATTTTTAATTGTAAATTTAAAGTGTTTTTTCTTTTTTTTGTCTGAATTAAATTTGACCAGATTAAAAACATGCCGGCTACATGCAACATCATACAGGACAACCTGTATCATGAACAAATTACTTCATTGTATTTATTCTTTTTAGTGAATCAAATACTTACAGCACATCCAGTGTGTAGTTTCATTTGCATACAAATTACTTTTATGAGCCGATCCAATTTGGTTTAGCATTAATGATTAATGGTTATTTCAGTTATAATGTCCATTTGACTTAAATCTATCCATTCTCCAAACCGCTTATCCTCTGTAGTGTCATGAAATTCATAAATTTGAAAAGTTTGCGACAAGTTTGCCCAATCTATGCAGTTTAATTGATATTTAAGAAATACAAATTTCAACACAACCAAACCCTCTGTAGATACCACATTTCTCGTTCAAATCGTAGCCACAGACGTGAACTAACTGCAGTGTTTTCTGCAACATATTTCTGTATGCAACAAGTGGATGTGGTGTCACAGACACAGGACACCACAAGTGTGACTGAAATTTCAGGTCTGACTGAAGTCTCACACTGCATTAAACAGTGCACCAAAAAGTGCACCAAAAAGTGATCTAAGGCAACTTGGACAATGAAAAAAAAAAGAAAAGAAAATACTAGGGTCTTTTCCACTCCAAAGTCTGAATTAGTAATTTTAAAGAGAAATCAGATGTAAAAACGCATTGAGATTTCAGCTTTTGAGATTTGCTTTTCATATTTGTGTGTGTGTGTGTGTGTATGTATATAAGTTTTTATGTAAAAATATTCTCCACCCACTGTGTCTGTTGGCCAAAAAATATCCCACCCTGATTGTAGTAAATAAGAATTGTCTGATAATTTAGCATGGCATGGCTGGAATTGGTTATGCCACACTAACCATTGGGTGGTGCAAGCAAACAAACCAGTTTTGCTGTTTGCACAAATAACTGCACAATGCACAGATTTTATGTCTAGGTGTATGAACTTGAGTTGCATTTTCATTAAGTTAGTACAGTTAATGTAGAAAAAAAATGCTGGACGCATGCTACTGAATAACCTGTTTTTATCCTCTATTCAGCGGTCCCCCCATGCATAAAGATCCCGGGTGGTCCTGGCCACATTAAACCAGCCATAAAGAGACCATTTGCTCCACTAGAGGACAATGACGCTCAGACTGAGGTAAAGAAGACAGACTTTTTCTTGTTCGATTTTTTTAAAAATCTAATTCTCTAGGTAGCCGTAGACCTAACAACACTATATGCACAGAGCAATGAGATCAATTTTGGCCTGATTCCATGTATTCAGAGCAAAAGACTCTGCTATTGCCATTTGCTTTAATTAAGTTGGCAAATCAGCCAGCAGAGCCAAATTGTATATTTGATTTTAGGTAGATATTGGTGAGCTGTACGAATTAAGAGAGGGCACCAAATCTAATTTTGCTTCTCCAGAAAGGGGTTATTGTCCCACCCTATGCAGTAGTGGCCAAAAGTAATGCCCAGAGGGGATTTATTTTTTTTAATGATACTACAAGTTAGATATTTTGGTAACACTTTACACTAAGGTTTATTTGTTAACATTAGTTAATGTATTAACTAACATTAACTAACCATGAGCAATGCGTTTGTTACTTTATTTGTTAATTTTTGTTAACCTTAGTTAATAAAAATACAGCTGTTCCATAGTTTGTTCATATTACTTCAGTGCATTATTTAATGTTAACAAATACAACTCTTGATTTTAATAATGTATTAGTAAATGTTGAAATGAACATTAACAAAGATAAATAAATGCTTTAGAAGTGCAGTTCATTATTAGTTCATATTAACTAATGTAGTTAACTAATGAACCTTATTGTAAAGTGTTACAGATATTTTATTTTTTATATATTTAGAATATGAATGGAAAAACAAAACACTAAACTTGGTTAAAGTATCTGACAAAATTATTTGGCAAAAAAGCTTTACTATGCAAAAAAAAAAAAAAAAAAAAGCTCACAAAAAAGCATACATTGACTACAACATAATCAGTTATTAATATTTTGTTTTTTTGCATGTGTTCATAATTTTGGTAACACTTTACAGTAAGGTTCATTTGTTAAGATTATTTAATGTATTAACTAACATGAACTAATAATGAGAAATACATTTGTTACAGTATTTATTCATCTTTGTTAATGTTAATAAAAATGCAGTTGGTCATTGTTTGTTCATGTTAGTTCACAGTGCATTAACTAATGTTAGCAAATACAAATTTTGATTTTAATAATGTATTAGTAAATGTTGAAATTTACATCAACTAAGATTAATAAATGCTATAAAACAGTGGTTCTTAAACCTGTCTTGGAGTACCACCAGTACCACTGCGCATTTTGTATGTCTCCCTATATCTGACACACCCATTTCAGGTCTTGCAGTCTCTACTAATGAACTCATGAGTTGAATCAGGTGTGATAAATGAGGGAGAAATATAAAATGTGCAGGGCTGGTGGTACTCCAGGACAGGTTTGAGAACCACTGCTGTACAAGTATTGTTCATTCTTAGTTCATGTTAACTAAAGTAGTTAACTAATGAAACTTTATTGTAACGTGTTACCATAATTTCTTTGTATGACTGCCTGGCCAAAAATTATGTCCACACTATTTGGCATGTTGCATCATGTTATTATCACGAATAATACAATTGACTCCAAGCACAAATACATAGTATGCTTACAAAATCTTTTACAAATTTTTAATAACACGTAAGACTTTCGTTCATCTTCAGAACACAAATTAAGATCTTTTTGATGAAATCTGAGAGCTTTCTGTGCTTTCTATTGACAGCTATGCAACTGACACTTTGACTCTTCAAAAAGTTCATAAATAGGTTGTACAATTAATCCATATGAATTGAGAGGCTTAGTCCAAATTTTCTGAAGAGACTTGATCTCTTTATCCGATGAACAGATTGAATTTAGGCTTTCGTTCACATTTTAACATTGATCAGCGAACATAAACAGAAGCTCAACCAAACCTGAATGAGAACAAACCTCATTAATTCTCGTACATCAAGCAAACATGCTTGAGCTTCCATTTACCACATCTTATGTGTGAGTTGATTAATGTTTATATGTGAATAAAAACCTAAATTCAATCTGTTCTTCATATAAAGCAATTCTGTCTCTTCAGAACACTTGAACTAAACCACTCAATTCATATGGATATAATTCATATAAGTTTTCGAAGCGTCAAAGTGGTAGTTGCATAGCTGTCAATAGAGGGACAGAAAGGTCTCAGATTTAATCAAAAACATCTTCCTTTTCTTAAAATGAACGAAAGTCATACAGGTTTGGAACAACATGAGGGTGTGATTAATGACAGAACTTTCATTTTTGGGTAAACTATCCCTTTATAACAATTTGTACCAATTTTCTAATACCATAATATTAAGTAATTTGTTGGTGCTTTATACATATTTATACAGTACAATGTATTAACAAAGTAGAAAAAAAATATGCAATGTGGTCCCAAATAGACATTAATGGATCTTACCATCCTTCCTCCTACTTCTCCGTTTTTCTACCTTCCATCCCCATCCTGGTACTTGGTGCTATGCAGTCGGGTGCAGATAGCCAATCAAAACGCAGTACTCTGAGCAGCACCTGTTCAGTCTGTGGAAAGCATGTTCATTTGGTTCAGAGGATCCTCATTGATGGCAAACTTTATCATCGGAACTGCTTCAGGTGACTGGTCGACTACCTAGCATCATATCTACATCAGACGCAAAGTTGTTTCTTTTATTTGTCTCTTGATGTATTGCCACCTAGATTTCCTCTCAGGATAATGTTCTGAATTTGGATTTTTGAAAAAAGAATAAATTATGGAATTATCTTTTATAGCTTATAGTGCAAAAACATAACATTAGTCATTCCTTCTGTTGTCATCACTTTTTTGAGTGAGAATTTCTGCTTTAATTGCAGATGTAGGGAATGCAGCAGAACTTTACTGCCTGGATCTTACAAGTTCACAGAAGATCCTGGATCATTAGTTTGCACACACCACTTTGCCAGATCTGTCTCCACCGATAAGAATGGTCATTCAGATATGAGTAATCGACTAGTCACATTAACCTCAACAAGCCCAAAAGATCCACACAGTAGAAGTTTAGAATCTAAAGCATCACACAGCGATGTTGAGATCACCCCAGAGAGAGAAGAAAAAGAAATAAGTGAAATAGAAGAAGCAGTAAGAGAGCAGCCAGATAGCAGGTCAAACATCGAGACAGAGCACCGAGAACCGCGTTCTTCTAGTCCACCAAATCCTTTTGATGAATCTGAAGAGGAGGATCAAGACACCCAAAAAGAAGACCAAAAGCTAGCCGATAACGTGGCAAATGGCGACAGGCCAACAACCAAAGTGAAGGGTTTAGCAGCAGAGGGTCGACCAGTACCAGCGCCTAGACGTGTATTTGAGCCCACCCCTGCCCCTCGCCCTGTCCCGAGGCAACGCCCACCCAGACCCTCTGAAAGTCCTACTGTCAGTGGTGAGCAAAAACGTGTAACATAAAATTGGCCACAATATCACAAGTTATTTACATGTTTTACATCTGTAAAATGTTTTCATCTATCTGTTAATTGTGTCACTAGAAGCTGCTGACATTCAAATTTCTCAAGTTCCTGTGCCAAGAGAAAGATTGCACTCACCTGTCCGGTAAGATAATTCCTGACATCTCCTCTGCTATATCTCTTATTGTGCACTCGTGTCTTTGTTTGTTGTTCAGGTTTTGTTTCTTTTTCATGTACACTACCGGTTGAAAAGTTTGTTTGTATTGAAACTCATCAAAAATACAGTAAAAACAGTAATATTGTGAAACATTATTAAAATTTAAAAGAACTGTTTTCTATTTTAATACATTTTAAAATGTAATTGGTTTATTCCTGTTATGCCAAATCTGAATTTTCAGAAATCATTACTTGAATCATTACTATGCTGATATGGTGCTCAGTTATTAATAATAGTTCCTATTATTATCAGTGTGGAAAAGAGTTTTGCTAATTAATATATATGTGGAAACTGATACATTTGTTTTTTTCCTTTGATGAATAGAAAGTAAACAAATAGCATTTATTTGAAAAAGAAATCATGTGTAACTTTATAAATGTCTTTACTGTCATGTTTGAGCAATTTAATGCAGCATTGCTGAATAAAAGTATTCATTTCTTTCTTTCTTTCTTAAATCGTACTCATCCCCACAATTTTGAATGGTGGTGTATCACAGTTTCCACAAAAATGCAGCCTTGATGAACATAAGAGACTTCTTTAAAAAACATTAATAGAACTTAGTGATTTCCTGCGTGATTTCCACTCAGTGGTTGTAATGCATTCCTTTCCCAGCTCTAGCAAGGCAAGTGACACTCCTAAACCAAAAGACCCACCCTGGCTGGCACTGGTGCAAGAAACAAAGAAGAAACCAGCACCACGCCCACCCACAGGTATAGCCCTTCCCTGCAGTGGTTCGTCTCCTTCCCTAAAAGAGGAGGGATCAAGACCATCCAGTCCTCCAAATCCCTTTGAAGATGAGAAGGAAGAGGAGCCAGAAACAGGTCTTGAAGATCCCCCCGGTCCTGTAGTCGCTAGTCATCCCTGGTATGGTATTACTCAGGCTTCTGAAGTCACAGGTGGAAACACAAGAAGACAAAGTCCTGCCCCTTCAGAAAGTCCTGTAAGTGTCAGAAGAAAGAAGAGACCAGCACCCAAAGCTCCAAATTCTTCTACATCAGGTTAGTTTCTTAGAGTGTCTGACACCATACATTTTGCTTTACAGGCAAGACTGAATTTTAATTGTAGCCATGGTTAATAAACCAAACGCTTTGCCATGCTTGTCATAGTCAGGTGATGCTACAACAGTGGTTCTTAAACTTTTTGTCTCAAAATAGGCTTACGGTATTTCTGCTTTTAGTATGACAGTAAAAAAAAATTTCTGAAAGGGATAGTTCACCCAAAAATGAATTTACTCACCCTCAAGTTGCTCCAACCTGTATGAATTTCTTTCTTCTGCTGAATACAAAAGAAGATATTTTGAAGAATATGGGTAACCAAACAGTTGATGGTCCCCATTAAGGCTTTTAACACTGCGCTTAATCCCAGGTTATTGTTGTTCTAAACACCGCTTTTAACCCTGGGTAAAGGGTTCACATTTGTAGCGGGGTTAGCACCACTTTTTACCTGGGGTTATGAAACCCTGCTCCGGAGCAGTTGGCACTGCTTTTGCAGTGTTAACCCCGCATTGCGGTGCCAAACTTGTACGGTGTGAAACGATGCGGTGTTAGAATGTTACGACTAGATGCTTAGCAACGGGATAACCAATAGCATGCCTCATATTCATGTGCTTTAGACAGTCACAGAAACACTGCGCATTGTATATAAACAGTAAATTCAGCGTTTGAGAGAAAAATGTCAAATACTGATAGAAAATGTGACAATTTGAGTTAAGCCTGTTTCATTCTCGCCTTTATAGTTTAAAATGTCCATTTGGTATGAACTCAATAGTACAGTTGGCAATACAGGATACGCAATGCTAGAGCTATGTAGGTTGCGTGCTGTGTTTATCCAATCAATGACACCGACTCTGCAAATAAGAACGTTAACCCAGGGTTTAGGAATGTATAATGTGAAATGTCATTTTATGAATACCCAGGATTAATTGTTAACCCCGGGTAAATTATGAGCAGCGTGAAACGTGAAGTAAGATAACCCAGGATTCCATTTACACAGGGTTTAGAATGACCTAGGGTTAACTATTTCAAATGTGAAAAGCCCTGTTGACTTCCATAGTATGGAGGAAAAAAAACAAAACTATGGAATTCAATGGGGCAACTATTTGGTTCCTGACATTCTTCAAAATACCATTTTTTTTTTTTGTGTTCCGCAGGAGAAAGAAAATTTATACAGGTTTGGAACAACTTGAGGATTTTCATTTGTTCCTTTTTGTTAACTATCCCTTTAACAGGTATTATAGTATTTATATATTAAAATGAACCAACCATGATTCATTTAGTGATTCCTGAAGTTTTACAAACTGTGTTCTTCAATAAAAACAATAGTTATTGAAGGGTAAAAATAAGAAGAGTTAGAGTTTTCATGCAGTCACACTATAGTGTTATATTGCAGCCCACAGAAATATAGCATTAAAGGGATAGTTCACCCAAAAATGAAAATTCTGTCATCATTTACTCACCCTCAAGTAGTTCCAAACCTGTATGAATTTCTTTCTTCTGCTGAACACAAAGAAAGATATTTGGAAGAATGTCAGTAACCAAACAAATCTCTCCTCATATTGACTACCATAGTAGGAAAAATACATACTATGGTAGTTAATGGGGGGCGAGAACTGTTTGGTTACTGACATTTTTCCAAATATCTTCCTTTGTGTTCAGCAGAACAAAGAAATTCATACAGGTTTGGAACCACTTGAGGGTAAGTAAATGATGACAGAATTTTCATTTTAGGTGAACTATCCCTTTAAGCATTTTAATTTAGAGTTAGAATATTTTAATATACTATTTAAGTATATACTTTTAAGTATAGTAAAACCCCCTATACTATACTTAACAACCACAAATGTTTGCAGAGGCCCCTTGTGGGATCTGGCCTCTGTTTGAGAACCACTGTGTATAACCACACAATATTGTAGTTGTCTAACTACTCACATCTGTATTTTCTGTTATATCTTTTTCCTGGGTTTTCTCTTTCGTGCTGTTCTTTAGCTTTTCCTTCATCTCAGACTTCCTCTCCTGCTTCTTCTCTAGCTCTGAGCACAGAGAGTCTTTCCTCCTCTTCCTCAGACTACAGTGCAGTCCCCCAGCAACCTGCTGCTAACGAACAGGACCATTTGTTCACCAAGAGTGTGTCTGAACCATCAATCAACACTCCTACTTCTGCCCTGTCCCCAACAACTGAGCTTCAGCCTCACTGTTCTCCAAACCTGTCTCCTCCACCACCACCTACCAATACCAGCTCAGCACCCGCCACCCCACAAACCAATCGCAGCATGAGAACACCTCCATCCTGCCTCTCTGCAGGACTAAAACTTTCACCCTCTTCACAGACACCCAGCACTCCAGGCAAGGTTAGATTTACTGTCAAGATGTACACTGCTGTTTAAAAGTTTCAAATCAATCAAGACATTTTTATGTTCATGAAACAAAACTTAGTGTACTTGATCACAAATATAGTCAAAAACAGTTTGTTCTGTTTGAATGAACGGTTTTTAGATTATAAATTAAAATGATCAGTTGTTCCGCTTATACCAGTTATCACATCAAGAGTTTTTTTCCCCCCTTTTTTTGGTCCCAAAAATGCAGCTCTTATGTGTAGAGCCACTTTCTTATGCCACAGATTCAACATCCCAAACCATTATTACTAATTCAAAAGCATTGAAAGTGGTACAAGTTTCACATCTTTGATCCAAGAAATCCTCCTGAATCCAGGAGCTTTCCTTTTTTAATTCTTAATTCTTTGGTCAGTATCTTTGTCTCATGCTCTCTCACCATTATTATCTTCAGCGCACTTGTAAAGAGAATCCATTTAATCGGAAGATGACCACCTCTGTCAGCTCTTTTGTACCCAGACCCCCGAGAGGGCCCCGTCCTGCACGACCTCCTGCTCCTGGACATGGATTTCCTCTCATTAAACGCAAAGTGAGGCACAAGAGACATCCTCTTGCTTTTTTTGTGGTTTAGCATCATGAATTTTGTTTTGACTATTTTAAGAAAGGAACTACTGTAACTGTGGCATATATAATTCATAATTACTTGTCCTGTCATTGTATTTGGTAGGTTCAGTCAGATCAGTATATCCCAGTAGAAGATATCCATGTTGAGATGAGTGATCTGGAGAAACGGTTGGATGAACTGGAGCAGAGAGGGGTAGATCTGGAGAAGAGCTTACGAGAATGTTCAAATGGTAAGAGAACTGTGATTTGTCCACGAGTAGCTCATGATCCTGTGTTTTCAGTGTCCCGGAGCGGCTCAGTCTACAGTAGAGTTTGTGTAGCGCTCCACCCAAACTCTGCAAGGTTTCTTACTTGTAGCTCACCTAAAGAGAGAAGCAGTTTGTGTGGTTTATAAAGGCTGATCAGCCTGAGACTGAGCCCCAGACTAAGAACTCAAAACTTGGGCAAATTTTCATAAAAATTCAATCTGTTCTAAGCCAATTGTCCCATTTCTGGCTGTGTTTTTATTGATTTGATTTTTTTATTTTATTTTGTCATTTCAGATGATGAGGAGGAACATCTACTTGTTGACTGGTTCACTCTGATTCATGAGAAGCACTTACTGGTACGGAGAGAGGCTGAGCTGGTCTACACGTAAGTGCACTATTGGCATTCATTTAATCTGCTGCAACATCAATAACATGTTATATTAACATACTATATAGCACAGTGGTTCTTAAACTTTTTCAGTGTGAGGCCACCCTTATGTATGTCATGGTATCCATTAGCAAATTGTATAAAGCAAAAATCTCCAATTTACATTTATGACTGAATATTACACATATCATTAAAATTAACCTATACAATGCTAGAAAATCAATTTAACAACACTATGCACACAGTTAGACCTAGAGAGAAGGGTGAGAATGTCTTTCTTTGCAGAACCTTTTTCTGGAAAAAAGTTTTCTGGAAACTTTTGGTTTCAACACATGAGAAATCCCTTTTGCACTAGGCTCCTCTTTTTTTTTTTTTTAATTTTCTTTAACTAAGAGACTGTCTTCTCTTAAACACTTAGATGCTCTCGAATGTTCTGTCAGTGTATATTTAGCAATGTATCTGATGTCTCTGTTCAGTGACATTTCAGCTAAGACTTGTTTCACATACAGCGGTAAGTGAAACAAGTTTTCTTTTCGGTCGCCTTATTAATAGATTACAGCACACGTTGCGTTGTGGCTTACGCTGAACTCAGCAGCTCTGTCCACAGACTAGAGAAGCTAGTCAAAGCTTCAAAAACTTTTGAACTCTCACTGCACACGATTGAAGCAGCAACACACTGCTGGTTGGTAGATTTATGTAAATTTATTTACTATTGTGATGTAAATTTGATCTTCATCCTCATGTACATAAGATTCCATGATGATCAAGTTAGTAATGACTTTTCATCTATCAAAACAACTTGATACATTTTTTTACAGTGTGAAACAGACATTAGAATGCAGGATAGCACTGAAATTTAATCCGATTTTATCCTATTAATATTTCCCATTTTTATGCACACCATAATTCCAACCTTGACATTCCCATTTTATGTATGTGTATAATTCATTTTTTAATTTTTAACGCGGCTGTATTGGCGCCTTATTGCAACCCACAGTTTGAGAACCGCTGCCATAGCAAGGTGATGAAGTGTTGACTTCCCTTGCTATGGCAGCAGTTCTCAAAGTTCCTGTCCATAGAGCTGTCAATATAATAATAATAATAATAATAATAATAATGTATGTAACACCTTGGAAGATGGAGATTTGGGTAGAGTTAAATATGAAACAAGAACAAATCTGTGTCTGATGATTGTCTGGATTTTAGAGCTAAGCAGCAGAACCTGGAAGAGAGGCAGGCCGATGTGGAATATGAGCTTAGATGCTTACTTAACAAGCCAGGTATGAAACAATGCAAAAACGGGGAGATTGATTAACCTTTTCTTGTCACTAAGTCCTCGTCTTTTCTCCAAATAACTGCATTTTTTTTATTCTATCCCTCCTTTATCTCTGTTCCAACTGCTTACGTCTCTGATAGAGAAAGAATGGACGGAAGAAGACAAAGACAGGGAAAAGCAATTGATGGCAGAACTTGTCACTATAATTGAGCAGAGGAACCAGATTGTTAACAACATAGATATGGACAGACAGAGGTAATCGGTCAATGCATATGAACTCTCATTCAGACTGAACCTGAGCTTAAGTATCTGTGCTATTTTTTTTTCTTAGCTGTTTTTCTGTAGTTATTTTGTTATTCGTATCAAATTTGCATGCTGTTTTGAGGAGTTCCATCATTTCTTCTTTAGGGAAGAGGAGGAAGACAAACTAGTAGCTGCTATGCTAAAGAAAAAAGGTCAGTGTTATTTCACTTCTCTCTGACTTTCTCACTTTACACCTCATTCATACTTATACATCATTCATTGATTCTTTTTTCTTTTCTTTTTTTTTTTTTTTTGGTCAGAGTTTCATGGACAAGGTGAGCAGAAGAAGAAAGCAGGGAAATTTAAGCCCATGAAGGTTTTGAAACGACTGAGCACCAAGAATGAAGGAGTAAAGGACAACAGTCCCCGAAAAGAGAACAGTTGAAGAATGGACTGACTGACTGAGAGAGTATCTAAAAGATTTATTAAATGTAAAAGATTTACTTATGTCTAATTAATGTTAAATTTACGCTAATGTTAAATATGCCTTTGGTAGTAACAGCTGCATATAAGAGCAAAAACTTAAGTTTTTGTCTTTTTAAAAAAAAAAAAAAATTCTCCTGAAAAGCTATATAATCTTATTATATTATCTGTATAATTTGCAGTAACAGAAAACTGATACTGAATGTGATTGAGTAAATAGTGAGAGTCCAAAATAACCATGGGAAAGTTTCACACATCCCTTTCTTTTAAACTCATTGTAACAGTCAGAGGAAACTCAACAGTTTTTAATCCTAATTTAATCTGGTTCTCTGAGTTTTTATATATTTCTAATTTGCATAGAGGTACTACTACTTGTATTTATGTCCACAATGAAGAGTGAAAGGAAAAAAAAAAAAAAAAAAATCAATAATTATAGAAGTTGAAAGCAGATCTAAACTTTCAGTTTATAATAGTGCTGGGGAAAATTATATGATTTTGTGATCAGTGCTTAAACAACAAATTACATGAATTAAATCCAGATGTTGGAACAAAACATATATTCCCTTTTTAATAATCGCTGGGATTAAGTTGTTTATACAAGATGCCAGATAGGACACTTAAGACTAACACATACATTTTTACTTTCAGGAGAAAATTATCCAAAGTGTCCATCTTGCCTGAATCCACTGTCCATTAAACATATTTTACTGGACTGTAACACTTCTACCCTTTTAAGATTTTTTTATTCTGTTGTTTCTTTAAGAGGTTTTTAACCAAGTAAATCCAAATTTAGTTTTAAGGCTTTTTAGAAAAAAATGTATCTTAAACATCTTATTTAGGTTTTTTTTTTTTTTTTTTTTTTACTAAACTTCTCTTGCCATGAATATAGCCATAGATGCTGGCATGGCGTTAAGAAAAGAAATTGTATCTGCCTGGGTCGGGTTGCACCAGCTGTGCTTAAAAAAAACTAGTTGTAAATAGGCACTATTTGCGTGGTATTAAATATTTGAGCATTGCAAGATTAAATGTAACTGTACATTTGTTTTTAATCTTTAGTACACTAAAATTTAGCCACCAACCAGAAGTAATGATTGGAACATAATAGCAGATTGATTGAATTGCATCAATAAGCTCATGCTTATTATTATCTGACAGAATTCAATTCTTTAGACATATATAATGGTTGAGGTTTACACTTTTAAAAAAATTTACTTGGAGCTCTCCAACATGAACCTGATCTCCTCTCCTGAGCACCTCTGTGTGTATCACTCTGTGCCAAAAAAACAAAACACAATTTGTTTTTTTTTTCATTAGTATTTATTTATCACTTCTTATTAATTTGTTATTTGTATTTTGTTATTTATAATAATATTTACATAAAAAAAAAAACCTATTATGTTATTTTGTGATTAAACATTGTATTTCAATGGAAACAACTTTACCATTACTCACTTGGGACAAAAGAAGTAAGACTCCACTTAAAGATGATAAACTAAAATGCACTATTGGAACATTGAAAGTAATTTTCATATTGTGTGACTATGCATTACTTTACGACTATCTTATGACTTACTGTCTCCTGCTTTGAGAACAAAATTACAAAAAGTACAGGGTTAGTTACAAACTAACTAGTAGTTACTAAGCCTCTAGTGTGGAATTTATGTTCCAATTTCAATAAGAACTTACAAACAGCTGGTGCAACCCTACCTCGGACAACATTTTTATATACACATTAATTTTAGAAGTATGATTAATACTGATTCATAGACTGACTGGCTAAAAAAAAGTATTTTGTGGGTCAGCCTTTAGATTTGATTACAGCCTACATTCGTCATGGCATTGTTTCGGCAACCTTATGCAACATCACAACATTTATTTCCATTAAGAAATTCATTCATTTTTGGCTGAGATTGTGTACTGACAGTCAAAACACTGTACACCCTCTACTACATCACATCCTATAGACTTTTAATGAGGTTAAGGTCAGGACTCGGTGGTGGCCACTTCATTTGTGAAAATGATTCCTCGTGCTCCCTGAACCACTCTTTCACAGTTTAAGCCCAATAATTATTGCCATTGTCATCCTGGAATATGGACATGGGATACATCTTCCGACATGGTTGTTTAAGAAATGAAAAGCTACACCGCATCAGTTAAGAGTTTTATATATATATATATATATATTGATCACTGCAATAATGATCTAATCCTAGATGTTTTTGGTCAGGCAGTGTATTTAGTATGATTAATATTTAACAGATTAATATTGAAATAATTAATGTTGCAATGATTGTTAAAAGATATTGTTATAACACTAAATTTTAATGGTATTTAGTTCTTAGCAGAAATTCAGAAACATGTTTTGAATTTCAGTGCAAATTTTGGGTCAACGTACTACACCTACCTAAAGAAATAATCAAACTTGTACCTAATGACCCTCTGAAATGTCATTAAGCTTGTTACATAGTGACCAGACAGCTGTGCACCCAGAAGCAGATGACAGATAAATGTTAAAATGAGAGAGAACATTAAAATGAGTCTAAACCCTTTTAATAAAAGAACAAAAAAAAAAAAAGACTAACTCACAGAAACGGTAACTGTAGGCACGTTTTTGATGTTATACAATAATAGATGTTCCTCACTCTTTAAAGACTCTGACATGAAAAAAAGATTATGCAATATTAAGTTTTAGTTGATTTTAATTTTTTTTTTTTTTTTTACTGTAGAATGTTGCATGTTGTGTGTTGGGCCTTAATCTCTGAAAACCCAAGCAGGAGTGTATTTCTGAAGGAGTGCCTTTAATCTGTTTAATTTATGTATATGTCCTCTCATTGGTTGTTGAGTGTCTTTGAATATTTTGTTGACATTTTAGTTTGTGTGTCATCTGCAAGTGTTTGAGTGTTTGTGTATTTATCAGATTTCAGTATTGTTTGTTTGTTTAGAGTGTGCGTGTACCTGATCAACTCCAAGGGCTTTTTGTTGTCTCTAAAACAGTCAGTGCTTTTAGGATGGTGGACATCAAAAATAAAATGACTTCATGAAACAAAAACCTTCCAAAGTTTTAATGTTCATATTTGTCTAACACTACCTTATGTTATCACCTTCTCTTTCTCCATCCCTCTATTTGCTTTGTAGTTCCTCTTGTCCGTTTAGATTGAGGGTCCTTAGTTCTTCACTGCGTTTCCTGTCAATCTCTTCAAGTTCACAGATTTTCTGGTAGAAAATATAATACAATTGATCTTACTGCATCCACCAGACATTTTTTTTTCGAACAAAGTAGCTTTAGTTTAAGACTAAGAAACGGCTAATAGCAAACACACAAAAATATAAAGATACATAAAAAAAATGTGATTAAAAAACAGGACATTTCACTATGGTTCCATAAAATGCATAACTTCCTAATTTCTCAGGTCTTTAGACTGAAACTGTAGGTGGAGTTGCATTTAAAAACTGGTGATGTTTCATGATAGTATTGGCTGTTATGAGCTTATGTATTTATATCTTCACCTGGGAAATCTCTGTGTTGATGAGGTGTTGATATTGGTGACCTTTTCCCAATGCCATCATCTCCTCTAAAAACTGCCTTCTGTCCTGAATCTCATCCAGAACTGTTGGTAGGAAATGACATTTAATAATAGTTTTCAGGTTACCATGAGATGCTGATACTACTGAGCTTATTTAATTACCTTATCAAGTGCTTCCCTCTAAATTATGAACAATAAATAGAAATAAAAAAGTAAATAATATTTTACCAAAAAAAAAAAATCAATACACAATCAGTATCTTTGAAATATTCATATAGTCAGATCACTCAGACTAGATGAATTCTAATGAACAGGAACTGTCTATCTCACCCTCTTGAAATCTGTCTATCTGTTGCTCTCTTCTTTCTGGGGAGTCTCTTTGGGAGTGAGTTGGCCCAGCATCCTTTTGACCAGTAGAAAGAACATTTTGTAGCCTTCTCTTCTCTTTCTCTAGATCCCCTAGAAAGTGAGAAGAATCAGCAGAGGAGGACGGAAAGGCACCGGTTGGATGAATTCATGTAGGCCTAAATATGTACTGTATACAGACATTAATGTACACTTGATAGCTCACACTGATGATGACCATGGATACTGTATTACAAACCAAAACAAAGACTATCTTTATAGTTCTTAATTATATGGGGATGACGTTAAAAAGCATGAAGTTTGATCCCTATTATATCCATAAGAATTTCCTTAAATGGTTACAAATCACTACTAAATGTAGTAATTTATTTATTTTGGGCTCCCAAGTTTGTCACACTGAACTGCTGTGGCAGAGCTCAATTCCTAACCACAGACAGGAAAAGCAATAATAAGGAAAATGGCAAATAATAAATCAATAAACCTCTCACCTAAGATAGTAAGCATAAGATATGCATAAGAATCCTGCAAATTAAAAAAAGCTTCAAAAGAGATCAAAACATTTATTAGCTATTTTTTTTTTTATTATTATTATTCTTAGTCACTTATTTTAAAATCTGTTGGTATTGCATTCGCTGTTTTATGTAAGCCTGATGAAGGTGAATGACCGAATATATTTTACCAGCTTACTGGTAAAGTGGGACTCTATGGCCCTGTCCCAAATGGCACCCTAAACCCTCACGGTCTTCCTCTGAGCCCGCACTTTCACGACATAATGCCGCTATGACTGCTGGGTAAAGTCCTCTGCGTAGCTCACAGTCTTGCGGGCTCAGCAGAAGTGCGCATCGAGGGCGCATAGCAGCCGCAAAGGAGGTGCTCACGAGCACCTTTCTTTAAGCTTAAATGACGAATGGGACACCCTACGGTCTTGTGGACTTAACGGACACACGCACGCAGCGGCCATTGTAAGTCCACTCCGCCCACATCCAAGTGACGTCAGGAGCCATGCCCGTGCCCAATACATCACATTATGATTCCCCATTGTACATATTTACATTTACATTTATTCATTTTACATACACTTTTATCCAAAGCGACAAGTGAGGAATACAGCAAGCGATTTTTCATTAAGCGGCAAATAAACACAAGAAGTGCTTACAATACAAAGTTTCAGACATTGCTTAGAGTACCAAAAGCTAGAATAGGGAGGGATTAAAGGGATAGTTCATCCAAAAATTAAAACTGTCATCATTTACTCACCCTCAAGTTGTTCCAAACCTGCATACATTTTTTGCATAAATTCTTTGTTTTGCTGTAAGAAAGATTTGGAAGAATGTTTGTAACCAAGCAGATCTCACCCCCCATTGACTACCATAGTGGGGAAAAAAAATATACTATGGTAGTCAGTGGCAGACAAGATCTGCTTGGTTACAAACATTTCTCCAAATATCTTTCTTTGTTTACAGCATAACAAAGAATTTTATGCAGATATGGAACAACATTGCGTAACCGTTCCGTGCCGATCTAGACCAGCTGGTACGGTTACTGTTTCATTTTCCACTGTGGTAGCTGATAACGGCCGCTCTTTGGAATGTAATATAAAAGTGTCAGTCATTGCCTTGGTAACACAATGTTACTTATGGTTAATTGATATTTGATATTCAACAGTGCTTTGATCTGCCTGCATTGACACTATTCTTTAAATAATGTACCAGTTATCACTGTAAAGCTGCTTTGACACAATCTACATTGTAAAAAGCGCTATATAAATAAAGGTTAGACAACCATTCCGAGAATTCTGGGCTGAGAACGGATTGTAATCGTGCCGTGCCGTACCAGGCTCCAGTGGAAACACAACTGGAACTGTTCCTTACTATTCTAAGAACCGTTCGGCCTGACGGTGGAAAAGCGGCTAACTTTAGGGTGAGTAAATGATGACAGAATTTTCAGTTTTTTGGTGAACTATCCTTTTAAGTGAAAGCATAGATTTTTTTTATGATGAGGTTAAGTGCTCACGAAAGAGATGCGTTTTCAACTGTCTTTTGAATGTTGCCAGGGATTCTGCATTCCATATCTATGGTGACTCCTCATCCCCATGTTGCCCCCGGAAACCTGATTTGTTGTATGTTGTATGTCTGTTGTATTTCAGTCAGAAAGAAAGGATTTTAGTGTAGGTTTTGAATGTATTTCTGAAGGGTAGGTTTTAGGTGGATTTCAGTGCAGTCTGTCAAAAAGACGAATATAATAAGTAAATGATAAAGAATTAGGTGTGAGGGTTAAGTCTTCTCGATGCTCAAAGTTAATGATGAAGTGTGATTTTTCCCCCAAACCACTTCACCAGAAATCCCGCCCTGCAGGTAATTTCATTGGTTACAGTGATGGGTAGGTTTAGGGATCAGTGTTTGGTGTGGGCAATCAGTACTGTTATTGACATGACCAATAAAATCTTAAGAATCGGCTGCAGGGCGGCATTGGCCTGGCTTCTGATGCTTCTCGCCTGCTTTCCAAAAGAGGGCGGAGCTTTAACAGCTCGTACTTTGTTTGCTCAACAACTAGGCTGGAGAATCTTACGCAGCTAAAATGACGATTGACAGTAACGGTGTTCAGCCTTACATTGTTCAAACCAGAGTTGGACACTGATGGAGAGACTCAGGAAGGAACTTTTAGCTATTTTAATGGAACTGGACGTTTCTGAATGGTTAGTGCATAAATGTATGTAGTTGCTGTGGAGTTGATTCAATTCATTGACTAGCATGTGCCATCATGTTAACCAAATCCACCTTTTAATTGACCCTCGTTTGTGAAGCAGTTCGGCGTAAAATTACGGCATGGCAACAACACATTACTACAACAACTCTTCCTCTTCTCTAAAGCAGTCCACATGGCCTCGCCCCCTTTGTTGTGTGTTCTCTGGGGCAGGGTTTATGTAAATTTTAGGGTTAGTGATGTCACTAACCCAGGAAGAAGCTCATTGTAGTTCCTACCAGCTGATTGTTGTAGTCCTTAAACAGCAAATTCTTTGCAAAATATCTCCCTTTGCATTGAACTTTGAGCGTTGTAACTGCAGATGTTGTTTATGCTCTAACAGCAACATTACACACTAACTAAAGTTAAAAAAGTGAAATCATAATCAACCACCCCTTTAGGAAATAAATTTAAAATCAATTTAGTGTGTGGAGACAATGAAACTGGTGATAAAGAATACAATATATGGACTCACGTGTTGCACTAGGCTGAAACTGTTCTCGTTTGTAATTATCTCCAGCACTGCATCTTTCTGCACTGCGCCTCTGTTGATGACCAATCACTGAGGTCAGTCTTGGGACTCTGGGCTCTGGCTGCACTTTTTTCTGCTCAAGTGGGGTAAAGGTTAGTGGAAGAGCGCCCCCATCTGATCAAACAAAAAAGATAGTGTTAATAGGCATAAAAATGTCAGGACAGTTGTAGGATATTATAAAATCTGTCACCTGAACCCACTTTTCAGCTGATTATTGATTTGTCTCTGTTGAAAGTCCGTTAGACGAGACTCTTGCATCATTACTACAATGAAACAAAACAAAACCATAGATGGAGCCAAAGACAAGATAAAAACAAGATATGCATGATTGTTGGCATGCACAAACACACACACACATTGTATTAATTGTCGTGTCTCTGTTCTGTAGTTAGTAACTCTGGACTCCTTATATTTTGATCCGCTGGCCATCATTCCTGCAGAACAAAAACACTTTACTTTTCTGTCATAGACAAATAGAGCTGGTATTTTGGATGTCAAATGGTTACTCACCTCACATAAACAAGATTTTGTTTGAAATAAGCAGCAAACGCAAACGCAGAAAAGCGGTTCCTATGGTAACACACGCAAAACATAAGACCAGGGATAATCCAGCAAAGCAGAGACCAGTCTCGCGGAGAGCTGAACAAACTCGTGTTTTAGAGTGTTTGGTTTAGAATTGCTTTCGGGATGACAAATCCAAACGATTTAGATCTAGTTCAGTGGTTTTAAAAGGCTCCCCATAAACGTTCTCCGTCAACTCCAAAGTGTGACGTTTACAGCGAACATCCAATCGCGTGAAGCAAGCAAGACAGTCCAATTCTGAGAGAGAGAGAGAATTGACTAGAGGAAAAAAGTTGCGAGTTTATATCCCGCAGAAAATAAGTCAGAACTGAAAGATGTAAATTCGCAATTGCCCTTTTTATTTTTTATTCAGTGGTGGAGAGACAAACTTCCATGTTTGTGGGCAGGGGTCTGGCCCTAGACGCTAAACTGAATTGCAGTATCTGGGTCATTCCACGAAATCGGTGCCTTTTCAACTTTGTAAAATTAAAATATAAACTAAGTTTAATAATAAAAGAAAATCTATCTATGAAATTAAGACAACTTAAAATTACAAGAAATGATATTGTGTCATCTCAGGCTATGTAATCTTTTATTTTATTATTACTTTTCTTCCTCGTGTTTTGATACTTTTGTCATCCCTGTTACAGACATAATCATTACTATATACTACAGTTTTAAGTAGAACTATGTAATAGTTTTCACATATATGAGCAGTATTTTTGTCCCTTTTTTCACTGGGGTTGTTTCAAATGTGGTATTTAATTTTTTATTATTTTTTATTTGTCATTCAGATGACCAAGAACATCCTAATTTTGCAGGCTGATCACCTGTCAATTAAGAATATATATATATATTTACAAGAGAGAGATTAAAAGAAGGCCTTTGTCCAAAACAAAATAGAGTGATTGTTACAAATGAAAAACTTGGAAGGCCATTTTAAATATTAATGAATGAATGGCAGTAACAGGATTGACGTAATGGTCACAGGACTGACCAGAGTAACAGGGATGACGGCACACACATTCTTCAGCATACATTCTACATATTTGTTTACATAATACTGTAAAGTTTCTAACTTTTCAATTTACATTATATTATTTTGCATTCACTTTGCATAGCTGTATTAGTGAAACATTCAATTTCTAAGAGATCAAGGGCCTCATGTATAAAATGTTGCACAGAAACTGTCCTAAATTTGATCTTACGATCATTTCTCAGATGTGCATACATGTGATTCATAGAATGAACCTACGCACAGAAAACGAGTGTACAGTTCTCTTTCAGATGTGAAATCTATAAATCACAAATAATCTTGAACTTGCATGCAGCTGATTGGTTTCAGTTCTCCTTGTTGTAAATGACAGCTAATTAATGTCATTTACATATAAAAGATCAAAAGTCATCATCCAAATCCTTTCATTTAGAATGGCAAGCTGCAAAAATAGCTTTAAATTTCCAAAAACCTGCAGTAATCTTACATGGAAGTGTACATCTGCTCAGACCCTGACGTGGCTCTAAGCACTTTTCCATGTCAAAGAACGTTTTATAAATATGAGCATTGCTGTGGATTTAAGAGTACACACACTCTAAGATCAAATCTGTGTGTACACACGTTTTATAAATGAGGCCCCTAATGTTTTAAAGGTACTGTAATTAGACCCATGCGTCCATCTGTTTTGTCTGTGTCAGTGTATCCCCTCACAGAACTTAAAATATATATGATAATTTAATTATTAGGCAAGCAAGATTATCAGATCTTGGTCTTCCTATGATCATCTGAAATCAGATTAAACAGTGTATATATTTAATTTATATATAAAGTTTATATAATATATTTAAATAGTTAATACTTTAATTGGTCTCTCAGTCTAGTTCTGTAGGCTACCCAATCATGGGGAAGACTGCGACTTGACAGTTGTCCAAAAGACGACCATTGACACCTTGCACAAGGAGGGCAAGACACAAAAGGTCATTGCAAAAGAGGCTGGCTGTTCACAGAGCTCTGTGTCCAAGCACATTAATAGAGAGGCGAAGGGAAGGAAAAGATGTGGTAGAAAAACAATAGGGTGTACAAACAATAGGGATAGCTGCACTCTGGAGAGGATTGTAAAACAAAACCCATTCAAAAATGTGGGGGAGATTCACAAAAAGTGGACTGCAGCTGGAGTCAGTGATTCAAGAACCACTTAGCACAGACGTATGCAAGACATGGGTTTCAGCTGTCGCATTCCTTGTGTCAAGCCACTCTTGAACAACAGACAGACAATGTGCACGCAGAGAAACGCTGAGCCACACGGATCGTCTTCTGAATTAAGTTCTCCAATCCCATTGCGTCATCGTATACATTACCATAAGTTGTCTGTTATTCAGGTTAAGACCCTGTCGAAAGGCGGTAATCAATGCAGTTTCGTTCCTAACTGCACGGCCATTGGTTCAAAACTGGGAAACCTTTTGAACCAATGACGGCGCGGCGGAGCTGCGCGAGCCTATGGCGCCAAAAATGGGCGGGCGTCTGGCTATATAAGCGAGCATTTCGGCATAGGATTTCAGGTCAATCAACTGAAGCGATGACACTGAGTCATACAGCTCCATGGCCCGGCATGAAAAACCCAGTACTCGTTCCCGTATCTCAGGGAACCGAGGTTACGTACGTAACCGAGTACGTTCCCTTTCGATACTTCACTCAATCGTCCTGTTCACCTGAGAGAGGAGGTCCCGTCTCAGGGGGATCGGCCACGGGGCTTTCGTTGAAAGCCTGAACAGCTCCGAGGACCAATGCTGGTTCCTCCAGAACTTTGTGTTTGTCTTCCCTGATTCGTCTAATGACCTGAGGGATCAGAGCGACTGGGGGAAAAGCATAGAGGAAGAGGATGGGCCAGTTGTGGGTCAGCGAATCCCTGTCCTTCGAAAAGAAGATTGGGCAGTGAGAGTTGACTTCTGAGGCGAAGAGGTCGAACTCTTCCTCTCCAAAGATCTCCCAGACTCTGAGAACCATCTGGGGGTGGAGCGTCCACTTGTCTGAGGGGACATTGCTCTGAGACAACATGTCTGCTCCCAGGTTAATTTTTCCCGGTACGTGCGATGCTCTCAGCGATTGCAGGTTGGGCAGCGCCCATTCCAAGAGCTGCTTTGCCAGCGCATAGAGGCGTCTGGACGAAAGACCGCCTTGGTGATTTATGTAGGACATCAACCTCATGCTGTCCGATCGGACTAAGACGTGGTGTCCCCTCAGGACTGATAGGAAGGAGGGCCCGACAAACTGCTAGCATCTCTATGCGGTTGATGTACAGCTGGCTCTCCTCGCTCGACCATGAGCCGAAGGCTGGTCTGTTCTCGCACAGAGCGCCCCAACCCAATGGCTGAACCACTGAGGGTCCTTCCAGGGGTTCACAGCTGTTAAACAGGCCTGATTCACCCTGACATGGAAGCGGTCATGCTGTCAAGCGTGAGGTGGGACCCGAAGGTTTAGCCAAGTACTGCAGAGGCCGCATTCGTAGGAGGCCGAGCTGCAGGACTGGGGAGGCGGAAGCCATCAACCCTAGCATCCTCTGGAAATACTTTAGAGGAAGACGGGCTTTGATCCTGGCAGAAGCCATGAGCTGTTGAATGGCCAGAGCGTGCTCTGGTGAGACCGTCGCCCTCATTTGGGCTGAGTCGAAAACAGTGAGCTCTTGGCGAAATTGACCCTGAGTCCCAGACACTCCAAGTGGCTTACAACAAACACCAGAGATATGATCTTTCAGAGTGAATATATTCCATGAGTCTTGCCTGTGTCAGGGGAGAGCGTCATGTCATATTCAGCTGAGCGCTGTCAGGATTAAGCTTGTACTGGCGCCCTCGCAGTGGGAGCGCTCGTCCTCAATGAACGTGGCTTGCAGGGGCGGGGGCGGAGCCGAAACCGGCAAGTGACGTGCTCAGAGGCTCGGCATTTTGAAACAAATGCCAGCTGGAATATGCTCTTTTAGAAAATAAGCTCTGTATGCTCACCTGTCAGAAGACAGCGGCTCGTAAGTGGCACACTGATCATGCTGATTGAGAGCGGCTATAACCTAGAGCAGAGCAGGCGCTGAGACGCTTGATCCGCTGCCACAGCTGTGGCGCGACATTTGAAACAACGCTGCTGAAATTGCTCTTTTAGATACTCGCCGGATGGCGGCAGGGGAAGCGCTGATCGGCTGCTTGCAGGCAGGTGAGGATCAGCCAATTCCGCTGCGAGGCATGTCAATGGCGAGAAGGCATTCATTTGTCTTGGTAACAGCAAAGAGATGACTGTTGTCGCTGAAGGAGATAGATCTGGAATCCTATGGCGAAATGCTCGCTTATATAGCCAGATGCCCTGGCCATTTTTGGCGGGCTTTGGCGCACTGCATTGCCATAGGCTCGCACAGCTCCGCCGCAAAAAGTTTCCCAGTTTGAACCAATGGCCATGCAGTTACACTTATTATTTTCGAAAGGGAAATAACATTGCCTTTCAAAGGATCCTAGGAATATGGTTATTTATTTTCAACAATTTGAATGTCTCAGTTGAGCTTTATTTATTTGTATTTGGTATATTTCACTGTGGTTTCTTTGGTAAATCAAGGCTTAGCAAACTTATACGATATAAACTTGACAGTTTGTCTAGAGCTAGAAATATGATAATGATCTGAATTTGAATTGTGTAAATTTGAATTATTGATTCTGTGTCATTTAACAGAATTGAATATTAAGTGACATTTTATATAGATTTGAATTTGAATTTTTTAAACTTGAATCCTGGACATTTGAAATTGAATTTTTTATGGCATAATTTGGACCTCTGACCTACTTTCAGTACGATCTGAATTTCTGCGTTTTGAATTTTAGAATATTGAATTTGGTGTTTTGAATTTGTTATTCATGTTGAAAACTTTTTAAGAAGTGAATATTTGCAGTCTAAGAATTCAGATCAAAAAATACACTGTTTGAAAATACATATGTAGAAAATTATGGCATAAAAAAAAATTCAATTTCAAATGTCCAGGATTCAAGTTTAAAATTTTTTTAATTCAAATCTATATAAAATAGCACTTAATATTCAATTCTGTTAAATGACACTTTTTTTACACAATTCAAATTTAGATTATTGTCATATTTCTAGCTCCATAGACTATGTGTCTGTAAATCAAACCAGTGACTAAACGGTCAACTTCACGTTGTTTCTCTTAGCAGGATGAAAATATTCTGTTATTTAAACGGTGATTAAATTATATATAGAAAGTGATCAAAGAACACTCCCTTTACAATTGCCTAGAGCTGTCAATCAAACAGTGCAAGTTTATCAGTTACTCTCTCCAAAACTCCCGTTTTATTCAACATATCTCTTCGTTACATCGAGTTTTCACAGTTAGTTATGGTGAAAGCATTTGTTAGTGTGCAGAAATGGATGAGATCACTGCTTTCATGCGCTCAACAACATGACTGTGATCGGCTACACTGTTCATCAATACAACCTTTCATGCCACGATCTAAATATAATGCCACAGATTTAAGTGTAATGCTATAATCAACACTTTTTACGATGAATTAACCTTGAGAGCTGTAACAGTAAAAACGTACTAAAAGCTATTTCATATTGCAAAGATGTTAGCCGATCACAGCAGTGGCCTTTTACACTGATGTCTCACAGCAGACACGTCCCTTAAAACGGTTCAAATCAGGGTAGGAAAATACCCTATTTAGAAATAAAAGGAATTATGTCGAACGTCACATGACCAAACCGGAAAACTGGTCTCATTGCATCAGCTTGTCAGAGAAAGTGTCAACACCAGTATGAACTGACAGCATATCTGTGGACTTTTAAGGAAATCAGCTAAACTACCTAGTTCACGTTGTTATAAGTGTTTTATTCTATTAAATATCTAAACATTAGTGTAAAGAAGAAAAATTAAAAAAGCTTTTAAATATCAGTCTGCATATATGGGGGACATCAGCTGTGCTCATCTTTGCTCGCTCCTTTTAAGTTATCTTGAATAAAACAGCACATTTTTTCATGAACCACATACAAAAGACCCAAACCGGAAGTGATCTGATCTGTTTTATAGAATACTGAAGTTAGATTGTGCATAACCCCTATTATGACATATTTTGATGTAAAAAGCATATTAACATTATAAGTGCACCCCAGGAAACATTATAAAACAATGAAACAATGCAGTTCATGACCCCTTTAAGCTGCTCTTCGCCATTCATAAAAAATGAATGGGAATGAACGCTATTAAACTTCAAAATTCACTTCAAACTATATCCACACACTATATTTCTAGTTTTAAGAAGCCATTTAATAGCTATGTGTGATGAACAGATAAAAACTTAATTCGTTAATTCTTTATCTGTTATACCCCGTTACTCAAATCTAATTCACTTTACTTTATTTAATTATTTAAATAATATATCAGGTTTAGTGTCAATAATGCTTTTTTCTTGTGCCTTAATCATTTGCATTGTGACCAATTTAAATATATGATATTTGATCTCTGTCTGAGGGTAAGATTGGTAATAAATTATAACTTAAATTTTAGTCTTTTTTTTTTTTTTTATTACAAAAAGCCATTAGCCTATATGGCTTTAGGAGACTTGTAACACAATTCTGAGTTTGAGTCGTAGTCCTGGAAATCATTGTGGCAAGAGGACCACCTACCAGAAAAGAGGAAAAAAAGAAGCCTGGCAGAAGATGAAGCTGCTGCACCTTTTCACTTTTTCTGACTAATTAATTACCTCAAATGTCCCTTGTGAATATTTTATTTATATTGATTCCATTATATGTTGCAACAAAGTAAAGGTGCTGTCACATTTGCAAAATTTCATTGAAATTACGTGGGCAAAAATGTCCATTGTCAACAGTGTAGTGAGTCGCGACGTAATGTATGAAGCACAGCTCACACAGAAAGCAGCTTTCTGTTAGTCAATGCAGTGAATTTCGAGTGACCAGCTTGGACCCATAGTGACATTTTTTTTTGAATTCCTATTGAAATGACGAATTCACCTGTAAAAATTTACACAACAGCAAATGTAACTCTGTTATAGGGGAAAACATTATCCGCTTAAGTCTTGACTTAAGGAATATGTTTCTGGGTTAAAGCCTCTACTCGTTTCTAGTGAAAATACTCAACAGCCGTTTATGAGCACTATTGATTCATGTCATACATTTAAGATAAGCTTTTCAAAAGTCATGGTGTACACTACTTTTTTCAGTATCACGGCATCCCAGACTTCAATATTTTAATGATTTAAAAAAGCTGAATAACTGTCTGACCATCTGAGATTTTGGTATAGAGATAAAGGTTAGGATCATGATTTTTTCAATGTACAGCACACTGCGAGTGTATATTAGCACCGTTTTTTGTTTGCTTTTGGCATCTGATAGAGCTCTGGGGCCGTATTCACAAAACATTTTATCTTACCACTAAGAGTTCTCCTAAATATCAGTAAAAGTTCTTCTCTTAAAACCTATTCACAAAGCTGCTGAGACCAATTTTTACTAAGGAATAGAGAGAAGTCTTAAGCTAAGAGAAAGGGCGTGGTTGACCTCGTTGCTATTGACTATGCCCACAGTGATTGGCTGATGGGGAGGAGTCTCTGTCAGCGATTTAATCATAGAAATATTGTAGAATGAGGTATCATATTGTCATATTCAATTAAAGGTTTTAAAATGTAGGCTAAGTGTCACTAATTAAACTAGAATATGTTCAGCTAATTGTCTGCCTCTTGCATGTTTGCATACAGAGAGATTGCAGAATTCAAGTGACAAATTATGTTTTATAAACAAAGTTTTGGAGGAGCACATTCAAACGGTCTATCTAATCAGCTTGAGTGGAGGTATACGAGCCGACTCGCATAGTTACCTCGACAGTTTTCTGCATCCCTCCGCCAACCCGTTCCTCACTCTCGGCTGGCTGGGGATATGAAAAAATGAAATTGAGGAGAACTCTGGATTTGGGCAAAATTCCAAGCTAGGAGCCCTCGATCCCCTTTGAACAGCACGCCAAATACGCTAATTATATATATATATATATATATATATATATATATATATATAGTTTACTCTGTTTGATCATTTGTAAGTGTGAACTAGTGAAAACAACTGCCACAGGTAATCAGGCATTGTTATTTATTTATTAAAGATTTATTTTTGGTGTTTTATCATAGATTCAAATCTATAAATCAAAATATGTATTACATTTATGAAAAAAAGGCTCAGCACCCAAGGCTCTATCGCTATTGCCTCATGGTGTACAGGTGTACTTTGGGTGGATTGCTAAGGCGGATTGGCACCAACAATCATTTTAGGACTGTTTTTGATTTTGTCTTAGTGATTTAGGAGTCCTCTTGACTACTAGCGTTTCACAGATTTAGGAGCTAGTTTTAGCTCTAAAATGCTTTGTGAAATACTCTTAGAGCAAAAATTTAGGAGTCCTAAAATTAGGACTGACCATTATTTTGAAGAGTTTCTCCTAAATCGACAAGTTAGGAGCTACTTTTAGCCTTAAGATGTTTTGTGAATACGGCCCCTGGACCCGGAAAGAGTTACGTCAGACTTAACAAGCGGATTGAGACGTTACATAAATGTTTTAAACTTAAGTACACAAAAAATATTTGATGATGCACTTTATTTAGTGTAGTCAAGATGTTAACGCCATTTAAAAAAAAAAAAAAAAAAAAAAAAAAAAATTACATGGAACATATTTGTTTACATGCATTTTCTTGTATAGCCTATTCATGTTGCTTATGTATTGTACTATTTTTTTTTTCTATGTATTTATTGTTATTTATCTTGTTTGTTTTATTTATTTATAGAGCACAATTAAAACAACACCAGGTTGACCAATGTGCTGTACAATAGTAACTAGTAAAAGGGAGACCAACAGCATAGAAGGAAAAGGAGAAATAAATAAATATGCAAATAAAACAAACATCATAGCCAAGAAACCCACTTTGTTCACTCAATGTGTTGAGCCAAAGGCCAACTCTAATAAATACAATTTCAAATTTCTTTTAAAAGAACCCAACGTAGGTAATAGATATAAAGGCAAGCTATTCCAACACTTTGAAGCCACCACTGAAAATGCCCGGTCACCACTCATTTTTAATCTAGTCCTAAGGGACATCTAGAATCATCTGGTTTGATGACCTTAGATTCCTTTGAGGTTTATGTAAATGCAAAAGATCAAATTGTGTAGGACTTTATATACTAAGATAAGTAATTTAAAATCGACCCTGTAGTGAATTGGAAGCCAATGCAAAGTAGCTAAAATAGGTGTTATATGCTGGTGTTTACGAACACCCTTCAGCAATCTAGCAGCGGCATTCTGTACCAACTGTGAGTTAACAGCGATTGGCTCACATCTGCATACAAAGAATTACAGTAATCCAATTTTACAGAAATAAAAGCATGAATATGCTTTTCAAGATTGCTAGATGACAGAAACGGTTTAACCTTAGCTAATAATCTCAACTGAAAGAAACAAGACTTAACCATCGAGTTGATCTGTTTATCAAATTTCAGAGACATCGAAGACACACAAGATTTTTAATGACCAATTTACAGAAAGGAGCCAAGTTCCCCAAATCAGAAAGGACTTGAGACTAAGGGTTTCTGAACCAAATTACCTAGGTCTTACTTTCATTTAAATTTAAAAAGTTTGCGTACATCCATAGTTTAACTTCATGCAAACAATTTAGTAGAGATGTAATTGTCCTCTTGTCCTGTTTCCGTAGAGGTAGATACACCTGAGTATCATCAGCAAAACAATGAAAAGAAACTCCATGCTTTTTAAAAATAGAACCTAAGGGCAGCATGTACAGCAAGAACAAAACTGGACCAAGAATTGAACCCTGGGGAACACCACAATTAAATGGAGCAGATTTTGAATAAGATTGACTGATGTTAACTGAAAAAGTCCTATTAGAAAGAAAATGTCTGAACCATTCAAGAGCCATGTCTCGGATACCCAGTCTTTTCTAAATGAGTAATAAGAATATTGTGGTCAACAGTATCAAATGCTGCCCTTAGATCTAATATAATTTAAATCACTGAGTCACCAGAATCAACTGAAATTAAAATAATATTTAATACTTTAAGCAGGGCCGTCTCTGTTTTAAATCCACATCGAAACTTTTCAAAGATATCATTTCGGACTAGAAAAGCCTGAATCTTATTACTAGCTTTTTTCCAAGTGCATTCAAGTGTACAGTATATATTAAAATGTATCTATAAAATGCAATAAACAATTCTTATTTTGTAATTTGATCAGTTTTTCAGTTTGTTTATTATAATAGAATAGATAATATAATAGTTAATGGTAACTGTATACCAATAAATATATTAATAAAATAAAATTAAATTAAAATTTGAAATTCGGTTTCTGGAGGCACGAGAAGCAGTTCCACATAATGTTTCATATAAGAGTTCCTAAGGAAACCTGGATGGCTCCTCAGAGAACTGTTGCTTTTGAAAGGGTGCCTAGAGGTTCTATAGAGGGTTCCGCAGGTGTGGCAAAGTGAAGAACCCCAAAAGGTTCCTCCAGGATCCTTTCATTTTTACAGTGTAGGTGGCGATATGCAATAAGAATGTAAATCACAATCAAACAAAAGAAGAAAGAAATATGGCACACCTCTTAGTGTCCATTTCCATGGTGTGTTCACCATACTCTGGGTTGAGTTTTTGCAACCGACAGAAGAGTTCAAGGTTCATAAGGTGGTATGTTAACCTTGTTTTCTGGAACACACCCCAGGGCCACTGTGTCCTGCAGAGTTTAGTTCCAACCCTAATTTTGCAGCCATTATGCACCATTGATGCACACGTCTGGCACTACAGTGCACTACAGTGCCTCAAAGCAAAACATATAAACAGCAATTCAGCCTTTCATCATCAACACATAGCAAAAAGACACTACAGACTTGTATGTACACAGTTAAGCGTCATGCAGCATTTGTCTTACCATTTTGCAGCCTGTCTTTGACCTAACCACAGGCTCTTCACCACAATGAAGGAATAAGAGAGGATGGAATAAGACAGAAAGTAGGAGGACTGTGCTGGAAATAACCATTGCTGTGGTTAACTGGATTGTCAATGCATATTGAGACTGCACTTCAGTTCAGAGGCATGTCTGTTGGACAGGATGAATGCGAGAGAGATTCAGGGAAAGTCTAGGGCTGCATCTGAAATCACATACTTCCCTACTAGTAGGAGAAGAACAGTATGTGACAAAAGTATGTCCAAATTCACAGTACTAAAAAAAAAAAAAGTAGGCAAAATGTACCCATGACCTACTAGAGATTCTGAAGTGTGCATACAATGAACACTTTACTATCCAACGAGGCCACTGCCAAATTTGTGAATGGCAGTGAAGCGACACAACTGACACTGGTAGGTCACATGATGACGACAACACGGCGAATGTAGTACGTCCAGATTACATTCATACAACACACATTCATATTATATAGAGTGTATTTTTTTTAGCGGTCGTGAAGTAATTATTCAAAACAAGTTCCTACTCAAGAGAGTATGTGATTTCAGATGCAGCCAAATGTCATTAGTTACATATTTAATTATGTATTTGTTTGATATTGTTTTGATTTCTCTTGGTGACAACATGTGTTGTTTTTAAATGTGCTGTAGAACTAAATATGATTGATTAAGTCCCTGTTAGTAAAAGCTCCATGACTTGAAATGGGTACATTGAAAAAACATCCAAAGGGTGAAATCCAAATGCCATTTTTGCACATTGGGAGCACAGAGGGAAAGGGGTGCTGCATGTAAGTGTTGTTCCATATAAAAGTGAGCAAATTATCCCCTTCTTAAAGTGCCCTCTCTCCTCTTAGTACCACTTATTTCTGAAGTAGCAATAGAAATTAGTAAATCATGACTCATCGCTGAGTTTCAAGAGGCTTATGTCCCACTCAAACTTCCTGTTTCAATACTGAAACACATGAACACTGTTTGTAATAGGATTTAGTTAAGACCTGTATGGAATTGCCCTGTGATGTTCCCAGTAAGAATTTAATTAATCATACTCTATATTTTCACAAGGAACCACACATTTGTCTGCTACTTACATCTCATTTCATTTTTCTACCACTGCCACTAATGGGAAATCAAACCTTTGAAAATAATGTCTAGCAAGCAGCTATTTATTTACGCAAGAGCTAAAAGCAATGGTGCAAAGACCACTTTAATGGTTGTTACACAACCATTTGCATTGATATTTATTGGTCAGAGAAAGTAACTGACTCCATCCTTTTTAACAAAGCAACAGATATATATATAAGGCACATTTTTGGCAAAATACACTTGCTGGATGAACAAATGCTTAAGTTCTAAAAAGCAATAATTTTAGGGAAAAACAAATAAACAGTGGTAAACTTTAAAAAGCTTTGACCTATGGCGCCAGTTTGGTTTAGGACAAAACTCATAGTCACAGTACAAAACACTTTGTGTCTCTTCCTAGTAAAAAGAGATTACACCACTGGCAGAACACAACAGCATCAAAATTCACCATATATAATATATTCATAAATATGCAATAATAGAGAAATAGATTCATACTAATGCCTGTTTGGTCCAAAGAACAGTAGTCAGCTAAAGTACAGTGTTAATCCAGATACATACTGAGAAAAAGACACACAACCCCAAGATCTTCTGCTGTCTCACAAGAGACCCCTGAGCAATGTCGTTACTGTTTGGCACATCTTTTTTTTTCTCTTACCATTACAAGAAATATTAAAATAATTTTTTAAGCTAAAATAATGATGGCATTGGCAAGCTAACTTTGCCATGACATTAAAAAGCTCAGTTTAAACATTTGTTTAGTTTGATAACACTGCAATTTCAGTAATAAGCCATTAACAAATATTAGATCATGCTTAACAGATCAGTACTTTAAGTACATTCAAAATATGAATGCATATGAAAATATATAAATTAAAATTTTATTTTATTTCAATGTACATTAATCTGATCTGTTAACATTACAGATCTATCTGTAATATTATATCATTTTTGTTATTAATGAACTATATTCTATTCTATATTCTGTATATCATAATCTCTTGATTTATCTATCTTTGCAGGTTTCTAGAGGTACCTGCTGAAAGGCAAAGATTTTGCAATGGTAGATGTCTTTAAGTGAAACTGAACAGTAAACCTGAACTGAAACTTCAAAGTATTAATAACATTGTCATCAGTGCAGCCCAGTGTAATAAGGGTACAATAAGGGTGTGAACTAAATTAGTGAGATGGCTAGTCTGCAGAATTCTAAGAAACATTAAAGCTATTATCTTAATCTGTGCTATTAATGAAAGGCAGCAAGCACATTGCGCAAAATAAATCAATAACATTACAAAAGAAACAAGGGCACCCTGAATCAGCTCAAAACCACAATCTAGAGCAGCTGAACAGCAGATGGCCTTGAGTTCTAGAGTCGTTGAAAATTCCAGTTTTGATGGATCTAGAGTGGCAGCTAAACAAGGCCTTACATATGTACATATCAATTTGAAGAACAGTAGTTCAACCACCCCAAGCAGAGGCATATGTCCCAGAGATGAGAGAAAGAAAAATGCTGTGCAGTTCTTTGGGCAGACAGTGGCACAGCAAGTTTCCCAATGAATTTAGGAAAACAATGCAAAAAGCCCAAAGGTTCATTTCGACAGCTTACTAATGACACGAATGAGAGCTGCATTTTCATCCTTCAGTCTCTGGTTATCAGCACGCAAATCCACAAGCACCTAGAAAGAGAGGGAGGGACAGAGAGTGAGATAAGAAGGGCCACAAGGAACCTGTATATGCATGGAACTTTGCAGAAAGCTCTGCAGATTTGGCATGACCATCATTTCACAAGTTCTACAGAGCCCTCACTTCTTGTATGTTCACATTAAGTTGTTTGGCTAATTTTGTTTAGCTGTTTTTGTTTAAATCTATCCTTCTCAGATTTTCCATGAAAAATAGATAATGGAAGGTAATGGAATCATCAACTAAATATCACTAAAAGTCAGGCTAATTTGCATAATTAGGAGTACCCTGACAAATTTTAAAACTTAAATTCTCACTTTGAGTTCATCTTCTAACTCAGATGCTCTCCGCTGAAGAAGTTTCTTTTCCTGTGTGGAGAGCAGATGAAAAGAATAAAAAACACTGTACAACAAGGTTCAATTCTTTTACATTTATGCATTAGGTGAACTAACAATGTTAGTAACAATACTTTTACAGAATTTATTAATCTAGGTTAATGTTAATTACATCATATACTAATATATTTTAACATTTCAAGTCATATGAATCATGTATTTAAAAATAAATTTAATTAATAGATGTAAAGTAAAAATTAAGTAAAAAAAACAAACAATTGTTGTTAGTTCATGACACCAGTGCATTACCTAATGTTAACTTTTGGCATGGAATTGTGCACTGTAAAAATTAAACTGAGAAAACTTAAAAATCCAAGGCAACTTGATGCATTCAGATTTTCTCTCAACTACGGTCTTAATAAATGTACTAAGTAAAACTACTTTGTTTTGTCAATTTTAATTTGTTCATTCACTCATTCAGCTAATAAATTCGTCAAGACAACAACAAGTTTTTTTGTTCGGCAAATTTTCATTTAGTAACATTAATTTATTGTTATGATAGCCATATAAAGTATATAGTCTTAGGGTGTTTAATATGTGAACTATGCTATCTTTGTGGAGAGGAACAATCATCCCTACATAGCAAAGATATCCAGGATATAGTTTTAAATGGTTGAACATACTAAAGGCCTCAACACGAAAACTCACGAAACTCAAGAACGCTGACAATCAACAAATGTAAAAAGATGAGCTCTTAACATCAAAACACAACAAATAACTAACAATACTGACAAAATAACAACAACAAAAAGTCATCAAACAGCAAAAAATAGTCTTATAACAGTAACTGCATAATTTATTTATGCTGCAATGCATGCTGGGAACTCACAAACCCTTAACATTTCAGCAATATGAAATTATTTGTTCAGAATTGCATTTCTAAATTTTTAAGACTCAGAAGGTATTTTAACAGTGTGATAACTTACAAATCTCTCCAGCTCTAGTAGGGCTGGTCTGTCTGATCCATTCTCTTGATTCTGATTACATGCAAACAAACAGAACAGACAAAAGAATTCTCTCACTTTAGTGGTTCAACATATCTCTTCCTCCAATCTCAGGACAAGATAAAAACACCTCTCACCTGTTTGAGTTTCTCCAGATGAACTTTACTCTCATTTAGCTGCAGTTGAGTTTCCTGCAGTTTCTCTTTTAGATCTCCATTCTCTTGCAACACCTGCAGATACAACTGAGAAAACACATAATAACACACAAGGGTGTAAACCAGCTCTTATATTAATCATCAGTATCTTTAATGATTATTGTGTGTGTAAAAAAAAAAAAAAAAAAAAATCATTACCTTTCTATAATCCAGAGAAGAGTGTCTAGAATAATCTAACTGAGAATCACTACAAAAACAAACAACAACAAAAATATCATTGCAAAAGCCTCAATATTACTTTCTCAATGTGAGCTTATAAGCAGCTTATTTAAAAATGTGCACTAATCAATCCGTCAAAACGAAGTAGAGAGATGTCAAGCAGAACAATAAACACAAATCATTAGCATTTATTACACACATATTACATGCAGGACGTACCACAAGATGAACAAAAAACACACAAACCTTGTGCTCTTATCTTGTTCAGCGTCTTCATTTGCATCCATATCATCTGTCTGAACAGAAGTAACATGCCAATAAAAGTCAGTCATTTTATATTTTTGAAGTAAGGAATTTCTTTGCCACTAGTGACACCAAACACAACTGCAAAAACAATAACAGTAGGGGAGTAAAAATGTTCTCACTGTACAAAGCAATCAGCCTAGCAACAAGATGAACATTGCAACAAAAATAATATTAATTCTGAAATCCTCTATGGTCATTTTCAATACAATCAATAATTAAGATGGCATAACTAATGGTGCCACTAATGGTGACGCTTGCATTTGTATGAAACAAGAGAGTGAGTTTGCAATGTGATGCGAAAGACACAAAAGTAGCACCAGATTCAGTTACCCAGTTGTTTCTTCTGATATACCAGTTTTGAGACAACCATGTCATTAAAGTTGAGGTCTTTGTCAGGGTTAGAAATTAACTTTTCCATCCAGGGGCAATATTTGCCCATTGGAATTGATTTACAGGAGCCTTTTTTACCTTTTGAGGGCAAGTTTTTTAAAATTACCTTGTTAAATTTATCCGTGTTGTCTTTTGTCAAATACTTAAAATTTACCCAACTACTTCAATGGAACAGAATTTGCATCTGACATGGCGTTTGGGTTTATTTACACAGACTTCTGCTCAAAGGTGGCATACATGTATTTATACAACAATTGCATAATTATGATACAATTACAATATTATCGCAGATGATACATATCGCACATTAGCTTAAAATGAAGGCAAAGATACACACTTCCAAAATCTATTAGAAAAAGAAAAGTACCATCCGGACACCAAAGAAACAAAGCTACTGATTAGATTCTAATTATTATTTTTTGTAATATTCTGGTGAGAAGCTGCAAAAAGCATACTTTTAAAGTATATTTATATTGAAAATGCACTGGGAGTGAGAATGCATTGGAGTTTTTATGAATGTTGTAGCTCACCTCTTCAGCCAGCTGAACAATGCCAGTTGAGCGTCTCTCTTTCCTCCCTTTCCTGCGATCTCTCACTCCTAGTCTTGTCTGTGCCTCTCCAGATTCCTTCACTGGCTCTGTGTCTAGTGCAGAGAGAAAACTCTAAATATCCATACGGAACTCAAATTGAATCGAAAAGATCAATGAATCAATACTCTCAACTGAAAGAAGGTCCTTCACACAAACTTGATAGTAATAAGACTCACCTCTCTCAGCTGGTGTTACTGTGATGTTGGGGCTCACAGGCTGAACACTGAGGTACTGAGGTTCATTGCTCTTAACAATACTCCGTTCTGCTTCCTTAAGATCTGTCAATGTTACTCCCTGGAAAAATAATTAATAATAATGAAAAATAAGCATTTGTGTGTGCAGTGTGTGTGATTAGGGGTGTGAACACACACCTGTGTTGATCGTCGTGACTGCCGCATAAGACGCGAGCGAGCTTTCCTCTGAAACTCTGATTCCTCGTCTCTCACTGGAGCCTGAAACCTGAAAAACAATTTAATCATTATTCATGAACAGAGCTTAAAAACAGATACATTTATTTACATTCTACTTTTACATACTGCTTAGTAACTTTAGCAAATTTCGGTAGTCTGTACCAATGTTAGTGAAATTTAGTGAGTCTCAATACCAACTTCGATACAAAAGATAAAAATGCTACTAAACACTCATTTTAACCGTCTAACTGCTATAGAGATACATTTATAAAAAAAATTCTCTGCTGTAGAGAAAGAATTACTATAAATTTGATTATTTAATTATAAAAGTACTCTTTAAAACTAAAAACTTATAATAAATGATAATAAATTGTAGTCAAGAACTAAAAATAGCTTCAAAATAAACAAGTAAATAGTAATAAAGAAGAGCAATAAGCAACAAACTAAATGTGCTTTCAGTATTTAGAAGTTAAGGGCTTTTTTAAGTTACTGAAGTTTACATTGTCATATAAAATGTTATTTTTACTTTTTGACATCACTAGCACTGCCTAATCTTGAAGAATTTGCACTTCAAATATTACCTAATGTGGTAACACTAAAGCATTTATTAATCTTATTATTCTTATTAATCTTATAATCTTGGCTGTTAATTTCAACAAATTACTAACACATTATTAAAATCAAAAGTTGTATCTGTTAATATTATTTATTGGACCTGAACTAACATAAACTAATCATGAGCTGTTGTATTTTCATTAACTAATGTTAACAAAGATTAATAAACACTGTAACAATTATATTGCTCACTGTTTATGGACCTTATTGTAAAGTGTTACCTATAAGATTTGTACAGCGGTAGCATAAAAGCATGAAAATAAAAGGAAGTATTCTTGTAAAGCGTTTATTCTTACTTCTTTCCATCACTAGAGGCGTTACTGGGGCTCTCAGCAGGTGACTCTCGCCTCTGAGGGGTGGGCTGCACAACTGCTGTGCGACTCGCTCTGTCCTGATCATTCACCTTCACTTCTTTATCCTCAATGGTCTGAAAAACACAAACATACAGTGATTAATCACAAGCACCAGCAGAGATATTCTGACAGTAGCTATGTTTCCATACAAAGCTGCGAATTTAACGGATGCGCAAAACTGGAATATCGCATAAAACATTTGCAAATGTTTCCATTCTATGTGTTTAAGAGAACAAAATCGCCACTTCCTGAAAAACTGGTGCTAAATATCACTAAGAAAAGTAGGAGAAGCCACTGTATATAATCATTTACGTATATATAATAAATGACTTGTGCCTCAGAGCATGCAGACAAAAGGGACTAAACGTGTTTCAGAGATCGCTTTCAGAGGCAGATGCCTGCTGTTTGGGAGAGCGGTTGTGTGAGACAGTTGTGAAAGGTAATTTTATCGAACCACTTTAACAACAGAGACTTTGGCTCAGGCATTACAGAATGACCAAAACAACATTTGAGATGCTGTGCAACGACACTGGTCCGCTGGTTTATCCAGTTTTGCTGTCCATCACACAAAGTCACGTGACTTTTTAGATGCGCATCACGAAATTTATTCGGCAAATCTGTTTGCATCGTAGTTTATGTGTATGTTTTCAATTGAGCGCATATGTTTTTAATGCACATTTTTAGAATTTATGAGCATCTTGGCGTTTCCATCCATGTTTCCATTTTTTTTTTTTTATGCAACATCCCAAAATGCGCATAAAAAGAGGTGGATGAAAACATAGCTAGTGAAAGCTAACAGAGTGTGTGTCTTACCCCTGAAGAAGGAACAATGCTCTCTGGAGACGATACTGTTGAACTTTCTAGAACAGAGAACAAAACAAACATCATCAAACAGATTGTACTCTTGTACAGGTATGTTTCATGTGTGTAAATATGATAATGCTCCTGTATGTCTTTGAGAGACGGAGTTACAAACCTGGGCTGCTTTCTCTCTCATCGTTTATTTCCAGGCCACCTGAAACACCCCGTTCTTTAGATTGGTCCTGTACACTAATTTTGTCCCTGCTGCTCATCCGGCACACAGATGTCCTAAGCAGAGAGAGAGAGACATGAGTGAAGATGCATGTGACAGACAAAGACTGAAAGATAAACCATCTTTCTCACCTGCGTTTCTTGTTTGCAGCGTTGGCATTTGAGATCTGTGAATTTTGTTGCTCAATAAGTGCCTGTTCAGTCCTCCACTAAAATAAACACAAAAATTCACACTTCATTAATACTGGATCTAAATAGACAAGATCTAAATAATGTTCTGATTAAACATCATGGTAATGAGTGATATATTTCACAAGGGTTGAGCCTGCACCAAAATTCTGGCTTA
The DNA here is from genome assembly GCA_037101425.1 of Elopichthys bambusa. Classification (NCBI taxonomy): domain Eukaryota; kingdom Metazoa; phylum Chordata; class Actinopteri; order Cypriniformes; family Xenocyprididae; genus Elopichthys; species Elopichthys bambusa. The sequence continues at coordinate 23,791,924 of CM074440.1, read as the reverse complement.
GGTACAAAAAAAAAAAAAAAACCTAATAAACAGCCTCACATGACTCATTAAATGAAATTAAGGTTGTCAATAGGTTCATTAACAAGTTAACATATTAATGTAGTTGGTTTTTAAGGGGGAAAAATTATCTTTAAATATCGGGTTTCTGTGTGTGTATATGTGTTAAAGGCCTTAAATATCTTTAATTAGCCTCATATTATGAACTTTAGGAAACATGGACAGATAATTCAAAATGCTTTCCGTGGTATATAAAAAAATATTTTGCTTACGGACTTAAGATTTTTTTTAAAAAATTATAATAATATGGAAAAGTGAAGAAAAGGAGAAAAAATAATGACTGAGCAATGTGCTGGTTTACAGAAATGAAACAAATTCCAATTGTAGTCCATTGGAATAATTCTGTGGATATTATACAGTCGAACAGATTGCGAGACTGCAAGTGTCTGTTCTCTTTCATATTGCAAGAGCAAAGAAAAAGAAAGCAGAGCACTCGTAAGACAAAAAACAAAGAAAGTTTTTTGTGTTATTGATGTAACAAAAAACACACTGGGGTGTTAGAAATCTTTCAGCAAATAATAGTACAAATATAAATATGACATTTTTTCACTTTTTTTTTTCAGTCTAAGAGGAATAACTGACAACCTTTTCAAACAGACTGGATTCTGCCCACAGTCCACCACTTAAAAAGCATGCTATATTACATGCAATATGCTGTGAATTTCTTCCTTTTGTCTATCTAAAATGACTGACTGGTTTAGATAGAGTTGTGTGTCTGAGTGTGTTCTCACATTAGCCTGTCTCTGAGACAGCTCTTCTAGTAAAGTTACAACACTTTCGTCCGCCACATCAAATGGAGTCTGACCCTTAAAAACAAAACAAAAAACATTTTCAGTTATTATCATTTCCCAAACATGCACACACATACACACACACACACACACACATTATGAAACAGAATTATGGCTAACTGCAGTGCTGCTGCTGGCTGCAGAACTGCGTGGTGCATTTTGGCACAAAGAGAACCTCCACACTTCCTCTTCCTTTAGTGCAAGAGCCCATTTGCACATTTTTTCTTGCTATTTCTATTCTATTGCTTTTACTTTCCTATTAACTATGGTACATTTATGTTTTTTTTGTTTTTTTTATGATTACAGTATATTGGCTATTGTTACCATATTTCTTGATGTGAACTCAGTATAATATAGTATAACATGAGTATATAAATAGGAATAGATCAAATAAGATAAAACTGTCCTGAAATATAAATGTGGCCCAATGGAGGATATTACTTTTGTCAATTTTCCACTACATGGTACGGTTCGGTACGGCTCACTTTGGCTCACTTTTTGGTGCTTTTCCACTGCATGTGACGACTCGGTACGAAACGGTACGGCTCGCTTAAATAGTACTACCTCGGTGGAGGTTCCGAGCGTGCCGTACTGATACTAACTGACATGTAAACACTGCAGATCACTGAATTGTCACTACCAGCGTCATTGGATTTGAAACATGAGACACCAAACCTGCTTGATTAAAATAGTCAGTAACAGCCACCGCAGTATCATTTGTTCACGAAATGACTTGCTTTAAACGACCGTCACACACACACAAAAGAAATGGCTGTATCGTGGTTAATAGACAAGGTGCAGACTCGTTGGTAGATGAGGAGCGGATCCACAGCAGTAGAGGCGGCACAACTATACGATCAGTCTATAATCCCACCTACTTTTCATTAGCACCCGTTCCCGGTGAACACCTGCCTGAGGAAGACAGCTTTGTTTCTCATAGACAACAATCATAAGCAAACAGAATATGCAGCTAATTTGTTTTGCACAATTTTTCTCAATCAGTGCACTCAATTCCTCTAACACTCACCCCATTACTATGGGCCTCCATGTCACACAGCTGCTCAGCAAGCAGACGGCAGGCCTCACTCTGACCCCAGTGAGCCGCAGCATGGAGAGGAGTCCAGCCATCATAGTCTTTAGCACTGACATCCAGACCACACTGACACAACAATCTGAGACAGAAAATGAAAGAAGCTGTATGAAGTCAACTGTGTGTTCAACATGTGAAGACAAGCTCTGTTCCAAAACCTAGTGAGCATTTTAAAGGCAGCGTTTATATTGCACATAACTGAAAACAATATCACTCAATGAATATTAGGAGGAAAGTGTTTTTTTATTTTTTTTTTTATTTTGATCCATGTCATTCTTCCAGGTTAATAGCCAAAGCAATGTCACAGAATGTGACGTATTAGTGTTAAATCTAAATTGTGATTGGTAAAAATAGCTGCTGAGAACAGTGGTGCTTCCAGAAATGCCCCCTCAGATTTGTGGATTTTGCAGGCAACTTCCAAATTAAAAAACAAACAAAAAAAAAGGTACATTTGATCATCACATTACTGCTAAGTAAAATATTATTAGTGCAGAAAACTCATTGCTGTTTTGAATCCAAAATATGTGATTTGTGCAGAACCACAATTTTTGAGGAGTGGTGAGGAAATCAGTCCAAAATTGTATAAAAATGACCACTGAAGACATTTAATAAGATACTTATTAGTAATCCACATAAATTTCAAAATTCTTATGTGAAAATGCCTTTTTTTCTCAGCTACAGTAATTGCATGCTTAGAGCAGTACAAGCACAAGAATTTGCACTCAGGGAACCTGTGTCTAACACCTACAAAATGTTTCTGGAAGACCACAGATGACAACAAATAACAACCTCTGATTTACAAATCTCGCTTCCAAGGCCCCTTAGCCCTAGTTTTGATTTCAAAACTTACTTTAATCTATGGGCACTTTAAGTTTCTGTAAAAAAAATCATTTATAAAATAAAATTAAAATAAATAAATTTAGGATTCTAGAAGTTTTAGGACCTGCATGTTCTTCAAGGCTCCCACTCTTTTAACCAATGAATTTACACAACCCTTCCCACTGTTTGGTATTTACTAAGGATTTTAACATTTTTAACACAAAAATAAAATACTGTAGAGCTAGTTAAATGTTTAATAATAATACAAATAACAATTATTATTATTATTAATTTAAATTACTTTTCCAATTATACAAGTCACACTTTTAGGTCATAAATATTACAATTAGGCTACATCATGCAGATGTGGACAAATTTGTTGGTACCTTTCCATGAAAAAAAGAACCCACGATTTTCTCTTAAGTAACTTAAAACTTAAAAAAGTAATTAGAATCCATGATTGTTTATTATATATATATATATATATATATATATATATATATATATAAGAAAAAAAGAAATTGCCTCTGAATTTTTGATTCAACAGAATATTTTAAATAATAAAACAAATGGAAATGGCATGGACAAAAATGATGGGATCCTTAATCTAATATTTTGTTGCACAGCCTTGAGAGGCAAACAAGCGATTTCTGTAGCTCCTGTCAACAGGTACTTTGGCCCACTCTTCATGAGCAAACTGCTCCAGCTGTCTCAGGGTGCCTTCTCCAGACTGGATGTTTAAACTCTTTCCATAGATGTTCAATGGGACTCAGATGAAGGCACACAGAAGGCCGCTTCAGAACAGTCCAATGTTTTGTTTTTAGCCATTCTTGGGTGCTTTTATCTGTATATTTTGGGTAATTATCCTGTTAGAGGACTCCAGTTTTGTCTCATCTGTCCAGGGGACATTCTCCTAAAAGCATTGTGGGTTGTCAATATACATTTTAGCAAAATCCAGTCTGGCTTTTTTTTTTTCTCTTAACAGTGGAGTCCTCTTCCATGGAGCCCACTGTTGCTCAAAAAGCGTAGGATGCTGCGATCGGACACTGATGTACCCTGACCTTGGAATTCAGCTTGTATCTCTTTGGAAGTTTTCCTTGGCTCTTTGTCTACCATTCGTATCTTTCTCTGCTTACAAGGTTAAATACATGTATGATACTAATTAAGCAAAATTTAATTTAGTTTTCAGGATACATTAAGCTTTTTTTTTTTTCAATGAGCTGTAAAGGTACCAACAAATTTGTCCACATCTGTATATCCAGGTTTTCCAGCAACATGCTTTTGGAATTCTGGTTCTTCAAAAAAAAAAAAAAAAAAAAAAAAAAAAAAAAAAACAGTTGCTGAGAGAAGTATATTAACATAAGTATATCCTGTTAAGTCATCTTGAGGCACCTTGGAAGTTTACTGAGGCCCTCTAGAGGGCCCTGTCCCCTGGTTGAGAATCACTGGTATAAATTACCAGACTAATTGTAATTGTGGTGAAAGTTTAACTATTTCCTAAACAAGTTATTAAAGTAAATTATTCCCTCAACATTTTTGTCTCATGAATAATATCAACACTTTTGTAAAGTCGTAATGAAAATGACTTAATGTTGTCCATTTGACATTTTGATTTCATGATGACTTTAAAGTTAATTTATCTCAATAGTGAGTGTGTTGTAGGTTTGCCTTCCGCCCAATGCTTTCTCCTCCTTTCTTCCCATCCTCTACCCTCCCATCTTTTCACATCCATTTCTTGAGCTGTTTACAAATCAGGAGAGAATGACCTGTGCCCTTTACTCTTTACTCTTTAAAGGGCAGCTGCTATGTTAAGCAGAAGAGGCAGCACACTTGCAGACAACCCTACACTTGCAACAATCTCTAAAACCTATTATTCTGTCTTATTATTCTTTTTCCTTTCAGTCAAGTTAAGATATCATTATCAGCGTAGAGGAAGCTGATGTGACTTCTGCTCTAAACAGCCTAATGTAATGGAAACGGTGCTGGAAGCCTCCACTTCTTCTACACTTTGCACAGAGACAGGAAATAAACAATGGATATTCTGTGAACAGAGAACCGCCCAATGGCGTGGTGGAACACCCTGCATGAGTATGGGGTGTTAAACTGGTCAAATAAGGATTAGTCCCTAGGGTTTGAGACATACCAAACACTACATAATTCATCAGTCACTGAGATACTAGTAGTCTAAGGTAAAACTCTTTGCTGAGAATAAAACTATTTAAAAAATTGATTTGCACTATACCATGTTACCATCATTTGAGTGAAAGTTTTGCAATGCTAAGATTTTTTTACAAGGATACCCCCCCCCCCCCCCCCACCCCACATTTCCCTGTTTGCATTCACACTTACTTAATGGCCTCCAAATATCCTTTAGCTGCTGCTACATGTAAGGGAGTAGCACCAGTCCGGGGGTGGCAAATATTAGCAGGTAGCCCGTCTGTGAGCCAGTGGCGGGCATCATGCATGATCCACTCCTCTTCTGCCCGCTTAGCTGCTTCCACATCCATGCCTGATGGGAGATGATTATAAGTCATATAAGGACTGATTATAAGTGTATCTCATACACTTCTGCATAAAACAATAAAATATGCAACACTCTCTGAGGAGAATTATCTACTGAATTTGAGTCCATTATTTATATTAATATTATTATTCATATCACCAGCTGATGTTGGTTTGGAAAAATGAATTAAATGTAAATGTACTAATCTGTGTACTTCTAGAAACATATACAATATTTATAAAAATGGAAAATGTCAAGTTTTTTTTGTTGTTGTTTTTTTTGTTAATGAATATAGGGTACGCATATAAAAAGTTAAACAATACCAAAAATTTTGAAAATTCTGTCATTATATACTTACCCTCATGTCATTCTAAATCTGTATGCATTTCTTTCTTATGTGGAACTCAAAAGAGAGAAATTTCTCAAAATATATTTTTCATTTCACAGAAGAAAGTCGTACCATTTTGGAAGGACATAAAACTGAGTAAATCAGACAAAAATTTCATTTTTGGGTAAACTATCTCTTAAAGGGTTAGTTTACCCAAAAATAAAAATTCTGTCATTAATTACTCACCCCCATATCGTTCCACACCCGTAAGACCTTAATTCATCTTTGGAACACAAATTAAGATATTTTTGATGAAATCCTAGAGGTATAGCTGCCGTATAGCTGCCGTTCTGATGTAGAACCTGGAAGCGCTTAACGTAAACAGTGTACGAGAATGACAGAGAAGAGAAGATATTGTTAAATAAAGTTGTTATTTTTGTTTTGTTTTTGCGCACAAAAAATATTCTCATCACTTCATAACATTAAGGTTGAACCACTGCAGTCACATCAATTATTTTAACAATGTCTTTAGTACCTTTCTGGACCTTGAAAGTGGTGGTTAAATTGCTGTCTATGGACGAGTCATAAACCTCTCGGATTTCATCAAAAATATTTTAATTTGTGTTCTGAAGATGAACGAAGGTCTTACGGGAGTGGAACGACATGAGGGGGAGTAATAAATGACATAATTTTCATTTTTGGGTGAACTAACCCTTTAATGTAATTGATCCAATATCAATAACCTTAATAAATATGTCAGGCTTTCATTTCTGCTGCCTCTACTATTGATTTTTATATAATTAGCTTAATGATGGGACATCTCATATGTTGTGTTGTCTAACCCTTTGTTAATGTGTGTTCCTGCAGCAGTGTCTCTGTGGCCTCATCCTCTGCAATGTCCAGTGGTACATCACCATCACAGTTCACTGAGCAAAGAGATGCACCCTGCTGGAGCAGAAATCTGAAACACAAATGTATTCTTACATTTTGAACTCTGGAATGAGCCTAAACGTTTACAGCAGTCAGAAAGGTTTATAGTTCACTATAAACTACAGTCAAGTCTCAAGACAACTGCACACACAACAACCAGGTTGTACAATGTCTGAGTGACAGTACCAGTAAATAAGCACAGTATAATAAATGCTTCATTGCTTTAGTTTATAAAGTTTTATATGGATATTTTTCTTACAAAAAACCCATCACTTTTAGGCAGGCATTTATTAACCCACTGGAGTTGTATGGATTACTTTTATGATTGATAGATGTGCTTTTTGGAGCCTCAAAAACTCGGACACCCATTCAGTGCCATTACAAAGCTGGGAAGAGCCAAGATATTATTTAATAATTTTTTACAAAATGACAAATTTAGATACAATTTTTTTAATGACTAAACATTTTAATATTAGTTGCATTTAATCATGACTCATCACAGAATGCTGTGCTAGTTTGTAAAAGTTAGATTAACTGATTCACTGTCATAGTAATAATGATATAATAAAAGTAATACGGGCCTTGAGGCTGTGCTAGTTTGTAAATATATTAATCTCATAACGTATTTCAATCACACTCAACATCTCAAAGCAATCTCAAAGCTAGCTAATCGCTAAACATAATAGAAAACCTTGAGACAGACTCATTAATCTAAACGCATATTCATTAAATTCAGTCATAGCATACTCTGTTATTTCCAGGTTTCCACAGGATGCAGCCACATGAAGAGGAGTCCAACCCTCACTGTCCACCTGGTTAACATTGGCACCCTGAGACAGTAGAAATGCCACCATCTCCATACTGCCATCAATACAGGCCTGGGAAAGAACACCATGTACAGTCCATCAGATTTTTACAGAAATGCACCAACAGTCAGTATAAAACAGAAGTTGCAATAGTATATTCCTCCCTATTTTGACGTATATCTGACTGAAACGGCTTCTCGCACAAAAAAAAAAAAAAAAAGTACTTGATTTTGTCCATCGGGAATTGATTGGATCGTTGTGGTTTGTTATTGCTGTGATCTCATGACAAGGTTATCATTCCCACGCGCAGATAAACACAACATAGAAGAAATGTTGTTACAAGACGGAGGGGAAATTATTTTGATTAAAGATAATAAGGGGACATGAATTTAAAAACATAATGATGTACACGGAAAAATCATTTTAATAAATACTGCAATATTCCGTAGAAAGATAGGAATGGCTAATTTTGATTTCACTATAAAAGTATAATTATTTATATGCTACTTACGGCCGATAACCAATAAATGACCAATATTAAAATTCTGTTCTACTTTGTGTAAATAAATTAAAAGTAAAACTCTAAGATGTAAAATCAACTATTTTATGTTACTTAACTGCAAATTAAAGGGTTAGTTCACCCAAAACTGAAAATGATGTCATTAATTACTCACCCTCAAAGATGAACGAAGGTCTTACGGGTGTGGAACGACATGAGGGTGAGTAATTAATGACATCATTTTCAGTTTCTGTGAACTAACCCTTTAAGAAAACGTCCAAAAACTATTGTGGCAAATGGCACTGCAGCCTGGATATGAAGCTATCAGGCAAATGATCTTTTCACTTTAACAAGACAATAAATGGCTTAAAATGCAGTAAATTCTGACCTGGTGTAAAGCTGTTATTCCATCTGCATTGGCACAGTTGACCACATCATCGTCTCCATTTATAATTCGTACTTCTCTCAGCATCTCTTTTGCCTCCTCTGTGTCACCACTAGCGCACACTGCTAGGAACTCTGCAGTCTTCTCAAATCTTACCCGCAACCTGATAAGGAAGAGACAGGCTATCTGGATTCTGGAATGATATTGGCATCATTGTGACACCTCAAAAACTATACAGTATTACACTATTACACTGTTACTGACAAATATTGTGTAATTCAGGTTTCTACACTGAGTCTCTACAACTGCAACCTTTAGCTTCAGCAACCATCAGCTCTGAGAACAATATTTTAAAATGTTGCTGGTTCTTTGATCCATTAAAAATGGACTAATCAGGAAACACATTCTAACAGGATAGTAATCCAATGCATGGCAGATGGTCCTTGACACCCAAAATAGCAAACTAAATCTGGAGATCTTCATTAAAGAGTTAAGCTGAGAAAGACAGAAACAGGTTTATTCGGAAATGCTTATTTACATCGAGGAAGTATATTACTAATTAATAGTAATATGTTCTATTTGTTCTAGTTTTGTCATTATTGTGGTGATGAATCTCCAAACCTGTTTTTTTTCTGCTGCTCATTGGTGTCTGTTCTGCCTCCATCAGGAGCTCCTGTGCTAGTCTCTCCTCTCCAGCGACTCCGCGGCACCGCAGGCTCTCTGTCTGTACTGGAGCCCGACCAACGCGTCAACTGCTCCCGACGCTTCGCTACCGCCGCGTCCCCCATAATCCAGCACTAAAGACACATTTCAAAAAGAAATCCCCATGATCACAGCTATAGGAACATATATGACACAGACACGCCCTCCATGCGCGCTGTTTACACTTCCTCATCTCACTCACAGGAAGTTACAAAAAAAACATCTATTGTAACATTCATTAACGCTCACTTCTGTCCCACTAAAATACCTGCCGATCGGAGATTTCGACGACCAGTAATAAAGTTCAAGAAACAGATAAAGATTTTATGTAATTTCCATGACGTTTAAGGCTTCAGGTCACAGATCAAAACTACAGTTCCACCTCCAGGCGGCAGAGGGCATAGGATAGCTCATTGTCAGCTTCCGGGGGTTGTATGAGATGTATAAGGGATGAAGCTATAATTTTTTTATTATTATACCTCCAAAATGTCGTTTTAGCATTCCCTTTTGTTCATTTTACATTTGTGTGAATACGCTGCAGTTCAATGTGAGGCATAGTGCAGAGAATTACAAGTTCTGTGTTAGATGAGGTGTTGATGCTTTTCGTTTTTCCTTTTTCAATTTCTTTTTAACTATATCATGAGCTATCTGATATATTCCGATTGTCAAATATGTGTAAGTGAATGTTTTTAAACACCTTTATAATGTAGGTATGGAGAAATAAAGCCTCGTGCAGCTCTGAGGGTTTTCCCCATAGACATATAAAATGCATAGATGCCCCACTGGCCGCTGGATCGCACGTCAACGGCGCCGCCATATTGCTCCGGGCAACTTGCCGTAACTCTCATAAGTGGACTGAAGAAAAGATGCCTGACTATTTTGAGGTTTTACAAACCGTTGCACAATCCAAACCAGATCTCGGGGAATTACCTTTCACATGTAAGTCTGAACAGTTGTTTCTGGTTGTATTTGGTCATTATAGCATTATTTTGACAGCTAGTTGGCCACCACAGCCAGACTATTAACAGCTAGCGATAACGTTAGTTAGCTATAAAAACTGAGACTTTATGAGAAATAATATAAAGTTTATATGATTCTTATGAAGTCTGAGATTATATTATAGTTTATATTATGGACTAATGTAAATCGCTTATGAGTGTTCCATGTAATGAAGCCAGAGGACTTTGAAAGGACAGCTCAGGCTGTCAGAATTACAGACAGAGCTAAACCGACTAATCTCCAAAGAGCAGGTAATTTGATTGCTTGTCATCTAATCGTGGCTCATTTATGTTTTTTACCCATTTTAGCCAGTGGCAACCAGGTTAACACAAACTTCAGGGAAGGATGAAGAAAGCCTGTCAGTGGACTGTTCTCTGCATTTCCATTGAGACCTTGTCTGCCTATTATATTATTATACACTGATCAGGCATAACATTATGACCACCTTCCTAATATTGTGTTGGTCCCCCTTTTGCTGCCAAAACAGCCCTGACCCATCGAGGCATGGATTTCACTAGACCCCTGAAGGTGTGCTGTGGTATCTGGCACCAAAATGTTAGCAGCAGATCCTTCAAGTCCTGTAAGTTGCGAGGTGGGGCCTCCATGGATCGGATCATGTTTCCATGAAAGGGTGTCCATGGTCTGCACGTGTCAAAGTAACATCCACATGGATGGCAGGACCCAAGGTTTCCCAGCAGAACATTGCCCAAAGCATCACACTGCCTCCGCCAGCTTGCCTTCTTCCAGTAGTGCATCCTGGTGCCACCTGTTCCCCAGGTAAGCGACGCACACGCACCCTGCCATCCATATGATGTAAAAGAAAACGTGATTCATCAGACCAGGCCACCTTCTTCCATTGCTCCGTTGTCCAGTTCTGATGCTCATGTGCCCACTGTTGGCCGTTTTGGCAGTGGACAGGGGTCAGCATGGGCACCTTGACTGGTCTGCGGGTATGCAGCCCCATACACAACAAACTGCAATGCACTGTGTATTCTGACACCATTCTGTCAGAACCAGCATTAACTTCTTGAGTAATATGAGCTACAGTAGCTCGTCTGTTGGATCAGACTACACGGGCCAGCCTTCGCTCCCCACGTGCATCAATGAGCCTTGGCCATGACCTTGTCAACGGTTCACCACTGTTCCTTCCTTGGACCACTTTTGATAGATACTGACCACTGCAGACCGGGAACACCCCACAAGAGCTGCAGTTTTGGAGATGCTCTGACCCAGTCGTATAGCCATCACAGTTTGGCCCTTGTCAAACTCACTCAAATCTTTACGCTTTTTTTCCTGCTTGTAACACATCAACTTTGAGGACAAAATGTTCACTTGCTGCCTAATATATCCCACCTACTAACAGCTGCTGTGATGAAGAGATAATCAGTGTTATTCACCTAACCTGTCAGTGGTCATAATGTTATGCCTGATTGGTGTGTATACTATTAAGACATCCTTGAGAATGCGAGCACTATGTGCTCAGGATCTGTCTAAAGTGAAAGCAATCAGTTGAGAGCAAACTGGATGCGTGTCTGTAGCTATTTTAGATGTATGCAGGTCTTAAAGTAACAGCCGCCTAATAATAAACATGCTGCCCTTGTCCTTAAAGGGACAGTTCACCCAAAAATGAAAATTCTGTCATTATTTACTCACTCTCATATTGTTCCAAACCTGTATTAATTTCTTTCATCTGCTAAACACAAAATAAGATATTTTGAAGAATGTGGGTAACCAAGAGTCGGTGACCAGCAACCCACATTCTTCAAAATATCTTATTCTGTGTTCAGCAGAAGAAAGAAATTCATTCAGGTTTAAAACAACTTGAGAGCAAGTAAATGATGAGAGAATTTTCATTTTTGGGTGAACTATCCTTTAATGTTAATACATTTATTATTTTTATCTTCCTACAGGTTCATCTGAACTTTTAATTTTGTCATTATTTATGTATTTAATTTAATATTGTCCATTTTATACATTTACATTTATTTTTTTATATAATAAAATACTGTTTATTTTATAAGTTATTTTAACCGAGGGACCCCCAAATTAAATTCTGCTTAGGGCCCCATAAAAGCTTGGGCGGCCCTGGCCTCAGGACAGCGGTCTGCCGTGTACAGAAGACAATTTCTGGCTGCTCACTCATTCACGCAATATAAGCAACCCCCTGCCTTAGAGCAGCAGTCTGCCGTGTACAGAGCACAGAAAAGTTCCAGTTGCTCACCCATTCACACAACATAACCAGCCACCTGCCTCAGAGCGCCGGTTTGCCCTGTACAGAGTAGGGGTGTGCACAAATATTCAAATATTCGATCTGTAATTATTATTCGAAAAATAAAAATACTATTCAAATTTTATTACATTGCTTTGCTGGCCGTAAATGCAGTGAATCCATGATAAATCCAAAGCACTAAAACTATCAGTTATAATTAAATGCACTAGGTGGCGCTGTGGAGCGCGTTTAACAAGTTTATTGTATTTTATCACATAATGTCGTCGTCTTTGGAATTCCTTAGATGAAAATGATCTAACTAAATGATCTTACAAAATGGAATTACTTTTGATCAGATGTATTCATGAAACTGAGTTATAGGCCTCTCAAAATATCACCACCACAATGAGCAATCACATGAAATCCAAACACCAGTACAATGAGGAAAGACATCACTGCATTTCGGACCGCAGGTAAGCGCAGCTGTACCCCGAGTGAGCCGAGAAGATGTCGGGCAAATTCCAAACGGAAGGGAGCATCCCTATGCCCTACTCCCTTGAAGTGGGGACTTTGGAGGGAACAGGGCACTTGTGTGCCAGTTTGTAGCTACTTGGAATGCACAGGGAGTAATGCAAGACAACGTAATTTCTTCATTATCTTCACCTGGGCTGTTCCTATGACAACGCAGCACGGCAGCTAATCAGCTGTTATATATATATAAAATATATATTATATATTATTTATTATTGCCATTACATTGTTTGGAGCATAAGAAACAAATGAAAAAAAAAGTATATATATACTTATATATACATATACTTCAGAAACAAGACTTTGCACTGAATCATTTGTACAAGTACAAATCATACATGTACTCTTAAATGAATGAATAAGTGACTGAATACGTAAATAAAGACATGTCAGTGTAAATAAAGGCATGTCATGCATAATGAAACAGCCTGGGATAAATATTTATTTCCTATACTTGAAGTATCCTCAAAAATGCCAATTTTTGGTGCAGGTGCCAAATCAATTTTATATGCTTCTGGGAGAAATTCAAATATACCCCGCCATAATGGCCAAATTTTATGACATGACCAGAAAGCATGAGACAGTGTACCTTCTGAGATTTTACATTTGTTACATATAGAGGAAACATTTGGGTAAATCTTATGTAGTTTGGTCCTCGAATAATGACGTCTATGGATAACATTCCCATGAAACATTAGACAATTATATAGCAAGTTCCTACTCCCATTCCTGCTCAATATGAACAGTGTTCATACTTACCTTGTCTAGTACAGCATAAAAGAAAGAGACAGCACCTTGATCTGTTGGACTGTGATTACTTAGAGCTTCAAGAGTTTGATGTGATATGTTTTCAAAGTTTGTGAAGTGTTTCCTAGTAAAATCCCTCATTTTAAAATACTGAAAAAAAAAGGGAAAAAAAATCTGTTGATATGATCTGTTGATCATATTTTAATTTAAGCTGAGCAAATGAACCAAATTTATTATCAATATACAAGTCTCTTATGGAAATTAAACCCCTTTGCTTCCATTGGGAGAAAGAGTCTTCCATTGGGTCTTGAAGGCATGGTTTTTACAAATTGGGCTGTTATTGGCTAAATATATTTGTGGAAGTTCCAAAAAAATTTTAATCCGCTTCCATATTTTAAGGGAATTATTTATTATTATATTTTCATTATAAAACCTAGAATCGATTTGTACTGGACTAATCAACAAAGCTTCTAAAGCTGTCTTCCTGCATGAGGTTCTTTCTAACCAAACCCATTATTCTCTGGATTTTTCTCCACCAGGAAAGGAAGTTAGCAGTCCAATAGTAACATCTGAAGTTGGGAAGACTAAATCCACCTTTTGCTTTAGACCTTTACACACTGTATAAAAAATGATCATGATTTTAACAGTAAAAGACTGTAAAAATGCTATGGTGAAAAACAGTTATTTGGTTTACAGAAAGTTTTCGTACTATATACGGCGAATAAATGTAATAGATCTAATTGTATATTTAATGTAATTTTAGAGTAAAATACCATTAAACTTAAGTTTTTTGAAGTGAGAAATAACAAGTCACCATTTACAGTGAAAAAACGTAAATTGACATTCCCACAATTCCCTGCATGACACTTCTGATGTATTTTTTGTTGAAATAACTGTTTTCTTCTGTTAAATTATACGGTTTTGAACTGTAAAATAGACAGTAACCTAAGTGCTGTCCCGTAAAAACCTAAAATGTTGCTACCATATTTTTTTACAGTTCAGATTTTTTTTTTTTACAGTGCAAATGTTTTTTGGATATTCTGACAACTTTATAATTCCATATAAATTAAATAATTATGGATTTTAATTTTGCAAATAGCTTTACCAGTATGAAAAATGGAATGGAAAGAAATATAAAAATCGAGGTAGAGTCACCATTTTGATTGCGTTGATTTTTCCCACCATAGATATGGGTAAAGTCCTCCAAAATTTAAGATTATCTTTCAGATGAATCATGTTTATATGCCAGTTCATCTGCCTTCTTTGTGATTGTGATTCATTTAAATTAATTGGGAGCTATTTTAAATGGAATGGAATTAAAAGAATGTGTTGATACCTGAAGTTAAAGGCATTAACTCACTTTCGTCCCAATTTATTATGAAATCTAATAATTTATTAAATGATTATAAAAGAGGTGGAGTGGACATTTCTGGCTTTGCTATATACAAAAGGACATCATCTGCATATAAAGAAATACACTGGGGTCTATCATTAATTAAAATAGGAGAGATTTCAACATTCTGCCTAACAGTATAAATTTTGTAAGGTCTGAAGCTCCTGGTTTAGCATATAAGATACTTATCCACTGAATGAATTTGGTCCCAATTCAAAATCTTTTTAAAGTATCTAACATAAGGCCATTCAGTTTGATCAAACGATTGTTGTGTATCTAAAGAAATCAGACAAGCTTTTGTTGCTGTCACGCTGTATCATAGAAACCCTCGCTGGAAGCAAGTGTTCAGATCCACAGAAGTTTTATTTCAGTCCATAAACAGAAGACTAGGGGAAACGCAGAAGAAAACACAACTAAACAGCTTAAACAAGACTAATACCAGAGAAGGAGGAAACAAAAAATGAGGGCTTATATATGTCATGATCCCAGCCTATGTTCCCCTGTCGTGTGTGTGGACTTTTATATTATTTCCTGTGTTACACCATGTTTTGTAGTCCTTTGTAGTTTTTCTTGTTGATGTGTCTCCCCAGGTGTTTCTTTTGTTGTCTTGTTATCTTGTTAAGCCTGTTTTCTCCTTGTGTATATATACCCCAGTGTTTCTCATGTTCTTTGACTGGTGTTGTCCTTCCATGGATGTTATGTATGTGTATGTGTATGTTTGTGTGTGTGAGCGTGAGCGTGAGCGTGCTTGTTGTCAGTGTTTCCTTGCCCCATGTATGGATTTATCAGTTTTGGCTGGACTTAATTTTATTTATGTTTGTTTGAATAAATGTTTGCTGCATCTGGTTCCTAACAGCCACCGTTACAGAACACCAGACCACTTAAATGGATCCAGCAGTAAGGATTATGCGTCTCCGCCAAGGAGATAGAGATATTGAGGACTATGTGACTGACTTTATAGAGCTGGCTCATTTGACCAAGATGGAGTCTGCCATGTTTCGTAGTCCTTTGTAGTTTTTCTTGTTGATTTGTATCATATTATCATATTTCCATAAGTATTACATTTGATCATTCAATCAATGTGAGTCATTTTTAAAGACCAAGGAGAGGGAGTTCCAAACCTCCCAACATTTGCTATCTCTGAAATGCCCGGAATCTGCTCTTTACAGGACTTAAAACTGTGACACGTACAGTGTCAGAGAAATTTGCTAAAATATAATGCCCACTACAGGTGGTAAAGTCTATGCTTGGGTCTCAGGAGGATATAATCAAAATTGACATTTTTTTGGTTATCTAGTGTGATCCAAAAACAATGACAAAATTCACATTTAGAAATGCTTTTCAGTCCCTGTCTATCACCAATACAGATCAGAAATTCTGATGACATCATTCTACATTTTAGAGTCAAATGCTCCTTAGAATCTCAAGAGTCCTGCCCCCTACATAATAATAAGATGCTAAAGCTGTGTCTGAGATCGGTCACTTGTTCACACATTTACTGTTTTCTATATTTTGAATAGCACATGCAATATATCATGCGGATCCATTTGAATTCTGCACAGAATGGTCTATTTCTATGGAGGAGATCAGACATCACAAACAGTTAAACTGCCTTGGCATTATAAACAACACTGACTGCAGTATCAGTTTCATTTTAAAGGGAGGATCTATTAGACTTCATTTTTAATACAACTGTGGCTGTCACAAGCTGTCAAATGCAGCTTTGCCAGTCTGTGATACAAACAAAACACTATACTGACTATTTTTAAAAAACGATCAATGCATGCTCAATGATCTACAGCCCTGGAGACTGTACCAGCAATGTAAGATGTGCATTGTGCATATAGTGTCTTGTGCTATTCAAGTGCTATCCACTCACTAGTGGTGTGCGTTGGTGTTTTACAATGAGGAGGAAAAATTCTCAATTTTTTGTATATATCAAATTTATGTCTCTGTTACACAGTTTTCCTGGTTAAATAAACATTACATAAAAAGAGAGACCAAATTCTATTTTATATTTTTACACTATGTAATGTTCTATTTATTAAAACCAAGTATAAAGTTAGTGTTTTTATGCATTTTTACATTTTTATTAATACAAATATTAATATACTAATACTAATATTCATATTTTCTTTTTAATAGTCAATTTATTTTCAGCAGTCATCAAGCTTGTACACACTGGTCAGTGGTTACAGACACGAAGATGCACCTTTAATTTCACCACACTGATTGCTCACTAAAAACCCCCGGAGTCATCATGTTTTCAGACCATTTCAAGTTTGATTTTGACATGACAAAAAGCGGTGATATCTAAGTGACAGCTGATTACTTGCTTCTTAATTAGTCTTCCCATTACCGCCATCATTGTCTTCATTCAGGCCGATTCAACTAGAATGCGAACGAAAACAAGAGGTGGGATTTATCTCACGAACCAATCATGTCCAGCCATGACCAATCATATCCAATCATAGCGCGATGGAGGCACTCCTCTCACGTGACTTTCCCCCATTCATTCTTAATTACCCCCACTAAACCCACCACACGGGGGTGGTGCTTAGAGGTTCTGCTTTGTTTCTATGTGATAAAGGGAGAGGCACGAGAGACGCGGACTCCCCGCTGTAACTTCACCTGCGGGTGTCAATGTTGGACAGTGTTTCTTTAAAAAAACGAGTGACGTTTACACCTTTTAATATACCAATTTTTGTAATATTTGCATTGTTTTATTTTTGTATTATCTATATTTTATCATCCAGTTTTTTGAGGAGGCACTGCCTCCCTTGCCTCCTCCTCGGAGGAAACGCCCCTGCCACTCACATATTGTAAATGGCCTTCCTGGTCTGAACCAGTTTACTGCTCTTATAATCTTGTGGAGAGTGTTGATGTTAGTATTGCTCATTCCACTAAACATAGCTGTTAGGTTAAAGTTAAGGACTGATTTGATGAAACACTAGAAGCCTTTTAGGACTGACTGATGAACCCACGTTTTTGATGGAAGTAGAGAAACTATTGGCATTTTTTAAATCTTCTTACTATTTGGTTTGAAGGTAAGTTTTTGATCGATGGTGGTTCCCAGATATTTATATTCTTGCACCATATCTATTTCCTGACTGCTGACATCTAATGCTTTGATGGTAGATGGTAAAACTTTCCCTATGGAAATCAATAACCATCTCCTTCTCTATCGCAATCAGTTCCAGATAATTCACCCTGCTCCACTCGGGAAACTCATCCAATTCATGCTTAAGTTGTCTATCTGAGTTTGTATAATCAATGATGAGTTATCCGAGTATTTGATTCCTCACTTCTGCAGTCTTAAGTATACCAGATGAACAACACAGGGAACAGCAGAATAGATTCAGGCATTGGACTGCATTTTACAGTTGTAAATAAATTCTTTATTCATGAACAAATGCTTTGATAAATGTTGCAAGTTCAGCACAGAGAAAAGACTTTGTCTGACATGGTACGATATAAAAACTGTGGATGCATACTCTTCGCCAAACCAAATGCAAAGAGATGCAGTTTTAAAGAGTTGTTTCCCATTTTGTGAGCCTTATGCACAGTCCGTGCACTGTAAAAAATTGTATGAGCTAATTACTTAAGAAAAAATCATGGTAACAATATTACACATGATATTTTTGAATAGTTTTTAAGGTTTGATTCTTTAATGGAATCTACCTGAATAAATCACGTAAAATTTCTTAAATTATTTAGTCTATGACACAATTAATTTAATAGTTTTAGTGAAATGTCCTTTTTTATTTTAAGTTGACTCCCAAAAGTCTGTGATTTAGACTGAATGGAAATGACCTGGGTAACACTTTAGGATACTGATCCTTTATTAATGAATAACTACACAGGAACAAATGAGTAATGCATTATTAAAACTCTGGTAACTACTATTAACTAACGAGAAACTCTGATTAATAAATTAGTAAATAATAGTGCTCAGTTGAAGGTGGTAGTTCACTATTAGCTAATCAGTAACTACAATTTTTTTCATACCTCCCAGAAAACTACTAAGAACTACTATATACAGGTTCATAATTAATGTGAATAATGCATAATGTATAATTAATTCTAAAGTGAAGATCATGGTAACACACTAGTAATGACTGAAGTATTACCAAATCCTTCAGAAGGAATTACTAATTATTTGGATCAGTATTCTAAAGTAAAAAACATGATAACTCTCTAGTAACTACTGAAGTCATTGTAAACTTTTGAGATTTTTGTAAAGTATTGGATAGTAATAACTCAAGAATTACTTCATAATTATAAAGAAACTACTACTTATTTGGATCAATATTCTAAAGTGAAGATCATGGTAACCCACTAGTAATTACTCAAGTGTTACCAAATACATCAGAAGGAATTACTGTACAAAAATGTACAGGGAGCGTGCCTTGCAACCATGGAGACATTTGTGAGAGACGCTGCGTAATATCATTGTGCCTGCTGCACCCATGGTACGGCAGCAAAGTTCCTTGATTATTATGCCGGAATGAGAGTATAGTTCCTAGCCATATCGGCCTAGAAAATCGCAACTTTTCATTTTCGGTCGGTCTTAGTACACAATGTAACTACAGAAGAGTCAAGTTTTAAATAGGAAAAATATCGAAACTCTTTGGTCATTTTTGAGCGTGATGCTAATGGTCTAATCAGAATCAATGAACTATGCTAAGCTATGCTAAAAGTGGTACTGCCAGAACCGGAGATCGGCTGAACGGATTCCAAAATGGTAAAACTCAACTGTTTAACTCTAGAGGAGTTGGAAAATGAGCCTATTTTCAAAAAAAGTGGAGTGTTCCTTAAAATAGGGCACTATTTGAGGGGACAGCCATTTGTGCCATGTGTCTGAAACCATAGTGGACGATATTGAGTGCACTCATTCAATCCCTCAATGTGCCACAATAACGAGTGTACAACCGATGCACGCTCAACGGCTAGAGAATACCCATAATGCACTGTGAGTCGCACGCTAAATGAATTCTCACGTCTCGCCAGGAGATTCATCCACAATATCATACATACAATATCAATCATCCAGCAATATCATACAGGTATAAGTTCCTTTTTAATTGATCATTAAATTGTTTAATTAAGGTTTGTACATGCTAGTTTCCATGGCAGAGTTCAACATATTTTTTTATTACTACTGGAGCTGCCAGTTTGCTATGTTTCAAATGATTATTAATAGGGATACACCGATACCATTTTTTAAGGACAGAGTACGAGTACCGATACTTTTTTTCTAGTACTCGCCGATACCGATGCCTATACATTTATTTCTCCCTCTCTCTCTCTTTTTTTTGGTGATGTTGCAGTTTTCCAAGCACAACACAGTGAGACTAATTAATGTAGGACAGCTTCTTTATTATTACTCTAATGAAAAAGTAATAATTTTTATGTGCTTGTCACAAACTTAAAGAACAAAAATGTCAGTGTCCAAGAACCTTCAAAGGGCATTAATGCCAATATATATGTATAAATGTTGTTATATAAAAAGAAATTTACAAACAAATTACAAACACTACAACAAATACTATAGAGATACTTAATAGAGATAATTAAATAAACTTGTTTTTCAGATACAGTAGGTTTATTTACAATGTATACATTTATTTAACATATTTTGTTGTTTTATTAACATTAATGACAAATATAGGCTACGGTCCCTTTAAGACTGAATCCATGGATACTGACACATATCTTGTTTTCACCTAAATGTTTATGTCCACTTAAGCCATAACCGACTGTATTTACGTGAGATAGTCCACACGATGGACATTTTGACAACTATGTGTGTATTTGACCATTCAGGCGCAAGGAGAACTGATCGCGCGCTGAGAAAACTGGGATGGCGCACAAGAAAGAGAGAGAGAGAGCGCGCTTCTGGTCTGTCATTCAGCGCGATTCCACCTATCCTGCCTTCACTAATTGATAACGAATTGTGATTGAAAGCATGCAGTTCGTGTGTGTGTGTGTTGTCATCATTAATTTGAAGTATTTACACACCCCTGAGGCTGACATTGTTTCTGCTGCTGCCGCCGGTGTCTCTGTGCCTAGGCCTGCAACCCAGCCATGTGCTCATCTATGAGAAAGAGAAAGAACTCTTTCCTCACTAAGAGTTTCCATCCAACGCAGAAGATACTGACTACAACTTTGGACCGAATCATCAAGGATTTCTCCTCAGCCTGCAAATCCGATGCTACTCGACCTAAATGCATTTTGCAAGTATCGTACTTTTGAACACTAATTTGTGAACCAACTTTGTTAGCAAAGGTGCTTTATTACTGAGAAAACTGATGGTCTGTTTTTGAGTTTTTGGTGGTCTGGTTTTGTTTTGGACTTTTTCCCATAGATCCATCTCCTGTCCCACTTCCAATTCAACTCTATCATTGCCAGAGAGTGGTACCTATTATTACTCACTAAAAAGTATTGATAAGAACACAACACGGCTATTAATAACAATATATTCACTAATTTGACAGAAATAAATCTGAATAAAAAGTCATTGTAACTATAATATAACATTATTGTTACAATCACAGAAGAGGACAGCGACACAGGAATACTGGTAAGATAGTTTATTGAAACAACCAGGATGGCAGACAGAGTGCAGGTGAGTGAATGCGTTGGCAGATATGGATGTAGAACTGATACTTGTCTTGTTTTGCAGGAATGGCAGATCGATGGCAGACTTGAGATTGAGCAGACACCGTTGAACTCACGGAGGACAAGGAGAACACTAGGAGACGAGGGAACACGCTGGAGACAGGTGAGTATCTAAGGAGGAGTCCTTGAGGTAAGCATATAGGTAAGTGCTAGATGCAAATGAGACCGGACAGTGACTGAGTGAGAGCGTGAGTCTTTTATAGTGTTGCTGATGAGGGTGTTGATTGATGTCAGGTGTGCGTGGTTAGTACTCCGGTGATGACGTGCGCTGTGTCTGTGTGAGGGTAGAGCCTGGCGTGTCTGTGACAATTATAGCAATGCAAGCTGCATCTTTATAAATACATTCATTGAACCATACAACTGACTAATTAATACTTATAAATCAGTGTATAATGAATTATCATATTTGTTTGAGCTAATTTGCTGCAGTGCATCCCTAATTATTAAACAGCAACCACAAACTATGCAAAATGGGCAGCTCTTTCGCACTCAGTGTCCGAATTCATTCACTCCTTCAAGTAGACTATATTAGTGGAGGAACATAGGGAATAGTGAATGAGGGTATAGGGGGTGATTTTGAACACAGCACAGGACATCAAATATGTGTGTGAGACATCAGAAGTGCTGGGGGTACTCCAGGACCAGGATTGGGAACCACTGAAATAAAGAATTACCTCTGTGAAACGTTCTGCACAAGTCATGCTTTCGAAGGTGGTTCAGGTTGATCAGCTTGTTCTTCTTGACTGTCATTATCGGACTTAGGTTCAAACTGATACAGGGTCATTACATTTCCAACACATGCTCTAAGCAGTAGAGCGATAACAACAGATTGAAGCTGGCTGACCAATCAGTGCAAACTGCACTTTTAGGAAGGTGGATTTTAAAGAAACCAAAACTAAAACAGTGTTTAGACAGAGGGTGAAAACAAGTGCTGCAGCAATGTAAATTAAAAGAAACATATTGAGTTTTTTCAACATTAAATGAAGTAAACGTATTCTAGTAGACCCCTAAACAAGATTATGAACATGTACTAAATGAGCATAATAGAACCCCTTTAACACCATCTAAATAAAAAAATTCTTTATCTTGTCAGTCAGGTTCATAGTGTTGTCCTGGGTACATGCAAGCAAGCTGGTAATATGCAAGATTATAGTAAGTGTCTCTGCTTCTGCAACAATTTTAGACTTTAGACTTCCATTTGTCAATAAGTCGGGAATCAATGATTTGAAAATTCTGGAAGTACAAGTAAAACCTCAAATACATTTAAATAGTTTAAACGAATGTACATGAACATTTAATCTGTGCCCAAGAAAAAGTGTCTCTATTGTTCACAGTCCTCCTCACATATTGAAATATAATGTAAACTGTCTGCTTTGGAAAATACATATATGGATTCTCACTACAGCCAGAAGACTGTAGAAAGTTTTCAAATATTTATGAAGGTCATTCTCATAGACGTAAGCCTCCTTGAATTCTTCCAGCAGCTTCTGAGTAGCATTTACGAGCATTGCTATTTATTGCAGCAGTCAATAAGGTAAAAATAGCTCAATCTCCTTATGTTGCAAAGTTAAAAAGGAGGCAGGAACAATTATATGAGATTCTTCATGATAATTTAAAAAGGTGCACATAATGACCATATATATTGTTACAAAACAATTTGTTTATATAGTTTATATATTTTATATAGTAAAAAATGTTACAAAACAATACAAATATCCTTTTTACATGTAATTCAATTGGGATTATAGAGTAACAGCATCTTTTGTTGCATCATGGAGGCAGAAATATGTTTCATGGATATTTCTGCTCTCCAGACTACAGCAGTGTTTCTACCAATATCATTAATAATTCAAAGTGTTTAGATTTAACTTTTGTTTTTGATGGGGGTTGTATTTCTCAGTTGTCTGCAGATTAGCTGTTGAAGGTCACAGCAATACACCTAGTTTCTTCAAGAACTATAAATGTCACATCAGAATATAATGGAGCTACATCTGAAGTTATGTATCATAATCCATTAAAATTAAGATACCATGTCCACTGTATTACAATGCATACATTTATACAATGTATTTATATTTATGCTTTACATGTTTAAAATGTTTGAGTGAAATATTTAATATACCGAAGATGTACATTTCTCATGCACTGCTGTAATGGGGGGTTACCCACGATACTGTGCTCTACTCCCCCCCTCTCTGGGGGGACCCGTCACGGCAGCCGCAGCACCTGGGGGTAAGGACAGACGAGACGAGAGAGAAGGAGATGGAAGCATGGGTAGAGACAGAGACGAGAGAGGGGAGAGAGGGAAAAGGAATTCTTGGTGTTCTTGGTAAATTCTCGGACACACTGCCGCTCAGTCCTCAACCAGCAGAAGACTCTCATTCACGTGCCATGCGATTGTACTGGACATCCTTTGTGCTGACTCCTCCGCTCCCTCTCAGATGGCAGCCACCCCTCCTCTGCCTAGGAGCACAGTTGTGAGCTCTCCATCCCACCAGATCTTCCATCACTTCAGCACCACCGCCTCGGGCAACCACTGGTGGTAACCGCTCCTTCTTGCTGCCTGACCTCCTCAGCACCACAATCCCCCAATTGTTCAGGGAAGAAGGAGCCGGGAACCGGCGAATGTTTTAACATATAGAGGCCTGGTCTGCTTTGTGGAAATTTGTTTTGCTGGGCTCAATTCAAACTCAGGGTGTGGTCTGTGAACTGATAAAGTTCAGTTCAGTCTAGTGGTGACAAAGGGACAAATTACACCTCTAAGCTATTTGAGAAAGTAACAGAAGAGTTAGTTGCACTGAACTGAGACCAGTATAGAGTGCTGTTTCTGATGTTTGCTATAAGAGAAACAGTTTAAGAGTTGTTGGGTTTTAGCCCACCAAACTCATTTTGGTCATACAGTTTGCAGGCTATTAAAACTACTAAGTGAGCAGTTTCTTAGATTCTTCCTAAAAAATCTTCCTAAGATTCCCCCCACAAGTCTACATGAGTACTTTTTAAGAACATTTTTACAAGGTGTTGTGTAATCATTTTTTACAAGCAAACAGGTATGGCAGAGAGTAGGCAGAATCGTAGTCGAGGTACAGGCAATAGGTCAGGGCTGGCCAATAACAATCGTAAGTCCAATAAACAATACGTAGTCCAAAGGCAGGCAGCAGGGAATCATAGACGGGGAACAGACAGGGTAAATAACAGGCAGACAATAACAATAAGAAGCGCTCAGAAGTGTAACCAGAGTATACAAGACCTCACAATGTGTGTGTGGATGTGACTAGCTTAAATAGTCCAGGTAATGTGCTGCAGCTGAGTGTGGTGATTACTGACTGATGAAGTGAGTGCAGGTGATGGCCAGGGAGGATTATGGGAAATGAAGTCCGGGAATGACTGGAACTGTGACAGTAGCATATGATATTAAAAGTAAAGACCCGTTGACACAAGGAACAATATAAAGATAACTATCTATAATCATAAATATATTAGCGTCTACACCAGTGGACAATAAAGTTCTGTTTATACTAAGATTTAGATCAATGGCCAGATTTACTAAATGGGTCAAATTAGCATGTGAGCACAATTCCACAAATGTGCCAATGGGAGTGTCACAGTTCCCTGCGTTCCCGGACTCCATTTCCCTTGATCCTCCTTGTTTCCACACCTGCACTCACTTCCTCATCATCTCCCCATCAGCACTCATCACCTGGACCTCATCATCTGCACACCCTTTATAATGGACTCACTCCTCTCACTCCTTGTCTGTTCTTATTGTTATATTATTGTTAAACTATACGTGCTTTTGGTTATTCTGTTCTCTTTCTTCTATTAAAAATCCGTTCATGCCTCATCCCTTCAGCAAACCAAGCCGTAACAGGGAGTGGCAAGTTTTGCACATGATCTACTGCTGATATGCAAATTAAAGAACACAGACACAGAAAGAATGGGTCGTTCTCAGGAGCTCAGTGAATTCAAGCGTGGTATCGTGATAGGTTGCCACCTGTGCCATAAGTCTATTCGTGAAAATTTCACGAATAGCTGCATCTATAGCTGTAAAATAGTGTTGTTAATAAAATACAATCAAAAAAGCCATTCTTCTAATCTCCTGACATTCTTTCTTTTGTCCCAGTCCCATTGACATGGATAGGGCCATTAGTGTCTTTGTTTTCCCAGGTGTGAAACAATAAATATTCATGATGATTCACGCCTCCTCACATACAGTCTTTCTGACACGTCTTACAAATTTTAAATAAATGTATTGTTTTATGTGAATGAGTGCGCAGGAGGATTTTCACTCTATTTGGGAGTAAAAATTCTAGGCTACAAGAGCCAGTTCTCAAAAGTCTTGTGAAAATTGGTTCTGTCTGTTTTATGGCCTTATTTCAGTAACTAAAAAAAATAGGATTTTTCACTAACCACACTAAAACATAATTTTCTCAAAAATACAAACTCATACATACATGATTTTAGATATTACTGTAGCAGAGTTTGTGCTAAATATAGTGTAATCATATAAAAAGCCATGAACATTTTTTAAGATACTGAAAAAAGCACAAAGGTCAGGGCATGTCAAAACATCTCCAGGGCCCCAAAAATACCTCAGGCCGCAGAGGGTTAATATATAACACTGTTATAATGATTTTTGGATATTTTAATGCAAACTTCTATTTTTGCCTTTAAAGATCACGCTTGTTGCATTAAGCTATCCGGTTGTTATCTGTCACGTGTTTGTTGCTTAAGTCTGCGTGAACCAGAAGTTTCCACCGGTCTTCAGTATTGTGCCATATTTCGAAGTGAAGAGGATATTAGAAGAAATCTCCATCTCTCATCTCTAGCTCACAGCAGTCTGCCTGTTGCAAGGGAACAGTTAACTGACACATCGGAGAAGGAACACCATTTTAGAAGGGAAGCCATCTTCACGTTTTGAGTAAGATTATTAAAAGACAGCTTGCACAGATGAAAGGTTTAGCACAAGACTAGCAATTTGTGCTACAAACAGGGTCAAACTGGATTTCATGTTGACCTCAAGGTTTTTCAGGTTATCAGCAATATGGTTGTTGTTTAAGACTTCTGTTGGTTATGTTTCGTATTTCCTGATCGCCAGGCGGTGCTTCGTAGTGGATGTTCTCTTTGCGGTTGCCGCAGATCGAGTGTTGTATACCAAAAATGTCACCTCGTGACACCTGTGTGTGACGTCACTGATATTATAATATGGCATGTCACACAACAGACTTCCTCATTTCTCTTCTCACGACAGAGCAGATCAGAGCTAAATCACAGCCTGGTGACTTAATTTTCTCCCTCCTGTTGTTTTACGTTTCAATTCTCCCTTTGATCGGAATTATATCTTAGCAGTAAGAAACACATTGTGTGTGTGTGTGTGTATGTAAGATCATGTAGCAGTCCTACCTTGAGCCTAGCTCGGTAGTGGGCGAACTACAGCTCAAACACGAGTGCTTGACGGCTCTGCTTTGAGCGTTGCTCGGCAGCGAGCAGTCATAGTGTTGTGTAATCAATATATTAGCCCTCCCTTGAGCCATGCTCGGTAACAGGCTATTCTGAAAGGACAGCATACCTTCCCTTGAGCCACGCTCGGTAAGTTTGCTTGGAATATTGAGTGATTAAAGAGATATTATTTCTATTAATAATAATAAGTATTAGTAGTAGTGTGTATGTATATATATATATATATATATATATTTGTATATTGATTGTAGTAAGTCTTCAAGGTGAAGTGATTATTTAGATTGAGACTATGGATGGACTAGGATATTGTGGCCAATGTTCTAATACAATGGAGCTGTATGATGGCCATCAACTATGCCCATCATGCTTAGGGTTGGATCACCTCTGTGAGGCGCTCACAAACCCTTGTATGGACTGTTCTATAATGTCAGTGGCCCAGAGGCAAGATAGGCTAGCGAGCACTATAATGGTAGCTCTTGCAGAACTGGGCCTAGACACTCCACCTGCTCAAACAGCAGGATCCAGTGCCCTCTTTAGGACGACAACGACAAAAGATTTCTCGGTGTTGGTTTGTAAAGACTTTGTTGCTGAATATTTGTCAGCCTTAGGTTCAGATTCACAGAGAATGCGAGTGAACCCAGCAGTATGCACATTGTCAAATATGGAGTGTAGATGCCTTCAAGACTAGCTGGGGTGCAGTTTGGCGCCACAGAGGAGTCCGGGGCGAGTGGTCAGTGCAGAGGACAAAGGATCATATAAACCTGCTCGAGATGCAGGCAGTTCTATATGCTCTAAAACATTTCCTGCCTGTCCTACAAGGCCATCATATACTTGTGTGCATGGACAACCTATGCACAGTGTTTCATGTAAACCACTTTGGGGGCACCAGATCACCAGCACTACTTGCTCTTGCACAGGAGCTCTGGACATGGGTGCATCCCAGATTTCTGTCTCAGAAAGCAATGCACTTGGCAGGTGTGGAGAACAGCACAGCGGATGCCTTGTCTCGCAATGTATTGAACCCTGGCTGCTAGAGACTGCACCCGGAGGTCGTAAGGAGCATATGGGAAATATTTGGCAGGGCACACATGGAAGGACTTCCTATCACAAATGGGAGGGCAGATATGGCACCCTCAGCCGGAGTTTCTCCAGCTGTGGCTGTGGCCTTTGGGACCAGTTCTAGGTACACCATATTAAATGCAAGAGCCCCTTCCACCTGGGCAATGTATGATAGCCGATGGGGAATATTTCAGGATTGGTGTAAGGTTCACCAGTTGGACCCACTATCCTGTTCAGTGGAGTCAGTACTCACATTTTTACAGTCACTGTTTGAAGCAGGAAGGTCGGCATCCACTCTTAAGGTCTACATAGCTGCTATCTCTAGTCATCGAGACTTTACTGATGGCTCCTCACTGGGTTCACACCACCTACTTGTGGCCTTTCTCAAGGGAGTGAGGAGGCTACGTCCACCCCAATTGGTTGGAACACCACCATGGGATCTTCCCATAGTTCTGAACTTCCTTTGTGGGACACCTTTTGAGCCCCTTGGTCAGGCCCCCATTAGGTGGCTCTCGCTAAAGACTGCCTTTCTCCTTGCAGTGTCAACGGCCAAGTGTGTCAGTGAGTTACATGCTCTTTTTGTCAGCCTATCATGTCTCCAATGGGGTATGGCAGACAAAGCTGTTAAGACCTAACCCAACGTTTTTGCCTAAGGTCCTCACAACAGAGTTCATAAACCAGTCTATTGACTTGTCAGCATACACTGAGAGCAGTGATGATAGACGGCACCTGTTATGCCCAGTCAGGGCATTGAGACACTATGTTACAGCAATGGCTGAGGTACACTGTACAGATCAGCCCTTTGTGTGTTTTTCCGCAGCCAAGCGGAGTCTCCCACTCTCTAAGCAATGTCTATCCCAATGGGTGGTAGAAGTGATAGAGTTGGCCTATAAGCATGCTGGTCAGACATTGCCTGTACATGCTACAGGCCATTCTGTTAGGGGTATAACAACATCATGAGCTGCTCTTAAAGGAGTTCCCTCATCAGAAATTTGTGTTGCGGCCACATGGCCATCTCCCTCTCTCTTATTTTTATAGAATGAATGTTGCCTCATCCTCCAATCTGGCATTAGCAGTTCTGCCCCAGGTGTAGAGCCATACGGGAGCCACTTCTCATGACATTGTGGGTACACGTCATCCACTACGAAGCACCGCCTGGTGGTCAGGAAATATGACACTTAACATTAGTTACGTATGTAACTGTGGTTATGTGAGTAGTGGATGACCGCCAGGGTCCCTGGTCATGAAGAGTGGGCGAGAACAGATCAGGTACCTGAGGAAGTCTGTTGTGTGACATGCCGTATGATAACATCAGTGATGTCACACACAGGTGTCACAAGGTGACATTTCTGGTATAAAACACTTAATCTGTGGCAACCGCAAAGAGAACATCCACTATGAAGCACCGCCTGGCAGTCATCCACTACTCACATAACCACAGTTACATACGTAACTAACCTTATTGGTAACATGTTTGTGGCTTAACAGCTCAGACACACCAAGCCTAGAAGAACTAGTGCCTGCATCTGGGTCAAGTTGTGCTCAAACACAGTGCAAGACTACAGCCAAAGAGCATGCACATCTGCACCTGCATGAGAGGAAATAACTGCCCACACAGCAGACAGTAGTAGTCTGCATTCATCACTCTAAATTAGTCTGCATTCATCACTCAAAACTCGGACCGCAGATATGAAAACCATAAGCAAGCAGTGCTTGATCGATGTTGATCACTTAATCTTCTCTTTCTTTCCTTCCAGAAGGTATGTCGTTTATGGAAATATTGCACTGAAATTCTCAGAAGAAGAACCCTTTTGTGTGTGCCCTCTTGACTTCGATGTTTGCTTGCTTAATCACTTGCTTTTTCTTCTCGTGCACTGGTTGCAAAACTGATATTAAAACTGATACTGAACAGTCTGTGTAAGGGCAACATGCTTGTTGCCCTAAAGGGTTAGTTCACCTAAAAATGAAAATGATCCCATAATTTACTCACCCTCAAGCCATCCTAGGTGTTTATGACTTTCTTCTTTCAGCCAAATACAATTGGAATTATATATAAAAAAATATCCTGGCTCTTCTATGCTTTATAATGGGAGTGAATGGTGCCAAAAAAAGCACATCCATCCATAATAAAAGTAATCCATACGGCTTTAGGGAGTTAATAAAGGCCTTCTGAAGCGATGTGTTTTTGTAAGAAAAATATCCACATTTATAACTTTAAACTATAATATCTGGCTTCCGGTAACAGCCGTTCATGCGTTCACAAGAGAGTCGAATTCCGGCATATGACGCAGGCTCCGGTGAGAATTGACGAACACGGAAGAACACGTTTTTTACAGTAAAGGAACAAGGCAGTAACACTTTCTATGAAGCCTGTATTTATAATGCATTATAAGGGTATTCCTAATTCATTATAATGCATGCATAATGCCTTATAAACAACCTTATAATGTGTTGTATCATCTTAAGTCTTCTCTTAAACATCTAAAGAAATGTTATAATGTGGTCATAATATTTATAGGTGGTATTTGTCTGCTTTAAAGGGCTAGTTCACCCAAAAATTAAATGTCTGTTATTACAGCTTTTTACAACTGCTTACACACAAAATCCTTACTTGCAGAATTTTGTGTGTATTCTCTGGTAAATGCTAGAGTTGTGATTAACTTTCACTAAACTTCAGATAGATCTATGTTCAGCGTCTGCCTAGATCTGTGCGTTTACTGTCTGGGAGAAGATCATGCACAAGCAGTTCTTGAAAGATCTACTTGTGAAAATTGTGAGCATCTGTCTGTTAAGACGCTCCGCTCTCGTTTGGCACTCTTCTCGAGGGAAGAGGGGCCAACATCTGTGCCATGCTGTAGCAGAGCGGCGACTAAAATCATGGGGTTCTCAGATGGAGTTGGCTGAGAAGTTTGAGAGAGGTGTAAATCTCTCGCGACCCTCAGTGGCTGACGAGAGTTCCTCTAACATCATCAGATCCAGCAGCGTGTGCTCTTCTGGCTCTTAGCCCAAGAGCGCAGGAGATGGCAATTGAGGATGAAGAAGGTGAGCCTTCTGAAGCCTCAAAACCACCCTGCCCCGCGTATGTAGAGCTGCTTGAGGTTATGGAATGCGCTTCTGGCAGGCTGCAGCTGTCATGGGAGCACGTTAAGAAGGAAGCCACTCGTGGATGGCTCAACAAGCAGATCCTTTCTGGCCATAACCCTCCAGCTCCTGTGACCCTTTCATTCCTCCCTGATCTTCATTCTGAGATCGAGAAGGCATGGAAGAATCCCTATTCAGCTCATATTCATCGACATCAGTGAGCTAATTTTGCTGATGTTGAGGGATCGAGTGAGCATGGGTATGCGTCGATGCCTCCTATTGACGAGACGTTTGCAAACTATCTAGTGACTGGGCAGGCACCGACGCTAAAAGCTCCAGTCCTGCCTTCAAAGCCCCTTAAGATGACATTTCGCTTGAATGGCAGGGCATATGTGGCAGCAGGTCAGGCTGGTGCTACCTTACACACTATGGCTGTGTTACAGGCATACCAAGCATATCTGCTGAAGGATTTAGATCAGGGGCAAGGTCTTTCCCCTGAAGCAGTAGGTGAGCTGTGCCACACTACAGATCTTGCTCTCTGGGCCACCAAACAGACTGCCGCCTCAATTGGTAGATCGATGGCAGCAATGGTGGCTATGGAGAGGCATCTGTGGTTGAACCTGGCGGACATCAGAGAGAAAGAGAAGGGCTTTCTCCTCGATGAGCTGGTATTGCCTTCTGAGCTTTTCAGCACCTCCATCGAGGCAGTGGTGGGAAAGTTCAGAGAGCCGAAGGCGCGCTCGGCAGCGTTTTAAAACCTGCATACCGCTCAGATCTGGGTCCGGGCCCAGACAGACAGGAGGTCCAGGCCTGTCCCGATTCGAGGATCGGAGACAGGGCCAGAAGTCCAGTGTTGCCTCTCAAGCACCTCCTCCTACTAGGAGTAAGTCTCAGAGAAGGCAGGACTCTAGGAAGAAGCAGGGTTTGAGAAAGGTAATCGAGCATAGTCGCCAACAGCGTTGGTGATCGATTTCCTCTGAGGGTAGGTGCATCTACCCTCTCCCGTCATTTTTCCTCCTCCTGTGTAAATGTTATTTTTAATACCCTAGGCGCTTTTTACATCAGGCCGGGGGCTGGGCCCATGATGAGTTTATACTTCCTGATGACCCGCCTTCAGGTGTGATAGTGAAGTGCCCTTTTCAAGCTTGAAAGGATCGGTAGATTCCATCTTTTCTATGATGGTAGGTCTCCATCCTTACGGCCGCAGGTTGGAGCTTGGTAGGTCGGTTTCATGTAATAAAATATTTTTTATTGACCTTGGTTCCTTGGGTAGTGGTTTTGGGTAGTTTTTGTAAAACTTTATGTTAAGTTGGGCCCTGAAGTTCCCATTTAGGTTGGCATGGAACGATTTTTTTAAGGGAAGTACCACTTTGGGTCCTCTTCATGAATGTGTTGGCTTCATTCTTTGCAGAATTCACTGAAGACATTAAAGCTACTTTTCATATGTATTCAGATGTGGGCTTTAACTAGCCGCACTGTTAGCCACCTTATGATAGATTAGCTTTCTCCTCTGGTAAATGCTAGAGTTGAGATGAACTTTCACTAAACTTCAGAAAGTTGTTGATAGAGGCTGCTGTTTCTTAGCCATACTACCCCTATATGTGACTGTAGTCTTCCTAGTTCTGGCCTCCTCTTAGAGTTGTCAGGCCAAGGCCCATTGTCTTTTTGGTATAGGTGCATGATAGATAGCAGCTAAGGTATTAGACTACCGCTGGTCTCCCTGGTGCTGTTGTCTCAGGCGGTGTGTAGGCCCCGTTTTCTGAGAATTTCTGTTGCAAAGTACCCACCCTGTAATTTCAGGGTTGGCTTATTAGTACTCCCCCGTTACTCAGGGTTGTTTGTACTTATTACTTTAGTTCTGATTCGTGCTCTACACTGTGTGAGCTCAGTAAACTCTAATACTGCCACAGGCTAGCACCCGTGTTTTCTAGAGTAGTAGGCGTGAGTTTTACCCTCATTCAGGTTATGGTTTGTACTCCCCTTGTTGAAAGGGTAAAAAGTGTTTTTTCCGAGTACACTGCCTGTTGGAATGTATAAGTTCAGGTTGAGTTTATTTAAGTTAACCTCAGTGCATAGTTCGGTTTTCATACATGGCTCCTTTTGAGCTTGAACACTGCCACAAGCTGACACTCGTGACTTTTTTGAATTAGTAGGCTCCGTTTGGGCCTCCTTCAAAGCACAATGATGCATATTCATTGCTTGTTGGACTGTGTTTATGTAGAGTTTGCTCTCTTGGAATTTTAGACCTGCCACAGACACGCCCGTGATCTTCTGGAGTAGTCGGCCTGAAAATTGGTTCTGTCTGTTTTATGGCCTTATTTCAGTAACTAAAAAAAATAGGATTTTTCACTAACCACACTAAAACATAATTTTCTCAAAAATACAAACTCATACATACATGATTTTAGATATTACTGTAGCAGAGTTTGTGCTAAATATAGTGTAATCATATAAAAAGCCATGAACATTTTTTAAGATACTGAAAAAAGCACAAAGGTCAGGGCATGTCAAAACATCTCCAGGGCCCCAAAAATACCTCAGGCCGCAGAGGGTTAATATATAACACTGTTATAATGATTTTTGGATATTTTAATGCAAACTTCTATTTTTGCCTTTAAAGATCACGCTTGTTGCATTAAGCTATCCGGTTGTTATCTGTCACGTGTTTGTTGCTTAAGTCTGCGTGAACCAGAAGTTTCCACCGGTCTTCAGTATTGTGCCATATTTCGAAGTGAAGAGGATATTAGAAGAAATCTCCATCTCTCATCTCTAGCTCACAGCAGTCTGCCTGTTGCAAGGGAACAGTTAACTGACACATCGGAGAAGGAACACCATTTTAGAAGGGAAGCCATCTTCACGTTTTGAGTAAGATTATTAAAAGACAGCTTGCACAGATGAAAGGTTTAGCACAAGACTAGCAATTTGTGCTACAAACAGGGTCAAACTGGATTTCATGTTGACCTCAAGGTTTTTCAGGTTATCAGCAATATGGTTGTTGTTTAAGACTTCTGTTGGTTATGTTTCGTATTTCCTGATCGCCAGGCGGTGCTTCGTAGTGGATGTTCTCTTTGCGGTTGCCGCAGATCGAGTGTTGTATACCAAAAATGTCACCTCGTGACACCTGTGTGTGACGTCACTGATATTATAATATGGCATGTCACACAACAGACTTCCTCATTTCTCTTCTCACGACAGAGCAGATCAGAGCTAAATCACAGCCTGGTGACTTAATTTTCTCCCTCCTGTTGTTTTACGTTTCAATTCTCCCTTTGATCGGAATTATATCTTAGCAGTAAGAAACACATTGTGTGTGTGTGTGTGTATGTAAGATCATGTAGCAGTCCTACCTTGAGCCTAGCTCGGTAGTGGGCGAACTACAGCTCAAACACGAGTGCTTGACGGCTCTGCTTTGAGCGTTGCTCGGCAGCGAGCAGTCATAGTGTTGTGTAATCAATATATTAGCCCTCCCTTGAGCCATGCTCGGTAACAGGCTATTCTGAAAGGACAGCATACCTTCCCTTGAGCCACGCTCGGTAAGTTTGCTTGGAATATTGAGTGATTAAAGAGATATTATTTCTATTAATAATAATAAGTATTAGTAGTAGTGTGTATGTATATATATATATATATATATATATTTGTATATTGATTGTAGTAAGTCTTCAAGGTGAAGTGATTATTTAGATTGAGACTATGGATGGACTAGGATATTGTGGCCAATGTTCTAATACAATGGAGCTGTATGATGGCCATCAACTATGCCCATCATGCTTAGGGTTGGATCACCTCTGTGAGGCGCTCACAAACCCTTGTATGGACTGTTCTATAATGTCAGTGGCCCAGAGGCAAGATAGGCTAGCGAGCACTATAATGGTAGCTCTTGCAGAACTGGGCCTAGACACTCCACCTGCTCAAACAGCAGGATCCAGTGCCCTCTTTAGGACGACAACGACAAAAGATTTCTCGGTGTTGGTTTGTAAAGACTTTGTTGCTGAATATTTGTCAGCCTTAGGTTCAGATTCACAGAGAATGCGAGTGAACCCAGCAGTATGCACATTGTCAAATATGGAGTGTAGATGCCTTCAAGACTAGCTGGGGTGCAGTTTGGCGCCACAGAGGAGTCCGGGGCGAGTGGTCAGTGCAGAGGACAAAGGATCATATAAACCTGCTCGAGATGCAGGCAGTTCTATATGCTCTAAAACATTTCCTGCCTGTCCTACAAGGCCATCATATACTTGTGTGCATGGACAACCTATGCACAGTGTTTCATGTAAACCACTTTGGGGGCACCAGATCACCAGCACTACTTGCTCTTGCACAGGAGCTCTGGACATGGGTGCATCCCAGATTTCTGTCTCAGAAAGCAATGCACTTGGCAGGTGTGGAGAACAGCACAGCGGATGCCTTGTCTCGCAATGTATTGAACCCTGGCTGCTAGAGACTGCACCCGGAGGTCGTAAGGAGCATATGGGAAATATTTGGCAGGGCACACATGGAAGGACTTCCTATCACAAATGGGAGGGCAGATATGGCACCCTCAGCCGGAGTTTCTCCAGCTGTGGCTGTGGCCTTTGGGACCAGTTCTAGGTACACCATATTAAATGCAAGAGCCCCTTCCACCTGGGCAATGTATGATAGCCGATGGGGAATATTTCAGGATTGGTGTAAGGTTCACCAGTTGGACCCACTATCCTGTTCAGTGGAGTCAGTACTCACATTTTTACAGTCACTGTTTGAAGCAGGAAGGTCGGCATCCACTCTTAAGGTCTACATAGCTGCTATCTCTAGTCATCGAGACTTTACTGATGGCTCCTCACTGGGTTCACACCACCTACTTGTGGCCTTTCTCAAGGGAGTGAGGAGGCTACGTCCACCCCAATTGGTTGGAACACCACCATGGGATCTTCCCATAGTTCTGAACTTCCTTTGTGGGACACCTTTTGAGCCCCTTGGTCAGGCCCCCATTAGGTGGCTCTCGCTAAAGACTGCCTTTCTCCTTGCAGTGTCAACGGCCAAGTGTGTCAGTGAGTTACATGCTCTTTTTGTCAGCCTATCATGTCTCCAATGGGGTATGGCAGACAAAGCTGTTAAGACCTAACCCAACGTTTTTGCCTAAGGTCCTCACAACAGAGTTCATAAACCAGTCTATTGACTTGTCAGCATACACTGAGAGCAGTGATGATAGACGGCACCTGTTATGCCCAGTCAGGGCATTGAGACACTATGTTACAGCAATGGCTGAGGTACACTGTACAGATCAGCCCTTTGTGTGTTTTTCCGCAGCCAAGCGGAGTCTCCCACTCTCTAAGCAATGTCTATCCCAATGGGTGGTAGAAGTGATAGAGTTGGCCTATAAGCATGCTGGTCAGACATTGCCTGTACATGCTACAGGCCATTCTGTTAGGGGTATAACAACATCATGAGCTGCTCTTAAAGGAGTTCCCTCATCAGAAATTTGTGTTGCGGCCACATGGCCATCTCCCTCTCTCTTATTTTTATAGAATGAATGTTGCCTCATCCTCCAATCTGGCATTAGCAGTTCTGCCCCAGGTGTAGAGCCATACGGGAGCCACTTCTCATGACATTGTGGGTACACGTCATCCACTACGAAGCACCGCCTGGTGGTCAGGAAATATGACACTTAACATTAGTTACGTATGTAACTGTGGTTATGTGAGTAGTGGATGACCGCCAGGGTCCCTGGTCATGAAGAGTGGGCGAGAACAGATCAGGTACCTGAGGAAGTCTGTTGTGTGACATGCCGTATGATAACATCAGTGATGTCACACACAGGTGTCACAAGGTGACATTTCTGGTATAAAACACTTAATCTGTGGCAACCGCAAAGAGAACATCCACTATGAAGCACCGCCTGGCAGTCATCCACTACTCACATAACCACAGTTACATACGTAACTAACCTTATTGGTAACATGTTTGTGGCTTAACAGCTCAGACACACCAAGCCTAGAAGAACTAGTGCCTGCATCTGGGTCAAGTTGTGCTCAAACACAGTGCAAGACTACAGCCAAAGAGCATGCACATCTGCACCTGCATGAGAGGAAATAACTGCCCACACAGCAGACAGTAGTAGTCTGCATTCATCACTCTAAATTAGTCTGCATTCATCACTCAAAACTCGGACCGCAGATATGAAAACCATAAGCAAGCAGTGCTTGATCGATGTTGATCACTTAATCTTCTCTTTCTTTCCTTCCAGAAGGTATGTCGTTTATGGAAATATTGCACTGAAATTCTCAGAAGAAGAACCCTTTTGTGTGTGCCCTCTTGACTTCGATGTTTGCTTGCTTAATCACTTGCTTTTTCTTCTCGTGCACTGGTTGCAAAACTGATATTAAAACTGATACTGAACAGTCTGTGTAAGGGCAACATGCTTGTTGCCCTAAAGGGTTAGTTCACCTAAAAATGAAAATGATCCCATAATTTACTCACCCTCAAGCCATCCTAGGTGTTTATGACTTTCTTCTTTCAGCCAAATACAATTGGAATTATATATAAAAAAATATCCTGGCTCTTCTATGCTTTATAATGGGAGTGAATGGTGCCAAAAAAAGCACATCCATCCATAATAAAAGTAATCCATACGGCTTTAGGGAGTTAATAAAGGCCTTCTGAAGCGATGTGTTTTTGTAAGAAAAATATCCACATTTATAACTTTAAACTATAATATCTGGCTTCCGGTAACAGCCGTTCATGCGTTCACAAGAGAGTCGAATTCCGGCATATGACGCAGGCTCCGGTGAGAATTGACGAACACGGAAGAACACGTTTTTTACAGTAAAGGAACAAGGCAGTAACACTTTCTATGAAGCCTGTATTTATAATGCATTATAAGGGTATTCCTAATTCATTATAATGCATGCATAATGCCTTATAAACAACCTTATAATGTGTTGTATCATCTTAAGTCTTCTCTTAAACATCTAAAGAAATGTTATAATGTGGTCATAATATTTATAGGTGGTATTTGTCTGCTTTAAAGGGCTAGTTCACCCAAAAATTAAATGTCTGTTATTACAGCTTTTTACAACTGCTTACACACAAAATCCTTACTTGCAGAATTTTGTGTGTATTCTCTGGTAAATGCTAGAGTTGTGATTAACTTTCACTAAACTTCAGATAGATCTATGTTCAGCGTCTGCCTAGATCTGTGCGTTTACTGTCTGGGAGAAGATCATGCACAAGCAGTTCTTGAAAGATCTACTTGTGAAAATTGTGAGCATCTGTCTGTTAAGACGCTCCGCTCTCGTTTGGCACTCTTCTCGAGGGAAGAGGGGCCAACATCTGTGCCATGCTGTAGCAGAGCGGCGACTAAAATCATGGGGTTCTCAGATGGAGTTGGCTGAGAAGTTTGAGAGAGGTGTAAATCTCTCGCGACCCTCAGTGGCTGACGAGAGTTCCTCTAACATCATCAGATCCAGCAGCGTGTGCTCTTCTGGCTCTTAGCCCAAGAGCGCAGGAGATGGCAATTGAGGATGAAGAAGGTGAGCCTTCTGAAGCCTCAAAACCACCCTGCCCCGCGTATGTAGAGCTGCTTGAGGTTATGGAATGCGCTTCTGGCAGGCTGCAGCTGTCATGGGAGCACGTTAAGAAGGAAGCCACTCGTGGATGGCTCAACAAGCAGATCCTTTCTGGCCATAACCCTCCAGCTCCTGTGACCCTTTCATTCCTCCCTGATCTTCATTCTGAGATCGAGAAGGCATGGAAGAATCCCTATTCAGCTCATATTCATCGACATCAGTGAGCTAATTTTGCTGATGTTGAGGGATCGAGTGAGCATGGGTATGCGTCGATGCCTCCTATTGACGAGACGTTTGCAAACTATCTAGTGACTGGGCAGGCACCGACGCTAAAAGCTCCAGTCCTGCCTTCAAAGCCCCTTAAGATGACATTTCGCTTGAATGGCAGGGCATATGTGGCAGCAGGTCAGGCTGGTGCTACCTTACACACTATGGCTGTGTTACAGGCATACCAAGCATATCTGCTGAAGGATTTAGATCAGGGGCAAGGTCTTTCCCCTGAAGCAGTAGGTGAGCTGTGCCACACTACAGATCTTGCTCTCTGGGCCACCAAACAGACTGCCGCCTCAATTGGTAGATCGATGGCAGCAATGGTGGCTATGGAGAGGCATCTGTGGTTGAACCTGGCGGACATCAGAGAGAAAGAGAAGGGCTTTCTCCTCGATGAGCTGGTATTGCCTTCTGAGCTTTTCAGCACCTCCATCGAGGCAGTGGTGGGAAAGTTCAGAGAGCCGAAGGCGCGCTCGGCAGCGTTTTAAAACCTGCATACCGCTCAGATCTGGGTCCGGGCCCAGACAGACAGGAGGTCCAGGCCTGTCCCGATTCGAGGATCGGAGACAGGGCCAGAAGTCCAGTGTTGCCTCTCAAGCACCTCCTCCTACTAGGAGTAAGTCTCAGAGAAGGCAGGACTCTAGGAAGAAGCAGGGTTTGAGAAAGGTAATCGAGCATAGTCGCCAACAGCGTTGGTGATCGATTTCCTCTGAGGGTAGGTGCATCTACCCTCTCCCGTCATTTTTCCTCCTCCTGTGTAAATGTTATTTTTAATACCCTAGGCGCTTTTTACATCAGGCCGGGGGCTGGGCCCATGATGAGTTTATACTTCCTGATGACCCGCCTTCAGGTGTGATAGTGAAGTGCCCTTTTCAAGCTTGAAAGGATCGGTAGATTCCATCTTTTCTATGATGGTAGGTCTCCATCCTTACGGCCGCAGGTTGGAGCTTGGTAGGTCGGTTTCATGTAATAAAATATTTTTTATTGACCTTGGTTCCTTGGGTAGTGGTTTTGGGTAGTTTTTGTAAAACTTTATGTTAAGTTGGGCCCTGAAGTTCCCATTTAGGTTGGCATGGAACGATTTTTTTAAGGGAAGTACCACTTTGGGTCCTCTTCATGAATGTGTTGGCTTCATTCTTTGCAGAATTCACTGAAGACATTAAAGCTACTTTTCATATGTATTCAGATGTGGGCTTTAACTAGCCGCACTGTTAGCCACCTTATGATAGATTAGCTTTCTCCTCTGGTAAATGCTAGAGTTGAGATGAACTTTCACTAAACTTCAGAAAGTTGTTGATAGAGGCTGCTGTTTCTTAGCCATACTACCCCTATATGTGACTGTAGTCTTCCTAGTTCTGGCCTCCTCTTAGAGTTGTCAGGCCAAGGCCCATTGTCTTTTTGGTATAGGTGCATGATAGATAGCAGCTAAGGTATTAGACTACCGCTGGTCTCCCTGGTGCTGTTGTCTCAGGCGGTGTGTAGGCCCCGTTTTCTGAGAATTTCTGTTGCAAAGTACCCACCCTGTAATTTCAGGGTTGGCTTATTAGTACTCCCCCGTTACTCAGGGTTGTTTGTACTTATTACTTTAGTTCTGATTCGTGCTCTACACTGTGTGAGCTCAGTAAACTCTAATACTGCCACAGGCTAGCACCCGTGTTTTCTAGAGTAGTAGGCGTGAGTTTTACCCTCATTCAGGTTATGGTTTGTACTCCCCTTGTTGAAAGGGTAAAAAGTGTTTTTTCCGAGTACACTGCCTGTTGGAATGTATAAGTTCAGGTTGAGTTTATTTAAGTTAACCTCAGTGCATAGTTCGGTTTTCATACATGGCTCCTTTTGAGCTTGAACACTGCCACAAGCTGACACTCGTGACTTTTTTGAATTAGTAGGCTCCGTTTGGGCCTCCTTCAAAGCACAATGATGCATATTCATTGCTTGTTGGACTGTGTTTATGTAGAGTTTGCTCTCTTGGAATTTTAGACCTGCCACAGACACGCCCGTGATCTTCTGGAGTAGTCGGCCTGTCTTTGGCCTCAGAGCATGGTGACGTAAAGATGTGTACTCTCCTTGCTTTAAGGGTAAAAAGGTGTTTTTACTGATTACATTGCCTGTTGGAATGTGTTTAGAGTTGAGCTCAGGTTGAGTTAAATAGTTAACATCACTAGAGAGTTTGTTTCTCATATATTGGCCCCCTTAGAGCTTAGACACTGCCACTAGCTGATGCCACGTGTCATTCTGAAGTTGCAGGCCCTGTTTGGACCTCCTTCAGAGCATTATGGCGTATGTTTGTACTCCCCTTGCTTAAAGGGTAAAAAGTGTTTTTACTGAGTACACTGCTTGTTGGAATGTGTTGAGGTAGATTGTTATGTGAGCACTCTACAGTCTTATCTGCTACTAAACTCGGTTTCATCAGAACAAGTTCCCATGCTTTGTGGGCTCTTGCATTGTCAGCAAGAGGGTGCTTTATGAAATAGGTGTGTGGCCTTCACAGGCGCCCTGTAAGCTTACCCCCCACATCTGGGTGTCTTTAGCAGTTTAAGCATGTAGTCACATGGCTGGCCGTTACTACGCATCTGTGATAATTCTACATTATGTTTATAATGTATCAGAATTAGTTCATGTTGTAGGCTCTCTGGGAGCCTCCATGATCTACCTGTGCCTAAAGTATGATCTACCTGTTAGGTTGAGCCTATTACTCCCTTCGTTTGTTGGGTTGTTCTTTATAAATACTTAGCTCCCTAAATCTGGTTATTGGTTGAAGGCCTCTCTGAGGCCTCACTGTTGAATACCAGCCCTTAGGCTGGTTGTACTCCCCTTGTTTGGGTCCCTTTAGAGTGCACAGCCTCCTCAGTGCATAAACAAGTGCTGAGTAGATCCTAGGATTGAGTAGAATTTTACTCCCCTCATTTGTAAGGGTAAAAAGCGCTTAGCTGAGTCTTGCTCTCCAGGATGCCCGTCTCTACGATCTGGTCTGAGTTGGTTACTGCCTCTTTGCAGTGCCTCTTACTGGATATCTTCTATAAAGAATGTCAATGGAGACTTTGTGATCAGACAGGTTGTTGGCCAAGACTAGGTTACTGTAATTAGACCAGGTCGGCCTCCCTGGTGGCAATCAGGGTCGATTATGTTCCCCTGACAAACGACTGGCTAAGGTTCCTTCGGGCCCCCTGGCTATGTTCCCTTAAAGGTACCCTCTTTTCCTTGAAAAGAAGCTTGGTTCCAGAAGCCTTTGAGCGGCCTTGGTAGGCCTTCTGTGGAATGCCTCTTTGAGGCTTATAGCTTGGGCTGGTGGCCATAGGGAATGCTATCACTGACAGCCTATGTATGACCCATAGGGGGAGTGGTTCTGGCATTTCAGTTAAAACTGCTAGTTCTTATGTTTGTCTAGCCATCTATTGGCATGCACTCCCCTCAAGAATGGAAGCGTTGGTATATCGTTCCCCATATGTGTTTCAAACACAGTGTTGAGTTCCTTTTCGAAAAGGAAACGTTTTAGTTTATGTATGTAACCATGGTCCCCTGAGAACAGGGAACAAGACACTGCATTTCACAGCCATGCATCGCAGCTGCCTGCTGAACAGTCCCTTCAGGCAATAAGGTACTAACGTGTTCTCTAGGCGCCCCTTTATACTTTTGGGTCACGCCAATTATGACATTATAGGCTGTCGCCGGCCAATAGGATTGCTGTGATTTGATTAGTGTTTCAGGCACTAGTTCACGAGGGGGCGTTCCCAGGGAACCATGGTTACATACATAACCTGAGACATTTTCCGTAATAGCGTAGGTTTCCCTACATGAATGAGCAGGCTTTGCATGCGAATTTTAACAGCAGTGAAAATGACAGCACATGGCGCAACTGTTCTTCAAGAGATCCGAGTTTGAGCCCTGGCCTTCTCAAGCCAACATATTTTGTTTGAAATGTACATTTATTGATCTGAAAAAGATCTTTGTTATTTATCTTTTGTCATATTTATTAGTATGGCTGTGTTTATTTTTAATTCAGTCAGGACCACTTAAGTCAAAAAATTACCAGAGACAAACTTTTTAGTCAGTTTTTTTATTGGCATATTTTGATGAAGTTACATTTGGCGGTATGGCTCTGTTCTAAATTCCCAGTCCTTTTCATGAGCTCCATTAAAGCTAAGACCGGGAACAGCAGCAGCTTCTGGGAACTACCTCCCATTTTTTTAACTGGGAGAGCAGCACAAAATCCCCCTATTGAGAACAGAGCGTGCATCAATAACAACAGAATGACACTGATTAAGTTAAACACAAGTTTAAGGAGGAGCTGGGGGAGGAGGTGGGTTACAAGCAACGTGTGCACTGGAAGCAGCCAAGCAAGCAGAGAGAGACGGAAGA
Organism: Elopichthys bambusa; assembly: GCA_037101425.1. Lineage (NCBI taxonomy): Eukaryota > Metazoa > Chordata > Actinopteri > Cypriniformes > Xenocyprididae > Elopichthys > Elopichthys bambusa. The sequence continues at coordinate 23,748,690 of CM074440.1, read as the reverse complement.
TGCGTTTAAGTAATGCGCCTTATTTGAGAGTTGCCAATTGAGTCCATAGAAATCAGATCAGCTGATATGGGTGGGGTTGGATTTGCGAATCAGCTGATAGCAGAGCTTGACTACGAGGCCTGCCTGAACTAACGCAGAATGCTTGATTTTATACTTAATAATAACAACATTTTAAATATTTCCTCTTAACTGATGTTGGGTAACAGTCTTTGTTTTACCATTCTTGATGCTTAAGAAACAGCAGGTTGATCAAACGTTTGGTTTTGTGAATTACTCATGAAACTGAGATGACTGACAATGAACCAATGGATAAATAATAAAGCAACGAAAGAAAAACAACAAATTTCAAAACAGATCTGTACATTAAACAAATCAGTGTTTGCTGAACATGTTTGTTACAGCTTTAAAAAGACTTGAAACAGTTTTGTTGACTAAATGACTAAAAAATAAAATATAGTATAGCTATATAGTAACCTATTGCTTTATTTTCAAGGTAAAGTCTCAGGACAGTAGCCTATTTATTAATTTACAGGTGTTTATTCCCTGTGTGATTTTATGTAAAATGAGGAATACACGTCTAATTCTTGCGATATTTTACATTTGTATTGCCAAATAAGTTGGTGTGTACAATTAAAACAGAAGGAAAAAAAACTTGCTGAAAATAGCAACAATTAAAAAAAAAAAAAATTTCATCTCAGCAATGCGCTGGATCTCTTTCAGCAAGTTTCTTTGTCTCCCTTGCTGACGTGCAATTCACACACACCTTTAGCTAGTATTGTCCTGCAACCCCACCGTGAAGCTACTAAACTGTCCTATCCCAACCCCCATAGGAGACTGACTAAAAACCAGAGAAGTCACAAAAGAACAATTCAGATTTAAAACGCTTTTCTATTAGCCTAATATTTTAAAGTGTACCTAGATAATGAAGGAATTAGCCTAAATCATTTACATGTCATAGTATTTGTCATAAGTTTATTAATTGTTAAATATTTCATTATTCAGTGGTTGAAGAGTTCAAACAGAATCAGATGCATTTCTTGATCAGATTTACTACTATGCCAGCTTTTCCCAAGCAAAACGAAATGGTAGCCTACAGAGTACAGACCCACTCATGTTCTTTGTCACAGGCTGCAGACAGTGACAGGGTGCGTGAAGAGAGAACTCAAAAGCAGAGGATTCGAGTAACAGTTTATTAGACACTTCTGGGTATAACAAACATCCAAAGTGTAGTGACACACACACACGGGCAAAAAGGGATGTGAGAGAGTTCTAGAGCCGTCCGTACATTCACCTGCGGACACAGGCTATGGAGACCACCTCAGGTGCGATACCCAACGGGACGGAGAACGAGACAGAACAGCAAGTGCACGACCAGCTGTATACTCCTTGTCTCGACGTCCTGGGCACAGCAGTAGACAAGGTGAGATGAGACGAGGCACACAAAACAATCTACTGACAACATGGGACAGACACAGCAGAAAATAAATGGGAAAGGGGAACAAGCGACAGGTGTGGTAAATCAGCTCATGATCTGTGTGCACCCGCGCTGAATAATCACCGCTGATTACCCAGGTCACGAGCTGCAGAAAAATGACAGGACACACACTTCACACACTCGCCATGAACACTGTCATTCTCAAATGTTGTTTATGTCCAGCGCTTTCAGGTTCTGCGTCAGAACGGCCACTCATTATTGGCCGGCTCCTGTGTCAGCATCACATGCATGTGTTGTGCTGATCACGTGAACGGGGTCGGACAATAATCAGTCAGCATTCTGATGTTGAACCTGGAAGCGCTGGACGTAAACAACATATGAGAGAAGATACTGTTGAATAAAGTTATTTTTGTTTTGCTTTTGCGCACAAAAATTATTCTCGTCACTTCATAACATTAAGGTTGAACCACTGCAGTCACGTCGACTGTTTTACCGATGTCTTTAAACCTTGAAAGTGTTGATTATATTGCTGTCTACAGATGAGTCATATACCTCCTTGATTTCATCAAAAAGATTTTAATTTGTGTTCTGAAGATGAACGAAGGTCTTACAGATGTGGAACAGAAATTTCATTTTTGGGTGAACTAACACTTTATTGCAAACAAAGTGTTATTTATGAATTCTAGGTTAGGACTGCAATTATATTAAAAATCATATTCATAAACTTGTTTACACTAGGAACTGCACAGACAAAAATGTAATTTCATGCATCCTTTTAAAGTTATTGATAGCATTGTGAATTGTATGTAATTGCAAAGAAAGGTGTGCTTTCAAATCAGTCTTTTTGATGTCATACTCTGATTGGTGTGCGCAGCTTCAAGTAGCCTTAGACTGCAGGGTAATGGAGCCATATTGTTGGGGTATACTAAAGGGCTATACTAAAGAATGAAGAATAAGTTAAAGAATAAAAAAAGTGTTTTTTTTTAAAAAAACCTTTTATTGTGTTTGAAGATTTTGTCATGCTCAATTTGCAGTAGTTTTCTGTGTTAAGATCCTCCTGTTTGTGGGTGTTTTATATGTGTGTAGTTTTATGCACTTTTTATTCACTTTATGCATCCTTTTTATTTTTTTAAGTTGTAAATTGTGTGTGCAACGTTTCACTTCGTATACACACTTGTGTATCCCTTTTGTATATTGGGTATTGTATTAAAATTAGTTTCCCCACATTAAAAATACTATAGTAATTTATAGTAAATACTATAGTTGTTACGGTGTGGTTGCTGTAGAGATGAGGCATATACAGAAATCCACAAAATAAGGGTATTTATTTCACGAAGGAGAATTAACGCACAAGCCTGGAGTGGGCTCGAGGAAGCCTGGAGCGGGCTTGAGAGCTGGAAGAATTGGTTCTGCCCAAAAGTTTATCAGCCATTCGTCCTCCTTTAACGGCTCGTGGAAGGCTGGAGCCGGGCTCGTGGAAGGCTGGAGGAACTGGTTCCTGCCAAAAGTCTATTAGCCAACCGCCCTCCTTTGGCGGCTCGTGGAATGCTGGAGCGGGCTCGTGGAGGGCTGGACTCTCAGGTGGCTCAGGTAAGGTAGCGACCACTCTCTTGGGCCGCCTGGACCTCTTGGAAGACTTCCTGTCTGGCAGTCCTGAGGCGGTCCTCCACAGAGAGCTTGTGCTAGCGTTTTCTAGTGGGCACGTGAACGAGGAAAATACCCATAACTAGGTTGTGGATGTCCAACGGTTTGGTCTGCTCTTCTGTTACGGTGTGGTTGCTGTAGAGATGAGGCATATACGGAAATCCACAAAATAAGGGTATTTATTACACGAAGGAGAATTAATGCACAACCAAACACACATAGCTTAACAATAAGAACAGACAAGGAGTGCAGGGAGTGAGTCCATTATAAAGGGTGTGAGGATGATAAGGTCCAGGTGATGGGTGATGATGGGGAGATGTGAGTGCAGGTGTGGAAACATGAGGATCATGGGAAATGGAGTCCGGGAATGAAGGGAACTATGACATTACCTCCCCCTCCCGGTAGGCGCGGCCTCACGCCGTAGAAGGAACAACCGGGGAGGGGGGGGTGGGCACTCTGGAGACCTCACACGGGTGCAGGTAGAGGAGTGGACTGGAACAGGGGCGGCCATGGAGGGTCAGGAGGCTTGGCAGGCCATGGAGGGTCAGGAGGCTCGAGGAGAGCTGGAAGAATTGGTTCTGTCCAAAAGTTTATCAGCCATTCGTCCTCCTTTAACGGCTCGTAGAAGGCTGGAGCAGGCTTGTGGAAGGCTGGTGCCGGGCTCATGGAAGGCTGGAGCTGGGCTCGTGGAAGGCTGGAGGAACTGGTTCCTGCCAAAAGTCTATTAGCCAACCGCCCTCCTTTGGCGGCTCGTGGAATGCTGGAGCGGGCTCATGGAGGGCTGGACTCTTAGGTGGCTCAGGTGAGGTAGCGACCACTCTCTTGGGCCGCCTGGACCTCTTGGAGGACTTCCTCTTGGAAGGCTTGGGTGTAGGATCCGGCAGGGCCCCCGGAGGAATGCCCACTGGAGTAGTATGTGGAGGAAATCGGCGGCTGGTGTACTGGACAGGCCGCCTGTGTTTCTGAGAGGGCTGGATGAGGAGAATACGACTCTTTTTGAACCTCTTCAATTTTGAACTCAGAACCATTAAGAAAGAGAATAAGATTAATAGACTCGACTAGGGAAAAGAGGCATTCAGGTTCAATATAGCGAATCATATCCTCATCCAGACCCCTCAGAAAACAGGAGTTTAAAATTGCATCTGCCCAGCTCACCTTACTAGAAAGCTTGGCGAATTCCTCCACATACTTCTCCAGCGGGCGGCCGTCCTGTCTGGCAGTCCTGAGGCGGTCCTCCGCAGAGAGCTTGGGCTAGCGTTTTCTAGAGGGCACGTGAACGAGGAAAATACCCATAACTAGGTCTTGGATGTCCAACGGTTTGGTCTGTTCTTCTGTTACGGTGTGGTTGCTGTAGAGATGAGGCATATACGGAAATCTACAAAATAAGGGTATTTATTACACAAAAGAGAATTAACGCACAACCAAACACACATAGCTTAACAATAAGAACAGACAAGGAGTGCAGGGAGTGAGTCCATTATAACGGGTGTGAGGATGATAATGTCCAGGTGCAGGTGATGGGTGATGATGGGGAGATGACAAGGAAGTGAGTGCAGGTGTGGAAACAGGAGGATCATGGGAAATGGAGTCCGGGAACGAAGGGAACTGTGACAATAGTGTTTTTGAACCATACTATAGTAAAGTACTTGCATTCATTTGTTGTGGTAATTCTATAGTTGCAGTGGTAATATAACGAATATAAGTAATATAAACAAATGACCCAATACTGTATTAAGTTTTCTACAACTATAGGGTATATTATACTACAATACACTAGTTTACTGTAGTAAAAACTAAAGTATACTACAGAATTTATTACAGTTTCAGTTCACTATATTTACAGTATGCTGTAGCATTCATTAACAACGTGTTGTAAATACTAAAATATATGCAGTATACTACAATTTACTATAGTGCAGTTTAAAAACAGTTTTTACAGTTTTTTATGATTGCTTAAGCACAATTTTAAAAACAAGGCTCATTTTGTCAAAACACTACACACAATTCACAGATCCACACACACAAGTAGCAGAACACCTCGGTTCTTTTGCAAAATGAAACACTTAATTTAAAACTTTACATTAATTTAACAAAACCCAACTTTGACACTGTATGGAACACACATGGTTCATACATTCTGATTCTGTTTGATTCATTTACACACTGCTGTGCTCAATCTCATTCTCTAATGATATAGTCTGGGTTTGATTTTTCACAGATATTGTTAGAGTAAAGTACATGAATATATTGACAAAAAACAAAAAAACAAAACAAGATCAGTACTGCACATTGATGAAAATATTTATTTCTCACCACATTGTAAAACCATTCAATACATCCATGCCTTTCTAAAGGTTGCATTTTGCACTGATAATCAGAACTTATTCTAAATACAATATATTACACGAACAAAAACATTTGTGGAGACAAAACAAAAGCATGATTTTGAATGGGAAAAAAAAAAGAAAAATAGAAAAAACACCTAAGCATCATCTCTTCGCCTAGCTGGATCTGATCATAGCACTTCACAGGCGATGTCCTCTCATGCAAGACAGCGATGGAAGAATCTTCTTCGAAAGGCAAATCCATCCTTGGACAGACCCTGCATCAGTTAGGTCACAGGCCTCCTCCATGGCTTGAATGAGGCATATCCTGACATAGGGCTAGAGATTGTAAACCTCCCATGCCAAAAAAAAAACAAAAAAAACTCCTCAATGGGTTTAAGGAAGGGACAGTATGGTGGGAGGTATTAGAGTGAAAATTGTGGACACTAATGAAACCAGTTTTGGACCAGAGCAGATAGGTGGAAATTTACATTGTCCCATATGACAATGTATCTCATCTGCTCTGCGTTCATTTGGTCTTCTGCTGTGATGATTTTCTGTAGTTTGTCTAAAATGCTGTGTTGTAAGGGCCTAAGTTGGCATGTTGGTGCAGGACCCCATTCTGTGTGATTGCAACATACATTGTGATGTTACTACCACGTTGGCCTGGGACATCTAAAATAATGTTTCTCCCTTTCCCTCTTACGGCGACATTGCCTTCCATTTCGGTGAAGACAATTAAACTCACCTTTTGCTTTTTTATAGTACTTGCACCTGATTGTTGAGTTTACAGTTAAGCACCTAAGTGTCTGCACACCTGACGGCCATGTTTGATCAGTTGGTTTATAGGGATGGTATTTTGGAAAGCAGTGTTTTGAAATGGCAAAGAAGTGACATTATGTTAGATTTCTGTGTCTAATGTAGAGAAGTGTGTTTAGTGTTGTGCAAAACAATGTGTGTAGTGTTTTGCAAAAAGGCCTTGAGTGTAGAGTTTCAGTAACTGTTTGTTATTTTTAATTTTAGTGTGTAAGCAATCGTAAAAAACTATGGAAGCCCTAAACGGCCATTGATTATTATTTTTTTTTTCTATCTTGTTTTCTCGTGATCATGAGAAAACAAAAGTTGTTTAATTCAGTGATAGTGTGTAACCTATTGTATGTTCTACATTTCTTTGTAGGAAACCACACACATACACATTAACACTCTTCTCAAACAGCATCCCAAGACTGTTTTAGCCTATATCAACTGGATTTTTTCACCTCTTTTTAATGGAAGAGCTAGGAGGAGGAAGACAGTTTAACACACATGATATCACAGCCTATCCTACATGAGGAATAAAAATAACAAACATATTATGTAATATATATTTCAAGCTAATGAGGAAAATAAAGTGGGTTTAATCCAAGCAGCTTTAAAAGTTTTAAAATTATAGAATAATCTGGCATCTTTCTGAAGGCACGTCTGCACTTGTGTTGAATGCTCTGTTGATTATTAAACATGTTAATTACACAAATAAAATGTTTAGCGTACATTTATTGAACAGTGATTGATTAGCCTATATGTAGTTATTTATTGTAAATGTTATTATTAAGCGAAGTAAACATTTTGCTGATATAAGATATCAGAGCGCATGATTTATCCGTTGATCTGATGCGCATGAAAGTTGTGTTCGTTACTATAGCAACAGTAGAATCCGGGTCCCGTATTTCAGAATCAATCATTGTAAAAAGAACTTTTATGTCGAGATGACGAGAAAATTAAGTGATGATATCAAGAAAACAACTTTATAGGGCGGCGCTTAATGCCATTGCCTCAGAATCTTGGACTGTAGCGGAGTGCTGTCGACAAAGACTGAGCTAAGTAACACGGCAGCGTACGCAGTGTCTCGTTCCCTCTTCTCAGGGAACCGAGGTTACGTTAGGTAGCCGGTGACGTTCCCTCTCGACACTGCGTCACCAAAGGTGGCACTATGGGGACCTATACAATCCCGCCGTGTTAATAGCGAAGGACCAGATCGAATGCAAGCCAAGCCGTTGACCTAGCTAAAAGTACTTCATGCGACGGAGGCTCATAGGCTCAGCAGCATAGCGGCTATAAGAGCAAGTTGCACAAGCATGGGCTACTGCAAACACATCGCAGAGTAAAGGACAGTGGTCTTGCCTGCATCCTGGATTAACCATACACACACTGCCAGCATTCATGTCGCTCTTGTCTCCAGACTGCATCAACAACGCATGGAAAGGCGCATGGATAGGCGGCGGCACTATTGCCTAGCAACGTTCAAACCGGGACATGAGACATCTACATCGTTAGGCTGAGCACTGAAACAGTGTGCTGTCAGTAAGCAGATATGATGCATAATGTAAAAATCGGTGGCAAGTTTGACTATGTTGTGGTGGAGGTTGTGCCAACGACTAGTAACGATGTCTACTGCAGCGGTGACACCAGTGAACACAATGTAGACAAATCACGAAGGCAGCAGTACTGGTGCCAATCACCCAATCAGTCATTATACAATTTAGTCGAAACACTGCCAGCTCGGTGGCTGCAACAGCTCAAGACAAATGCTGAATATTGATTTAGTTAGCCTGATTCCCACACGGACAATACATGCATTGCAAGGAACATCCATGTTATAAATTTTACAAAACAGGCCATAGCAACATGCATAGGTGCCTCATAGCCAACCTGGCATAGGTTGGCTATGAGGCAGGCTATGATCCGTCATCAACACAAATGATGACGGATCCATGTCTGTGCTTTTACACCATGAATGTGTACAACAGCAATGCGCATAAAATAGCCCACAAGGGTGCAATTCGCGCAGAAAGGCAGCAGTGTCTGCGCCTGTAACGACTGACTGTGAATGACTAAATGACCTAGTTGAACACCGTTTAGCAGGGGCGTCAACAACTGTCGTAATAGTCACATGACCTATCTGACAACACTCTCAAAGTCAGTTCATGTTGTAGATATAATCCTCTTGAAAGGCACACCGCGATGCGAGTGAGGCAACTTAAAAATCACAGAATGATCAAAGTGCCCAGCACGAGATGATCACGTAGAAGGGCAAGGGCGATCAGCCTTCTTGTGCCACTCAAAATTTTCATCGACAGTGACTATGAATATGAAGGCAACATGCCGTTATGGTGGTATACTTAAAACAGAGAGGGCATACCATCGCTGTCCAAGCACTCTTGCAAAAGACAAGGCCACTGACAGGGGCTGTCTGACCAAAAAGAGATACACATCAGGCACAATGATATAATCCAGCTGCACAGTGAAACGATCCTGACACGCAGGCCATTATTGCTTCTGACGCCCACAACGAGACGGGGACGTGAGAACAGACATAAGTGAGCTGACAGTCTCGATGTTTTCATCATGTTAGTGAGAGCATAGCAAAACACTCTGCCAAGCTGCAGCCATCAGCCTGAGAGCTTCCTGAGAACACTTAAAGGTAGAAACTTCTCGGCTCGAAATGAGCGGAGGCGAGTCACGTACTGTAAACGCCCCTGTGAAATGCGAGCTCGCATCACAACAAGGCCCAGTTCTCTTTTTACTCTGGTTTTAGGACTTTGTGAAGCAGAAGATGAGATGGATTAATACACTCTCTGAATGGACTATGATGAGTCGATCATTCAGAACATGCACTCCACTCGTGTAAAGGGGAGATAGCACGCTCAACATTCTTAGTTCGTTCATTGAAAGGGCCTGCAGCACCTGCCTCACTTCGGCTGGGTACCGGCCTAGTTGAAACACCAGACATCAAGCTGGCAGAGGGCCAATACGGCATCATGAGCACCGTCCAATTACACATAGTCGAGCATGGCTGGACTAATGAAATGTAGAGCGTGGAATAATAAGCAACAAGCGTATTGGTGCATACATATTAAACCAGCTCCTATGATTGCTACAGTCATAACGCTTTAGAAATAATAGAAAACAGAAGGCTGTGTCGTGAAAGCATCAGTTTGCATATGCCGTTGCTAATCGTGCGAGCAGTGGCGCTGTATGTCGGTCTAAACGACCTAGTTGAGACACAGCCAGAGAGGGGCGTGGCCATGAAGCCTTTCATAGTTAATTAATTTAACCTAAAAGTATGCACTGTACGGTTAATCGGTGACGTCACGTACATGAAGAGTGAAAACAGGCTGTTAAACACTTTTTGATCTTTCATGGTAAACATTTCCAAACACAAAACTATTTTAAACTTGTTTGATCTTTCATGGTAAAAAAGCTTTGACATCCAAACATAAGTGACACTGTATGAGCATTACTGAATAAGTAAACCTAAAAATGTAAAATCTTAAGATTTTTTTTCTTTATATTCTGTATATTATTCTTTTTCTTTTCTGCATTTCACCTCTGCTATAGTTTATTTTTTAATAAATATGACATTGTATACTAAATATTGTTAGCTCTGTGACAAATTGTTTGTTTCTAGATTCTTCCATGCTGATGGCAGTGCTGTTGGAGCGTACTCTAGACATTATGAACCATGTGACTAGTAAGTAAGTAATACCTCAAACATACACTACCGTTCAAAAGTTTAGGGTCAGATTTGTAAATGTATTTGAAAGAAAGCTTTTATGCTCACCACTGCTGCATTTATTTGATTAAAATGCAGTAAAGCAGTAATATTGTATATCACTATTTATATAATAATAATATTTTCTATTCTAATATATTTTAAAAAGTAATTTATTGTAGTGATCAAAGCTGAATTTTCATCAGCCATTACTCCAGTCTTCAGTGTCACATGATCCTTCAGAAATCTTGCTGAAATGATGCTGTAAATTCAGCTTTGCGAAAACAGGAATACATTTAATTTTACAATATATTCACATAGAAAAAAATATATATTTTGATCAAATAAATGCAGTATTCTTTCATAAACAGAAGAATAAATAAATAAAAAACCCAAACTTTTATACGATGGTAAATAACAGTTATGATGGCCTATGTTCCTCTCACTTAAATTATACTGTGGCTAACAATCATTGTTTTCTTGTTTTTTTTTTTTACATTTACATTTCGTTTATTGTTTTTTTTCTCACTTTAGATGCTGCCAGGCTAAAGCATTCAAAGTGGAAACTTCTGCCGTGGCTCAATTATCCGGGATTGGGATGGTGGAAGGAGCAGAAGAACCAGAAGATCAGATCAGGCAGAGATCTACTGGTGCCCCTGAGGGAACTGATTTACCTAATGTGTTAGTTCATCCAAAAATGTTCATTACTCACCTTCATGTCGTTCCAAACCTGTAAGAATTTCATTCATCTTCGAAACACAAATGAAGATCTTTTTAATGAAATCTGAGAGATTTCTGTCCCTCCATTGAAAGTTTATGCAACTGCACTTTCAAGCCTCAGAAAGGTAATAAAGACATAATTAAAGTAATCCATATAACTCCAGTGGTTTAACCTCAACAAGTGTTTAAAAATATTTTCATTTGTGTTTTGTGCACAAAAGTCTTATGGGTTTGGAACAAGTAATCAAAGGGATAGTTCACCCCAAAATTAAAATTATCCCATGATTTAGGTCTTCTTTCAGAGCAATCGGAGATATATTTAAAAATATTCTTAGCCCTCCAAGGTTTACAATGGTTGTGAATGGGGGGCCATGTTTTATAACAACAACAACAAAAAAAAATGCATCCATCTATAGTAAAAGTAATCCATACGGCTCTGGGGGTTAATAAAGGCCTTTTGAAGCGAAGCTATTGTGTTTTTGTAAGAAAAATATCCATATTTAAAACTTTATAAATTCAAATAACTAGCTTCTGGCAGACAACCGTACACAAGTTGACTTTCGTCACAAGAGTAACCCCTGACGCGATGTATGATGCAGGATCTAGGTGTATTGTAAGCTTAGACAGCTCACTGTTCAAACAAATAGGGCTGTGCAACAAACTCAAGCTCCTCTTCTCTTATATCGAAATCCTCTGACATTTCTCTTTTAGAAAATTTCTCGTTTTAGACTTCTAATTCATGACTGGTGTTTTGTTTTGTTCTTTCCTCTGCGCCTCCGCTTTCATCATTGCATCAGGTCAAAGGTGGCTCTTCCACCCAAGTCGACTTGTGCAGTATGTGTACAATTGTCTGCCAAAAGCTAGTTATTTGAATTTATAAAATTTTAAATATGGATATTTTTCTCACACAAATGCATCGCTTCGCTTTAAATGACCTTTATTAACCCACTGGAGCCGTATGGATTACTTTGATTATGGATGGATGCATTTATTTTTTGTTATTACCACATTTTACCACATTTTAAAATGTATTGTTTTGAAAAATTATGTTTATACAGAAAAGATGGATCAAAAGTTACAGGAAAAAGACTTAAATTGTTAAAAAAAATCTTGAAAAATAATACTGAAAAATACTGAAAAACTGTATCATGGTTTCCACAAAAATCTGAAACAGTACAGCTGTTTTCAACACTGTTAATCAGAAATGTTTCTTGAGAAGCAAATCATCATATTAGAATGATTTCTGAAGGATCATGTGACACTCAAGACTGGAGTAATGATGCTGAAAATCAGCATCAGCTTTGATCACAGGAATAAATTACATTTTACAGTGTATTCATATAGAAAAGTTATTTTTGTAGTAATATTTCACAATATTACTGTTTTTAGTTTGATCAAATGCAGTGTTTTTTTTTACGTGAAGATGTATTTGATGTGTCAATAAATGTTTTGGTACTCTTGTGAATTGTCTTATTTTGACAGTAATTATGAATATGAAATATAAAAATATAATCATGAATTCGCGGTTAAAATTGGGCACAAAAAATACGTCTTTTCAACTTTCACTTTACAACCAAACACGCAAGTGGGACGTCCTTATATAGACGTCTTTTCAACGACCTGAAAAAGACGTCTTTTCACTTTTCAACCAAATTTTAACATTGTTTAGACGTCTGGAAATGTCGTCTTTTCAGCATCTTTTCAACGAGTTTTTGCTGGGTGGGTAGGCCGCGCTTCTGGGCTGCTTAGTATTCTGTAACTCACAAAATAATGTTTTGCTGTCAGAGCACTGGTAATGTAGTACACGCGTTGTTTATACTGCTTTTTGTAATGTTTTAAATAAATTATTGTGATTACATTTATCTGCCTGTTGCACTTTTTATATTGTCAAAATGGTTACGCTTAAGGTTATAGGGAGCTTAAAATTATTATTTTTATACAATAGTATATCAACTAAGATATGTAAATATATCTATATTGCGTTTTTATTTTTTGTGAAGTGGCTAAAAAGTGGTCATGTTTAGGTATAAGGGGTGAGTTAGGGGATCATCTATATAATTGTAAATATATTTGCATAAACATTTTTTATAATTTTAATATCATATAAGGGATTCGTATAGATTTTTATATCCTGTAACTTAAAAGTATACCAGATATTGCAGTTTGTACATAATTTATAAAGAAGATCTGCAAATTATATGTAACACATTTACAAGTGATGAATAGTTTAAACACTTTATCACTTTAAATTAAGGGATGCAGAAAGCTTTGTAAATGATTATTCATGCATTTACACATAATCTATAACAGGTGTTGAACACTTTGTAGTCTGTACTGCAGTGTAAGTGCTGAGTGGTGAGGGTATTGACAGCTGTCTTCTGTGACACACATGGAGCCTTTAACTGCTGTGCACCTGATGTGAGCTTCAGTGGAAGGTAAAACCAGTTCAGATGTTCACTTTCTCACTAGATCCCACACACTCCAGACAGAACACAAGTCTGTGCTGATGAGTGAAAGGATTTAACATAACCCACTGGAAGCCCCAGACTGTAAGGCATTTATACATGTTTATCCACTTCAAAACAAATAAATTACTCTTCTTAAAAATAGTGTTTTAGCATATTTGTGCTTTTGAACACAGACCAACTTCTGTATCAATAAGCACTGATAATGTTTAATGGTTTGTTCATCATTTGTTCATGATTAACAATTGTTTATTGAGATAATGATCCTAAAACAATTTTTCCATAAATATTTTGATTTATGATTTATAAGTAACGTTTAGCCATCTACTAATGATCTGTTTGATTTATTTCATGATTTACACATTTTTTAAGATAACTTACAACACATTTGTAAATCGTTAGCATACCACTAAATTAATCATTTATGAACATATAGTCATGTTTTGTAAATGATTAGTTCATCATTAACTAATAATTTATAAGTGACTTACAACTGAATGTTATTATAAAGTGTTACTGAACTTATTTCTCGTAATAAGTGTAAAATGGATCTGTTGTAGTTTATATCAATTTTAAGGTTTACAAATATAGTTATGAATAAATCTGGATGGATACTTGTGGCCTCTCTTTGGGGTTTTTTAGCCACCCCTGCTGCATCCAAAAGGTCCCAAGTAATTTTTTGTGGCGGTCCAGGTCTAATTACTTTCGAGATGGATAAAGGGCAGAAACTTAATGTGTTAACAACTATTACCTTGTTACTTACTGATTATGCTCTCCAATGTTTCTAGTTTAATTCATCAATTTCCTGTGTATTTATACTCCTTAGTTTGTCTTTATTGTCTTTATTATTATTATTGTCTTTGTTGCATTTGGATATGGATACGCTGGAATTAGCTCCCACCCATGCTCTGCTTGGTTCTGTCCAGTTTCTTGGCTACATCTCCACCATTGGTTTTGTCTAGTTCCCTGGCTCCTCCACTGGATCCGCCCCAGGCTCTACTGGCACAATCATGGTCTCCTGGTCACCCAGATACACCGTGGTCTTTAGAGATTTAGCTTTATAGTTTTGATGCTTCGGCTCCACCTTAACCTTCCGATCCTAGGACTATCATCCCTCTGGCTTTACCTGTCACAATTATATTCAGTTTAGTTCCGTTTTCTGTCCTTGTGTTCTTCTCCTGTCTGAGTGTCTGGTGTGCTGCTAAGGTTTCTGATTTGATTGTATTATCCTGTTCAGTTGTGTTCACCTTATTAACCTGTGTTTCCTGTGTTTGAATCCACATTTCTCTAGTATCGTCAGTGTTACGTGGTCGTTCTACTTCGTCTGCCTGCCTTTAGCAGTACGCATGCTTAGTGAATGAGACCCATTGTCTTTGTAGCGTTTTTGTTTTCTAGGACCATTTGAGTAGTGTTTTTGTTTTTTTAAAGTAAAACTGCTGCATAAGGATCCTCATCTCTACTCTCTCCCTGCTTGTTTATTCAGTTATTACTAATATTATTAAATATATTATAAAAATGATTCATTTAAAAAATTAATTGAATTATAAACTAAAAACAGAGACAAAGGCCTCAATCTCAACAAAAAACAAATGTAATGAAAAACAATTACCCCAATTGATTCATATATTTATGTGTTTATTATTTCATTTTGCATATTTGGTCCTCCATACATTTTTAAATAAAAACATAGATACATTATTTTTTCCAAGCACTACACGTATTTCTCTAAGAGGAAAATGCGAGAGAAGAGAAATATTGAAGAAAGTTTAAAAAGATGATGGTAAAGAAACAGGAGGAAATAGATGGTGTAGAAGTAGAAACCTGTGAAAATTCAGATCAAAGAAACAATGGCAGACTCTCAATAAAGACTGAAAAGAAAATGAAAAAGAGGTAAGATTTAGATGAGGTAGAGTGGGTAAAGCAAAAGCAGTAGTAGAAATGGGAGGAGAACGAGATGTAGGGAATAAAATAGGGGTTGAGGGTAGGAAAAGAACAAGAGTGACTGACATTGAAAGAATTAAGGCAGAATGGTGTAAGAAGGGAGCAGAGAAAAAGGGAACAGTAAAAAGGAGGAAGAGGAGAGGTTTCCAATCCTGCTCCTGGTGGGCCACCTTTCAGCAGAGTTTAGCCCTGATCCTAATTAAACCCACCTGAACCAGCTAATCAAGGTCTTCAGGATAGTGATCTTAAAGACCATGATTAGCTGGTTCAGTTATGTTTCCAGGCAGGTGTGTTGGACCTAAACTCTGAAGGAAGATGGACGAGGATTGAACACCCCTGAGGTAGAGAAAACAGAAGAGTCTAATTGATGAGTCACTGAGATGAGTCACTCTGATTTGTTATGAATCAGCATCTCTTCGTGGGAGAAAGACAATGACCTCAAACTCAACAAAAAAAAGGGAGGACTGTCAATGGCCAGTGTGCCACAGTCAGTGTCACTGTTCATAGGGACCTCTCATCACTTTCTTTGCCATGTTGTCTTAGGGCCATACAATACAACAAGACAAACTTCTTTCTGGAGGAAGAGCAGGAACAGCTGAAGCAAAGTTTTTTTTTTTTTTTTTTTGTGGTTTGGGTCAATGTCTATTTCCACTAATTCCACAATTCAGTGGTATGAATGTTCTAAGCATTCATACCACTCACACACCTGCAATGCCAAGTCCATGGGTTTTATCCCCATACAGGAATGCTAGCATTGGTGGTGTCATGGGTTTGATTAGCTGGAAATTCAAAAACTGATACCATGTAGGTCAGTTTTGTTAAAAATTTTAAATAATGAAATCATCTACATTTTTGATAGCGTACCTTCCATGATATTCTACATTTCTGAATCCAGTTGTTGAGTTCATCTGCTTCTGGAGATGGAAAAGATTCTGCTACAACCCCTATGATAAAGTACCTCTTCTACAAGCAACAAGCAATGGATTATTGAGGCATATACTTTTCCAGGCATCAATTCAGCATTCACCCATTGTTTCCTCGGATGCAAAGTTGAAATTATATTTGAATGAATAAAACAGTGAAATTGTTTGGCTAAATTAATATAAATTAATTAATACCAATTGGCTGTGTTTGGATGGTTGTATTAATTGTTTTGAGTGCACTGACCTTAGTTTGGTGAAATGTGTAAGAAGATGAGAAAAACTTTAATTGGGCAAAATAACTCAGAACCAATGAACAGCTACAGTTAACAGAATTGAGAGTTTGTATTGAAGCTATATATGGGGGAAAAATTTAAAGGAATAACCAAAATAAACTAAACTTAGTAAGGTGTTGGGTCACCTTGTGTTTCCATAACCGCTTCCTTGCACCGCTTTTTTTGGTCTTTTGATGATGGTGGTGGAAGTGCTGTCTAAGATGTCAGTCCTAAATCTCCCACTGTCCACTTCCCTGAAGAGTTTAGTTTTAACCTTAATCAAAGACAATCGAGCAAGCTAATCAAGGCCTTTAGAGTTACTAGAAGATTACAGATAGATGTGTTTGATCAGGGTTTAAGCTAAACTCTGCAGGTCAGTGGCCTTCCTGGGCCAGATTTGAGGAATCCTGTCATAGGATAAAGGTGATTACTCAGAACAACTTTGGATGTTTCTCAGTCAAAAGGCTGCATCCAAGTCAAGGGGTGGTCATACTACACATTTCATTCCACTTACTTCCATTCATACACATGTGAATGTGGAAGAAAGAGCGAATTTGGCTGAGTTCCAAAGTTCACGTTTGCTGAACTCTGTCTTGTGAATTGTTTAGTGTAGCCTCCTCTGTCAGCAGTGATGCTGCTGGAGAAGATATCAGAATTAGACACACATCCAAACTTTAGTCGAGGTTAGTGAGAATGCAAAGGTATTAGACAAGGCTTTTGATATGACTAGCTTAGCAAGCCCCATACACATTTCTGGTTGCAGAGCCCCTGCATGAGGGTGATTGGGTGACTGTGAGGCAGCATAGTTGCAAGACAAAGCACCACTCTCCTGTTCCTGTTAGAGTTACAAACAGGTTCTACGCACTCAGTGACACACCCACTGAGAAACCTGAGAAGATACTGTATATAGCAGACTTATATCGTTGAATGGCTGGATGTCGAAGTGGTGCTCACAGAATAATATAGGATTTGTAGAAAATTAGATGAATTCCTGGGGTAGACCTAACCTGTTAAAAGAGATTGTCTCCATCTCTCCTGGGGTTGTACTGCTTTTCTTTCAAGAATTTAATAAAGTCCAGCTTACTGAACATCAGATCCTTTCCTACAAAAGTATTAATTGTGATATATGTTACAGATCACAGCCTAGACGTGTTCTATTTGACAGAAGCCTATAAAACCAGATGAACTGTCTTGGTTACTATTGTAACCTCTGTTCCCAGATGAAGGGAACAAGATGTTGTTTCGAAGTACTGACACTAGGGGTCGCACTTGGGAGCCCCAAACACCTCTGATACTGCAGAAAAGGCCAAAAAGATTTGGAGAATGGAATTTGCATGCCAGCCTGGAAAGACACATGTTTACCATCAGGGAAACTGTTTCGTGGACAATACATCATATGGGATTGCCATCAGGGAATCACTACATATGGAGTACCGTCTCAGGTTATGACTATAACCACAGTTCCTTGAGAGAGGGAACGAGACACTGCGTCCCGAAGGGGTCGCTATGGGAACGGCGTCAGCGTGAATGCGTCTGATGCACGTGTGTCAACTAGTCCAATGGTGAGAGTGAACATCACCGGCGGGTGACGTCATGACCGGGAAAGGATAAATACACATCCGGAAAGACCGGCTTCAGCTTAAATTGCTGAAGCAAATCGATCACAGGGATGCAGGGAGTATGGCAATGTGACACAGCGTCTTGTTCTGTGGTTATAGTCATAATCTGAGACGTTCCCTTTCGAGGGAACTCGCACTGCGCCCCGAAGGGGTCGCTATGGGAACGATATCCCAAAACGCCATAATTCCAAAATGCCTGTCCATGTGAAACTGTGGAACACTAAGACGAGAGCACTGATGAGCCTGGAGCTGCATCCAGGTCGAGATATATCATCTCACAATGTGAGTGGCGAGGATCAGCCCACCGGACCTCCTTGAGGAAAACCCCCAACAACAAGGCTTTGGAGGCCGCCATACTCCTAGTAGAATGAGCTCTGACAGACAGTGGATACTGTTGACCAGAGACCTCATAAGCAAGTGATATAGTATCAACTATCCACTTGCTAACCATTTGTATGGACGCAGGGAGACCCCTAATTGCGGTCCAAAACAAACAAATCATTGATCTGATGTTCTCCACAAGGCAGTCCTGTGGATATTAGGTGTCCAGTGCTCACAGTGGACATGCAAGATTCAACTTTTCCTGGTCTGGATCTGAGAACAGAGGACAGAAAGCTTGCAGCACTATAGGCTGTGGAATATCAGTCAGAACCTTAGGTATATAACCCGGTAGGTTAAAGGAACACTTTGACCATCCCTGGTGCACACTCAAGGCACGTAGGGGATACAGATAGGACCTGAAGGTCTCCTACTCTTTTTAGGGAAGAAATGGCAAAGAGGAAAACAGTTTTAAATGTCAGAAATTTTTCTGAGACAGAATCAAGCGGCTCAAATGGAGCTGCAGATAAGCCTTCCAACACAAAGGCCAACTCCCAAGCAGGAACGCTAGTGCATGTTGCAGGCCTCAGCCTCAGAGTGCCACGAAGGAAACGATACCTCAAAGGATTATACCCCACAATTGTACCATCCACAGGGACATGGTATGCAGAAATAGCTGATACGTAGACCTTTAGTGTGGACGAGGGTAGCTCTGATAAAAAAAATGACTTTACAAGAACTCTAGTATTATACCAATTGGGCAGTTAACTGGATCTAGCTGTCACACATCACACCAAGAAGTGAAAAGTTTACACTTCAGGGCCTATAGTTTTCTTGTGGCCGGAGTTCTGGAGTAAGTATGGTCTCCACAACCTCGGTTGAGAGACCAGATACTCAGGGGCCAAACACACAGGTTCAATACTTCTGGGCGGGGTGAAAAATCAAGCCCTTCGCCTGAGATAGGTTTCTCCTGATCGGAATCTCAGAGGGAGAGCCGTTGAGGAGAGGCACAAGGTCCAAGAACCATATCCGATTGGGCCGGTAAGGCGCTACTAGCAGTAGACTTATCCCTTCCCGGCGAACTCCTGGGAGCAGAACAACTGGGGAAAAACGCCTCGGCCATGTCTGTACCATGGCATCCAGTCCAAGAGGAGCTGGATGCGTGAGGGATAACCATAGTGGACAGTGTATCCTGAGTAACTGCAAACCTGAGGAACTTCCAATGCTGTGGAAGGATGGAGACATGGAAGTATGCATCCTTTAGAACTATCACGACAAACCAGTCCTCGGATCTGGTTTAGCGTCAACATTTTGAACCCAAGTCTCCTGACTGAATGATTCAAATTATTAAGATCTAAAACAGGACGCAACCCTTCGTCCTTCTTTGGAACAAAATAGTAGTGGCCGTAAAAACCCTAACTCTCTGCTGGGAGGAGGAACCTGTTTTATAGCTCCTTTTGCAAAAGAGTTTACTTTCTGTTCCATTACCAGAGCCTGCTCAAGCCTCAACTCTGCCAGAAAATCCACAAAAGGGAACCAGTCCCTCAAGGCTGGTCTCTGGTATACTTAGAGCAGCCACTTTGGTGACCTGAAACACACTGGCAGGGTGTTTATAGTTTTATAGCATACTGAGGTGTACACCGCTCTATCCCGTGTGGGGCTGCCCTTAGATTTCATTCAGAGGGTGCGAGCCTGACGCAACGTCGTGTGAGCACTGAATCAGAAACTTGCTGGAAATTTCCTAAATTAAATGCATCAATAAACCACCAGACAAGTGTACACGGTCTGAATGATAGGTTGAATATTTATAACTGCCGTCTGCACACCCTAATCTATGCGTTGCCTCGGCAAACACGAGATCAGAGCCACTACAATCTTTATTGCAGTTTGCAGACTCGAGTTCTACGCATTGCCTCGGCAGACGCAAGATCAGAGCCACTAGATTCTTTATTGCAGTTTGCAGACTCAAAATCTAAGCGTCGCCTCGGCAGACGCAAGATCAGAGCCACTAGATTCTTTATTGCAGTTTGCAGACTCAAAATCGACGCGTCGCCTCGGCAAACGTAAGATCCAAGCCATAGATTCTTTATTGCTTAAGACTTTATTCCCTCGAGAAAAAAGCCAAGAGGAGCAGAGCTAAAAATCTTGATAGTGCATGACATCGGGAAATTTACTCGCCAATAAACTCCTGTCTAGAATATATAACGCTTGAGGACAAACAACAATAAATAGACAGAGACAGTTTTCACACAGAGCGCTTTGCTGAGGCACAAAAGCTGAAGCCGGTCTTTCCGGATGTGTATTTATCCTTTCCTGGTCGTGACGTCACCCGCCGGTGACATTCACTCTTGCCATTGGACTAGTTGACACACGTGCATCAGACGCATTCACGCTGACGGCGTTCCTATAGCGACCCCTTCGGGACGCAGTGCGAGTTCCCTCGAAAGGGAACTAGCCTCAGTATATGGCCTGACCTGAAAGGGCATGCATCATGAGTACTGGGCCTGGCATTGAATTTCTCTGCAGAATTCCACCGACTCAAGGCACGTTTAGCTGACAGAGAATGCCTGCAGGTCCCCAACCTTCTTGATGGACGTGAGCACGGTCTGGAGTGCTGTCTTCAGTGAGAGGGCCCTTAACTCGACTTATTTGACAGTGAGACAACAGAGAGATCCCATGAGGGAATAAGGCATGGCCTAAGAGGATTTAACCTCCTGCCGCCTCTGAGGAATCTTTTTTTGCATCTCTGTGGGTCTTCCCCTTGGGAAGCACACCAGTTAACAAACAGACTCTACTTCAAAGCATAGGCCCACCTCATGGAGGGGGCTCTAGCCAGAGTGATAGTGTCTCACGGCCATGTGTGGGCTGCAGGCTGTGTGACCCAGGGAGAGTGGAAGCTGCTCTTTCTTTTGAAACTTTAAGTACCATTGCCCCTTGGGACAGTAGCAAACAAATGAAAAAGGGGAACCAAAGATTCTCTGCCTGGCCCTCCACCGGGGAATTTCCACTCGCCAATTCTCATTGGCCTTTTCTGAAGTATCAGATGTGTTTGGGGTTCCCAAGCACAACGTTGAAGTGACTGACAGATAGGGAAAGATTACTTTAATGATTCTGCCCCCCAAGGTTATTGTTATAAACATGAGCCTTATCCTAAAGATGCTGCAGTTTATATAATGTTTTCAGTGTTTCTCAGAAGTCTATCTAGGTTAGTAATGGTTGCAGATAAAGCCTAAACTATTGGTGATTTTAACATCCACCTTGATAATAAAAAAGATGAAATAGGATTGGCATTTATAGACATTCTAAACTCTATTGGGGTTAGACGTGTCAGGACCCACTCATAGTCGTAATCATACTTAAGATTTACTATAGTTGCATGAAATGTATGCTGATAATGTTGAATTTCTGAAGCAGAACTGTGGCATCTCAAATCATTATTTAGTCTCTTGTATACACTGCATTTATCCAAAGCTTTCAAATCAAGTCCATGTTATAAATATTGTAAAACTATCATTTCTACTACTAAAGATTGCTTTATTAACAGTCTTCCTGAATTGTCTCAACTTCTCAGTATATCAGATAATTTAGAATAACTCGATGTTGCAACAGAAAATATGGATTCTCTCTTTTCTAGCACCCTAGATACTGTTGCTCCTTTGCACTTAAAGAAGATTAAACAGAACAGACGCTTTGGTAAAATGAGCACACTCACGCCCTCAAGAGAGCAGCCTGGAAAATGGAGTGCATCTGGAAGAATACAAAACTACAGGTATTTCACATTCTGTGAAAGAATAGTGTTTCTACAGAAAGGCTTTAAAATGGTTTGATCTGCTTACTTTTCAACTCTCTTAGAAGAAAAATAACACAACCCAAGGTTATTCATTTGATATAGTTCAGAGGATAAATTGACAAGAATATAATTTATTTATATATTTATCAAGTTTCATACATTTCCCAGCAGCACAGCAGTGATGATTTTTTATTGCTATTCAGGTTCAGAATGGAGTGCCGCAAGGCTCAGTACTAGGTCCGGTACTATAAAAACTGGATGACTAGTAGCTTTCTAATGATGTTTTCAGAAAAAAAAAACAAAAAAAACAGAGGTTTAAATTATTGGACCAAAAACCTCCACATGTAATAATCTAGAATACTGTCTTCATCATCATTCAAAAACCAGGGTGTGCCATTTGAAATTAATCTGCCATGACCTCAAGGCTAGATTATTTTATTGCATTTCTTGGTGGATGACATGCAGACAAACCTCAACTGGTCCAAAATGCAGCGGCTAGAGTTCTTACTAGAACCAAGATGTACCATATGACTATATTCATCCGGTTCTGTCAACACGGCATTGGCTGTATTATATACATTTTAAAATCTTGCTGAAAAAATTACATATAAAGCCCTAAATGGTTTAGCTCCTCAGTACTTAAGCAATATCCTATCACATTTCAGTCCTTCACTTTTATTGCTCAAAATTCTGTCCAGTTGATGAAACCTAGAATATAAAAATTAACTGCAGGTTCAATCCTTTTCGTATTAAGTGCTTAAACAAATAGACAAGCCCTCGGCACAAATCCCTATGGCCAGCTATTAATGTATCATGCCAGGAACACAGAACCACAACACAGTCTTTAACAACTATTGTGCAAATGGTCATGGATATGTCAGTTGCCTACTGCTAGCTAAACAGCAGCTCTAACTTCATATTTCAACTTGACGGACAGACTACAGCTCTAATATTTTCTCACCTTATTAAATTTATTGGCGTGTTCCAAACTCCATGCAGAGTGAGCTGAATGCAAAATTTTAAATAATATCAGTCCACAAAGTCTGACTTGTGATGCAGCCTGGAATCATAAATCACATCATGTTTGTTAATTTAGGCCAGAGGAGAACTGGTCCCTTAACTGAGCCTGGTTTCTCGCAAGTTTTTGGTGTTTTTGTGATGGTGTTTCAGTTCCTTTCCACTGTTGCCTTTGGCTTGATCAGTTGGGGTTTAAAAGAAAATGTATATCCCAGAAAATATTAATGGTTTGACTGCCATGACACTGTTGGATGAGAACAAGACTTGAACTGAATTGAGCTGCCTTTGTTGTTTCATAATTTATCATCTTTTTAACACTGACACAGTTATGGAAATGAATTGAATCAACATTGAACTAAATTGAGCTGAATAACGACTTATATAAATTAATGTGAATTGACCTGACAGTCCTTTGCACACATTCCAATTGAGCTACTGAGCTGAGCTACTACAGTTTCATTATGGAATACAAGATCAAAAAAGATTTCAGAGCATATGTTTTCTTTTTATTTGCTGTAAATTAATCACATAATGCTAAACTGGCCATAGTGAGAACCAGTAGTGGGTCCCAAGGACTGGAGTTGTAAAACACTGTAATAATACCTCAAGACGGTTCCCTTTCGAAAGGGAACTTCTACTCTGCATTTGCAATGCTATGGGGAACGTCACGTGACTCGGTGTTCGAAAGCCAACTATCCAATAACTCCAAATCCTATTGGCCGGCGACCGCCTATGACGTCACACAGGTGCGACGTATAAAAGGGGCGCCTGGGGAAGCAGTCATTATCTCATCGTCTTTCGGGACTGTTTGTGTTTGTTGCCAATTATCGAATATACGGAATTGTCTCTATTATGTCTGAGGGCAAAGAGAAGCGTTTCAGGAAGTGTGTGGATCCATGCCCGAGATTTCTAACTCTGGAAGATTCGCACACCCTATGCGTCTATTGTTTGGGAGAAGAACACGCACGGATGGTGCTTGAGGACGCTGTCTGTGTGAATTGTGAGCGTCTTCCTATGAGGACGCTCCGTTCTCGCCTGGCCCTCTTCTCGAGGGATGAGGCGTCAACATCTGCGCCTGGTGGGTCCGGCCCTGCTTGTGCTGAGGCAGAGCGGCGGCTGCACTCATGGGGCTCGCAGATGGAGCTCGCTGCCAAGTTTGAGAGAGGTGTTATGGTCTCTCAGCCTTCGGCGGCGGCTGGCGAGGATGAGCTCCTGGATGACGGTGATGTCCTGTCCCTGACATCATCTGATCCGGGAGCGAGTGTTCTTCTGGCTGATAGCCACCGTGGCCAGGAGATAGCGATGGAGGAGGAAGAAGTTGCGTCTTCTTCTTTCTCCAAGCCTCCTGGCCCAGCATATGCCGAGTTGCTGGAGGTTGTGGAACGCACTGCTGGCAGACTGCAGCTGCCGTGGGGGCGCAATAGGAAAGAGCCCGTTCGCGGCAGACTGGACGAACGCTTTCTTTCCGACCACAACCCTGTGACTCCAGTGAGCCTGAGCGAGAAGGCATGGAAGAACCCATACTCGGCCAGAATTCATCCACATCAGTGAAGAAATTTCGCTGATGTGGAGGGATTGGGCCAGCATGGGTATGTGTCGCTGCCGCCCATTGACGAGACGTTTGCCAACTATCTCGTCACGGGCAGAGCACCGACGCTAAAAGCTCCGGTTCTGCCGTCCAGACCCCTTAAACGAACATCCCGTCTGAATGGCAGAGCATATGCTGCTGCGGGTCAGGCTGGTGCGGCTTTACACACGATGGCAGTGTTGCAGGCGTACCAGGCTGATCTGCTGAAGGACCCGGATCAGGGGCAGGGTTTGTCCCCTGATGCGGTGGCTGAGCTGCGCTGCACCACAGATCTCGCTCTCCGGGCCACCAAGCAGACGACCGCCTCGATTGGGAGATCGATGGCGGCCATGGTGGCCACGGAGAGGCATCTGTGGCTGAACATGGCGGACATCAGGGAGAGAGAGAAGGGCTCTCTTCTCGATGCCCCGGTTTCGCCGACTGAACTTTTTGGCGGCTCCGTTGAGACGGTGGTTGGAAAGTTCAGGGAGGCGAAGGTGCGCTCAGCAGCCTATAAGAACTGCATTCCGCTCAGGTCCGATCCTGGGCCCAGACAGCCGGGAGGCGCTGGCCCGTCTCGAGTCGAGGCTCTGAGGCAGGGCCAGAGGTTTAGTGTCGCCGCTCGAGTGCCTCCTCCACCTCGGAGCTAGTCGCAGAAGCGGCGAGACACAAGAAAGAGGAAGGATGATTTAAGAGAGGTGATTGATCAACGGCGCCAGCAACACCGCTGATCTATCCCCTCTCCTGGCGAAGGTGATACTATTTGTTACCTTCGCCCCTCTTTCTTGGCCTCCCAGAGCGTGTTTTAATCACTGTGTATGTTCGGGTGACACCTTTGAACAGTCAGGCTGACGGCCGGGCCCATGATGAATTCTTTTCTGAAGGCCCGCCTTCTGGCTTGATAGTGAAAGATGTTTCCTTCCCATGTTTGTGAAGGAGCAGTCTTGGGTCTTCGAGCCGCGAGAAGGTAAGACAACGTCAAATTTAATTCCCTAAATGTTGACTTTGTGTTGTTACCTGTATAATTCCTGAACATGGCATAGTGAATGTAACATTGAGATAGCATTAATAGGGTTTTTTTGGGCAAAAACTGGAGTGTTGGGACTGACTGAGCAGGTCATAAAATGGCTGCTGTTTAGTTTCTCTCTATGTTAAATGAGCCTCTCGGCTATTTTCAGTATAGTTTGAGTTGGCATTCATTACTTCAGTTTGTGTGTCTGCAGCGGCCCTAACCGGCCACCTGACATTCAGCTGTGAGCTTCACTTTATTTCTCTCATCATGGGATTTAGAGTTGGAGATCAGGTTTTGTTACTTGGCAGCCAGGCCAGAGCTGGGTGTTGTGGGTTAAATGAAGTAACCCCATAATATATATATTCCTATCCTTTTAGGATTTGTTCCCTAGTTCTGGTTTTTCTCCCGAGGGAGTTGTTAGGCTGTGCGCCCAGTTATCCCCTTGCTTGTGTAGGTGCAATTTGAGTTTGACAGCTAGGTTGTAGACTGTTTTCTGACTCCCTGATGCTGTTCCTCAGATGGTAGGCCCTTATCTTTGCGTAGATAAGTTATGCAGGTGTGTGCTTGGCCCCATTCTCTAGAACGTTCATGCTAAAAGGAATAAGTTTCGTTGCGAGTTTTTTTTTTAGCTCCTGTCCTCTGGGGTTTAGATCAGATTTGAGGATCTGTTTGGGAAGTGTTTTTCTTTTCAAATAACAGCATGTAAATCAAAGTTTGTGTTACTTTGGGTTCTAGACCTTTGCCCTACATTGTATGTGAGCCTATGCTGCCACAGGTTCCATCTGGTTGTTTTTACTATACTGTTTAAACTGATCATAGTGTGCTCACATATTCTCACAGGTTTACACTGCCACAGGCCATGCCACGTGTCTGTTTGAGGCAGTAGGCTTATATTAGCCTCCCTTGGACCATGTTGGCTTTGTTTGGTTCCCTTTAGTCAAAACATATACTTTAGGTACATTGCCTGTTGGAATGTGTGGTCTAGCGCAGGTCGCAGTTAGCTTCCCTTAGCTTTTTTGGGTTACTGCCGATTCCCTGTAGCTTGGTTCCCTTTAATTCACGAGCTGTAGCCACGTGTTATTGAATTGGCAGGCCCCTTCAGGCCTCCTTTTTAATTTACGTTTGGCACTATTTGTGTTTTAATCTGTGAGAAGGTTGATCGCCACCTGTTACTGGAATGGAGGCCCCTTTAGGCCTCTTTTTTCTAGTCGACTTGTTGGCAGGATGCCCGGGAAACCATGCCACCATCAGCCACGCCCCATCGCTGACGGATAGGCCCTAACAGGCCTGTTCGCGATGTTTGGCAGTACTCTTCATGTGTTAATCATGAGATTTTTAATACATGGCCTCTGGGTGGTATGGTTATGGTAGCCACTTGCTGATGCCACATGTTTACTAAGGTAGGCCTACTTCGGCCTCTGGTGTAATATGTGGAGTTCAGTTATATACTCCTCTCGCTGTGAGGGTGACAAGGTGTTTTTTACCGAGTATTTCGAGTGGCTAGCCCCTCAGGTTGGTTTGGCAGCAAAACCTTACTGAAGGTAGGTTTTTACCTATATCTGCCTCCCTGAGTCCTACTCTAGTTGAGCTAAGGGCCACCTAGCGCCTAGGGTGGATCTTTTGTGCTCCTAGAAACGGCCACGAGACTACGCCGTGTGTATTAGAGGTTGCTAGGCCTACGGGCCGCCTAGTTTTAACACACTGGAGTATGTTTGGGTGTATTTCTCTTTGAGAGTTATCTTTATACACCTCTGTTGGCCAGAGGCCTAAGTGATAAACCAACCTCCTTTTGTCTGGTTGTTTATCGTCCTTTGGGCCTAAACACTGCCATGAGCTGATGCCACGTGTCTGTTGAGGTTATAGGCCCCTCCAGGCCTTCCTTAATGCATGTTGGTGTATGCTGTACTCCTCTTGCTTTAGAGAGTAAAAGGTGGTTTTACTGAGTACACTGCTCGTTGGATCGTGTTGGGTGGATTGTCATGTGGGCACTTTGCAGCCTCTTAGGCTGCCATTGAAGTCATCTTTCTACCCCAGAAAGAAAACCGGGCCACTTTCTGTTTGACTTCTGTTATTCACTTAACTACTATCATGCTGTAGGCCTCTTTCGGCCTCCATGAGTATGTGCCCATCACATGGTCTACCTGTTAGGTGAGTTTCGAACTTCCCTTTTAGGGTTATGTTTGTAATAGTGCTTAGCTCCCTAAGCTGGTCATGGGGGTAGGCCTTAATCAGGCCTCCTCTTAGGGATCCAGCATCAGGCTGGTTTGTGCTCCCCTGGATCAGGGTTCTGTAGCGCACGGCCTCCTCAGTGCGTTAATTAAGCACTGGGTAGATCCTAGAATGAGTGGATTATACTCCCCTCAATACGAGGGTTCATAGCACTTTCTGCTCTCCAGGATGCCGTCTCTACGCGTAGGTTTGAGTTTGTTTCTGCCTTTTCGCAGTCACTCTTACTTACTATCTTCTATGAAGAATGCGTGTTAGGAGGCTCTGTATTCAGACAGGGTTGGCCCAGACTAAGTTTGTCTCAGGTCAGACTAGGTCGGCCTCCCTGGTGGCATTGGGGGTGACTTCGTTCCCCTCTAGTGACTGGCCGAGGTTCCCTTTGGTTCCTTGGCCACATTCCCTTGAAGGCACCACTTTTTCTTCTAGAAAGGTTGGTTCCAGACGCCTTAGCACCTTCTGTAGGGCCTTTGAGGAGGTCCTTCATGGAGTTCAGCTTGGGCTGTTGGCCGAAGGGAATGCTGTCACTGACAGCCTGGTGTGACCCAAGGGAGAGTTGCCAAGCAGTTTCTACTGCCCTGGAGCCTTTGTCTCAGCCATTTTTCTTGGCAGGCATTCTCCTCAAGCATGGCGGTGTGGGTATATCGTTCCCCATAGCATTGCAAACGCAGAGTAGAAGTTCCCTTTCGAAAGGGAACGTCTCAGGTTACGAATGTAACCAGGGTTCCCTGAGAACAGGGAACGAGACTCTGCGTTTCCTTGCCATACATCGGGCTGCCTGCTTAACAGTCCCTCAAGACGATGGATAATGACTGCTTCCCCAGGCGCCCCTTTTATACTTCCGGGTCGCGCCTGTGTGATGTCATAGGCTGTCGCCGGCCAATAGGATTTGGAGTTATTGGATAGTTGGCTTTCGAACACCGAGTCACGTGACGTTCCCCATAGCGTTGAAAATGCAGAGTCTCGTTCCCTGTTCTCAGGGAACCCTGGTTACATTCGTAACCTGAGACGTTTTTATTCAGTGTATTGCATTAATAAAAAAAGTCAGATAATATAATTTCATTTGTCTGTTTACTAGCACGAAGATTAATATTGTTAAACTGGAAAGAGAAAGCTGCCCCCACATATATAAATTTGATGAGGGATATAATGAAACATTTGGAGCTAGAGAAAATCAGATTCTCCTTAAAAAATAAAGAGGAACATTTTCTGAGATATGGCAACCTTTTGTGACTTTGGTGATATTGGTTCTACAGGAAGTGATTGGATTGATCTATTGAGATAAATGGTTAATTGAGCTAAGAAGAGAATTCATACTTGAGGTGTTTATTGGACTAATGCCCCCCCCCCCCCCCCCCCCACACACACACACACTTCTGTTTTATACATATAGTCTACTGTTGTATTCTCTTTGTAATTTTTTATTTTTTTTATTTTTTTATTTTACTGTTGTGTAATTATTTGAATAGTTATATGTGAGATGTGAGTGAATATGTGTTGGTTTATGTTTGTTGTATGGTTTTGATATGTTAGCAAAAATCTAATAAATAAAGTATAAAAAAAAAAAAGTCAGATAATATAAAGATTTTTAGTGTAAAATATTTTACCCAAATTAAATTTAATAGCATTCTCATGCTGTGAATGCGGCGGCAGAAACCTTTATGGCACAGCCATGCACACTTACTAGTCTGTCTCATTCTAGCCTAAAAGCCTCAGAAGGACTGCATGGTCTAGGAAAGATGCAGCCTCACTAGAATGCAGCATTCTGATTGAGAAAAAAACCCTTTGTATTGATTTGCTGTGACCTTTCCCTCAAATGTCATCAAAATGCCCCCACAGTATAATAGAGCCAACAGATCCCCCAGAATTTTCTTTCATTTGTCACCCATCTGTATCTTAAGTCAGAATATGATGTTTAATATTGGTATAATATCTTTGACTTGAACACTAATTGCTTTTCTTGCATAGTGGACACATCAGACTGTATATGTCAGTGGATGGTCTTCGTAGCAATAGTTGACAACTCCTCTCTCATAAGTCACATCTTCATCTTTTTCTCCATCCTCCAAACAGTGGTTATGCCTATGTATTTCAGTGTCTCCACTGTTTCTCTGTTGTCTCATTATAAGCGTCTTGTTGTTGTTGTTTCTCACTGATGCCTCAAGAGCTTTTTGTTTGCGGTAAAAATGTGAAAACTTGTTGAAAATGATGGTGATGGGTAGTGCCACAACTAATGTGCCGCCCAGGATGCAGCCAGATGCTGCCAGCTTTCCTGCCACTGTCACTGGCACCACATCTCCATATCCCACTGTTGTCATACTAACTGTCCCCCACCACCAGCAGGCTGGGATTGTGTCCAAACCAACATCTTCCTCATATTCTGCAGTGTAAGCCATTCCGGAGAACACTGATACACCCACTGCCAGGTACAGTAATAAGATTCCAACCTCTCTGTAGCTGTGCTACACAAAGAAACAAAGACATGATTTTTTTTTTTTTTTTCATTTTTGAAAAGATTGGACTGAATTGAAAATTACAAGACAAGGTAGTAAAAATATATGCAATTTATGGAATTTTAGGGGCTGGCATCATGGATTAATTTGGTTAAATAAAGCATAATCAAAACATTTACAGTCAGTACTATTCAATATGTCAGCTGTTTTCATTCCTGATCCAGGGGACCCACAGCACTGCACATTTTTTATGTCTCCCTTAATGTAACACACCAGATTCAGATTATCAGCTCATTAAGAGAGAGCTCCATAAACTGAACTGATGCTGCATTCCAATTCACCTACACATACTATGCACTAAAAGTATTTACTAATTGTCTGAGGAAAAGGTACATACCTTTGATTGTGTAGCAGAAGAGTAGGCAAGTTTTGCAACATACTACCATGTAAGAAAGTTTTGTCTTAACCTTTTTGTCACATAACGTCACAAGCATCATGTCACCATAAACTGGCTTATCTAATTTAATGTGTAATACACAATTTTTCTTTCTAAAAATTATAAAAATACAATTCTTCTTTCTCACAATGTTGTTGGAGGTAATATGTAATATGAATAACATTAAATAAATATTTTTGATTTGTTTCAGATATTAATAATGATTTACAAACTTATTTTTGTTGCTGGTCTCTCTCTTTATGACCATCAGTGTCTTCATTTGACCTCTTTTTTTTTACTGCATTGAAGCGTTAAACCTAAATGATTTTTTTTTTACCTAAAAAGTTTTTTTTTTGATGAAAATTGATGATGCGTCGTTGGTTTTACATACATTTGCCATGTTTATAGTTCTATTTTATTTGTGTTTGTAGTTGTGAACTAAAATATTATTAATCCTCCTTTAAAGTGTTAGGTGTGGCGTACAATATTAGCTGTTAGAGTGTGCATAGATCTGCACTTTGAAAATCCGCCCGAAATAGTAGACCATCTGTGTACTTTTGGATACATATTTCAACATACTATAATTTTGGACACACTAATTCTAATCTTGGATACTATTTATGGTGGATCGCATGCAAACTGGAAACCATGGTGACAGTGGCGTGCAGTGGTGTTCTGAAATAAGGAGGCACATTTTTTATTTATTTATGAATCAAATGTCAATTCATGTGCATTATTCTTAACGTTGACACATCTTCCTTGTTAAATGAACTTTACTTTACTTTACATCAAAAAGATTACGATTATGGCCTAAAATTACGATTAATGAACAATTATTTTGTTTCTGTTTAACATTTTTTTGTAAGGTTTGTATTGTAAATATGATTGACTGTTAAAGGTGGGATATTTTTTCCTGTTGAAAGAATGATCTGACATAGCAGATCACTTTCAGCAGTTATTTTATCTATGGTTCGTAACATTTCTTCCAGATTTCTGCTCATTGTATTCAGATAAAGATAAATTAGCACAGTAGGTAATGAGAGCGATTGTGTGTGTGAATTAGTAATCTCTCTAATAATTGTGAAGCTGTGGGTTGTAAATAGTTCCTTCAAAAGTAGAAAAATATATGCTATAATAAGTTTTGAGTTTCTAAGCTACTTTTGTGATAAATCACAGGACAACGCTGACAACTAGTTTCTGCATTCCTCTCTGTGTGCGCACATCTTCATGTTTTGCGCAGCTATACTGTTTGTATGAGTGTTTGTGCCACAATGCAGCTGTGTGAGCACGGTAGCTCGATACAATACACATCCGATCGTCTAAAATCACTTGAATGTCCAAACTGGCAAACCTTAAAACACATACAACTGACAATGTTTAGTGAAGACGCAAGGCTCACCGCTTGCGCGCCGTCTCTGTGTGTTGACTCTGCGTTCACCTCCGTGTTGCTTTCATGCCACTGACTGGACAGGGCAGAGTCACGTGGCTACACATGCGGTAGTATGTTTTTAAGGGGGGAAATATTAACAGGATTAAAAAAACGAAATAACCAACATGGGAAAATTACGTCGGTTAGAGATTCTGAATTTCGGTTTTGATTACTTTATGATTAATCATCCAGCCCTAATTTTACATTAACAATGTATTGTAATAAATGTTCTTTCATCAAAACCAAGTCAATCTCATCAAGTTAGTGTTTTAAGCATTTCGACATTATTTCCAAAATAATAACTAAAGGCTGTAACAATTTAAACAATATATTTTATTTGTGTATTGATGTTTTTCTTTTTAATTGTCAACTTAGGCTATTTTGGATCATCAGTCATGCTCCATAAACACCGCCTGTCACAGACACGAAGATGTATTTTTAATTTCACCAAGCTGATTGCACTAAAAATCCCGCAGTCATCATGCTTTCAGTCCATTTCAAGTTTGATTTTGACTTGAGAAAGAGGTGATATCTAACTGGGTGATCTGTTTATTTACTTTTCAATTAGTCTTCCCATTTACACCATCATTTGTTCATTCAAACTGACGCGCGGAATGTGCACGTCAACAGGAGGCGGGATTTATCACACAAACCAATCATATCCAATTATAACCAACTACATCCAATCATAGCGCGATGGAGATTCACGTGACTTTCCCCCATTCATTCTCAATTACCCCCCACAAAACCAGCCACACGCTACAAGGGATCTAATGGTTTTCTATGAGTGAAAAGTGAGGCATGACTCCTGCTGTAACTTTACTTGCGGGTGTCGCTGTTGGGCAGTGTTCCTTTAAAAATACAAGTGACTTACGCTCTTTTTAATGTCATTATTTGTAATATTTGTGTTGTTTTATATGTAATATGGATTATTTTCTCATCCTATTTTTTTTGAGGAGGCACTGCCTCCCTTGCCTCCTCGGAGGAAATGCCCCTGCATGGTGAGTTTTTCAGATAAGCGAGACATACAAAATGTGGAGTGGTGTGGGTCTTCCTCCAGGTCCAGGATTAAACACCACTACAATAGAGGTCTTCAACCCTACTCCTGGGGACTTGCTGTCCTGCAAAGTTTATTTCTAACCTGCATCAGTACACCTAACTGTATATTTTCAAGGGATCCTGAAGAGCTTCTGGTGTGTTTAATTAGGGTTAGAGCTAAACTCTGCAGGACAGTGGGTCCCCAGGAGCAGGGTTGAAGAACTCTGCACTACAATATGCAGCTTGAAAATGCACTTTCAAAATGGCAGTGTAATCTCACCCGTAGAGTAGCACCTAGTGACCTTAACCCTGTTGAATGCCTAGCCAGCTTTAGCACCCTGAAGATCCTCATCAGCCGCAACACCTGGACCAGTTTTCCCAAGTTGCCCAGCTCTGACTCGCTCCCAATGACCATATCAAAAAAGATTGTTATGTAAATTGGCATCACTGAGATGATATCAATCACGTTTAGTGGTAGCAGGAAGAATTTACGATGGTTTGGAGCAAGAAGCATGCGTGTTACTACCTCAAAGGTAAACCAGCAAATACAGAACACTTCTAATACATGCATAGTTGGGTCTTCAGCTGGATTACCATTTTCATCAAATCTCTGGTATTCTGGAATGCTATTGATACACATGGTGGCAATTGATATTAGCACCACACAAATGGAAAGCAAGCTGAAAATTTTGCTAGGGATTGAATAACCTGGATTTTCCAATGTTAGCCACAGACACTTCCGAATGTTTCCAAAACGTATTTCATGGAAGTGCTCAATATCTTTGTTCAGATCAGAAATCTCATCAACTGATGTATCCACACTGCTAACATCACTCTCTTCGTCCCAGGATTTATGATGTCTCTCCAGTTTACGATCAAGGTAACGGTAACTACAGCAGCTGTCCAGAAAAAAATCACTGATACCCCAGTACTCTATTTCCTGAGAGAAAGAGAAAATGCACAGCTCTTCCATAATATGCAGCTTGCCAGTTTGATAGAAGTGCAGGACATAAGGGAAGAGACCAGGGTTACGGTCAAAGTAAAACTCTTTCTGTTGAACATCAAAGTCATCACAGAGCTGTAGAATGTCATCCTCTGAATCACAGGACAAGAGTTGGCCAAGACGTGTGTCCGGAAACTTCCTCAGAATGCTTGAACATAGAGTGTGCCTCAACCCACCTACATTGATGTGTAAAAGGTGGTCCTTAGAATCCAAAATCCACCAATCATGTGTTTCCTTCACCATGGTCTATCTTCAACGCTGTAATGAAAAAAGGACAACATCTGTTTTAGTATGGCTGGAAAAAATAACAGGATCATTTTGGTGATTCATTTTACATGTTAAAAATAATTAATGTAATTAATGTGTCATCCATTTTTTTCCACTTCCTGAGGCTATTATTATAATTTTTTTACACAATATATTTTTTTTTATACAATATTATTATACTTTTATACAACTCCTGTGTTCTCATGTTATTTGCGTGCCATTTGGCTCCACAAAGCAAATCCTGTGATGTATGATGTAGTTCTCAGCTTATTCTGTGAATAACAATTCTTAGCGTTCATTTTATGTAACTCTGTATAATTTATTTTTCATCAAAATATATTTTGAAATGTTTTTTATTTAATTTTTAATTTTCTTTTTTAAAGTTATGTTTGTCAGTTTGTTATTACATATTGTCAGTGGTGTGTATGAAGTATACAAATCATGTACAGTAAACAGTAAAAGAACAGATACCCTGAAATATTTAAGTAAAAGTTTTTTGTTTTTTTTTAATTGAGTAAAAGTATACTTTTTTATGTAGGCTACTTAAATATCAAAAGTAAATGATGGAACATTATTGTATGTATGTATGTGTCATGATCCCAGTTTGTGTTCCTCTGTCTTATTTTTGTGTTCATGGACTCTTCGTTTCTGTGTTTACTTCCTTGTTCAGTGCTCTATGCCACCCTGTTTGTTGCCATAGTTACCCTCATTATTTGTCATAGTGATTCATTAGCTCCTCCCTCTCTTTGTTAGCCTTGTTATCTTGTGTATTTATACCCCTATGTTTTCCTTGTTCAGTGTCAGTCGATGTTTTTTCTGTAGATGCTCTTGTTTTTGTTTTCCTGGTGTGCTTCAGATCTGTGTCTCCTAGTTTACCCATGTTTGTTTAACATATTTTTTAAAAAAGCTAATCTGCATGTGGATCCACCTCATCCCGCTTTTGTTCAACCCAGCATTACAGATTGACTGACCAACACATGAATCCAGCAGAGGAGATCTTGTTTCTTCGTCAAGGGACCAAAACCATTGAGGACTACACTGGTCAATTCTGTGCTCTTTTTAACTGTCTAAAATGGAAGGATTCAATTCTTAGGGACTTCTATTGTTATGGCTTGAATGAGCCCTTAAGATCACGCATGCCTAGAGGATGAAATTAACAGACTTCAGAAGAATACATGGACTGCGCTCTACTGTTAATTGGTTCCCCCTTCACTGTAGGGAAAGTCAAGGTGGACCCTTACCCTAAACAGTGTTTTGGGGGGGCCATGTACCTCGAGCTCCGTTGGCCATGAAGCGCAATCCACCATGGATTCCAAGTCTCATACTTGCAGCACTTCCAAGTTCGATGGTCTCAACTCATTCTAGTCCAGTGGTTCCAAGTCCAGAGCCTCGTCCCGTCATGGACGCTGCACCAGAGCCTGTTCACAACATGGCCGCCGCACCAGAGCATGTTCACAACATGGCTGCCACACCAGAGTCTTCAGTCAACATGGCCGCCACGCCAGAGTCTTCAGCCAACATAGCCACCACGCCAGAGTCAGTTTGCAACATGGCCGCTGTCGTCTGTGCGAGCAGCTGGCATCTCTGTGGTGGTATCAAGTTGGGGGGTCTCGGAGGTGGTCCCACTGTCGATTGCACTCTCTGTTACAGGGATGGCCATTTTGTATGTTTGGGTCACACTGCTCTACAGCCCATGAGTCCACTCCAGAACCCGCTCCAGCCCATGAGTCTGCTCTAGAGCCTGCTTCTGCCCCAGAGCTCAGTCCTGTGTCAGTTCCAGCCCATAAACTTCCTGTCTGCAACCACGGAGACATGACCACAGAGGTCGTCCCAGAGTTTTTTGCCTGCCCTGACATGACCACAAAGGTCACCCCTGAACTTCCTGTTTTCCTGGACATTACCACAAAGGTTACATCTGAACTTCCTGTTTGCCTAAAACATGACTATGGAGGTCGCTCTTGAACTCCCTGCCAGCCCTGTTATAGCCAAGGAGGCAGATTTGGAAAAAGTGTTGTAAAAAATATTGATATTTCAATATGTATCGATACTGAAATATCTGAAATTATCTGATATAAAATATCTGGATTTCATTACTCCTTTCTGCAGTATCGATACACAGATACTATGCACTTTCTTGCTATCCTCTCAGACAGCGAGTTGACACACACCTGCCTCCTCTCATTCAGTATTCACTCTGGTTAAATAGTGTTGGTGTGGCCAGGTCTGAATTTCGGCGTGGGATTGCATATAATTCTACTCATTCCCGCAGATTTCGTGCTCACATCCAAAGCACACACACATAATAAAGACATACAAATGCCAAAATGAGCTCTTTTTCACGGCTTATTAATGGTCAAATACACTCAAAAATAATGTCACAATGCCGATCTTGGTGAGTAATAATGTAAACACAGTTGTAAACAAAAATGTGTGACAGTAACAGTATTTTGAATCCGTGAGTGCGTCAGGTCTTCAAGGGACAGAAGCCGAATAAACTTGCCGCTCTCTATGTTGTTAATGTTAATCAAACAACAAAAGACAAAGAGAAAATCTCTGCTCTTGACTAATTAACATGTGTATCTTTAATTGATTAATCTGTATTTCATTTTACAATGAAGATTATTCAATGTTATTTTAAATCCCAGGTGAAAAAGACGTAGTATTAAATGTAATAAAAATATACTTGAAATGCAAGTAGTATTGTTATGAAGGGAATGAGCCAGTACGGAGCGATACTGTTTCTTTAAATACCCTGCCACCTAACTTCCTCTTTGAGCACATGGTGGAAGCCATTTGGAGTAGAGTTAAGGCCTAGGAGAATGGTCTTGACTGGCTTGTCTGTTATGTGGACTGTGTGTGTGCGCATCAGATGTAAGTTGACACTGTATTTTCTTAAGGAGGGCAAGACACAAAAGATCATTGCAAAAGAGGCTGGCTGTTCACAGAGCTCTGTGTCCAAGCACATTAATAGAAAGGCGAAGGGAAAGAAAAGATGTGGTAGAAAAAAAGTATACAAGCAATAGGGATAACCGCACCCTGGAGAGGATTGTGAAACAAAACCCATTAAAAAATGTGGGGGAGATTCACAAAGAGTGGACTGCAGCTGGAGTCAGTGCTTCAAGAACCACTATGCACAGACGTATGCAAGACATGAGTTTCAGCTGTTGCATTCCTTGTGTCAAGCCACTCTGACAGCGTCAGAAGTGTCTTGCCTGGGCTAAAGACAAAAAGGACTGCTGCTGAGTGGTCCAAAGTTATGTTCTCTGATGAAAGTAAATTTTGCATTTCCTTTGGAAATCAGGGTCCCAGAGTCTGGAGGAAGAGAGGAGAGGCACACAATCCACGTTGCTTGAGGTCCAGTGTAAAGTTTCCACAGTCAGTGATGGTTTGGGGTGCCATGTCATCTGCTGGTGTTGGTCCACTGTGTTTTCTGAGGTCCAAGGTCAACGCAGCCATACACCAGGAAGTTTTAGAGCACTTCATGCTTCCTGCTGCTGACCAACTTTATGGAGATGCAGATTTCATTTTCCAACAGGACTTGGCACCTGCACACAGTGCCAAAGCTACCAGTACCTGGTTTAAGGACCATGGTATCCCTGTTCTTAATTGGCCAGCAAACTCGCATGACCTTAACCCCATAGAAAATCTATCGGGTATTGTGAAGAGGAAGATGCGATATGCCAGACCCAACAATGCAGACACCGCATTGCTGCAGTAATTCAGGCAGAAGGAGCCCCAACTAAGTATTGAGTGCTGTACATGCTCATACTTTTCATGTTCATACTTTTCAGTTGGCCAATATTTCTAAAAATCCTTTCTTTGTATTGGTCTTAAGTAATATTCTAATTTTCTGAGATACCGAATTTGGGATTTTCCTTAGTTGTCAGTTATAATCATCAAAATTAAAAGAAATACACATTTGAAATATACCAGTCTGTGTGTAATGAATGAATATAATATACAAGTTTCACTTTTTGAATGGAATTAGTGAAATAAATCAACTTTTTCATGATATTCTAAGTATATGACCAGCACCTGTATGTTGTATGTTGCTTGCATTTGATCATTTGATGTGGTTTAGAAATTTTGAAACCTTTTGTAATCTATGACTGTTGAATAATGAACTTGTTTGTTGCATGTGCAGTAACGTATAAGTGTTTTTTTATATTTTAAATTGATATCTATATTCTTGTTGTTCTTTATAGAAACCACACTTTGTTCCACTTGCTGAGCCTTAAATAAAGAACTTTGTGCATTCTAACCGATGCTCCGCAGGGATAAAATTTTCAACCAGCTTTCATGAAACTTTATTACAAATGGTCCTTCGAGCAAGAGCTGGATAATTGCTGTGGTTCAAGATGGCTCAAGCATCAAGGGGTAGTGATCACTGACTAGTTGATGTTCGTCCAAAGCGGCGTATTATAGAATGACAAAATAGAATGGCTCCACCAGTGCCTCCACACCGATACTACAGTCTGAATGATCCCCAAGCTGGTGCCCAAGAACTGACATATCGGAGACCTAAGCCATCCATCCCTGATTTTACATGTGATGTTCCAAGAGAGTTTGCTAGACTGAGGATTTCTTTGGAAAATATCCTTCCACAAGATGCCACAGAGCAGTTCATGTATCAAATTTTACTAGATCATTTGAAGTTCGAAGAAGCTCTGTTGATAGCTGATTCTTATTGTAATTCTCAATGCCCTTATTCAGATACAATGGCCTCACTTATCCAAAATTATGGTCAGCCTCATCAGCTTGCTCTACGCCAAATTGCTGAACTAATGGATGGACCAGTCATTCGGAATGGTGATTCTGCTGGATTACGCAAATTTGCATTGAGAGTGCGAGCATTGGTCGGGATGTTGGAGCAACTGGGTGATGAAGGCCATGTTGAACTGCATTGTGGGTCACATGTAGCTAGGTTGGCAAACAAGCTACCATATGACTTTCGAGCCAACGATATCTCTACCCCTTAATGAGAGGAGTACCATTTTGCAGAATGGCTGGAATATGTATTACAGATACAAGTGATCACAGATCAACATATGGGAACGTACTGCTCTTACTATTGCAATAACATGCATTTTTTGGATCAGTGCGTAAACTTCATCAAGCTTACTACGGAGCAGAAGAGGAAATGGATAAGTCCAATAACTGCTGTTGGAAATGTGGATTTCGGCATCAAGCTGCTCAATGTCGTTTAAGGATTACCGGTGGCATCTGTAAAGGTAAACATATTTAAGCATTGCATGAAGTAAATGTCAAGCCCACAGAGAACTTGAGTGCAGCAACTTGTGGTCTGGTTAGTTCTGCTCCAACTGACATTCTTTATCTTGATCGGAGAGCTGGTTGTTTTCAAGTACTGTTAAAAAAAAGTCAGTAAAGTGCTCTTATGTAATGGCAATCACACCCACGAAACCTATGCTATATTGGATGACTGCTCAGAAAGAATGATTCTCCTTCAAAAAGCAGCAGAGAAGTTAAAGTTACAAGGTGAATCAGAAAGCATCATGCTGAGAACTGTAAGACAGGATTTGCGGGTGTTGCAGGGCTCTTCAGTGATGATCTGCCTGTCTTCTATGAACCAGCCAAACAAAGTTTACACAATCAGGAAAGCGTTCACTGCAACCCAGTTAGGTTTGGCAGAACATACATACCCAGTAACTACACTTCAGTGTCAGTACAAGCATCTGAGGAAATTGTCCTTACCTCATTTAAACAATATCAGACAACGTCTACTGATTGGGTCAGATAATCCACACTTGATAACTCTTGTCCAGCCAGTGAGACTAGGACCACCTGGAGGCAGTCAAGATGAGACTTGGATGGACAATACAGGGTCCAGTCAAAAGTCTTCCACATACAGGTAATGTAACTTCCTGTTTATTTACTTCCAATGTTTCTTCATCATCTGAAATCTACCATCAAGTGGAAAAATTGTGGCAACTTGATGTATTACCATTTAGGAAGAATTGTCTAAACTTGTTAAATCATCAAAATCAACAACAGTATGTTAGACCCTATACCGACTAAGCTATTGAAATAGATGCTTCCAGAGGTCATAGATCCTCTTCTTAATATCGTTAATTCGTCTTTATCACTAGAATACGTACCAAAAACTTTTAAGCTGGCTATTATTAAACCTCTTATTACAAAACCACAACTTGATCCTAGAGAATTAGTCTAGGCCGATCTCAAATCTCACTTTTCTGTCAAAAATACTAGAAAAGGCAGTATCATCACAACTATGTTCCTTTTTAGAAAGAAATAGTATCTGTGAGGATTTCCAGTCAGGATTTAGACCATACCATAGTACTGAGACTGCTCTCATTAGAGTTACTAATGACTTGCTCTTATCATCAGATCGTGGTTGTATCTCTCTATTAGTGTTACTGAATCTTAGTGCTGCATTTAACACTATTGATCACAATATTCTTTTGAATAGACTCGAAAATTATGTTGGCACTAGTGGAATTGCACTGTCATGGTTCAAATCATACTTATCTGACCGTTATCAGTTTGTAGATGTAAACAAAGAGATGTCATATCGATCACAAGTTCAATATGGAGTACCGCAAGGCTCAGTACTAGGACCGTTGCTTTTCACTCTGTACATGCTACCCCTGGGAGATATCATAAGGAAGCATGGCGTTAGTTTTCACTGTTACGCTGATGATACTCAGCTCTATATTTCTTCACGGCCTGATGAAACTTACCAATTCACAAAATTAACGGAATGCATAGCTGATATAAAAAATTGGATGACCAGTAATTTCCTACTACTAAATTCAGAAAAAAACAGAGATTCTAATTTTTGGACCAAAAACTTCTTCACGTAATAACCTAGACTACTGTCTAACACTTAATGGCTGCTCTGTTAAGTCTTCGTCGTCAGTCAGGAACCTGGGTGTGCTCTTTGATACCAATCATTCATTTGAAGGCCATGTTTCTAGCATCTGTAAAAAACGCATTCTTCCATCTGAAAAATATATCTAAACTATGACATATGCTCTCAATGACAAATGCAGAACAGTTAGTTCATGCGTTCATGACCTCAAGGCTAGATTACTGTAACGCTCTACTGGGTGGTTGCTCTGCTCGTCTGATAAATAAACTACAGCTTGTACAAAATGCAGCAGCTAGAGTTCTTACTAGAACTAGGAAGTATGACCATATTAGCCCAGTTCTGTCAACACTGCATTGGTTTCCTGTTAAACATCGTATAGATTTTAAAATCTTGCTAATTACTTACAAAGCACTAAATGGTTTAGCTCCCCAGTACCTGAGCGAGCTCTTAATGCATTATAGTCCTTCACGTCTATTGCGATCTCAGAATTCAGGCCAGCTGATAATACCTAGAATATCAAAATCAACTGCAGGCGGTAGATCCTTCTCCTGTTTGGCACCTAAACTCTGGAACACTCTTCCTAGCATTGTTCAGGAAGCAGACACACTCTGTCAGTTTAAATCTAGATTAAAAACGCATCTCTTTAACCTGGCATACACATAACACATTATCAATTTATATTTTCAAATCCGTTAAAGGATTATTAGGCTGCATAAATTAGTTTAGCCGGAACTGGGAACACTTCCTATAACACTAGATGTACTCGTTACATCAGAAGAAGAATGGCATCTATGCTAATATTAGTCTTTCTGTTTATCCCGAGGTTTACCGTAGTCAACCGGATCCGGGCCGTATCCAGGTGAGATCGAGGACCTGCGCCTTGACACGACCACAACACAGCCCTGAAGTATCAGCAGAGATTGAACTAGATCATCCATTGTGAAGGCCGCATCGACACGACAGCCAGTGGCACAGTTCCTCAACAAACCGTCTGTGCTGCCGTGATGAATACGATCCTCAACTGGATGGAACTGGAATAAATACCTTGAATGTTGCGATCCCATTGGACTTATGTTAGCTACCTCAATCGTAACAAAGCACTGTTCGCCAGAGGAGAACTGCCCCCCCCAACTAAGCTTGGTTTCTCCCAAGGTTTTTTTTTCTCCTTTTTAACACCTATTTACCTGTTGGAGTTTGGGTACCTTGCTGCTGTCGCCTTTGGCTTGCTTAGTTGGGGACACTTGACATTTGATATTCAACAGTGCTTTGTATCTGCCTGCATTGACACCATTTTCTTTAAGAGCTGCTGTGCAGCCAAAATTATATACCAGTTATCACTGTAAAGCTGCTTTGACACAATCTGCATTGTAAAAAGTGATATATAAATAAAGGTGACTTGACTTGACTTGACATACAGAAGTGAAAAACTGGTTACCAGATCCAAGCAAGATCACGAGGCCATGGACCTCTTGCAAGCTAAAACAGTTAGAGTAGAAGTGGATGGATTTCTGAGATATGCCACTCCTTTACTGCGTGTAAAGAACATGCCCACTCTGTCAGCACCCCCTAAAGCAGTTTTGGCAAACCTTCATCACACCGAAAAGCACCTTCTCAAAGATCCAGAATGTGCTGCTACCTATAATGCAGAAATTGCCAAACTTGAACATGCAGGATATGCAATCAAGGTTGGAAGAGAGATGGAATGCTCCAAAGAATCCTAGTTTATACCACACCATATGGTAACACATAATGGAAAGAACAGAATTGTGTTTAATTGTTCATTTTCATATCAGGGGCACAATTTGAATGAGTTACTCTTACCAAGGCCGAACCTAACTTCATCCCGTCCCATTCTACTGCATTTTAGAGAGCATTCTTTCGCCATACAGTGTGAAAAATAATTATTTGTTCCCCTGCTGATTTTGTTAGTTTGCCCACTTATAAAGAAATGAGGGGTCTATATTTTTTATGGTAGGTTTATTTTAATGGATAGAGACAGAATATGAAACAAAAAATCCAAATAAAACACATTATATAAAGGTTATACATTGATTTGCATTTCAGTGAGTGAAATAAGTATTTGATCCCCAAAACATGACTTAGTACTTGGTGGAGAAACTCTTGTTGGCAAGCACAGAGGTAAGATGTTTCTTGTAGTTGGTCACCAGGTTTGCACACATCTCAGGAGTGACTTTGGTCCACTTCTTTTTACAGATCCTTTCTAAATCCTTAAGGTTTCTTGGCTGTCGCTTGGCAAATCGAAGTTTCAGCTCTCTCCACAGATTTTCTATAGGATTAATGTCTGGAGACTGGCTAGGCCACTCCATGACCTTAATATGCTTCTACTTGAGCCACTCCTTTGTTGCCTTGGCAGAATGTTTTGGGTTATTGTTATGCTGGAAGACCCATGCACGACCCATCTTCAGTGTTCTGGCTAAAGAACTGAGGTTTTTGTCCAAGATTTTACGTTACATCCTGTACCCTTAGCAGAGAAACAGCCCCAAGGCATAATGTTTCCACCTCCATGCTGTTTTTGGGGTCATAGACAGCATTTCTCTCCCTCCAAACATGGTGAGTTGAGTTGATGCCAAAGAGCTCAATTTTGGTCTCATCTGACCACAGTACTTTCTCCCAAGCCTTCTCTGAGTCATTTAGATGTTCATTGGCAAACTTAAGATGGGCCTGTACATGTGCCTTTTTGAGCAGAGGGACCTTGCGGGCACTGCAGGGTTTCAATCCATTGCGGCGTAGTGTGTTACCAATGGTTTTCTTGGTGAATGTGGTCCCATATGCCATGATCATTTACAAGCTCCTCCCGTGTAGTTCTGGGCTGATCCCTCACCTTTCTCATCATCATCTTTACCCCATGAGGTGAGATCTTGCATGGACCGAGGGTGGTGGAGAGGTTTGAATGGAAGATACAGATTCTTTGGACTGGTGTCTTTTATACACATAATGAGCTGACATTAGGAGTACTTTCTTAAAGTGATGGGACTAATCTGTGTTTGACATGGGCACATAAACAATCTGTAGGTGGCAGAATTCTAGCTGGTTGGTAGGGGATCAAATTCTTATTTCACTTGATCAAATGCTAATCAATTTATAACCTTTTATAGAATGTATTTTTTTTTCTGGATTTTTTTGTTTTAGATTCTGTCTCTATCCATTAAAAAAAACCTATCATAAAAA
The DNA here is from genome assembly GCA_037101425.1 of Elopichthys bambusa. NCBI lineage: Eukaryota > Metazoa > Chordata > Actinopteri > Cypriniformes > Xenocyprididae > Elopichthys > Elopichthys bambusa. The sequence continues at coordinate 23,704,224 of CM074440.1, read as the reverse complement.
TTATAGACTCCTCGTTTCTTTGTAAGTGGGCAAACTTCCAGTCACTGCCCTTGGACTGTTTATTGTGTTACTGGTTTGTGAATGATATCTGCCTGCCCTGATCCCCTGCCTGTTCAACGACTAGGATTCTGCCTGTTCCTGCCATTCCTGTTTGCTCCTGTATGACCCCTGCCTGTCTGTACTACGCATCTGTTAATAAAAGCTTGCACATGGATCCTACCCTGAGTCCCGTTTCATTACATAAGCAATATTAAAAGGGTGTTTCATCAGGTGAGGCCATTACCAGCAGATAAGCCAATCTTGGGATTCCTGTGGCGTGAGGGAAACCCAATGTATATGAGTGGCAAGTACTTCCTTTTGGTACAACTTGCTCACCATGTTGTGCCACTTATGCACTGCAGAAGCATGTCATTGAACAAGCTCAGTCAGAAGATGTATGCAAAGCTGTACAGCAGCACTTATATGTTGACAATTGGTTACAGAGTTTTCCTGCAATTGAGATGGCCCGGGCTCTGGTTGATAAAATTAAGAAGTTGCTTTCTGAAGGAGGCTTTGAGCTGAGACAGTGGGCTAGTAATGCTGCAGATATCATTCAGTGATTGCCCAAGGAAGTGCTATCTCAAAGTGGTAAACACTGGCTTAATCAGAGTGATATGTATCCTCAAGAACCAGCTTTAGGACTTCGCTGGCTGTGTCAGTCAGACACTTTGATGTACAAGTCTTATATACCGAAATCCACCCCCATCACCATGAGAAATATTTATCGAATGATTGCCAGTTTATATGACCCTCTTGGGTACATCATCCTTTCACTACCAGGGCTAAAATAATAGTGCAGCAATTGTGCAGCAAAACGCATCAATGGGATGACCCTTTACTTCCTTGTGACCTCTTACAGGCTTGGAAGAAATAGGAAAGGGAGCTCCAACATTTGAATAGAATCAGACTTCCTCGATGTTATGTGAGTACTGAAATGGATCATGCTGATTGTGTGCAAGAAATTCACATATTTTGTGGCGCTTCAGAACGTGCCTACAGATGTGTGGGATACTTGCGGTCAGAGGATCCACTGAAATGGGTGGAAGTGGCCTTTCTAACAGCACGGTCACGAGTTGCACCGAAAAAGCAGCTGTCAATGCCAAGATTGGAATTATGTGCAGCACTTACAGGAGCCCAATTTGCTTACCTGTTAAAGAAAGAACTCACTATCAAGATATCTAGGATCCATTTGTGGTCAGACTCTACAACAGTCCTAACTTGGATTCAGTCTGATTCATGTCATTTTAAGGTATTTGTTGGAACCTGAATTGCAGAAATTCAAGAACTGACTGACTCCCAAGATTGGCGTTATGTGGATTCATTGAATAATGCAGCAGATGATGTTCTAAGAGGTCAGATGCTACAGAAGCTTATGGAAGATAAGGAAGATATATTTGTGTCCAGAATACTGTCCAAGAAATCCTTCAGCCTTAGTGAATGAAGATACAGAGGAACTGCGCAAGTCATTTGGCAACGTTAGCCCCAGACTTCAATAAGATAATGCAAGTAATTCAAGTGGGAGGTAGATTGCACCATTGCGATCAGTTGGAATCAGAAACCATTCACCCTATAGTTCTGGATCCAAAACATCTTGTTACCAAGCTGCTTATTTGACAGTATGACAGTGATTTGAAACATCCAGGTGCCAAACGTTTATTTGCAGAGTTGAGAAGGAAATACTGGATTCTCAGAGGTAGAGAGGCTGTGAGAAGGGAACCGTGTGGCTGTGTCAAAAATGGAGAGCTCAACCAATATCTCCAAGAATGGCAGATTTACCTCCTACGCGTTTATGTTTACATGAACCACCCTTCTTCTCTACAGGAATGGATTGCTTCGGGCCATTCATTGTCAAATTGGGCAGAAGAAATGAGAAAAGATGGGAAATACTGTTAAAGTGTCTAATCACAAGAGCTGTACATATTGAAGTTCTAACCAGCCTTGATATTGATTTCTTCTTGATGTCCTTAAGACGTTTTATTTCCAGAAGAGTAAAGCCTGCTGAATTGTTATCTGATCAAGGAACAAATTTTAAAGGGGGAGATCGAGAACTTGCAGATACCTTTTAATTATATGCACCCAGGCCTGAAAACCCAGCTAGCTGAGTATCAGATCAAATTTTCCTTTAATCCACCTCATGCACCACACTTTGGAGGTTCTTGGGAATTCACAAACTGTAATAGAAGAAGTTTTGACCACTGTCCTTGTGGAAATTGACGGGATTTTAAATTCCAAACCTTTGGGATATGTGTCCACTGATGTGGCTGACCCTGACCCTCTCACCCTAAACCTCCTCCTTATGGGGTCTGCGAGATCCTCCGCTCCCACAGGCAATACCATGAGTGTGATTTACTCAGCCATTGACGATGGAGGACGTGCAAAATACTTGCTGATAGGTTTTGGTCACAGTACATAAGGAATTATCTGCCAACTTTACAATCCAGGTCAAAATGGCAAACAGACACTGATGCACTTCAGTTAGAGACCATGGTCTTAGTGGTGGACCCCCAGCTACCTGGAGCACGTTGGCCTGTAGATCATATTATTAAGTTGATTCCTGGTTAAGATGGAAGAATACGCACCAGTGTTAATTTCGTTAACGAAAACTATATCAAAATGTTCGTTGACAATCTTTTTTTCCATGACTAAGACTAGACCATGAGAGACGACACCAATGTCATTAAACGATAACTGTGACTAAATCAACACATGCAATATCGTTGACGAAAAAAGACGAGACTGATGTGTGGCTAAAAGACTAAAATCTTTACCAAAATCACTCTTTTGAAATTACTTTTTGTTTTTGTCAAATAAAGGAGAAAAAACATAAAAGACTGTTTTTACGAACGTTCATGCTTACGGTTGCCAGATTTCCAGAATTGAAACCCTCAATCAGAGCTTTTCTGTTAAAAGAACACATTTTACTTAATCTTTGCAATCTGGCAACCACGCACACGCGCTCTCTACACTGAGGAAGAAGCGCGGATGATCTTAAAACACAGACAAGTAAGCTGGAGTTCAGCGATCTTCATTTGAGATTTCCTACTTAAATTAAAGTGTCGTTCAGTTGGTCTATATTGCGCTGCTCATTAGCGTAAGCTGATATCCAGCAGTGGTTCTCAAACTGACGTGAACAAAATGCTTTGCCGTTCATTTAATTCTACTCCACTTTTAACATTATAACTGAGCATGTATTTCTAGCAGGTAAAATGCCGTAAATACATGACATTCAATCAAATGACCTCATCTTTCGCGGTCAAAACTGACTGCATCCACACAAGCCAGCAAATCGCATTACATTAGTGCTGTTCTCAACAATAAAAGTGGGGATTTAGCACTTATACCCGCTTGAAGAACAAATAGTGTATATAGACACAGACTGCATAGAAATTTAAGATTAAAACTCTTAGATACAAAAACATACCCTTCTGTGAGTTAGGTTTTAATGTTGATCATATTATACCAGCAAGAATGCAATGTTTCCCGAATATTGATTTTATAAAACAGTTCAACAAACAAAAGGGTAATATTAAGTGATGTACATTGTAAACAGTATTATCAGTATTTTTGCCCTATTTTGCAATGAAAGCCACAACAGAACTGCAGCACACAAAAGCCATAGCAGAACTGCAGCACACAAGCTGTGTTTCTGAACTAATCTGCGGCAATTATTCAATGACCCATTCATAAATACAGCCGCTAGCGTTGATTCTGAAATAATTGTTTTTAGCATTATTGTATTAATTGATTTTTTAATTAATTTTTTTTATTATTCAAATCATTATTTATTGTATAAAGGTATTTATAAAAGTTAAAAAAAAATCTGGAAAAATCTATTAAAGAGGGCAAATACTGTCCCTTAATGAAAAAGGTGTAGCTGCAGTCTAAGTGGAAAAGCGGGTACGCAGAAGGATGTTAAACGCCTCAGGGGTATGACACTAAAAAGTTTGAGAACCACTAAAAAGGGATATGTAGAACTGCACAAGTGCTACTGCTAAGAGTGCAATGTCAATACAGCCTGTTATCTTACCTTGATTCAAATTTTTCATAAGCTTAAATGAATTGGTCTCAAGAGAAAAATTATAACTATTTTGTCTAAAGTTATGAAATGCATATAAAATAGCTATCAAAATTAATGTTGGTAACTGTAGTTTGACTAAAAGTAATGACTAAAACGACAAAAATGCGATGATTTTTCATCTAAAGAGCTAAAGACTAAAGAGCATTTTTGTCTGAAGATAAAGACTAAGACTAAATAAAAAATGGCACTTTTAAACTTTTTTAAAAAATGCTAAACACAAGCATACTCTTAGTAAAGTTAGTGTATTTACAGAAAACATACTTATGTTACCCTACTTAAAGTATATTTTATGTGTACTTTAAGAATATTACAAAATGATTCAGCTTTTAGTGGGTTTAAATGTACTTTATAATCATGTGTAGGCCTACTGCAATATATATATATTTTAAAATATTTATATATTTTGAATTTAAATATTTTCAAAAGAAAGATATTTTGAAAAACATTTTTAACATTTACAATGTACTAACTTAATGTATTATAAACATTTGTCAACAAGCAAAATATGTTGTTCAGTTTTACTTGTTTGTACTTGTAAAAGGTTATGCTACTTAAAAGGCTGTTGTCCATTACAATTTAATACACAAGGATTTCAACATCATATTATTTGAAATGCATCATAAATCAATTTTCCAAAGATACTTCAAAAATCCCTATGTATTTACTTGTGTTTAAATGTAAACAACAAGTGTAATACACGTGACGAAACCTGATTGGTTCCAATGCCGTTGAATGGCTCTGATTAGATCTTAAGATGATGAGCTTGCAGTCACAGGCAGCCTCGCACCAGATACGCTGTGTGTGCCTTGAATGTTAAGAGAATACTAAATTTAAACTGTTTTTTTTTTTTTTTTTTGCGATTCACTTTTTGAAAGGGAAGGCAGATCCCACTGGAACCGAAGGGGTGGAGAGAAGAAGCGCCACAGTTGGCTCGTATGTCCGCAGCGCAGACAGAGTGATGGCTGACCGTGATGAAGCCGGAGGGACGAGGGAGCCCGGTGGAGCTGCAAGGCCAAGGATCTCAGGTGGAGCTGAAGGTGGGAGGAGCTGAAGGAGGGAGGGGCCAAGGCGGCGCAGACAGGCCGAGGTGGAGTGAAGGGATCCTCACTCTTAGGCGAAGCTGGTGAGGTAGGAGCTGGGCAGGATCACTGATAATTCCATGTCTTTGCTGGGCAATGATACCGTTTCTCCGCTGGCTAGAACCAGCGGTGATGATAGCTCTGATCATCACATTTCAGGGTGGGACTCCTACCAGGATGATGTTTGCCGGCTCACACCACTGGTCAGACTTACGTTGGGGCTTTGGCTCCATTATTATTAAATAACTCAGAATAGGCAGGCAAATAACAATCCATACGTTGGGAGACAGTGTGTTATGCAAAACAATACCGGACAATGAGTGAACAGAGGAACTTAAATAGACAGAGATAACTAACTAAATGATAAGCAGCTGTGATAATTGATAATTAATGATAATTAACTGTGTATCTGTATTGTATCGAAGTTAGAAATTCCAGTATCATGACAACACTATTTTGAACCCCCTGCCTGTCTCTGTTTGGCTTCAGGGGCCATTGCTAACCTGTCTGTGCTCTTAGTTGTAGTTCTGTCAGCCCCGCAAGATCCACCGTGGTGAACTCCTGCTCTGTCTGCTCTGCTCTATGGGACTCCAGCTTCACCTACTATGCTGTGGTGGAAATCGGCGATGCATAAGTGGACTTCTGCCTTGTTATCTTGTGTATTTATACCCATGTTTTCCTTTTTCAGTGTCTGTCTTTTTTTTTTTTCGTAGATGCTCTTGTTTTTGTTTTCCTGTTGTGCTCCAGCTCTGTATTTCCTAGTTTACATGTTTGTTTTAAATCATTTTAATAAAGCTATTCTGCATGTGGATACGCCTCATCCCGCTTTTGTTCAAACTAGCATTACAGTATGTATGTATGTATGTATGTATTTTGCTATTTAATGTGCTCCATTCTTCATGGAGAAAAGCTCAGAAAAGCTATGTGTGCCTAAAAGCTATGTGTCCAAAACACACAGCTAGGATACAGCATAAATTTCCTTAGAGCTCAGTATAACATCATCTTTTTGTTTAAAACTGCGTAGCAGTCCTAGAAGGTCCTGGCATGACACACTCAAAGCTGGCCATATGGACCTTTGCTGATGGCTTGTCTAGTTGTCAAAATCTTCACTGAGGATCTGTCCCAAAGGCTTGTCTATTTGTTGTGTCTTCGCTGGAATTTAAGCACTGTGCTGTAGGCATTTCTGGGTGCAGATCCACCATCTGGTCTGGATATGGCACGGGTCCAGTTGACTACAGTAACATCAGGAAAAGAATATTACATAGCATAGATACCATTCCTCTTTCGAAGTATATTGGGTGTTATGGAAAGTGTTCCCAGTTCCGGTTGGCCTAATTAATGCAGCCTAACAATCCTTTAATGCAGCCTAACAATCCTGTAAGGCAGGGGTGTCCAAACTCAGTCCTCAAGGGCCACTGTTCTGCAGAGTTTAGCTCCGACCCTAATTAAACACACCTGAACCAGCTAATTAAGGTCTCACTAGGCATACTAGAAACTTATAGATAGGTGTTTTGGGAGCTGGTTGGAGCGAAACTCTGCAAGACCGAGTCAGGACACCCTTACTGTAAGGGAACTGAATTATAGAAATATGCTATTATGTGTATGCTGGGGTAAAGCAGGGCCATAACCACCATAGGCGAGGGGGAGAAATCCCCCCCAATATATAGAAATGGCCAATTTGCCAATTTTAATATATTAAAATTACATGACTGTATGACTGATGCTGGACTGTCTAGACCAAGAGAGGGCTACTCTTTGAGAAAACAAAGGAAATTAACATTTGAACTCTCTCTCTCTTGCAAAATTAGCATCCCCATCCGAGTCAATCACACTGTGTCAATCACACCTCAGCATCGCCTTAATCTACATTTCCTTTCCTTCACCCCCTCTTCCCCCATCTCTTCTCTCTACATGCGGAGATGGCCTGAAATTCACCCAAAATCTATATGGTCTAATAAGAAGAGTTATCATACAACATAATACATGTTTGGTATCATTTGAAATGTCTCAGTGCGACTGGTACAAAGGTCTCATTCCCACAGAAGTAAACCAGGATGTAATAAAGGTTTTAAGATTTTAGAGATATTTTGCTCTCTGTAATGGGTGTGTCCTCCTTCACAGGGTCTTTTATGCAAATGGCCTTCTGTCCCCAAAAGGTGTAAACTATTCAGTCTAGGACCCTGATTAATGCAAATTCCCATTGTGAACTCATGTTTCCATTTGAAAGAAGTTTCTGTCTTGGTCTGAGTATTTAAAGAGATGTTGCAGGAGGCTCGGCGCGATTCTGTAATCAGATCAGCCCACATTGCTGAATGTCCAGGACAATGTGCATTTTTCTAATGTCAGGTATGCATCTTTTACTTTGTTTCTGAGCATCTGATGTTTTGTATTGATCATCTTTGAACTGATTATGTAATTGGCATGATATATTTACCTGACTAATAAATTGTTATATTTGACTTTATTCTGACATAATCTACTAGAGTCAATAATTTCAGAGTAAAAGTCCATAATCCCACAAATCTACGCTCAGGTTAGTAACGTACTAAAGTACATCTTAGGTGGAGCAGTGGGGCACACCAACTGATGACTGATGACCAAGACTGACGAGTTTGTGTATATGAGATTGTATACCCGGCCGGTGCGAGACTCAAAGCGTTATAGGAATCCGAATAAACGAGTACAGTAAGAGTAAAGAGTTAAATAGAATAATCAAAGAATTTGCTGATTTTCTATCGGAGTTGTTACTGGCTATGGATAAAGTCCTAATTGTTGGTTTTAATATCCATGTTGATAATGAAAAAGACGCATTGGGACTGGCATTTACAGACATTCTAAAATCTATTGGAGTTAGACAACACGTGTCAGGACCCACTCGTTATCGTAATCATACTTTAGATCTAATATTATCACATGGAATCAATGTTTATGCTGTTGAAATTCTGTGACATCTCAGATCATTATCTAGTCTTGTGTATACTACATTTAGCCAAGGCTGCAAAACCGACTCCCTGTTACAAATATGGTAGAACTATCACTTCTACCACTAAAATTGCTTTATAAATAATCTTCCTGGTCAGTTTCATCTCCTTAGCATACCAGATAGCTTGGAAGAACTCAATGTTGCAAAAGAAATGAAAGCTTTAGCTTTAGGTTCTACCAGGAAGACTCTAATGCCACGTCATTCATTCATAATAATAGGTCTGGCCAATCACTGCTTGACACCTGGAGTATACAAGCACTGAATTCTCTGTTTCTCATTCACAGTTGGTGACGTTGACATTCCCTCCATCCTCCCCACCACCAACAGGTTGGCCCTGTTCATCCATCGGGGGTAGGCTCCGCCCTTGCCTTCATCTTCAGGCGGAATCAGCTGGATTTGGACTAAGAACACCAAAGAACATTTCTATACGACTAAACATGAATCATTGTAGCACACTACCATTTGTTAATACTTTATGGAATAAATACCATGTAAACATTCACCTGCCCTCTGAGTCTTTCTGGTAGAAACTATTGACTCTCTCTTTTCCAGCACATTAGACACAGTTGCTCCTTTGCACTTAAAGAAGCCTAAGGAAAACAAACTAATGTCGTGGTACAACGAGCACACTCGAGCACACTGACTTCCAAGCAGTAATGACTTCATGAACTTTATGAACCTGCAAGATTGATAATATCTTAGAGAAAATGATAACCATGCAACCGTCTACTACAGTATCGCATCAGACAGTGCATTGTGTCCCTGAGGAAAAATTCCATTCATTCATTGCTATAGGAGAGGAAGAATTGTCTAAACTCATTAAATCATCAAAATCAGCAACATGTATGTTAGACCCTATACCAACTAAGCTATTGAAAGAGATGCTTCCAGAGGTTTATAGATCCTCCTAGAGAATTAGTCAATTACAGGCCGATCTCGAATCTACCTTTTCTGTCAAAAATACTAGAAAACGCAGTATCATCACAACTATTCCTTTTTAGAAAGAAATTGTATCTGCGAGGATTTCCAGTCAGGATTTAGACCGTATCATAATACTGAGATTGCTCTCATTACAGTTACAAATGAATTGCTCTTAACATCTGATCATGGTTGTATCTCTCTATTGGTGTTACTGGATCTTAGTGCTGCATTTGATACTATCGAGATTCGAGGCTCAGTACTAGGACCATTGCTTTTCACTCTGTACATGATACCCATGGGAGATATCATTAGGAAGCATGATGTTTTCACTGTTACACTGATGATACTCAACTCTATATTTCTTTGTGCCCTGATGAAACTTACCAATTCACAAAATTAAAGGAATGCAGAGCTGATACAAAAAAATTTGATGACTAGTATTTTCCTACTACTAAATTCAGAAAAAAACAAAGATTCGTATTATTGAACCAAAAACTTCAGCACGTAATAACCTAGAATAACGTCTAACACTTGATGGCTGCTCTGTTAAGTCTTCGTCGTCAGTCAGGAACCTGGGTGTGCTCTTTGATACAAATCTTTCATTCGAAAGACACATTTCTAGCATCTGTTAAACCACATTCTTCCATCTTAAAAAATATCTAAACTATCACATATGCTCTCAATGACAAACAAACAGTTCATGTGTTCATGACTTCAAGGCTAGATTATTGTAATGCTCTACTCTGTGGTTGCCCTGCACACTTAATAAATAAATTACATCTGGTCCAAAATACAGCAGCTAGAGTTCTTACTAGAACCAGGATTACTTATTAGCCTGTTTTGGCTCCCTATTAAACATTGCATACATTTTAAAATATTGCTAATTACTTACAAAGCATTTTTATGGTTTAGCTCCCCAGTACTTGAGCGAGCTCTTAACGCATTATAGTTCTTCACGTTTATTGCGATCTCAGAATTCTGACCAGTTGATACCGCAGACAGTAGATCCTTTTCCTTGCTTTTCCTTGCTGGGCAACTCTGGCCCTCGAGATCCACATTACTGTAGAGTTTATCTCCAACCCTGATCAAACTCTCTAGTAATCCTGAACATAGACATAAAATACGTAGATGCTTCATTGGCTACATTGGCCCATTGCTGCAATATGTCAACAAGTCAGTCATATCTTGTAAGAATATGCCTGGAACAGGCAAGACTGGCCTATATAAAAAAAATTATATAAAATTATATATACACAATAACGTTTGCATTTCCCAACCGATTTCAACAGTTTATGATTTGCATGGAGTACAAATAAAATCTTTTTTCAAATTACTTAGATCTCGCTAGTTAGAACTTGAAAATTAATAATTTTCATAAGGAACTGTGAGAACTCAGGCTTCTCACTGATAGGTTTGGTTTATTTTTCTTACTTTATAATTGTGGAGACATCGCTAATGTAATGTGCATAATGTTTTGTGTAAATGTCTTTTTCTGTCTTCAAACACAACATTTGAGTTTTTTCTCTTGCACCTCCAGGTCAAAACACAGCTTGTTCACTTTGAAATAATGAGAAATTAATAATTAATAATGCATTAATGCATTAATAATTCACCATAATTGAGAAAAAATGGGACAAAATCAGCAAATACAATTTACACGAGATCACTTAGACACTGAGACTATATTTTTATAGTAATAAATGGATATAGTCCAAAACAGACAAAATACAGATAATTATTAGATAATCCTTAATGAATCCAGTAAAACATTTACAGTTTGTCACGGTCATTCTGTTTAGTTTAGTTCCTGTCGTGTCTGCATGAGTTATTGTTAGTTTCTATGGCTACACATAAGTTATCATTCATTACAGCTATTCCTGTTTAGTTCCCTCATTTAACCTGTATACTTCCTGATTTGTTTGCTCATTGTTCTGTTTTGTCTTAATTTAGTGGTTGTGTTCCCTTGCTATTCTCCTGTTTGTTTCAAGTATTATTAGATTAAAGACTGTTTTCCTTGGATTATCGTGTATACTACATTTAGTCAAAACAGCTAAACTGCCTCCCTGCCATAAATTTGGTAGAACCATCAGTTCTACCACTAAAGAACGCTTTATAAATAATCTTCCTGATCAGTTTCATCGCCTTAGCATGCCAGACAGCTTAGAAGACCTCGATGTTGCAACGGAAACTATTGCCTCTGTCTTTTCAAGCACATTAGACTCAGTTGCTCCTTTGCGTTTAAAAAAGATTAAGGAAATTAATCCAACGCCATGGTACAACGAGCACACTCAGGCCCTAAAGGTAGCAGCCAGAAAAATGGAACGCAGCTGGAAGAAAACAAAACTAGAAGTATTTCGCATTTTGTGGAGGGAGAGAATGGTTGAGTACAGAAAGGCCTTAAAATCTGCTAGATCTGCCTATTTTTCAAAACTTTTAGAAGAAAATAAACAAAACCCTAGGTATTTATTTGATACAGTGGCTAAATTAACAAGAAATAAAGCTTCAACTTCTGATGTTTCCAAAGAGCACAGCAGTGATGACTTCATGAACTTCTTTACTTGCAAGATTGATAATATTAGAAAAAAAATTATAACCACGCAACCGTCTACTACAGTATTGCGTCAGACGGTGCATTGTAGTATCCCTGAGGAAAAATTCAATTCATTTACTCCTTTAAGAGAGGAAGAACTGTCTAAACTTGTTAAATCGTCAAAATCGACAACATGTATGTTAGACCCTATACCAACTAAGCTATTGAAAGAGATGCTTCCAGAGGTCATAGATCCTCTTCTTAATATCGTTAATTCATCTTTATCACTAGGATACATACCAAAAACTTTTAAGTTGGCTATTATTAAACCTCTTATTAAAAAACCACAACTTGATCCTAGAGAATTAGTCAATTACAGGCCAATCTCAAATCTCACTTTTCTGTCAAAAATACTAGAAAAGGCTGTATCATCACAACTATGTTCCTTTTTAGAAAGAAATAGTATCTATGAGGATTTCCAGTCAGGATTCAGACCATACCATAGTACTGAAACTGCTCTCATTAGAGTTACTAATGATTTGCTCTTATCATCAGATCGGGGTTGTATCTCTCTATTAGGAGGAGGTGTTGCTGTAATTTATAGTAATATTTATAGTATTAGTCAAAAGTCTCTCAAATATAATTCCTTCGAAGTGATGGTACTTTACGTAACATTATGTAAGTTGACATTTGTGTTGGCTACTGTATACAGGCCACCAGGACACCATACAGACTTTATCAAAGAATTTGCTGATTTTCTGTCAGAGTTAGTACTAGCAGCAGATAAAGTACTTGTTGTTGGTGACTTTAATATCCATGTAGATAATGAAAAAGACTCATTGGGATTGGCATTTGCAGATATTCTAAACTCTATTGGTGTTACACAACACGTGTCAGGACCCACTCATTGTCGTAACCATACCTTAGATCTAATATTGTCATATGGAATTGATATTGATGCCGTTGAAATTCTGCAGCAGAGTGACGACATCTCAGATCATTACCTAGTCTCGTGTATACTACATTTGGTCAAAACAGCTAAACTGCCTCCCTGCCATAAATTTGGTAGAACCATCAGTTCTACCACTAAAGAACGCTTTATAAATAATCTTCCTGATCAGTTTCATCGCCTTAGCATGCCAGACAGCTTAGAAGACCTCGATGTTGCAACGGAAACTATTGCCTCTGTCTTTTCAAGCACATTAGACTCAGTTGCTCCTTTGCGTTTAAAAAAGATTAAGGAAATTAATCCAACGCCATGGTACAACGAGCACACTCAGGCCCTAAAGGTAGCAGCCAGAAAAATGGAACGCAGCTGGAAGAAAACAAAACTAGAAGTATTTCGCATTTTGTGGAGGGAGAGAATGGTTGAGTACAGAAAGGCCTTAAAATCTGCTAGATCTGCCTATTTTTCAAAACTTTTAGAAGAAAATAAACAAAACCCTAGGTATTTATTTGATACAGTGGCTAAATTAACAAGAAATAAAGCTTCAACTTCTGATGTTTCCAAAGAGCACAGCAGTGATGACTTCATGAACTTCTTTACTTGCAAGATTGATAATATTAGAAAAAAAATTATAACCACGCAACCGTCTACTACAGTATTGCGTCAGACGGTGCATTGTAGTATCCCTGAGGAAAAATTCAATTCATTTACTCCTTTAAGAGAGGAAGAACTGTCTAAACTTGTTAAATCGTCAAAATCGACAACATGTATGTTAGACCCTATACCAACTAAGCTATTGAAAGAGATGCTTCCAGAGGTCATAGATCCTCTTCTTAATATCGTTAATTCATCTTTATCACTAGGATACATACCAAAAACTTTTAAGTTGGCTATTATTAAACCTCTTATTAAAAAACCACAACTTGATCCTAGAGAATTAGTCAATTACAGGCCAATCTCAAATCTCACTTTTCTGTCAAAAATACTAGAAAAGGCTGTATCATCACAACTATGTTCCTTTTTAGAAAGAAATAGTATCTATGAGGATTTCCAGTCAGGATTCAGACCATACCATAGTACTGAAACTGCTCTCATTAGAGTTACTAATGATTTGCTCTTATCATCAGATCGGGGTTGTATCTCTCTATTAGGAGGAGGTGTTGCTGTAATTTATAGTAATATTTATAGTATTAGTCAAAAGTCTCTCAAATATAATTCCTTCGAAGTGATGGTACTTTACGTAACATTATGTAAGTTGACATTTGTGTTGGCTACTGTATACAGGCCACCAGGACACCATACAGACTTTATCAAAGAATTTGCTGATTTTCTGTCAGAGTTAGTACTAGCAGCAGATAAAGTACTTGTTGTTGGTGACTTTAATATCCATGTAGATAATGAAAAAGACTCATTGGGATTGGCATTTGCAGATATTCTAAACTCTATTGGTGTTACACAACACGTGTCAGGACCCACTCATTGTCGTAACCATACCTTAGATCTAATATTGTCATATGGAATTGATATTGATGCCGTTGAAATTCTGCAGCAGAGTGACGACATCTCAGATCATTACCTAGTCTCGTGTATACTACATTTGGTCAAAACAGCTAAACTGCCTCCCTGCCATAAATTTGGTAGAACCATCAGTTCTACCACTAAAGAACGCTTTATAAATAATCTTCCTGATCAGTTTCATCGCCTTAGCATGCCAGACAGCTTAGAAGACCTCGATGTTGCAACGGAATCTATTGCCTCTGTCTTTTCAAGCACATTAGACTCAGTTGCTCCTTTGCGTTTAAAAAAGATTAAGGAAATTAATCCAACGCCATGGTACAACGAGCACACTCAGGCCCTAAAGGTAGCAGCCAGAAAAATGGAACGCAGCTGGAAGAAAACAAAACTAGAAGTATTTCGCATTTTGTGGAGGGAGAGAATGGTTGAGTACAGAAAGGCCTTAAAATCTGCTAGATCTGCCTATTTTTCAAAACTTTTAGAAGAAAATAAACAAAACCCTAGGTATTTATTTGATACAGTGGCTAAATTAACAAGAAATAAAACTTCAACTTCTGATGTTTCCAAAGAGCACAGCAGTGATGACTTCATGAACTTCTTTACTTGCAAGATTGATAATATTAGAAAAAAAATTATAACCACGCAACCGTCTACTACAGTATTGCGTCAGACGGTGCATTGTAGTATCCCTGAGGAAAAATTCAATTCATTTACTCCTTTAAGAGAGGAAGAACTGTCTAAACTTGTTAAATCGTCAAAATCGACAACATGTATGTTAGACCCTATACCAACTAAGCTATTGAAAGAGATGCTTCCAGAGGTCATAGATCCTCTTCTTAATATCGTTAATTCATCTTTATCACTAGGATACGTACCAAAAACTTTTAAGTTGGCTATTATTAAACCTCTTATTAAAAAACCACAACTTGATCCTAGAGAATTAGTCAATTACAGGCCAATCTCAAATCTCACTTTTCTGTCAAAAATACTAGAAAAGGCAGTATCATCACAACTATGTTCCTTTTTAGAAAGAAATAGTATCTATGAGGATTTCCAGTCAGGATTTAGACCATACCATAGTACTGAGACTGCTCTCATTAGAGTTACTAATGATTTGCTCTTATCATCAGATCGTGGTTGTATCTCTCTATTAGTGTTACTGGATCTTAGTGCTGCATTTGACACTATTGATCACAATATTCTTTTAAATAGACTCGAAAATTATGTTGGCATTAGTGGAATTGCATTGTCTTGGTTCAAATCATACTTATCTGACCGTTATCAGTTTGTAGAAGTAAATGAAGAGAGGTCATATCGATCACAAGTTGAATATGGAGTACCGCAAGGCTCGGTACTAGGACCATTGCTTTTCATTCTGTACATGCTACCCTTAGGAGATATCATCAGGAAGCATGGTGTTAGTTTTCACTGTTACGCTGATGATACTCAGCTCTATATTTCTTCGCGCCCTGACGAAACTTACCAATTCACAAAATTAACGGAATGCATAGCTGATATAAAAAATTGGATGACCAGTAATTTCCTACTACTAAATTCAGAAAAAACAGATATTCTAATTTTTGGATCAAAAACTTCCTCACGTAATAACCTAGAATACTGTCTAACACTTGATGGCCGCTCTGTTAAGTCTTCGTCGTCAGTTAGGAACCTGGGTGTGCTCTTTGATACCAATCTTTCATTTGAAGGCCATGTTTCTAGCATCTGTAAAACCGCATTCTTCCATCTTAAAAATATATCTAAATTACGACATATGCTCTCGATGACAAATGCAGAACAGTTAGTTCATGCGTTCATGACCTCAAGGCTAGATTACTGTAACGCTCTACTAGGTGGTTGTTCTGCTCGCCTGATAAATAAACTACAGCTCGTACAAAATGCAGCAGCTAGAGTTCTTACTAGAACTAGGAAATATGACCATATCAGCCCGGTTCTGTCAACACTGCATTGGCTTCCTGTTAAACATCGTATAGATTTTAAAATCTTGCTAATTACCTACAAAGCACTAAATGGTTTAGCTCCCCAGTACCTGAGCGAGCTCTTAATGCATTATAGTCCTTCGCGTCTATTACAATCTCAGAATTCAGGCCAGCTAATAATACCTAGAATATCAAAATCAACTGCAGGTGGTAGATCCTTCTCCTATTTGGCACCTAAACTCTGGAACAATCTTCCTAGCATTGTTCGGGAAGCAGACACACTCTGTCAGTTTAAATCTAAACTAAAAACACATCTCTTTAACCTGGCATACACATAACACATTATCAATTTATTTTTTCAAATCCGTTAAAGGATTATTAGGCTGCATAAATTAGGTCAGCCGGAACCGGGAACACTTCCAATAACACCAGATGTACTCGTTACATCAGAAGAAGAATGGCATCTACGCTAATATTAGTCTTTCTGTTTATCCCGAGGTTTACTGTAGTCAGCCGGATCCGGGCCGTATCCGGGTGAGATCGAGGACCTGCGCCATGACACAACCACAACACAGCCCTGAAGTATCAGCAGAGATTGAGTCAACTAGATCATCCACTGTGAAGGCCTCATCAACATGACAACCAGTGGCGCATCTCCTCAACAACCGTCCATACCGGTGTGATGAATACGATCCTCAAATGGATGGAACTGAATTAAACACTTTGAATGTTGCGATCATATCTGACTTATGATAGCAACCTGAGTCGTAACAAAGCACTGTTTGCCAGAGGAGAACTGGCCCCCCGACTAAGCCTGGTTTCTCCCAAGGTTTTTTCTCCATTTTAACACCTGTTTGCCACCTGATGTCACCTGTTGGAGTTTGGGTTCCTTGCCGCTGTCGCCTTTGGCTTGCTTAGTTGGGGACACTTGACAATTGACATTTGATATTCAACAGTGCTTTGATCTGCCTGCATTGACACTATTCCTTACGAGCTGCTGTGCAGCCAAAATAATGTACCAGTTATCACTGTAAAGCTGCTTTGACACAATCTACATTGTAAAAAGCGCTATATAAATAATGGTGACTTGACTTGACTATTAGTGTTACTGGATCTTAGTGCTGCATTTGACACTATTGATCACAATATTCTTTTAAATAGACTCGAAAATTATGTTGGCATTAGTGGAATTGCATTGTCATGGTTCAAATCATACTTATCTGACCGTTATCAGTTTGTAGAAGTAAATGAAGAGAGGTCATATCGATCACAAGTTGAATATGGAGTACCGCAAGGCTCGGTACTAGGACCATTGCTTTTCACTCTGTACATGCTACCCTTAGGAGATATCATCAGGAAGCATGGTGTTAGTTTTCACTGTTACGCTGATGATACTCAGCTCTATATTTCTTCGCGCCCTGACGAAACTTACCAATTCACAAAATTAACGGAATGCATAGCTGATATAAAAAATTGGATGACCAGTAATTTCCTACTACTAAATTTAGAAAAAACAGATATTCTAATTTTTAGACCAAAAACTTCCTCACGTAATAACCTAGAATACTGTCTAACACTTGATGGCTGCTCTGTTAAGTCTTCGTCGTCAGTTAGGAACCTGGGTGTGCTCTTTGATACCAATCTTTCATTTGAAGGCCATGTTTCTAGCATCTGTAAAACCGCATTCTTCAATCTTAAAAATATATCTAAATTACGACATATGCTCTCGATGACAAATGCGGAACAGTTAGTTCATGCGTTCATGACCTCAAGGCTAGATTACTGTAACGCTCTACTAGGTGGTTGTTCTGCTCGCCTGATAAATAAACTACAGCTCGTACAAAATGCAGCAGCTAGAGTTCTTACTAGAACTAGGAAATATGACCATATCAGCCCAGTTCTGTCAACACTGCATTGGCTTCCTGTTAAACATCGTATAGATTTTAAAATCTTGCTAATTACCTACAAAGCACTAAATGGTTTAGCTCCCCAGTACCTGAGCGAGCTCTTAATGCATTATAGTCCTTCGCGTCTATTACGATCTCAGAATTCAGGCCAGCTAATAATACCTAGAATATCAAAATCAACTGCAGGTGGTAGATCCTTCTCCTATTTGGCACCTAAACTCTGGAACAATCTTCCTAGCATTGTTCGGGAAGCAGACACACTCTGTCAGTTTAAATCTAAACTAAAAACACATCTCTTTAACCTGGCATACACATAACACATTATCAATTTATTTTTTCAAATCCGTTAAAGGATTATTAGGCTGCATAAATTAGGTCAGCCGGAACCGGGAACACTTCCAATAACACCAGATGTACTCGTTACATCAGAAGAAGAATGGCATCTACGCTAATATTAGTCTTTCTGTTTATCCCGAGGTTTACCGTAGTCAGCCGGATCCGGGCCGTATCCGGGTGAGATCGAGGACCTGCGCCATGACACAACCACAACACAGCCCTGAAGTATCAGCAGAGATTGAGTCAACTAGATCATCCACTATGAAGGCCTCATCAACATGACAACCAGTGGCACATCTCCTCAACAACCATCCATACCGGTGTGATGAATACGATCCTCAACTGGATGGAACTGAATTAAACACTTTGAATGTTGCGATCATATCTGACTTATGATAGCAGCCTGAGTCGTAACAAAGCACTGTTCGCCAGAGGAGAACTGGCCCCCCGACTAAGCCTGGTTTCTCCCAAGGTTTTTTCTCCATTTTAACACCTGTTTGCCACCTGATGTCACCTGTTGGAGTTTGGGTTCCTTGCCGCTGTCGCCTTTGGCTTGCTTAGTTGGGGACACTTGACAATTGACATTTGATATTCAACAGTGCTTTGATCTGCCTGCATTAACACTATTCCTTACGAGCTGCTGTGCAGCCAAAATAATGTACCAGTTATCACTGTAAAGCTGCTTTGACACAATCTACATTGTAAAAAGCGCTATATAAATAACGGTGACTTGACTTGATTATTCTTGTTGTGCGATTTATATACAGCTACTCCTGACAGTTACAGTGTAGAACATTTAGCTATGTGATATGGTACATCCACAGTACAGTATAAATGGTATGAAATATAAGTGTAATATAGTATAAATAACTATATAAATATAGCACCAAGAGCCATTAATAAGGCCATGAGTGCTGCAAGTTAAATTTAAATGATTTATTATTTTAGGAGCTATAAGTGTACATTTGGAAAAATATACGTAGAGTCAAATTTCATCACATTTCAGTCATGTTAACAGCAAACATTACCGTTTTAATCAACTGAAAGCCTTAAAAGGTAGAAAAAATCCGACTTTCCATAAATAAATCTCTGTATGTAGGTGTGCTGAACTTTGTTACCGGAACAGCTGGGCTGTAATAAGTAGAAGTAGTTGTGCAAGTAGTCCATAAATCTGCTCCCAAGCAGATTTAAATTTATGGACCTGTATGACGCTGCAAAAACCAATAAACTAGCCAAGAATGCTCTGAAACTAAACAAAAAATACTGGCCCATTAATCGCTATATACCTATTCTAACTGTGATAGCATTCTAACTGTTACACTGCATATATATCAAAAAAGGTCTCAGCTGGTATACAGTTAACAATTAGCATAGAAGCCAGTGATTACTAATGCCAGTGATTACCGATGCCATCTAGTGGTCATCAGATGGAATTAGAAGTAACACCTCTCAATCAACAAACTTTCTGTTGTTCCTTTTATGAAGTTCAGTGTTGTAAAAAGTGCATTTGCAGAAGTAACAATATAAAACAATAAAGAAAATAAAGCCTAAAGAAAAATGATAGCTAACCTACACAGTTATTCACCCCCATTTTTTTCCCTCCTGACCATAGATGGCACAAAATCTCATCTCAGCACTTTTGATGAATGGCTACACTATTTTTAATTCTGTCATTTTATCCGAATATCAACATTGGTGAGATTTAGTCAGTCGAAACTGTTTTGAGTTAACTGTTAACTGACTGTCTCTGGAAAATAGTGATCAATATAAGCTATGACATTGTATTATGTTGAATATTTAAGATTTTTTGTGTCTATTTGTTAATGAGGGATTTGTAGACACATTAATGCTTTCTGAGTTGTGGAGTCAATGTTATAGTTTTTCTTTTTTAAGTAAAAAGATAAAATAGACCCTTGGCATAAGATGTCCCCTAATTAAAATACACAGGTTAACCTACCCTACCGAACAGCGCAACTGGCAGTGGTCAAAGGATAAATTAATTTAAATAAATGATATATTTCCAAAGGACTGCTAAACTCAGGAACTATCAGAACTATGTAAATTCTGACCTTACAGTAAAACTAGCCTACCGTCCAAATAGGACGTCACGGTTCACACACACGCTCACAGCCTTTATATAGCCTACATTAAAAAAAAGTAAAAATGATAAATAAACAAACAAACAAACAAACGGATTTGGCCTAGACATTTGCAAGCACTGTATAAAAATATCAAAGCATATCAAAGGCAACCGCAGTTGTTCTTAAGAAACTGTGTATCGCTATGCCGTTAAACAGACAAATCGTTCAGATTTCATATAAACAAATAGGCTACATTTTGTTCCTTCTGTCATTGTACTGGTAGCCATGCGCTTCTCTTTAACCTTGTTTTAAATGCACGGCTATCTATTAAGCTGTTATGTTTTGATAGAACAGTGAAACCAAAAGCATCACATTTAAAGCAATAGTTACAGTATATCTCTGCTTTTAATGAATAGCTATGTTCTTCCTAATTATCAGCATAAGGTTATACAATTAAAAAGGAAACCTACCACACAGATGTTACTGTTGTTCTCCACTTGTTTTCTTTTCATGTGATTATTCGTTTGTTTACGGCGCTTGTGTAAGATGCCAAAAAAGTATCAGTCCACTGATCTATATGATCTAGATTTAGATTTTGTAAATATTGTATTCCTCTAATATCATATCAGTTTATCTTTTCGGTTTGCAACAAATTGATCATCAGCCGACACTCATTTTCCCTCCGCTCCTGCTGCTTCGATGTGAAATGATGCGCATTTGTCCAGTCAGGCGCTGAAACACACCCTAGCAGTCAAACACCGCAGTTCATAGGAACGTGAATTCTTGAATGAACTTATTTACATATCCTCTTAATCAGTCAAAACGCATTATTGAGTAGCCTATTGAGGCAGAACTGTCTAAAAAAAAAACTGAAGAAAAAAGTTTGTTAAAGTCACCATGAAATAAAAATAAACTATTTGCTTTTTATGGAATATTGCAGTATTTATTATACTACACCCAGGTTCTTTGCAACAATCTAACGATCCAATCAATTTCTGATGGACAAAATCAAGTTCTGCCCTAGAATTTTTCTTGTTCAAGACGCCATTTATACTTCACAATAGGGATAAAAAGATGACTGCAACTTTCGTTTTATGTTGACTTATATAATATATTTTGGATTAATCTGTTCAACATGTTCTTGGTGCAGTCTTGCTTCTTACATTTTCTGAGAAATAAGTGTTTATCCTCACCTGTCACTCATTATGGGTCAACCTAGATGCAAATATTTATTATTGTTTGAAAACTCTAGCATTCTCCTCATTTAATTAATTAATTAAACTGTACATTTTTAAACTGATTTTCAGATCAGTCTTTTGAATTACCATAACATTCAGACAGAAAATCTCCAATAGTTGTATCAAAAATATCACAGGTAAATAAAATAATCATATTTTCACATTGCAGTGCATGTACAATAAGTGGTGAACTAATGCATGCAGACAGCCGATTTAGTTTCAAATTTCAATCCCCCTGCCAGATTATTACCCCCATCGATAAAGCATGCAGCCTAAACCCTACCCCCATAAGTAACCCTAAACCTATCCATACTATAGGCTGGTTTTCCAAAAGCATCATAAGCCTAAGTAGATCATAGAACCAGTTACACAAGGGTTACAATACTTTTGGGAAAGGTAGCCCTGGGAGCAATCTAGTGTTGCAAATAGTAGCTAAGTTCACAGAAATCTTGAAGGTTCACAGCTTTTTTTTTTTTTTTGCTTTGTCTCCTGAAGACAACATTTGTATTCAACAAAACTCTTTTTTAATCGAACAAAATTGCCTGATTCACTTTTTTGTTCTGTCCTGTAAGTGAGTGTGTGAACAGACTTTAAAGGCCAAATAGCCTATACTTTAAGCATTTACCTCACTGAAATTTGACTCAATATCAGAGTTGTAGTCGAGGTCGTATAGGCACATATACACCCAGGGCTGTTACTGTATATTAATGACTTCTGAGGATCAGTATTTTCGAATACCCTTATACCCATTTGTTTTGCTGCTTCCGAAGTCCATAATCTACTTTCAGTGTGATTCTTTGTTCTAATTGGTGCATTATCGTTCGAATTCTACCATTCCCTGCCCCTGACAACTGCAGCTACCACTGTCATAAATTGAGGCAAGACAGAGAGTGAGTGAACTGAAGACAATGTCATGGTTAAAGTTAAAGTCACGGTTAACTCCTAAGATTCCAATAACATTGAATACATTTTGCAACGCCCAACTGGAATTTAAAAGTGAAAGTGTTTTCCTTTTGAGGAAAAAATTCTCAAAGATTTTCTTTACAGAAGCAGGTGACCTTGGAGCTTCATACTTTATAGTAAAGCAAAGATTTGCTCTGTGCACATTTCAATGCTCTGACCAGGCCATTAAGGGAATGCGAGACTCAATTGAATCTCCCCATACTAAGTGCCAAGATTTGAAACCCCCTCAGGAACTGTATGCAGACCTTTCCTGTCAGACAGATGAATGCAGGAGAGCTTTTAGTCTTATGAATATAATTGTCTGAAAGGAGGTCTACATGTCTTGTTTTAAACATTGCAGGATTAATGACCCACCAGTTACAGAGATGTGTGTAAAGTAAATGCATGACCCACAGTATAAAAAAAATATATAAAAAAAATTGCAGTCTAATTTTTTGTATTTGCCTTTATAAAACAATAATAATCTTACTAATAACCCCCACACACTCACTTCTCTTCTGTCATTTTTAATTACTCTTCTGAATTAATTACTTTTTTATTTTAATGATTATTTTTTTGTGTGGTTAACTTCAAGGGATTCTGCAATAGAAATAGTACACCATAGTATACCAAATAGTATATTTTATTCAAAGAACTTCTTTGCAAAGATTCTGTGTTTAGAACTCACATGGAGCTTAATACAATGTCCAAATTGGTAGATGCAATAATCCTGATTTTAAAAAATAAATAAATTAATGCAAATATAAGTGCTTGTGTGGCCTGTATAGGATAAATATGCAATGAGCTTCAGGATATTTTTATAATACTGACCAAAACTTAGCGCCACAGCACGGTGATTCCATGGGTAGTTACCTTGCAGCAAGAAGGTCCCTGGTTCAAGGCTAAGCCAAAATGCCTACCACTAATTGTTGAGATTCCTATTCAGCACTTACAATTTTACAGAGTGGAAAATTGTAATCAAGGTGGACTTTCAGAAACTGTGCATGTGCTAATAAAATGTGAACAAAGAATCCAGCTCAGAGAAGAACTGACACCCCCTCCCCCCTTCTACAACAACGCTTCACACTCCATCCCAATAGGTGGTGGAAATGCACCAACAGATATTTTGCCAACCGCTATTAAACTTAGAAGAAGAAGACACGCTACTGCAGTGAATAAGCATTTTAGTTCGTCGTAGTTTTAAGACGTCACTGTATGCTTAAATGTTTACTTCCAAAGAAAGATATTTTTGATTATACAGCGTCTACCAACCGAAAAGTTTATTTTATGCGACAGAAACAATGATGAAGATCTTTCTGGAGGGCGTGGAAAAGTTTGTTGTTATCACGTGATAGACCTCTAATGTTTGATAAACTATTTCTTTCTTAACCTCCAGTTGTTTGGTTTTGACGTTCAAAGGTTATTTTCAAAGAATGCCTCAACCTAAATACAGAAAGATCGCTGTATTGGGGTATCGTTCAGTTGGTGAGTGTTTGATATAAGGTACATTTTTGAGTAGGAAGTATTTGATGTTATGTAGTCGTTAAGTTAG
Source organism: Elopichthys bambusa (assembly GCA_037101425.1). NCBI lineage: Eukaryota > Metazoa > Chordata > Actinopteri > Cypriniformes > Xenocyprididae > Elopichthys > Elopichthys bambusa. The sequence continues at coordinate 23,680,140 of CM074440.1, read as the reverse complement.
CAGTGTTCTTGCAGCTGAATCGTAAATTTCATTTTAGCTTTTTAGTGGTTTCCAGCCGCTTTAAGTTTTACGTATTTACAAATTTACATATTTATTTCGATGCTGTCAAGAATCTTCTAAAAGCGCACCAGCATTTGGCGACATAATGGAAAAGCGCATGGTGCTGGCAGGAATTAGCAACGTGCTTCTTCAGTCAGATAACACGCAATAATCGTTTGCCAACCAATACTCGAATATCATCAATCGGGCAATTCTAGTAACATGTCAGCATGTCTTAAAGCTGACCTGTACAGGTATGCATTTCATTTTTAGCCAATTATTCGATTAGCTAAAAAGATATCGCTTTCTGTTCCACCTTAAATGACGCTACGTTAAACGTGTCGATGTCTATGGCTCTGTGTCCATAAAAAGATTTAAAGCGCTGGTTCTCGGTCATTTTCAAGGGTACGTAAAAATTGGCACTTTAAAAATATAAACAGCGTAGTGCCCTATCAAGATTTTTGACCTCGAATCGAACAATTTTACTGTAACATTTTTAATTGTACTGTGAAATTGATAACAAAGATAACAAAGAATAAGCTGTCCTGTTGCATTTTCTAGGCAATTTGAGTCTGCCTTTCTCTCTGAAAGTCTAAACAATTGTTACTGTACCAGTCTATTTTAATTCACCTATGAACTTTACATTTGAGTCAATACATATGAATAAACCAATGTTTATTTTACCATCTGCCCATGTGGAGAATTTTCAAGGGTGCCTGGAATATGAAGGCTGATACAAAAACGCCAAATTTACTACTATAGTTACTACTATACAAATCAGCATTTCAAAATCAAATATAAGTTCCAACAATGCAGTAGATTGTTGAAGCCACCATACATTAAATTATTTTTTTAAGTTAGCCATGTACGGTTTTACTAAAAATTATTTTATTTAGAAAGTGTGTATTTGTAGATTAATATCAACCTATGTATAGCTTTATCTTGCACACCTGTCGACCTGTGAAATCCTTGTATATTTGATATATTGCCTCCTGAAGTGGCAGGTCTTGTGATGTTGTCTGCAGACTGGTGCCATTAGGTCTGCAGGTTCACCAGTTGTCTGGGAGTTGAGGGTAGCAAGCTATATCTCTCTTGTTCTATCATGACTCGCTGCATGTCAAATTTTTGGTAATGTAAGGAACCTTGGTGTGATATTGATTGCATCCATTAAACATAAAGAGACGGGAATTGCAAATACAGTGCTCAATGGCAGTAGTTGTATTATGAATTAGGGGAAAGCTGCGTGGTTAATTGCTCAAATATGATGGATATATTATTATAATTTTGTACTTTGTTCAATGCGTTATGAACAAACTGTTTAATCTTTGTACTTTGATTCAAGGTCACACTGTATCAGTTTCCATTATCATATTTAACACAGAGAGGTGCTGAAATGAAATAGGGAGAAGGTTCAATAAGATTTGACCCATCTATATTTATGTGAAGTTCATGGGCTCATTAAAAAAAAAAGTACGCTAAAAAGAGAAATTGGACAGAAGGAACAAGGAAATGGCAACTTATTCTTTATTATCCCATATAGTATGTCGACTTAAAGGGTTAGTTCACCCCAAAAATGAAATTTCTGTCATTAATTTCTTACCCTCATGTCGTTCCACAGCCGTAAGACCTTCGTTCATCTTCGGAACACAAATTAAGATATTTTTGATGAAATCCGAGGGTATCTGATCCACACAAAGGCAGCAACATCATTTCACCTTTTGACGTCCAGAAAGGTAGTTGAAAACATGGTTAAAATAGTCAGTGTGACTACAGTGGTTCAACCTTAATGTTATGAAGTGACGAGAATACTTTTTGTGCACAAAAACAAAAAAATGTATTCAACAATTTGAACCATTGTCATACGTAGTGAACTCAGTGCAAGCTTTATTGTTTCCATCCAAACGTAAACAAAGTAATTATTTTCATTTTGTTTTTGCGCACAAAAAGTATTCTCGTCGCTTCATAACATTAAGATTGAATCACTGTAGTCACGTTGAATATTTTAACCATGTTTTTAACTACCTTTCTGGACATCAAAAGGTGCAGTGACGTTGCTGCCTATGTGTGGATCAGATACTCTCGGGATTTCATCAAAAATATCTTAATTTGGTATCAAATTTTATGTTGCGATAATTGCTGAAGCTTTTATCACAGTATATGGTTTATCACAATATTGAAATAAGTTGCAAAAAAAAGTGTTGTCATACTATTACAGGTTTTAATAACTTTTCTTATAACAAGTAGAACTCTGAACATTTAAATATAAATAAAGCAATACATAAAAAATGTTTAAAGTGAACAAATGTTTCAAACAGATTAAAGAGCAAAAGAATTATAAAAAACAATAGGTAAAACTTTAAAATAAGGTCTCATTAATGCATTAATTAACATTAATAATAAGCAATAGCTACATTTGTTACAGAAGTTATTATTCTTTGTAAAAACAAAAATACAACATTGTTCATGTTAGCTCAGGTCCATTAAATACAGTTACTTTTGATTTTAATATGTTATTAAATGTTGAAATTAACTAAAATTTATAAATGCTTTAGAAGTATTTTTGTCAGTTTATGTTAACTAATGGAACCTTATTGTAAAGTGTTGCCGAACAATAATAAAGAATCAACATTTTTAGTCAATATCTAGGACATGTAAATTAAAATGTAAAAATGATCAGTTTTGAAAATAAATTGGTGCTGCGATGAACGCAATTGCAAATACAAAAATGTCAATGGCTGTTTAAAACATTTAAAGGTTTAGTTATGTCATGTCAATCATGTCATTCCAAACCCATAAGACTTTTGTTCATCTTCGGATAACAAATAAAGATCTTTTTGATGTGAATAAAAGCCTAAATTCAATCTGTTCATCATATAAAGCGATCAAGTCTCTTTAGAAAATTTGGACTAAACTGCTTCAATTCATATGGATTAGTTTTACGATCTCTTTATTAACTTTTTAAAGCGTCAAAATGGTAGTTGCGTAGCTATGGAGGGACAGAAATCATTCATATTTCATCAAAGAGCTATTCATTTGTTTTCCGAAAATGAACAAAAGTCTTATGGGTTTAGAATGACAACAACGAGTTATTGATGACAGAATTTTCATTTTTGGGTGAACTAACCCTTTAAATACTGTTCAGAAACAGAAAGTAGTGCAGCTGTGTATGGTGTTACCAAGGAAAAGCTGCATTTCTCCTGTTCTATAAGCGCCATCTGCTGTCAGAGAGTGAATGTGCATTTTCATTCAGCACATCTCTTTTACTCGTTCTGCTATGCCCATCTCATGTTTGTTTGGGGTTGTTTACATCAGAGTGGGTGCCTCTTTGATGCAGCATTCAGCGGTGTTATGCATTTTAACCAGTTGATGGGAGAACTATTATTAAAATGCATTCTAAAAATCTGAATAATTCGTAATAAATAATTATTCATGGTATTTTGAAGTGCCCCATGATAACAATATCATGCATGTTCATTATCATGATATATCGTATTAACGTATACCAGCACATGTCTCCATATCATCTGTATTTATGAAGTTCATTAGTCCATTAGTCCAACCAAAAAAAGGGTTTTACACTGTCAGTACATTTACATGTAATGTTAGCGTATTCATAACCTGCCTATACATGTGGCTTGATCAGTAAGCAGCTTTCTCAACACTTTTCCATTACTTTAGTTATCTTTTTTTTTTCTTCATTATAATAATAATAGTACATTTATTAGCCTATTATTTAATGCCATTCAACACCCTTATAATAGCTGTTACTGTTATTGTTACTAATTATTATTAAACATTACTTTGATAATCATTTTGATTTATTTTACAACAGGAAAATCCTCCCTCACGATACAGTTTGTAGAAGGACAATTTGTAGATTCCTACGACCCTACTATTGAAAACAGTGAGTACTGAAATACTTTGACCTACTATATTACAAGTATTATAGCATGCATGATTCTAAAATGCCATAATGGGCAAATACATTAAATGTAGTAGCTAGCAACTAGTAGATCCTAGTTTTAAGATAATTATAGAATGTAGAAGCATCAAACACAGTATTGTACAAAAGTATGAGAGTGGGCTAGGCCGGTTCTGGCCAGTGTGGTGCCCTAGGCTCAGTCAATCATTGAATCGTTGACACTAATGTCAGGGAACCAGTGCCTCTTTGCATGTGAAATAAACCCTGTCCTTTAGTCTGTAGAACAACATATTATAACCAGGTTTGTGGTTAATATTAATTTCCATTTTTATTGTTTTGCTTATTTCTTTTTTCTTTTCTTTTTTTTTTTATTTAGTGCAGATTTTGCCTTTTTGTTTATTTTAATGTTTAGGCAAGTTTAGTGTGCATTGCGTGTTATAACATTAATTATCCACTAACAAACATTGTTACATGATGCTTAACAGGTCATTAGTTATTTTGAAATAGTAATTATTCTTAATAAAATCTGATTGTTTGTTAAGGAGCATTCAAAATTATGTTGTAGCATTACCAATATATTTCATCAAGTGATCAGTAATGGTTGCTATTGTTTAGTGACACCTGTCAGCTTAACTAAATATGAAACGTGAAAACAAAATGTCATCATGTATATGTTTCTGAATTCTGTTGTAATTTATAATTCAGTTTTAATGCCTGCTTGTGTGCTCCTTAGTGTGGAAATTGTGTGTTATAACATTGTTGCTCCAAAATCATACAACTACCTGACATTTGGTCCCCTTTGAAAGTTTTGATATCCCCAGTTCAATATATCTTTCTGTTTGTCTTTAAGCTTTTAATAAAATGGTGTCTGTGAATGGCCAGGATTTCAATCTCCAGTTAGTCGACACTGCTGGACAGGTAAGACCCCCCCACAATTTTTCAGTATAAATCTTTTACTTTTTTTTTTTCATCATTTTTCATACCAGTTGTTCCCCTCCCCTTTTCTGTTTAGGATGAGTATTCCATTTTCCCCCAGTCTCATTCTATGGATATTCATGGTTACGTTCTGGTGTACTCTGTCACTTCAATGAAAAGGTCAGGGTTTTTTTTTTTTCTTACTTGCATTGTTATTAATCTTTTTTGTTTTGTTTTGTTTTGTTTAGTCATACAACTGGAATGTTTAAACATTTGGTCTATTTTGACCATTTTATTTTCTTAAAGGTTTAGTTCACCCAAAAATGAAAATTCTGTCATTAATTACTCACCCTCATGTCGTTCCACACCCATAAGACGTTCATCTTCGGAACACAAATTAAGATATCTTTGATGAAATCCGATGGCTTAGTGAGGCCTGCATTGCCAGCAAGACAATTAACACTTTTTCAGTGCCCAGAAAGCTACTAAAGACTTATTTAAAACAGTTAATGTGACTACAGTGGTTCAACCCGTAATGTTTTAAAGCAACGAAAATATTTTTTGTGCACCAAAAAAACTAAATAACGACTTTATTCAACAATATCTAGTGATGGCTGATTTCAAAACACTGCTTCATGAAGCTTTATGAAGCTTTTGTTTTGAATCAGTGGTTCGGTGCACGTATCAAACTGCCAAAATCATGGCAGTTTGATGCGCTCTCCTAAACACTGATTCAAAACAAAAGATTCATAAAGCTTCAAAGCTTCATGAAGTGTTTTTTTGAAATAACACAAAAAGTAGTCTTGCCGCTTCATAACATTAAGGTTGAACCACTGTAGTCACATGAACTGTTTTAAATACATTTTAAATTGTCTTGCTGGCAATGCAGGCCTCACTGAGCCATCAGATTTCATCAAAAATATCTTAATTTGTGTTGCGAAGATGAACGCAGATCTTATGGGTGTGGAAAGACATGAGGGTGAGTAATTAATGACAGAATTTTCATTTTTGGGTGAACTAACCTTTTAAGTGACAGGTTAATAATGCAATAACTTGCATGCTGATGTAATCATTCTTTTCTTTATTCATTCTTCATTCTTGGACTCATCAATAATACCCAGTGTTGTTTTTGTGTGTGCATCTTTTTTTAGTTTTCTGCCTGCTGCTACATCTCGTGCACAGTTCTATTCTTTTTGAGTATACTCTATTGGCCATGAGCTTGTATGGACAAGTGTGATGCTTGTGTACTACAACTGATTTGTGGTACTTTCACTTGGTTTTAATCTTTATGCTGTTTCAAACTCGAAGTATTTTATTGTTGTTTCCAACTTCTTTTTATCATTTCTTAAATTAACAGCCCTGCTAGAACCAATAGTGCAGTGAATTCTGTCAGGCACACAAGAAGACAAAGCCCTCGGACTGGAGCCTTGAAAATTTGGACTGCACGTGCAGTCCTTGCAGCAGATCCTGCTGATGATGAAATTTACATCATGCATTGTGCAAGACATAGCAGCAAATGAACAACTGAATCATACCCTTTTATAGGGTCATAATCCCTAATTTTAGTGCTGGGTCATCACATCTCAGATTTTAAAAGAAGAGCTGAGAGGAGAACTGAGGAGATGAAGTGCAGTAATCTACAACACTGATCAACAGATCTTCCACACACTTACTATAGAGATGAAGTGCACATTAAAATGTTTGTGGAGATAAGGACAAAAGTTTGGGGACACTTTTCTGTACTTTTTGCACTGCCCAACCAATATAAGATAGTGCTCTCTGTGCAAAACTTATCAGTTAGTTTAGAAGCATTGAGCATAGAGACAACGTTTAAGCTTTAGCCATAAGGTGATAATACACAGGGCAACTTTTTGAGCAATGTTGCCTGGGCACTTTCCCATTGAGAATGAGCAACAAATTTATCTGGATACTTTAAATCGGTCGTGGGCAATTTTTTGAGATCCTCCAATCAGAATGCTAGCAGCCGATCACATGACCGGCTTGGAGATTTCAGAAAAATTCAAACAAGATGGTGTCCTCTCAGCAGTAGTGGAGCAAAGAAAAGGAGAGTGAACTTATATCTTTTTACGCTGGTAAGTTGTCGTGTGTCAACCCAAAACAGGGAATTTATCTCATTTAATGCCTAAAATACCAACAGGTGTCCACTTTAATGTGCTTTGGCTGTAATTTAGCCATCAAATGTTTTTTAGGTAAATACTAAAAAGACGCGTTCTATTTAACATTTGTAGTGGCGTAGACTGTGGGGCGTATGGCATGTGTAAGTAGCGTTTGATGCGATCGACGTGGGTTCGAATTCGCCTTTTGACAAACTCGCTCTTCTCCCTTTTCCTATCACAAATCAGATCGGAAAGGCATTTATATTTAATAAAAACAAAGAAAATGTTTGAAAAGTTGAAATAAAGTGCCTAACGTGTTTATAATAAAGTATTTATTGGGTTGGCAATAGATTTGCTCCTCTCTGATTAGTTGCTGCCAACTGTCCATTGCCCTAATTAGTTGCCCTGTGTCTCATCAGTTTTCCCGTTGACCGCAACATTGCTCAAAAAGTTGCCACATGTATCATCACCTATAGTCAGCTACACTCGAAAGGGAACTTAACTCTGCGTTTGAACACACTATGGGGAACGTCACCACATGAACCGGTGTCTGAAAACAATTATCAAATCTCACCAATCCTACTAGGAGCGCCTAGAGAAGCAGTCAGTATCTTTTTCATCTTCAGGGACTGCTTTGTTTGATCACGATTCTTCAAATCTGGTAAGACGTTATGTCTAACAAATGTTTCAGGAAGTGTGTGGAGCCATGTCCCAGGTTTTTGACACCTGATGACACACACAATCTGTGCGTTTTCTGTCTGGGAGAGGAGCATGCACGGACAGTGCTTGAGGGAGCTGTCTGTGCAAATGTGAGTGTCTGCCTATTAGGGGCCGACATCTGTGCCCAGTGGTTCTGGTCCCGCCTCAGCTCGTATTCACAGAGATCAGTGAGCTAATTTCGCTGATGTTGAGGGAATGAGCCAGCATGGGTATGTGTCGATGCCCCCTATTGAAGAGACGTTTGCAAACTATCTCGTCACAGGGCGGACACCGACTTTGAAAGCTCCGGTCCTGCCTTCTAAGCCCTTTAAGATGACATCCCGCTTGAATGGCAGGGCATACGTGGCAGCGGGTCAGGCTGGTGCTGCTTTACACACCATGGCAGTGTTACAGGCTTACCAGGCTGATCTACTAAAGGATCTGGATCAGGGGCAGGGTCTGTCCCCTGAGGCGGTAGAAGAGCTGTGCCGCACCACGGATCTTGCTCTCCGGGCCGCTAAACAAACTGCTGCCTCGGTGGGAAGATCGATGGCAGCAATGGTGGCCACAGAGAGGCATCTGTGGTTGAACATTGCTCACATCTTGGAGAAAGAAAAGGGCTTTCTCCTCGATGCGGCAGTTTCGCCCTCTGAACTTTTCAGCACCTCCGTCTAGGTGGGGGTGGGAAAGTTTAGAGAGGCCGAAGGCGCATTTAAAACCTGCATACCGCTCAGATCCGATTCTGGGCCCAGACAGAAGTCTAGCGTTGCCTCTTGGGCACCTCCTCCTTCTTGGAGCAGGTCGCAGAGAAGGCGGGACTCTAGGAAGAAGAAGGATTTGAGGGAGGTAATCAATTACAGACGCCAGCAGCGTCAGTGATTGATTTTCTCTCCATGAGGGTAGTTACATCTGCCCTCTCCTTCTTCCGCCTCCTGAGTAATGATAACATTTTTACCCAGGTGCTTCTTACAATCAGGCCAAGGGCTGGGCCCATGATGAAACTTTTTTGATGGCTCGCCTTCTGGCTTGGTAGTAAAGGGGCACTTTCAGGCTTGAAAGAACCATGGATTCCATCCTTGCTATGATGTTAAGTCTTCGTTCGTCGAGCCGCAGGAAGGTGAGCTTGGTCTATATTTATATTTTTAAATATATTGACCTTAGTTTCCTGTATAGTTTTTTTTCCTGGGTGTGTAAAAAAAAAAAAAAGAGAAGGGGAATTAGGGCCTGAAGTTCCATTAGGTCGGCTAGAACGATTTATCTCTTTGTGTTGGCAATATGGCTGCCTTTACAGCCACCATATGGTAGAGTAGCTTTCTTCTCTGGTCATAGCTAGAGTTTGTATTAGAGATTAGCACTCTTTACTTCAGATAGATCTATGTTAAGCGGCAGCCTTCGGGGCTGCCTGACATTGTTTGGCCTGGGTTGAACATCGCTCCTCTGAGCTATTGTTTGAGTTATTTCTCAGAGTTTGCCTCCTCTCTATTGAGAGTTTTAGAGGCTGAGTTTTAGCCCCAGGCAGATCTATGCTTATGTGTGGCCCTATAGGCCCACAGCTATAGCTGGACTAGGCTGGCACTAGGGTTTAGGTGATATACTGAAGCATTTCACCCTTTATTACTACCCCTGTCTGGTAAGTGTAGTTTTTCCTAGTTCTGGCCTCCTCTTATAGAGTCGTCAGGCCACGGCCCATTACCCCTTTGGTGTAGGTGCAAGATAGATAGCAGCTGAGGTAGCAGACTATTGCTAAGTCTCCCTGGTGCCGTTGTCTCAGGTGGTAGGCCCCTTATCACTGTGTATAAGTAAATATTTGTGTTGCCACTTCTGTAGAACTTTTTCATTCTTTACTTTGTTTCGGTCTTTTTTCCCTGAGCCCCTTGAATTAAGATTCAAGCTTGAGTGAGACAGTGTTAGCGTTCTTTAAGCTCCTGTTCCCTAGGGTTCAGTACAGATGTTTCTGTCTTTGGTGAAAAGTACCCACCCTTGAAATTGTCTCAGGGTAGTATGAATGAAAAGTGTAGCATTCCCCTGTCTCAGGGTTGTTAATGCTCTAGTCCTAATTGCCCTACACAATGTGAACCCAATAACTATTGCTGCCACAGGTTAGTATCTGTTTCTGTAGTAGTAGGCCTTTTTCTGGCCTCCTTCAGAGCATGGTGACTAAGTTTACTCCCCTTTCTGTAAGGGTAAAAAATGTTTTTACTGAATAATTTGCCTGTTGGAATGCATATCTCAGGTTGAGTTTGCTTGGTGAACCTCACATTTTTTAGTTTGGTTCTTATGTAGCTCTCTTTAGAGTTGAACACTGCCACAAGATGTTGATTGTTGTTTGGAGTAGAAGGCTCTTGTTTGGGCCTCCTTCAGAGCACAATAGCTTGTTGTATCACAAGTTTTGGTGGTAGATGTTTAGTCAGAGTTGCTTACTTAATACTAGCACTGCCATAGGTTTATGCCCATGATCATTTGAAGTAGTAGGCCATTTTTGGCCTCCTTCAGAGCATGATGGCGTAATTTTTGTACTCCTCTTGTTTAAAGAGTAAAAAGTGTTTTACTGAGTACATTGCCTGCTGGAATGTGTGAATAGGGTTAAGCTTAGGTTGAGTTAAATAGTTAACCTCACTGGATAATTTGGTTTTCACATATGGCTCCCTTAGAGCTTAGACACTGCCACTAGCTGAGGCCCCGTGTCTTTCTGGAGTCGCAGTGCCTGTTTGGGTCTCCCTCAGGGCATGATGGCGTAAATTTGTACTCCTCTTGCTTACAGAGTAAAAGTGTTTTTACTGAGTACACTGCTTGTTAGAATGTGTTGAGGTAGACTGGTATGTGGGCACTCTACAGTCTTATCTGCTAGTTAAACTCGGTTTCTGTCAGAATGAGTTCCCATGTTTTGTGGGCTCTTGCTTCTTCAGCAATTGAGCTGCTTTTAGGTGTGTGGCCTTCACAGGCTGCCCTGTAAGCGAATCCCCCGCATCTGGGTGTCTTTAGCAGATGTGTAGTTTTCACATGGCTGGCCTTTGCAAGGCTGCGATGATATATTCTACATTGTGTAGAATTAGTTTGTTGCAGGCTCTCTGGGAGCCTCCATGATTTTGTGCCTACAGTATAGTTTATCTGTTTGGTTGAGCCTAGTACTCCCCTCGTCTAGAGGGTTGTTCTGAAAATAGTACTTAGCCCCCTAAGTTTGGTCAGTGGTTGAAGGCCTCTCTGAGGCCCCCCTGTTGAAGATCAGCCCCTAGGCTGGTTGTTCTCCCCTTGTTTGGGTCCCTTTAGAGTGCACAGCCTCCTCAGTGCAAATAATCAAGCGCTGAGTAGATCCTAGGATTGAGCAGAGTTTTACTCCCTTCACAGGTAAGGGTAAAAAGCTCTAAGCTGAGTCCTGCTCTCCAGGATGCCCGTCTCTAAGATCTGGTCTTGTTGTTTACTGTCTCTTTGCAGTCCCTCTTACTGGATATCTTCTCTGAAGAATGTGAATTGAGACTCTGTGTACAGACAGGTTGTTGGCCAAGACTAGGTTGCTTTAACTTGACCAGGTCAGCCTCCCTGGTGGCCCCAGGCTTTGTGCGGCCTTGCGGCCTTGCGGCCTTGAGGCTTATAGCTTGGGTAGTTGGCCATAGGGAATGCTGTCACTGACAGCCTATGACCCATAGGGGGAGTGGTTCTGGCATTTCAGTTGAAATTGCTAGTTCTGACATTTGTCTAGCCATTTGTTGACATGCACTCCCCTCAAGCATGGCGGCGTGGGTATATCGTTCCCCATAGCGTGTTCAAATGCAGTGTTGAGTTCCCTTTCGAAAGGGAACGTCCGTGTGAACGGAGATCATTTTGACAAACATTTTCTGTTTTTGTTGTAACCACTACAACTGCCCCATGACATACAGTGGGGAAAATAATTATTATTTGATCCCCTGCTGATTTTGTATGTTTGCCCACTTACAAAAAAACAAGGAGTCTATATTTTTATGGTAGATTTATTTTAATGGATAGAGACAGAATAGCAACCATAAAATCCAGAAAAAACACATTATATAAAGGTTATAAATTGATTAGCATTTGATCAAGTGAAGTATTTGATTCCCTACCAACCAGCAAGAATTCTGCCTCCTACAAATTGTTTGTGCTCATGTCGAACACAGATTAGTCCTGTAACTTTAAGAAAGTACTCTTAATGTCAGCTCGTTATGTGTATAAAAGACACCTGTCCAAAGAATCTGCATCTTCCATTCAAACCTCTTCACCACCATGGGCAAGAGCACCAAAGAGCTGTCAAAAGATGTCAGGGACAAAATTGTAGACCTGCACAAGGCTGGAATGGGCTACAAGACCATCAGAAAGAAGCTTGGTGTGAAGGAGACAACTGTTGGTGCAATTATTAGAAAATGGAAGAAATACAAAATAACCATCAATCGCCCTCGGTCTGGAGCTCCATGCAAGATCTCGCCTCATGGGGTAAAGATGATGATGAGAAAGGTGAGGGATCAGCCCAGAACTACACGGGAGGAGCTTGTAAATGATCTCAAGGCAGTTGGGACCACATTCACCAAGAAAACCACACTATGCCGCAATGGACTGAAATCCTGCAGTGCCCGCAAGGTCCCACATTGAGGGGCCGATGAACGGGGCCATGTACCATAAAATCTTGGACGAGAACCTCCTTCCTTCAGCCAGGACACTGAAGATGGGTTGTGGATGGGTCTTCCAACATGAAAATGACCCAAAACATTCCACCAAGGCAACAAAGGAGTGGCTCAAGAAGAAGCACATTAAGGTCATGGAGTGGCCTAGCCAGTCTCCGGACCTTAATGCTATAGAAAATCGGTGGAGGGAGCTGAAACTTCGAGTTGCCAAGCGACAGCCAAGAAACCTTAAGGATTAAGAGAGGATCTGTAAAGAGGAGTGGACCAAAGTCACTCCTGAGATGTGTGCAAACCTGGTGACCAACTACAAAGAAACGTCTTAGCTCTGTACTTGCCAACAAGGATTTGTCCACCAAGTACTAAGTCATGTTTTGCTTGGGGATCAAATACTTATTTCACTCACTGAAATGCAAATCAATGTTTAACCTTTATATAATATGTTTTTTCTGGATTTTTTGTTTGATATTCTGTCTCTATCCATTAAAATAAACCTATGATAAAAAATTATAGACCCCTCATTTCTTTATAAGTGGGCAAACTAACAAAATTAGCAGGGGATCAAATAATTATTTTCTCCACTGTATACTATACTATGCTATACTATAGATATAAATATAACTGCCAAAAATGTAAATAGAATGCTGAAACCATGAGCACTGGTTCTGTCAAGACCCCTTTTACTCCGTCATGGTTCTGGTTCAGGTTACTGACCACTGTCAATTCTCGAACTGTTCTAAATAGATTCCACTCATGCCCTATGGCAGTCTCACTGAGCAATGTAAATAACATTGCATTACATTACTCTGTAGGTCTTAATATGTTAAATTGCATGAGAGAGAATTAATCTGCAGGTTCAGTTTCAGTTTCAGTCTCAAGCAAGTACAGAAGAGAGCACAGCCAGTTTACCAGCAGATCTGCTGGTACACAGGAATGAATACCGATACTGTAAACAACATAATGCAAAAGTGCTGCTTACACAAACATTGACAGTCATATTTGTTTTTGGACTGGTTAGTGGTCATGTAGTCACATAAACAACACGCATCACCTTTTATCAGCTTGTCTGTGGGGAAACAGGGCTGGTTCTAGACAGACTTCAATTCGTCCAGCGAAACACTGGTCGAAAACTTGATTGGCACCAGAATTTTTTTTTATTGTGTGCTTTTAAAGCAAAAAATTAATTAATTTGTATTAATATCTGTTTTTTTTTTTTTTTTTTTTTTTAAACCATTGTAGTCTTTAGACATTTCTTCAGATACTAACACTAGTGACACTCAGTAATTGCTGAGAAAAAGTACCTTTATTTAATCTCATAATCTGATATGGGTAATTTTTCTTCTGATTATAAGGGCCTAGATACTGATTTGAATGCTTTTCAGAGGCTAACAAAACAATCCACTCTGTTTTCAGTTTTGAAGTTGTGCAGGTTCTACATGACAAGCTTCTTGATATGGTTGGAAAGATACAGTAAGTGTGGTTTACTCATGAACATATGGTTAAAATATTACATAAGGTCATAAAACATGTAGTCATAAATATTGCATATTTACCCAGGGTACCTACTGTTCTAGTTGGGAACAAAAAAGATCTTCACATGGAAAGGTAAGCATATACTATATATTTACCTCTTGCATATTTTTAGGGACCAAGCACTTAAACCCTATTGTTCTTTTTTTGGTGGTGTTGGTTTAATTATTTTTATTATTATTATTTTTCTATTTAAAAAAAAAAAAAGCCTTTTACGTTTTTGCCAAAGGACATACTGGATGGATACCAATTTTACCCAGGTCCTATTGCTTTTCGGTCATTTTAAAATATATTTAATAGGTATTTCTTCAAACCCATCCTAGTTCAAGGGGCATTTGTCCCATTTGCCGTATATTATTTAGCATGTATTTTCTGTAGTAGACGTGCTTGCATATACTAAAAATTGCAATCATTGCAATTATTTGCAATAATTCAGCCTTAATATCATGAGACTGGTCTATTTAATTACTTACAGAGTTGAATGATTCCAAAGTCCAAAGGCAAGTCAGTTTACTCTGAGACTCTCTTGGGAATGTCCTCTGCACCTATTTTTATTCAATTAAGCACTGCTCCTAACTGAATGGGAAAATACTGAAATCTCAAAAGCTACTTTTTTATTGAATTGATTGGTATCATTTGATTCAGATGACAAGAAACCAGTAATTGTATTGTCTCCTAATGTAAGGCAGTGATGTGCAATTTAGGTTAAAAAAAGTCATTAACATTAAATTCATAAATACTCCTCATCAATGTGAATTAATGTGTTTTTGTGCTTTTATCTATAATATAACAATCAGTTTTTAAATATTTATCACATTTCAGACCACATAATTGTCTTCCAGACTTTGAAACTTTTAAGGTTTTGTACCATTTTGAACGCCAGCTCGGTCATGTTCTCTCTCTCTCTATTTAGAGTGATTAAGCCAGAAGAGGGCAAGAAGCTAGCTGATTCTTGGGGTGCTGCTTTTATGGAGTCATCCGCTAAGGAAAATCAGGTAACACTTTCTTTGTATCTTGAATAGGAACTTTTGCTTGCCTACAGTTAGTTTTGTAGACACATTTCTATGCAATAAGCATATATTTGTTTTCTGTACAGTTTGGACATTCGTTTATATGTTCTCCTTTTTAAAAGAACATTTGTTTTACAGACAGCTGTAGAGGTTTTCAAGAGGATTATTCTGGAAATGGAAAAAGTGGATGGAAACGCCCCATCAGAGGAGAAGAAGTGTGCAGTGATGTAGGCATGCAGTAAACTCACATGCTGAAATTAAAAGACACATCACCTTGCTATTAATTATAACGAAGCAGTTCAGAAATGGGTCCTCTCCTGATTAATTTCCAAATGCGTCAAGAAACATTATTCCAAAAAATCATATTCAGTATTGGGAATTAAATATTGATGCTTCTTGATGCTTAAATTACTGTAAAAGGTTTTACTTAAAATCTCTTATCTGTTACCTTTAGCTTTGATATGTTGACTGACATTTCGTGTTTAATCTGACAGGTACTAATCTGTCTACACCTACTATCTCCATTTATCTCAGCAATACACAGTTGTTCTTTTTTTATTTTATTTTATTTTATTTTTTTCTCTCCCTCTGATGCATATTTACTAATTTTACTTCTCTTGTGTAACAAAAAGAATTACAATGCATAAAATGGGTAGGCCATTTAAATTGAATTTATACAGAAACATTAAGATGGCACATATGACAACTCAGTACTGTGCTGCTCCTTTCCTCTTCCTAGTGGAGTATGTAAAGTGTGGGTATGTGTGTGTGTGTGTGTGTGTATAATAAATAAATATATATATATATATATATATATATATATATATATATATATATATATATAAAAAATATAAAGATGATGTAAACATAACCCCAAAAAGATCCACTCTTGCCTGCCACTGGTGGTTTTATACACAATCAAGTGACTGCAAGAATTGTTCTTTTTAAACCTTCAGTATAAAGTAAATATGGGATCTTTAAAACTTTAGAATTAGAATTATATTTGTGAGATTCAGCCTTTTTTTTTTTTTTTTTGCTTTGCTTTGCTTTGCTTTGCTTTGCTTTGCTTTGCTTTTGTAATTAATTTGCTTACCCGTAAAGGTGCCCATGGCATATAAAAGTGTTCATTAAATAAATGCACTTTTTTAGTATAACGTTATACATACCACATTTGCAATTTGTTAAGATGTAGTCAAATATTTACATAGTTACCAAGGATTGATTCATGGTCAACAATTTGCCCCTGTGGAGTCTATGATCTTAATCTTGATTTAAAAGCAGGGTCACCAACAGTATCTCTGTAGAGCAGTTAAGACTGATAATACACTGGCTACAGAAAAATGTTGTTCCAATGCATTTCTGATATCTTTTGCATCATCCTCCCCGCTTCCTATTTAGTAACACTTAGCTATATTAAATAGTACCATGACATAAATACCATCCGGGAATTTCCTGACCCATACTACATTAAATTAGCACTACTGAAGTCCAAGGGTCCTTTAAAATCTGACCTCCTCATTTTCCTGGAAAGTTCAGGGTGCCAGGTTTTTCATTTTTATAATTTTGACAACCTTCATTATAATTTTAGGGACTTCTGTATATGGATTTTTTGTATGTGGAAAAATAAACATTTAAAGAATGTTTTCTGTGTAGTTGTTGTTATTCCATTTGGATCTCTCACATTAAAGTTGAAATAGAGGGGGTGCATTTTCCATATGTTGTTTCCATAACTTGCTGCTTACCCACCTTATTAAGTACCATGAGTCGTTGGAAAGTATGGTTCCCTTTCATAGGTTCACTCAAAGCTGCGATACAATGCTATGGGAACACCTTCGGTGTGACAAATGTCTTAAGCCCTTATACCATCACTCCAATTGATTGGCCATAAGCGCCTTGCCCCGCTCCAAGAATAGGCCACGTATGCTTCATATCAGTGTACTAGGTGCCATTTCATCAGATTTCATTCCTTCAGGAAGCGGATTTTCTGTTGCCCATTGGAAAACGCTTTTCGCAGTTTTCACTCCTCCCAAGCAGACACGATGATTTACAAGAGATATATTGATTTGTTAATAGAGCTTAATGAGGGAGAAGGCCTGACTCCTGAGGCTGTTAAGGAGCTTAGACGGGCTACTGACTTGGCGCTGAGAGCTACCAAGCATACTGCCCATGCAATAGGCAGGTCTATAACGGGAATGGTGTCAGTAGAGTACCACCTTTGGCTTATTCTTATTTACATCAAGGAAAAGGATAAGTCTTTCCTATTAGTAGCCCCCATGTCCAATGACGGCCTATTTGGTGAGTCTGTGACCGCTGTGGTAGAGAAATTTAGAGCAGCAAAACAACAGTGTGCCGCTTTTTGCCAGCTTATCCCACGCAGATTTAGGGAGGCCAAATGACAACCACAGTCAGTTCGCGTTCGTCTTCTCCACAGCGGCCCCTTGAGGTACAGCGAAGTGAACCATCCCCTATAGAGCCCCCCCTCAGAGACTGGGGTCCTAGGACTTGCCCACCAGTTCGCTGCTATTCGCCGCTCTCATTGTGGCCTCCTGGCTCCGGCCTTAACTGTCCCACCGCTAAGTGTGCCTCGGGCGGTTTTAGGTTGGGCCCTACGGTCGAGCATTGTCTCAGATACTCCGCACACAGCCTTCGGAGTTCGGGGAGAATCCCTAGGGTCACGTACGCATGGCCTGTTTATGACGGTGTTAAAATCGCCCTCTGCCGATGTGGGGGTCAGCCCGATCGGCCGATTCGACAGCTCCCTGCATTAGAGGTCTCTTGTGCTTGCAGGTAGACCAGTTTATAACGAAGAGCTCAGTAGGTCCGTGTGTGCTTCCTGTTTCCGTAGAGGCTTTCTGCAGTCAGGGAATGTATTGGTACCCACAGCTCCAAAAATAGAGCAGCTAACGCCCCTGGCGGAGTACTAAGCCACGTAGCAATGCCTGCCCAAGATATCGCAGTTGGTTTCCAATTCTGGAAAGGCCCACCTCTTTCCAGTGGGGTTCTTCCCACGACGGTGCATTCTTGGGAGGCCCGGCTTTGAGGCAGGAGATTGTGTTACTCTTAGGCCACGTACACACTGCAAGTTTCAGGAGTGACAA
The DNA here is from genome assembly GCA_037101425.1 of Elopichthys bambusa. Classification (NCBI taxonomy): domain Eukaryota; kingdom Metazoa; phylum Chordata; class Actinopteri; order Cypriniformes; family Xenocyprididae; genus Elopichthys; species Elopichthys bambusa. Next base: position 23,662,182 of record CM074440.1, on the reverse strand, counting down.
CCGCAATTAAATGCGTGAGTGAATCTCCTAAATTATCTTTACATGTGTACAAGACTCACTCTCGAAAATGCAATGATTGACGGCTTGGAAACCATAGTGAGGTTCTGGCATCTCTCGTGTTTGGTGTCAGTTTTTGTGACCAAAGTAATATTACAGTGGCAAAACATTCCTTATTTTCAGCAATTTAACTAAACACACTAACACAGTCGATTGGAGGCGTCCTGTTTTGTTTATGCTTGTACAGCCTGTTCTGCGTTTGACACAGAGCACGCTCTTTCTTTGTTGCCGTGGTCACTCATTAAAAGCGTTTTGGGCTTGCTGTTTAAGCTCCTCTCATTGAGCGAACGGGTTTATGGAGTTATTAATGTGAGCAGGCATGAATCGCAATATTTTGGTCTTATTTTTTGCATAAAGCATTTAGATTTATTTTGGTTTATTATGGGCTTATTCTTGTTCGCTGATTTTTCTAGCAAGGTCTGGCAATTCGAATGAGTCAAGGCTTGTGATTCACCACACATACAGAAGAGAGACACATCTCTGATGCACGTTAAAAAAAACGCCATTAACACAGAGTTAATACGGTTGTAGAATGCGGTTGTCACACCCGTATTTTACTGAACTGTGTGTGTACAGAACGAGATTAAGCACTTAAAGGTGAACTGACAACTGAATTTAGCTGCAGTGTGTACATAGCCTTAGAGAAAGGGGCTATAGAAGAAATACACCCTGCTCAGATAGAGTCAGGCTTTTACAGTCATTATTTTGTTGTGCCCAAAAAGGATGGTGGTTTTATGTCCGATTTTGGACTTGCATCGCTTAAATCTTGCGCTCAGAGTGAGCAAATTCAAAATGCTGACGTTAAAGTCCATTCTGTCTCAGATTCAAACCAGAGATTGGTTTGTGACCATCGAACTAAAGGATGCATACTTCCACATCCAGATCGTCAAGAGAGACAGGAAGTTCCTCAGGTTCGCTTTTGAGGGCAAAGCTCCCCAATACTGTGTTCTTCTGTTCGGAATTGCTTTGGCTCCTCAGACCTTTACGAAATGTATGGATGCTGCTCTGGCCCCTCTGCAGCTCTAGGGCATCCGGATCTTGAACTACCTGGACGACTGGCTAATATTAGCCCAGTTTCAAGAATTGGCAATAGCTCATCGAAACTTAGTTCTCTGCCATTTAAGGAGCTTAGGTTTACGCATAAACCTCCAGAAGAGTGTCTTGCTGCCGTGTCAGCAAACTACCTTCCTGGTTGTGGACCTAGATTCTGTTGTAATGCGGGCACGATTGTCTCCCACACGCATTCAGTCGTTACAAGACTGCTTGAGTCATTTCATGATAGGCCTTCTGGTCCACGTGGGTTTGTGTCACAGACTGATGGGCCTTATGGCAGCAGCGTCATATCTTCATATCTTTGGCAGTATTTCTGAGATGGTTTCTGTTTAAAACAAAGAGAGTGGCTTCATTGTCTGCCAGAGGCTTCGTTCAGGAATAATCCTACACTCATATGGCAGAGGTTCGACTGAGCGGAAGTAGATTTGTCGAGCATGACTACTCACTGTCTGCTCTGGTTCTGCCTGTCACCTCTGGGGATAGATGCCCTGGTCAATGTATGGCCCAGGACAAGTCTCTTTGCCTTTCCACTGATTCGTTTGCTCCCAGCAGTGCTGCTCAGGGTACGAATGGATCTGTTGTTAGTGGTCCACCTCTGGCCCACTCAGATTTGGTTCTCAAACCTGGTCAGTCTGTTAGTCTGCCCTCTGTGGGAGGTTCCCCTGAGACCAGACCTGTTGAATCAGGCTTAAGGTACGATTTGGCACCCGTGTCCGGACTTATGGAAGTCGTGGGTGTGGCCCCTGAGTGGGACGCTTTCAGCCGAGATCACAGATACTATCATTAATGCGAGAGCACTCTCCACAAGACCACCTGTATGCTTTTAAGTGGAGGTTATTTGCTTCTTGGTGCATGCCACGTGACCTGGACCCAGTTCATTGCCCTATCGGTTCAATACTGGAGTTCTTGCAGAGTCGGCAGAAGCAGCTTCAGCCACTCTTAAGGTTTATGTGGCAGTTATATCTGCCGCGCCTGTACAGATAGGGGGTGTTTCCGTTGGATGTCACCCCCTGGTCTCTCGTTTTCTGCAAGGGACGAGACTCCTTCGGCCTTTCCGCCCTACACAAATTCCCTCATGGGATCTTTTTCTGTCGTCCTAGAGGGATAACAGGTGGCCCATTTGAACCATTAGAGCTGGTATCAGAAAAGTTTTTGACCCTCAAGATGGTTCTTCTGATGGCTCTATCCTCTCTTAAGAGTCTGCAGGCTCTTTCAATCAGCCCCTCTTGTATGGACTTTGCCCCGGGGTTGGTTAAGGTCTTGTTGCCACCAAGGCAAGGATATGTTCCTAAGGTTGCCTCGACACCTTTTCATTCCCAGCAAGTGGTCTTTGATTGAAGATCTATGTCGACATCCCAGTGGCATAGATCGGAATAATTGTTTGTGTGTTTTGGCGATAAAAACAAAGGAGCTGCCGTCACCAAACAGAGAATATCTCACTGGGTGATCGAGGTATACATGCTCGTTCCACAAGAGCAATGGCTTCTTCTCAGGCTCTCTTTAAGGGCTCTTCTTTGGAGGATATTTGTGTTGCGACAGGATGGTCCTCTCCGAACACCTTCATCATGTTCTATGGTCTGGACTAGACGTGATCAAATGTGTGTATCAAATTTTCATGTTGACATAATTGCTGAAGCTTTTGTCACCGTATACGGTATTATGATGTTATTGAAATGTTGCAAAAAAAAGTGTTTTCATAGTTTCATAACAGGTTTAAGAACTCTGAACATTTAAATACAATAATGCAATACACAAAATGATAAAGTGAAATGTTTCAAACAAATTAAAGTGCAAAAGAATTATAAAGAACAACAGGTAACACTACAATAAGGTCTCATTGTAGTGATATTTATTTTCAAATCTTAACATTTATTAAAAAAAAATGTGAAAGTTTGAAAATAAATGGCCTATTAAGTACGTGGTGCTGTGATGAACAACATTGCAAATAATAATAAAAATAAAATTAAAGGCGGATTGAAAATTGAAAGCGCAGCTGCTTTGTTTACGGGTTCTTGGGGTAACTGCAGCATTTCTGCTGTTCCATCAGTGCCCTCTGCTGTTAGAGAGTGAATGTGCAATTTTATGCAGCGCGTCACCTTCACTCGTTCTATCATGTGCTTCTCATGCACACTGGGCTTGTTTACATCTGAGTGTGTGTGTCCCTTTGACGCAGCATACAGCGGTGTTGTGCATTTTATACGGTTGAAGGGGAAAGTATTCTTAAAATGTATTATAAAAATTGTAGAGCAGTCTGTATTTCACTGTATTTTTAAGAACCCACGATGACAATATTGTGCATAATGACTATCGTGATATATCGTATTACTGAATATCGGCACATGTCTAGTCTGAACGTGAAGACGGCTCCTGGCTCCCAGGTTTTATCTGCGGACGATTTCCATAGTCCTCCAGCTACTCTCAGGTATCTGAAGGCATTATGGTATATCGTTCCCATAGCTTTGTTTCGCAGTGTTGAGTGAACCTATGAAAGGGAACGTCTCTGTTACGTATGTAACCTTGCTTCCTTGAATAGGGAATGAGAAGCTGCAACGCCGGCCATTCCCCTACAATCGAGTAGTAGCTTTCTTCATCTTAAAAATTTGATGAAATGGTGCCTAGCATGCTGATATGAAGCATATGTGACGTATTCTTGGGGCAGGGCTAGGCGCTTCTGACCAATCAATTGGCGTGATGGTATAAGAGCTTCAGACATTCGTCACACCGAAAGTGTTCCCATAGCGTTGCTTCCCATAGCGTCTCATTCCCTATTCAGGGAACCAAGATTACATACGTAACTGAGACGTTTTCTTTTGAGTATGGTTTAACTTTGTCATATTTCTGTTATTTGATCCACGCTGTGCTGGAAGAGCTGTGGACACCATTTTCTGGTGAAAGGCGGGAATTCATTCTGCGTAACGCTCACCGTGCATGGGTATCTCTAGCCGCTAGCTGCAATAGTATTATTCAGCTGCAGAACCGCAGCGCCAGCAGTTTTAGATCAGCAGCCACAGGGCGGGAGTCAGGGGTGGAACATACAGTCAACTCTAAAATTACTGGCTCCCTTGGCAAATATGAGCAAAGATGATTGTGGAAATAAATCTGCATTGTTTATCCTTGTATCTCCGACGTGGGCTGAGTCCCACACTCTCTTGCTCTGCTGGAACCAGTGGTTGACAGCTGGAACCTCAGAGGGCTCACCCGACCAAAGGAAGAGAGGTGGTTGATAGCCCAGGATACATTGGAACGGGTGAGCCCAGTAGTGGTCCGCCGGAGGGAATTCTGGGTGTACTCCGCCCAGGGTAGAAACTGGCTCTAGCTGTCCTGGTTCCGGTGGCAATCCAACCTCAGGAATCTCCCGATCTCCTGGATCTTGCGCTCAGTCTGGCCGTTGGTCTGAGGGTAGTATCCAGATGACAGACTGACAGACACTCCTAGGAGCTTGAAGAAGGCTTGCCACACACAGGAAATGAACTGGGGTCCACGGTCGGAGACGATATCCTCTGGGAGGCGGAAATGTCTGAATACATTGTGGAACAGGGTTTTGGCGGCTTCAAATGCAGTGGGAAGGCCCTTGAGGAATATAAGTTTGCATGCTTTGGAGAAACGGTCCACGATTACCAGAATGCAGGTGAAGCCATTAGATGGTGGTAAGTCTGTCATGAAGTCAATTCCAAGGTGTGACCACGGTCTGCGTGGTACCGGTAAGGAAACCAGTTTTCCTTCCGGGAGCTTCCTAGGAGTGTTGGCAACGGCACAGACTGAGCATCCTCTGATGTAACGGGAAATATCCTGAATCATGGATGGCCACCAATAGTGTTGCTGCAGGAGCGAGAGGGTACATGAACTGCCTGGGTGTCCAGAGCAATGGGGCTGATGGTGGGCCGGTGGAACATAGAGAAGCCCCTCAGGACCTCCTGGCGGAGCTGGTCCGGAGCAGTTGGCTTGGGAAATGCGTTGGTTGATGGACCACTGGATAGGGCTTACGATCAAGGCTGGAGGGAGGACAGGTTCGGGATCTGGAGTCCCAGGATCAGGCTGATACATCTCTGAGATATTCGAGGTTCCGGTGATCTGTAATTACCTCGAACTGATGAGTCGCTCCCTCCAGCCAGTGTCTCCATTCCTCCAATGCCAACTTGATGGCAAGAAGCTCTCTGTTCCTGATGTCATAGTTTTGCTCCGCCGGGAATAGCTTTTTGAAGAAGAAGGCACATGGATGGAGTCGTGGTGGATCACCCTGCCACTGTGACAATACCGCTCCGACCCCGGGGGCTGAGGCATCGACTTCGACAACGAACAGGATTCTTAAGGTCAGGGTTAGGATGGACCAGCATCAGAGCGGAGAGGCAGGCTTCTTGGAGCTGATGGAAGGCTTCTCGGGCAGATGGAGTCCAGGACAGAGACTTGGGCCAGCCTTTGAGGAGCGAGGTGAGGGGTGCACTGAGGAGGCTGTAGTTGTGGATGAAGTGACGATAGAAATTGGCAAACTCCAGGAGACGTAACTCCTTCACAGTTGTGGGTAATGGCCAGTTGCGGATCCACCTTCATCTGGTCCATCTGGATGCCATGTTGGTCGATGACATAGCCCAGGAAATGCACGGAGGTGGTGTGGAGGTAAAGATGGTGTTCGCAGAGCTTCTCGAGGACCTGGGAGACGTGTTGGCGATGTTCGGCCAGGTTCTGGGAAAAGATGAGGATGTCGTCTATATAGACTACAACAAACCGGTGGAGGAACTCCCGGAACATCTCATTCATGTAGTTCTGGAAGACGGAGGGAGAGTTGGACAGGCCATGCGGCATAACCCTGTATTCATAGTGTCCAGACGGTGCAATGAAGGCTGTTTTCCACTCACCCTCCCGGCGTATACAAATGAGGTTATACGCATTCCGCAGGTCCAGCTTGGAGAAGATGCGAGCTCCCTGTAGCTGTTTCAGAGCCGCCGGGACCAGAGGAAGGGAATAGGTGAACTTTACTGTCTGGGAGTTCAGGTGATGGTAGTCAATGCACGGCCTCAAGCCTCCGTCCTTCTTAGCCGCGAAGAAGAAACTTGAAGCGGCAGGGGATGTTAATGATCGAATGAAACACTGTTTTAGAGCCTCCTGTACGTACTCCTCCATGGCCTTCTGTTCCGGGATGGACAATAGGTAAATCCTACCCTTAGGTAGAGTAGCCCCAGGCAGCAGGTCAGTCGCGCATGGCAGATGAGGTGGAAGCTGCATTGCCAACCGCTTACTGAACACATCTTGGAACGCCCGGTATTCAGGAGGAATTTCCACTTTGAGGTCTGTTTCTGGGCTTTCAATAGAAGTTGAGAAAACTGGAAGAACATTGGAGTTAGGAGAGGAAGATTGGGAATTCGAAGAAGACTTTCTGAAAGGAGATACAGTCTTTAAAGCACTCGTTGCTCCATTTGAGGATCTTACCCGTATTCCACTGGTTATCTGGCAGGTGTTGTGTGAGCCAGGAGTGTCCCACGATGATGTCCGCGGTGGATCCTTCCAGCACCATGAATGTGATCTCTGTGTGCAGACAGCCAATGCGGAGCGTCAGTGTGGGGGAGAAGTACTGGATGTGACCACGGCCCAGCAGCTTTCCTTGGATGGTTTCTATACGGAGATCCTGTTGGCAACATTTACGACGTACATTTAGTTTCTGGAGAATCTGGTTGCTGATGAAGTTGATGAGGGCTTGCACTGAAACACAGATGTGAGAATTAAGAATACGTACAGTAGTTCTAGTAAGGGGTGCAATCTGAGCGGGCAATTGGATGGTACTCAACGCTAGGCGTGGTGGTCAGATGGGACAGGCAGTGATGACATGGTTCTCTCCCCCACAGTACAGACAGAGATGTAATTGAATTCTTCTCTGACGCTCCGCACAAGTTAGACCATAGGAGTCAAAGATTATTTTTACACTTTTGCTTGTTTTCCATTTTGATGTCTATTATTATTTCTAACATATGGAACATGGGCGACTGGCTCCTCCAGTACATGACAGATAAACATTCACTATATGTTTTGTAATATGTTTTGATCAAACTGTGAGGAAAAGCCATTTGCTTGTTGCCAGACAAAGGTAAGACCAATTCCACTGCACTACAGGGTTTTAAATCCTGTTTTCATTCTGTATGCACTACTGTAAGTTTTTAAATGACATTTTCTGTATGAATAAACGTCATACACTGTATATAATTACTGCAACGTTATAAAATAAAACTATTATTAATTCCCTGACCTTCAAGGCCCTGCGTGTTCATTTTGACTGGCTTTCTGCAGACAAGTGTCTAGACTGAATGACCTCAGTATTGTCCTGAATAAGCCTTATGTCTCATCATAGACGTAAACTCCTGTTTGTGTTAATATTTATTTCAGCAGTAGATTGGTGATTCTTCACCCGTTTCACTGGATCAGCTTCTAACGGTACTAAAATGAGTGAGAAATACACTCTGCTGCACTGTATTGAAATTCAGTGTTTGGATTTGAAGTGTCATAAATACGACAAAAAATGTGTTTTGTGCAGAAAATCAAAACAGTGAAGTTGCTTGTGTTAAACTGCAAAGCCAAACTGAGCAGAAATCACAATGACACACAAGCAGCTTCTTCCAAGAGGTTTGAGTGTTTCTGTGCTCTTGAGCATATCAGTGATAAACATTAAAGCTTGCAAATGCCTGTGAAACAGACTGAGAATCTGGCTGAGGCAAATGCATCAGAGGAGGACAAAATATGAACACAGGGACAAATGGGTAACACATTATTAACATTTTAATAACTACTAATAACTAACAAGAAACTCTAATTAATGAATTGGTAAGTAATAGTGCTCAATTGAATGTGGTAGTTCCCTATTAGCTAATCAACTATTTTTTCATACCTCCCAGAGAACTACTATATACATATTCATAATTAATGTGAATAATGCATAATGTATCATTAATTTTAAAGTTAAGATAATAGTAACACACTAGTAATGACTAAAGTTTTACCAAATCTGTCAGAAGGAATGACTAATTATTGGGATCAGTATTCTAAAGTGAAAAGCATCATTACTCCTTAATACTGACTGAAGTCATTGTAAACATTTGAGGTTTTTGTAAGGTTTTGGATAGTAATTACTCGTTATTTTATCTTTCTAAAGGAATCACTATCAAAAACCTTACAAAAACTTCAAAAGCATACAATGATTTCAGTCATTACAAGATAGTTATCATGTCTTTCACTTTAGAATACTGATCCAAATAATTAGTAATTCCTTCTGAAGGATTTGGTAATACTTCAGTCATTACTAGTGTGTTACCATGGTCTTCACTTATAGAATTAATTATACATTATGCATTATTCATATTCATTAGTAGTATGTATTAGGGAGGTATGAAAAAAATAGTAGTAATTGATTAGCTAATAGTGAACTACCACATTCAACTAAGCACTATTACTTACCATTTCATTAATCAGAGTTTTGTGTTAGTTAATAGTAGTTACTAGAGTGTCAATATTGCATTACTTATTTACTGTGTAGTTATTCATTAATGACGGAACAGTATTTTAAAGTGTTACCTATAAAAGCTGTGATGTACCAGTCCAGTCCGTGCTATTATTCCAGCAGGTGAGTATTCAGACATTGACAGGGTCAACTACGTCTGTTTCCGCTATGGGATCCCTGGGCAACACATTAAAAGCTGCCCAACCAATGGGGTAACTGGGCTTTCAGAGATCACAGCTGTTATGAACTAAACCTCTTTTGCCTATTATTCTGCTTGTTTGGTTTGGAGTTGGAATGTCACTGCTGAATTCACAGGGCGAACGTTATGCTCCTGGTAAACGCATATACGGAAAAGCTCAGGGATTTTTCATAGTTTCCTGGTGGAAGTGGAGGATCCTGACAGAAAGGGTGTCATGATGGACTGCAGCGGGAAATATGTCATTCCTATTATGGATGCGTGAGTATACTGTACTTGGTCATGGTGTGTGTTCTAGTATTTGTTAATATCTCACAGCATCATGGTACACAATGTCTGTTTGCGTTTGTTTGTGCTATGATGATTCTCTGCTGCAGGAGCAGCTACTGCAATGAATGTGAGTGTCTGTTCAAGCAAGTATCAGTCAGAAACAAACAGGCTGTTTTTGACCAAACCAACACAATTTCTTGGTCAGAACGTGTTTGCTGGAGTCAGATGGACATGCTGTCCCACCTGCAGACAGTCAGATGTTTCTCCTGATGCTTTGTCAGCATACACTGCTTTGCTTCAAGTAAGACCTTAAACCTTATTAGGGCCCGAGCACCAATGGTGTGAGGACCCTATTGTAATTGCTCGGCCAATTATTCCTCTCTGAAATTAATCGCATTTTTGATGGCCTAAACATGCTTGAAAAACTCTTGCACACGCGTCAGAAATAGTGAAAATTTATGTCTGATTTGGGTTTTAGAATTAGGTGTGGCAAAATGGCTTGATAGCGCCACCTCCAAATTTTTTAATTAAGCGCCCTTCATGCTACGTTTCACGTACAGGTATGAAATTCGGTAGACAGATGTAACATACCATACCTACAAAAAAGCCTGTGGGTGCAAAATCTGTAAACCCAACAGGAAGTGAGATATTTAGAATTTTCTCTGAAAAATGTTAGCAGTTTTTGCCATTTCCAGACGTTGTACTTTAACGAACTCCTCCAAGAGCTTTAATCAGATCAAGGTCATATTTTATTGCGAAGATCTAGAGTTTTCACTAAAGGTCCCTGGTGGCCTGACAAAATGCGGTTTCGCAATAAAACAGGAAGTTGTTGTAACTCGGGCATACAATGTCCAATCTGCCCCAAACTTCACATTTTTTATTAGAGTCCTGGCCTGAAGACATCTACATGGCAATATTTAGTTATAGTCATAGTGCCACCTATGGTCAACAGGAAATGACATGTTTTACACTGTGATTAACTCCTTACAGACATTTAAGCAGAACCACATCATATTTGGTCAGTCTAATCTTAAGGCCTTAGTGATGTTAAATATCAAAGATCTAGAGTTTTCGTTGATCAGCGTGTCCGTGGCGCCCTGACGAAGCCTGATGTTTCGCCATGAACGATGAAGTTGTTGTAACTCAGGCATAGAGTGTCCGATCTGCCCCAAACTTCACATGTTTGAGAAGACTCCTGGCATAAAGACATCTATATGCCAATATTCAGTTAGTCATAGAGCCTGCTGGCAACAGGAAATGTAATTCACACCCAGAAACACTTTTTAATATGCCACGAAGTGCCAAACATACTAGAAACACGTTCAAATCATGAAACACTTGGCTAAGTGCTAATGTATGTGATTAACGCCACGAAACTCAGGCATACAATGTCCGATCTGCTCCAAACTTCACATTTGATAATATTCCTGGCCTTTAGACATCTACATGGCAATATTCAGTTACAGTCAAACCGTAACCTGTTAGCAGCAGGAAGTGTGGCACTTTGAAATGACTTTGCCATATTTCCCTTGTGTTTGATCGCTTACATGCATGTAGCCCACTTTTCACTGTTTTCCTAAGGCTAACGTGTGGTGGTGAGCCCGGGTGCGAGGGCCCTTTCATCGCTGCTTGTAGCTTTAATTACTTGTTGTTGTTCGTCTGTATGTTCACTTCAAAACTACTTGATGATTCTTTCTCACACAGGAGGTAAATCATTTTAGGAATGGAACCAGATCATCACATTCCTACCAAAGTCTAAACCACAGCCGTCCATCCCGGTTACCCATTCCAGAATCCGTATCAAAGAGGGGACAGGATGTGAGAGGGAAACGTTCCCGCTCCAGATCTCCTGTAGACTAGAATATAGATTAGAAGAGACCACGATACTGAGAGACTTTCAGTCCTGCATTGGCGAAGCATCAAGCTCTCTTACTATATTTACTTTATACCTTTTAAGGTAGACTGAGAAATAAATGTGTATATATTTTATAAATTGAATAAAGGTTAGAAACAATAGCAAATAATGATAGATTTAATTAAGTGTTACCACTGGGATATATGGAGATGCTCTGAAGGATAAACTTAACTTTCAGTCTCCACGTCCCACTTGGGCAGGTTCTGTGTGCCACATACACACTTTTTACAACTTCACCTACAAACACAAACATACACACTTGTATATGTGGTTTACAGGGACTCTATGTAGGCGTAATGGTTTGTATACTATACAAACTACATATTCTATCTCACTATACAAACCCTACCCCTAAACATACCCATCACAGAAAACATTCTGCATTTTTTTAAATTTCATAAAAGCACTTTAGTATGTTTTTAAGCCATTTGGTTTACGAGGACAGAGGAAGTGCCATTGTAATACCCATGTCATTATACACATTTGTGTCCTTATAAACCATTCAAGAACACACACACGTTTACTTAGCTATCTAAATGGGGACACTGCATAGACTTCTATTGTTTTTATATACAGCTAATGTAGTTATAATTACTGTAACATAACCCTTACCCAGTGGCATCAAATCACTAAAAGTAAAGGTATGGCAAGTTCAGAGGATGTCATTTAAATCTAACAATATCATGTGACAATATAAATTCAATTAAATGTAGAAAGACATAAGAAAAAGACAAAACTACTGCAGTTAATCATTAACCAACAGCATCAACAGATTAAAAAATCTAAAAAATAATCACAGTTATAGAAATAACCTGGCAGATAATGGGCAGCTCCTGATAATTTAATGAATTAAAAATTAAAAAAAAAAAAAAAAAAAAAAGGAAAAGAAAAGAAAAGAAAAATCTCTTCCCTTAAGATTCTACAAAAAAATTACTTGAGATCTTACAAATTGAAGTCTAAAAAAATAAATAAAAAAAATCTGTAAAAATCACAGTGGAAACCTCCAAGCAGTTGGTTTAAGAAGAATAAAACTGCCATACATCGCAATCAGTAGCATACGGTGGTACAGAAAGTTCAAAAGAACAGCATTTATCTGAAATAGAAAGATATACACTACCATTCAAAAGTTTGGGGTCAGTAAGGTTTTTTTTTTTTTTTTCAAAGAAATTAATACTTTTATTCAGCAAGGATGCAAATTGTACAGTGTTTTCAACGTTGATAATAATCAGCATAATCAGCATATTAGAATGATTTCTGAAGGATCATGTGACACTGAAGACTGGAGTAATGATACTGAAAATTAGGGGTTAGGGGATATTACACCTATAGAAAGTCCTCACAATGATAGATGTACCAACATGTGTGTGCGAGCATACACTTTCATGTAGACTTCCCAACACTCCCTCACTCTCTCTCACTCACTCTTCCAGCAGTTCTGGGATGGTGTAAACTTTTACTTTAAAATTTGTCAACCCTAGCCTTTGCTAAAGCTTTTTTTTTTTTTTTTTTTTTTTTTCACTTGCTTACTGTCTACAATGAAACAGGACATAAAGCAAAATATCAACAGTTAGTAAATAATATTTAAATGAATGATTCATATATTTAAAAATAGTCTGAATAATTATATTCTTCTTACCGAAACATAAGTTCTCACTACCGCAACTGGCCTTAAATTGTATAGCGGTAAGTGAGAATCGTGTTGCGAAGGATGAGGTGAGGTTACCTTAGCATGTTCCCTTTCATAGGTTCTCTCGACACTGCAAGATAGGGATGGGCGTATCGATATGAAGTATTGATATATCGATATTGACGTTGAGTATCGAAAGTATCGATACTCAAATAAAAATATCGATACTAAAGGAGGTTTTTTAACCAGTGATTTTGTTTATTTAACAATAAATTTAATGCATACAATATGCATTGAATTGGACAAATAACTATGGTGTAGAACTATTTTCCTGCTCATCTGAACACACAAATGTTGCAAGTCAGAACCAATCAATCACAGAGAGCGTTTGCACACTACATTCAAACAAGGCTGCATTTAGTATCGTAAGAAACCATTCATGCTTTTGGGAAACACAGCCCAGAACAATGCTTAAAGACAGAAAAAACATAATGTTTGAGTTATTTCACAATAAACAAAGCCTACATAGTTAGTGCAATTACATTTATTTAAATTGAACGTTAAAAGTTCATATTAATGTTTTATCAAAGACTATAGAATAACACTTAAAAGGACTTTGGTTCTATTCTGTAACTAATGTTGATACACTGTCAGAATACAAAGGTTGTATTTTATGGGTGCAACAGCCTGTCACTGGCAGTCCCTTTTGAAAATGAACCATTACTACAGTGACCATAGTTCAGCTAGGCCTATAATATTTGCATATTTCCATGGTTACCACTACAAGTAAACATTTTAACCATGTGTAAAACAAAACTATAATCGAATAAGTTGCAATTAAGGCATATTGGATGTTAAAATATCTTTCAAACAATGTTAAGTGGGTATCAATACCCATTTTACTCTTAGTAATTCAATAATTTAAAATTTTTTAAAATCTATAAATTCAGATCGGAGGTATCGTATCGGTATCAATATCGGCAATATTGGCCTTGAAGGTATCGAAGAGAAAATAAGTGGTATCGCCCATCCCTACTGTGAGACTGTCGCTATAAGAACACCCTCAGTGTGACGAATGTCTGAAGCCCCATCACGCCAAATTGGCCAGTGGCACTTAGCACCGCCCTGAGAATATGTCACGTATGTTTATATCGGCATGCTAGGCGCCATTTCATCAGGGGCACATTCAAGCTCAAACCGGTGTGCAACGTTTTGCTATGGTTTCTGGTTTGAACGACATGTTTCCTGGAAACGGTGTGCAACGGGTTTGAGATACGTTTTCTCTTGTTTGGTGGGTGTGTCAAAAATGTCAACCCAATCAGCAACAACATGTATGTAAACCACGCGGTATTAAAGAGACAGCTCACACAATGGGTATGAATGTAACATGAAAGTACTATACATATTTATATATTTGCCATTATATTTTGGAGTGACACTTTCATAAACCTTTCTATTCTCCTCTGATTATATAATGGTAAATATTACAATATCATAGCACAACAATAGTGATCATCAATAATGATAAGCCTAATACTCACAATAAAAATAATAAGGTCATAAAGATCATAAGGTAAGAAGTGGATTATCCTTCATCTGAAATGTTTGTCTTTTCATCCTAATATGCGAGACAAATGTTGGATCACAATAATTAGAAACCACAGTTTCCACAAATCTCTTCACTCGTTTGGGGTGTTCTCTTTTATTCTGGACGCCAAGGGCAGTGACTGTAACATCGAGCGTATTTTGCAGTATTAAACACGTATTTATACCTATTTCTTTAGGCTCCGAAAATTCTTCAAAAAGAACACAAAGAATGGCCTTCTTAGCTGCCATAGTTGCAACTCTTGCGTCATCAGAACAGGGTGTTCAACGCACCACCGTTTCCGTTTGAACAAACAAACAAAAAAAAAACGTTTTGCAACGTTTTGTCGGGGCTGAACGCAGCCAAGATTTCATTCCTTCAGGAAGCGGGTTATCAGTTGCCGTTGGAAAGCGATATTCACGTGTTCATAGCAGTTTTCACTCCTCTCAAGCGGACACGATGAGCTACAGGAGATGTATCGCATACGACAGGTTCATCGCAGGAGACACTCAAGACAAGTGCGTGTTTGGGCTTTACAAAAGCTTGCTCAAGCCGCGTTTAACAGCCTATCTGACTGTCGATACTGTGATAGCCTGCGTCTAAAAGTGTGCGCTCGAGGCTCACCTAAAGAAGGCCTTAATCCCCGCCTCTCCTTTTTTGCGGTTGCCAAGGCGCCGCACGAGACGGACGCTTGGGATGGCGATTACAAGTCGAAGCACATGGAGAGTGGGTAGAACGGAATATTCCCCTTTCTCTCTCTTCCCCTGAGTCGCGTGCGTTGGAAAATAACGGAGCGAATCCCGTATTAAACTCGTAGGTGATTTATGTGGTTCTCTCCCTCCGAGCAGACAGGAGAAACGCAGTTCCCCGTCGTATAACGAGTTGTTAGAGGTGGTTACTCGCCTCTTTTACTAGTAAAAAGGCCACACTTGACCCCCTTTTCTGCGGTTGACGCACGCTTGGGATGACGATTACGAGCCGGAGCACATGGATTGAGGAAACGGTATATCCCCTCTTTCTTGCTCTGTCTATGAGTCGCGCGCGTTGAGAAATCGTGGCACGAGCCCTGTTGTGTTCGTCCGTGATGAAATGCGGCCTATCCCAGAAGCTCGTACTTGATTCTTCTGACTGTGGCCCCTTTTGTGCTGTCTATAGCGGCCTCTGTTTCTGAATAAGGAGCTCGTGGGTGATTTATGTAGTTCTCTCCCTCTGAGCGGACAGGAGAAATGCAGTTCCCTGTCATATAAACAAGCTGTAGACAAGCTAGAGCTAAAGACCCAGCTGTTTCTACCTCTCTCCATATTTTCTGCATTCCAATTCTCTGAGGAGTTCTGCAGCAGACATTTTGTCGTGCACTATGGATTTTGGCATTTAATGCTACCAAGCATTTGTCTGCCCGATGAATTACTATGTTATTCCACTCTGGTGCTGCTTTGAGCTGGAACAACAAGTGGGTGAGTTCACATAATAAGAGTATTCCTATGGCAAGCTGTTTTTACACTAATGCCATAGTGGCTTCAGGCTGCAGAGTGAGCTGACTGTTTTTCCTATCTCCCTCTCTGTATATATCGGGTTACTGCTTTTAGGTGTGAACTCTGAGGAGGTCTGCAGCAGACATTTTGTCGTGCACTATGCTTTGGCACTTCATGTTACCAAGCATTAATCTGCCTGACTAATTACTATTTTGTTCCACTCTGCTGCCGCTTTGAGCGGCTTTAGGAGCACAATCATTTCAGCCCATGGAAATGTTGAACTGCATGATAGTGGCGATTAGGTTTAAGATATCTCTCAACTATCTCTCACCATGAATCAGTCTTACTTCATGTGATTGATGGACTTCAAATGTTTGAGGTTCATGCTACCAAACAGTGATTTGCATGACTAATTACTCTGTTCTTGTCAGCTCCGCTGTTGCGTTGAGCTAGAACTTTTGCGTGAATGTGTTTGCGCTTAAGAGTAATTTCCTATGGCAACCTCTAAGGGTTTTGCCTCTCTGTCAGCCTGTTCCGCCACTTGTTGCGTTTCGGACCAATTTTGATTGCTCTCCACGCTTTAGCTTTGGAGTCTGAGAAGATAACCCTAAGGCTGTGTGTGCAGGGTCGATGTTGGCATCCAAGCTCCCACCTTCTGCGGTCGTTTAGGTGATCTGACTGTTTCCTGTTTCATTGGTTTTTCCCGTTACTCAGGTGTCTCGGGGCCTCATGCAGGAGGATCAGTCTATTAAATGGTTATACTATCCAGCTTCTATGGTGACCACCTGTTTCGGCAGGATTTTTCCCACGATATGCTTTCTGGGAGATCTTGACATTAAACAAAGAATGTGGTCACATCTTAGAAGTATCCTGGTTGGCATCTAATTGGGTTTGTTACCTAAAACTTGCGCTTGGAATAAGCAAATTTTAAGATGCTGACGTTGAAGTCCACCTTGTCTCAATCCGAACCGGAGATTGGTTTGTGACCATCTATCTAAGGATGTGTACTTCCACATCAAGATCATCAAGAGACAGGAAGTTTCTCAGGTTTGCTTTTGGAACAAAGCTTACCAGTACGGTGCTGCTGGCTCTAACTCTTTGAACATTCAAAGTATATGGATGCAACTCTGGCCCCGTTGTGGCTCCAGGGTGTCTGAATTTTGAATTACCTGGACGATTGGCTGATATTAGCTTAATCACAGGGTTAAGAAACAGTAGCACATCAAGATTTATGCTTGATTATTGAGAAGTCTTATGTGTAAACCTTCCTGTGTTTTGTTGCCAAGTCAGCAAACAACTTTCTAGGTGTGGACTTGGATTCTTCAGGCACGTTGGTCTCCCGCATGCATTCAGTCATTACAGGTCTGATCCAGTCCAGAACTGGGTTTATCCACGTAGGTTTATGCAGCAGATTATGGGTCTAATGGCAGCAGTGCCCCCTGTGGTTCAGCTGGGCCTGCTCCACATGAGACCATTTCAGTGGTGGTTCAAGATCCAAGGGATCTCACCTCACTGCCACCCTCTGCACATGATTTAAAAAGTGGCCCATTTGTTGTTCGTGGCCCCGTGCTGACCCACTCAGATATGGTTTTCAGACAGGCCTGTTGACTCAGACCCAGGGTATGATTTGACACCCCCATCCGGACTTGTGGAGACTGTGGGTGTGGCCCCTGAACGGGGCACAGTAATGTGTTCTGGTCTCTTTGCTGAGATTACAGATACTATTCTAGGGCCCCCTTCACGAGGTGCCTGTATGCTTTTAAGGGGAAGCTGTTTACCTCTTGGTGCAGGCAACGTGACCTGGATCCAGTTCATTGCCCTTTCGGTTCAATACTGGAGTTCTTGCAGAGTTGTTATTCGGCAGGAGCAGCCCCAACCACTCTAAGGTTTATGTGGCAGCTGTATCTGCTGAGCAGGTTCAGATGCTGCAAGGGACGAGATGGCTTAGACCTTTCCGCCCTGTATGAATATCCTCATTAGATCTTTCTGTTGTCCTGGAGTGTTTAACAGAAGTTCTTATTCTCAAGACGGTTCTTCTGATGGCTCTATCCTCTCTTAAGAGAATAGGGGATCTGCAGGCGGTTTTTGGGCTCCCAGGTTTTTATCTGCTTGAGCGGACACTTTCCACGGTCTTCCAGCTACTCTCGGGTATGTGAAGGCGTTATGGTATCATTCCCATAGAGACGGTCTCGCAGTGTCGAGAGAACCTATGAAAGGGAACGTATAACGTATATGTTATGTATGTAACCTTGGATCCCTGAATAGGCACTGCGACGCCGGCCGTTCCCCTACCTTTGAGTAGTAGCTTCCTTCATCCTGAAAATCTGATTAAATGACACCTAGCACGCCGATATGAGCATACGTGACGTATTCTCAGGGCAGTGCTAAACACCACTGGCCACTCAAATTGGCGTGATGGTACAAGGGCTTCAGACATTCGTCACCGAGATGTTTTGCTAACAACAGAGAAGCCATGATGATTTAGCCAATTTTTTTTTTTACTTAATGTACATTAGACATTAATGAAGTACATTTTCATATAAAATTGTTACTCTAAAGTTTTTCTAAACGTGGGAACATGTTTCAGTAATGATAAATCAATATTGTTGTGTACATGGTCTGACAAGAGAATTTTCAACTGGAGAAATATACCAGGGTCTAATCAGCATCTTGATATGCCACACCTGTGAGGTGGATGGATTATCTCGGCAAAGGAGAAGTGCTCACTAACACAGATTTAGACAGATTTGTGAACAATATTTGAGAGAAATAGACCTTTTGTGTACATAGAAAGTCTTAGATCTTTGAGTTCAGCTCATGAAAAATGGGGGCAAAAACAAAAGTGTTGTGTTTATAATTTTGTTCAGTGTATATGAATATTCAGTCTTGTAATTTTGCTGTCATTTTGAAAACATCTAGTAGAACATCCATTTATTCATTTTTTTTTTCCTGAATTTTTCATTTGAATCTGTTTAGATTACAATATAACATTGCGGTGATGAGAATTTCAGCAAAAAAAGTAGTAAAATACAAATAATTAATTTCTTTGTTGAAATTACTATTTCTGCAAGGTAGAGAACACTTAATAGGCACTTAACTAAAGTAAAAATTAGTTATGTGCCTCTGACAAGTGCTTTCGACCTTCTTTTTGTTCTGAATGGTATGTGGAAAATACTTGACTACACCACCTACAACACTGAATGTTTCTTCAAGCGTTTCCATGCTTGAAAAACATGCAGAAAACTACTTTTAAACAGGAAATCATGGAATTTTACCGTACATATTTACAGCGGGTCTATTCAAATGGGATTAGCATGAACTGAGGTAATTTTTCCTAACCTTTTTACAGAAGGTAAAATTCACCGTAATCTTTACTGACATTGGCCGTAACGATCACTGAGATGGCACATTCGGACGGGACTAAAATCACTGAGAAGCTTTGGTAATAATATAACTTACTTTACCCCACCTCCCCATGTAAAACTAGTCCCGTCCGAATAGGGCTTAAGACACACTAAGAGGACAGTTGAGGACATGCTGCCTAAAAGTTGTTTAATATATTAAACTGTTCTCATGTAACAACAACAAATATGATGGCAAGATGTCAAAATACATGAGGCTGTATTGCAATGCTTTGGCATACTGACATTTTGCATAAACTCTGTGACAGTGCCACCTAGTGTATAAACAAGAGTTGTAGGCAATTATATTATAATTATAATTATGTCTAATTATGTATTTTAATCACTTTCATAAAATAATCACTGATATGTTGCATCCTATGAAACTTGTAACAGATTTGCCATCATTGTGCTTGACCCTGTAAAAAAAAAAAATCAAACTCTGAACTGACAAGGAAGAATTCTTTTAGTCTGTATTTTGCCCAACACCGGAAGTTGCTACAGTACAGAAGGACGTTATTGTGTCATAAAGGAACAAAAAAGAGAAACAGCAAGACATGATCTTAAAATCTAAAAGTTATATGAAATAATGCAGCCATGCATGAAAACTGAATTTTAGCTCCTTTAAATAAAAAGGCACAATAAAAAGGCCCTGAGGTAAAGAGGCCACAATGGTTTTATGTCCAAAATACAACAAATTACATGTTTTCAATCCTTGAATTCAAGTGCCACTTTATAGGCATTCGTGTAAGTACAGGAATTAATATCTGTAGTATCTGTATTTGTAATATACTGCCAAGGCAATTCAGTTATTTTGAGGCATTTACCAAAAAAAAAAGAAGAAAAAAGGAAAAACGAGAAAGAAAAAGAGAAATCATTGACAAGAAAAACAAAATTGCCTAATAAGAAAAGGACTTGACTTCAGAAATCAAAAGTGCAGGACACAGCTGCTCTAGACAGATTAGTTCTGATAAAATTAATCTTTACTATTTTGTGTACTGGATTGATAAGGTTTAAAAATAATTGAATTAAAAATAAATTGAATTAAATTCATAACACACTCATTAAATAATCAAATAATTGATAATTAAAAGAACAAATGACATTGTCTTACATTACTACTGCCCAAACTGCTGCCATTCCTAAAAATACCACAAAACAACTGACAGTCTTTAGGCTTAGTTCAAATCTTGAACACAGCTTAAAGGACTTTACAGTCTTTATAATAATTTCAACAGAAACATTTTACAACAATTTCTTTTAAGTGTATAAGACAGTCAGCAACTAAAATAAAACAAGCATTTAAAATGGGGGAGCAAGACCCTCTTTCTGTGTGAAAACATTTTCCCCCAATTACATTTACCTTTTTGTTCCTTGAAGTATAATTTTTTTATTGTTGAGCTTGGTGATAATTTTCCCTTTTCTGCCAGGATCTCATTAACCTCTCTCTATTCTTCCTTATTACAGTACAAATGTGCAACATGCAAAATAAGTAACAAGGGCAAAGAAAAATAAAATTGAAGCAGCGCTAATTAAAATCTAAATTAGAAAAATCAACAAATGGACATTATTTGGTCTGTAAAAACAAAAATTCAAAAAGTAGAGGAAAAAATAAACAGTCAGTTTAATGTAGCCCTGTATTTAGATTTGGCACTTTTCCTTTCTGCAAGTAAATATTTGCATTGGAATAAGTGAGAGGAGAGAATAAGAGTGAGAAAAGAAGAGGAACTAGAGGCCGAGAGATGGAAAAGAAAGGGATGAAGTAGGATTTACTGTACAGCTACACCAATAAATTAAGTACTCCTGATGTGGTAGATATGGTGCCACATCAAGATGCAGTAGGAGGAGAATGACATCAAAAGTCCTGAGGATGTGTAACAGAGCTGAGTGAAAATTATGGCTGCAACAGAAAAAGGCTCAGATAATGGCGTTGGTGCCACGAAGGCCGACCCCACGGGCAAACTGCTCCAGCAGGCCTGAGATGGCACCGGAAGGGCTTGGAGATGACGATTTGAGTCCTACTGTAGAACTATAGGCTGAAAGGAACAACTCCCTCACTGCCTCCAATCTCACCTGCCTATCGGGTACAAATGTGCACCTAGAAAGAAAAGAGAGAAAAGAACTGCATTTATCATATTCTCTTCCTCACAGCACATTGCTTATGCTTTTTTGGAATTAAGGATATATATATATATATATATATATATATATATATATATATATATATATATATATATATATATATAAATAATATACACACACACACGCACTGAATAAAATTATAAACGCAACACTTTTGTTTTTGCCCCCATTTTTCATGAGCTAAACTCAAAGATCTAAGACTTTTTCAATGTACACAAAAGGCCTATATCTCTCAAATATTGTTCACAAATCAGTCTAAATCTGTGTTAGTAATTTGCCGAGATAATCCATCCACCTCACATGTGTGGCATATCAAGATGCTGATTAGACAGCATGATTATTGAACAGGTGTGCCTTAGGCTGGCCACAATAAAAGGCCACTCTAAAATGTGCAGTTTTATCACACAGCACAATGTCACAGATGTCGCAAGTTTTGAGGGAGCATGCAATTGGCATGCTGACTGCAGCAATGTCCACCAGAGCTGTTGTCCGTGAATTGAATGTTCATTTCTCTACCATAAGCCGTCTCCAAAGAATTTGGCAGTACATCCAACCGGCCTCACAACCGCAGACCACTTGTAACCACACCAGCCCAGGACCTCCACATCTTCACCTCTGAGATCGTCTGAGACCAGCCACCCGGACATCTGCTGCAACAATTGGTTTGCATAACCAAAGAATTTCTGCACAAACTGTCAGAAACCGTCTCAGGGAAGCTCATCTGCATGGACGTCATCCTCATCGGGGTCTCAACCTGCCAGCATACTCACCGGACATGTCACCAATTGAGCATGTTCGGGATGCTCTGGTTTGGCGTATACGACAGCGTGTTCCAGTTCCTGCCAATATCCAGCAACTTTGCACAGCCATTGAAGAGGAGTGGACCAACATTCCACAGGCCACAATCAACAACCTGATCAACTCTATGCGATAGAGATGTGTTGCACTGCGTGAGGCAAATGGTGGTCACACCAGATACTGACTGGTTTTCGGACCCCCCCCCCCCAATACAGTAAAACTGCACATTTTAGGAGTGGCCTTTTATTGTGGCCAGCCTAAGGCACACCTGTGCAATAATCATGCTGTCTAATCAGCATCTCGATATGCCACACATGTGAGGTGGATGGATTATCTCGGCAAAGGAGAAGTGCTCACTAACACAGATTTAGACAGATTTGTGAACAATATTTGAGAGAAATAGGCCTTTTGTGTACATAGAAATAGTCTTTGATCTTTGAGTTCAGCTCATGAAAAATGGGGGCAAAAACAAAAGTGTTGCATTTATAATTTTGTTCAGTGTGTGTGTGTGTGTGTGTGTCTCATATATATATATATATATATATATATATATATATATATATATATATATATATATATATATATATATATATATATATATATATATATACACACACATATATATATACACACATATATATATATATATATATATATATATATATATATATATATATATACACACACATATATATATACACACATATATATATATACACACATATATAAAAGAATATGCCTACTTCCGTACTGTGTAAGTAGGTAAAAAACAGTATGTGAGCTGAGTAGTCTGAATTTATGTCCGAATACATAGTATTCATAAACAGTAGGCGAAAAGTACCAGGATGACCTACTACTTATGGAAAGATTTTGAAGTGTGCATAGGATGGAAATTTTACTATCCCATTAGGCCAAAGGAGAGGGTTTGTGAATGTAGGTGAAGAGATGCAACTGACACAGCACCAGAGTACAAGCAGAGGACAAGGTGTGTGTTTATCAATAGATTGTCATGATATCTGCATCTGCAGTTCTTTGTCATAAATTCCGTTTACATGATGTCATGTAAGAGCAATACGAAAGTTTTCCCATCCAAAGTTTTTGCTGCATTCACCCCTCATCACACATTTACCCCTCATCACAATGTTTTCCTCTAGCAAAAATGGAACGTGAAGACACTTTAGAAAATTATTTTCATTTGAAAATTTAATTTTTAAATTAAAACATATTGTGGATGTGGCTTTAGAAATTATTCACAGAAATGATTAATTTCTGTCCCTCCACTGAAAGTCGATTCCATCAATACTTTTATGCCTCAAAAGGTTTATAAAGAAATTGTATTGAATCAAGTTGTTTAATTCAAGTCTTCTGAAGGGACATGATCACTTTATATGATGAACAGATTTAATTTAGGCCTTTATTCACATATAAACATTGATTAGTGCACTTACATAGAGAATATCAAATATGGTAAACAGAAGCTTAAACGGTTAGGTCACCCAAAAATGAAAGTACTCACCCTCATGTCGTCCCAAACCTGTGAGATCATCGTTCATCTTCAGAACACAAATTAAGATTTTTTTTTTTTTTTTAAATCCGAGGGTATCTGAACCACACATAGGCAGCAACGTCATTGCACCTTTTGACATCCAGAAAGGTAGTAAAAACATTGTTAAAACAGTCAATGTGACTACAGTGGTTCAACATTAATGTTATGAAGTGATGAGAATACTTTTTTTGCACAAAAACAAAACAAAAATAACAACTTTATTTAACAATTTGAACTGTTGTCATACGGAGCTGATATAGTGAACGCAGTGCAGGCTTCCGTTTTTACACCCGAACGCCGGCTCAATATTGGCCAGCTCCTTGCGTCAGCATCACACGCATGCGTTGTGGTGCTCACATGTACAGCTTTTGCCAATACTATAACAATGTTTTTTAACAATGTTTTTACTACCTTTCTGGACCTCAAAAGGTACAGTGACATTGTTGCCTATGTGTGGTTCAGATACCCTCGGATTTCATCAAAAATATCTTAATTTGTGTTCCGAAGATGAACAAAGGTCTTATGGTGTGGAACGACATGAGGGCGAGTACTTAAAATACATTTCATTTTTGGGTGAACTAACCCTTTAACCGCACTTGCTTGATGCACAAGAACAAACCTCTTTTTGTTTTTTCTTAAAGGGTTAGATTACCCAAAAATGAAAATCCTATCATTAATTACTCACCCTCATGTCATTCCAAACCCGACTTTCATTCATCTTTGGAACACAAATGTAGATCTTTTAATGAAATCAAAGAGCTTTCTGTCCCTCTGTTCACATTCAACACAACTACCACTTTCAAGCAAACCAAGAGCAGACTTATGTTCAGGAAAGCACCACGACACATGCGTGTTATGTTGATGCGAGAGCAGATGTTGTTGCATGAATGCGCATTGGAGGTTATTATTTTGTAAATAAAGCAGTAAATTATGTTTTTTTGCACAAATAAAGCACACACGTTTGAGGTTAAACCACCGGAGACACATGGATTACTTTAATGATGTCTTTACTACCTTTCTGGGGTTTGAAAGTGGTAGTTGCTTAGGCTGTCAATGGAGGGACAGAAAGCTCTCAGATTTCATTAAAAAGACCTTCATTTGTGTTCCAAAAATGAATGAATGTCTTACGGGTTTGCAATGACATAAGGTTGAGTAATTATTGACAGAATTTTCATTTTTGGGTAAACTAACCCTTTAAGCTCAAACGTGCTTGTGTGACAAGCAAGAACAAACCTCATTGACAAATCTCAACATTTTGAATCATCAATATTTTGGGTGAATGCAGTGTCAGTGGATGGAGAGAAATCTCTGATTTCATTAGAAATATCTTTATTTGTGTTTCGAAGATGAAAAAAGTCTTATGGGTTTGAAATTAGGGTGAGTAAATTATGATTTTCATTTTTGGATGAACCCTTGAATGCAAATGCACTGGAAAGATGCACTTGAATGATACAAAATGAATGTAAACAGTTATGTCAAGGGTTTGTAAACAGATGTGACAAAACATCTTATGTCAAAATAGATCTGTACATTAGGTATGCCCATAAGCATAAATGCAGCCTATTAGACCTGCTGCTGTCTATGATGTCATTAATAATAATCAAACAGCAATAAATCTGAGAAAGAGACACACTGCTCCTGTCTGTAACTTTAATAAGCACTCTACAGTTAGATACTTAAAGCATTTTTTTTCTCTTCTTTATTACGTATTTTTCCTTGTATATTTGAATTTGACTACATATAGTTGTTTTATTTTACTCTTTTAAATTATTTTAATAGAACTTTAAATATGAAATTTATTTATACAATACTCCTTTAAAAAAGTAGTTAGGCTAAAGATTCAGTGAACAAATTCAGTTCTCTTAAATAATTACTGATGTATGTGAATACTAACGAAAGCATGGTGCGATGTCATAAAATTCTTGACATCTTCTAATGAATGGCTAATGGCTTGGGAGCCTATTCCCATTATGAAAACCATGACTCATAATACCTCAGGGTTTTTGTTTGTAAATATATTACTCTTTTAATCTCTTATTTTTACAACTTTGTCCATTCTTTACATGACAAACCACCTTTGTACAGAGAGCACATAAATAAAGTTTGGAACAAGAATTTCTAATTTGTGTTAAACTACACTTCCTCAACCTGCTGGGTCTGATGAAACAGAACCATAAAATGGATGAAACAAGAAAATGGGGGAAAGGAGGGCTAAATTGCAGTTATGATCTTTGCAAACACCTTCTTACTTAAAGTGACTTAAAATCTAGTGCACAAATATAGGTAAACAGCAGGACAGACAGTGGAGAATACAAGAATACAGTGAATAGGTGGGGTTGGAGTGTGTATGAGACTCACATTCGTCCACTGGGACCCTCATCCTGGAAGCTGAATGGAAGAGGAGACTCTGAGGGCACCGGAGGAAGATCATGAATGCTCCCACATCCTGAGACAATCTGCCAACTGCCATAATCTGTGGATAGCGAGGAGCCTGAACGAGCATACTCGACCATTGGTCTGAGATTGAGAGAGACATTGGAAGTATTAAAAGATTAATAGAGCAAGAAGAAAAAAAAAAAGATGGTTAGAAAAGTCATTTTGGCCAGTAGGGTTGGTCCAATAACAAAATTTTGGCTCTTTGGTACTTAAAATTATTATGAAAGTGCGTGTCAACAAATTTCAACTTGTTAATTCATGCCTTTCGATCACAAAACAACTCGTATAACTACTCATATACACTGCCAAGGTCAAGAAATAGAATTGGTTCTTCTTCACTCAGTTCACTTTTTTTGAATGTTTACAAATACCCCTTTTCCACCAAGGAAGTTTGAGTGCTGGTTCAAAGCCAGAGCCTTGTTTCAAATCAGTTCTTTGTCTTTTGACACCCAAAGCTCTGAACCAGGAAAAGTGGTTCGTAAGTAGCACCAAAACACTGCTGGTCTAGAAGTAAGAACCATTTTTTGTCAGGGGCTGGGGGCTGGGGGCTGGGGGCGGGATTACCGTGACCAACAAGACGAACAGAAAATTGTGCCATTTTTGAAATGGCAGCTAATTGAGCTAATAGCAGCTCGATTGTAATCTCCGTCTATACAAATTACAGTGAGCTTTCACAAACACATTAGATTCTAAACTGGTTCTTTTAAAGAAGACTATTCTTCCCAATATAAGACGCTGCTTTTTTATTGGAAATACATCTGAAAAAAATTGGGTCATCTTAATATTCAGGATCTAGGCTTTGAATGTCAATAATACACCCACAACAATAGGGAATGGCAATTACATGTAAAATGAGTGTGCCCACCAAGACTGATAAATGCAGAAGAGTTATCAAACAACTCCCATTAAGCAGCCAAGAAATACGGTGTGTCAGAGTATAATGTTAGAAGATGGCGAGGCCAAAAAATAAATAAATAAATAAAGTCTTAAAAATACTAACAGTCAAATAAAAAGCTTCGAAGAGACTGGCAGGCGGGTGTGTGGCCGAGGGAAAAAATGAGGGGCTTTCCATAACCAGAGCCATCATCCAGCTGAAGGCACTGGATATCAGCAAAGAGCTGAACATACCCACGAGCAAGGCCCCTCATTTCCTGTTTCGCTGCATGCTGACACACTTGCCTGTTGATTTCTTAGAAGCGGGCCCTTTTAATGCGGCATAGGAATGATGCAGCGTAATGGATTAGCATTACATAAAAACATAAAAAAAGGTGAGAAATCAGTCATTGGGAGTTCTACTGGAAATGAAAACTACAGGTTATTTTTATGGTATGCTATAACGTGTTTTTTTTGTTTGTTTTTTTTTTTTATGTGATTGTTGGTACATTTTAACAGTATTTATCATACTTTCAATATAAAAATTAAAATATGAAAACTATTCAATATGAAAATTATTTTCAAATAATTATCTTTATAAAAGACAAGATTAGGTTCTCAAAAAGCCTTTTTCTAAAAGGTACCCTACAGTGCTTTCATCAAGCATGTACACTGAAAGACACAAATGGTTTGATATAACTCCTTCCAAACAAAGACAAACCAATTTCATCAATTTACAAGCAAAACAAAACTAGCAAAAGCACTACAAATAAACTTTACAAGTACCCACCTCCTTCCTGGTACAGCTAATGGGGTGCTTCCCGTCCGTGTGAGATTTTGATCCGAGTGGTTGGATGAGGAAGAGCTTGAGGACTTGAAGGACCCCAGAGGACTAGCCTCAGTGATTACATTAGGTATTCGCTCATCTGAGGTGATTGGTCGGTTCCAAAGCACAGAATTAGAAGACAATGGCATGCCTTTCCTCCTGTGATAAACACTAAATAAGTCAACAGCATTTAAAACCGCAACTGTCAAGACAACAATTATTTATTCAAATATAAAATGTGAACAAGAAACTGAAAATAATGAGTTATTTACTGTAATTAAAATGGATTGTTTAACGCATTAAATAATAATAGTAACACTTTACAATAAGGTTTCATTTGTAGTTAACAAATGAAACCTTGTAGTTTAATTTGTAATTATTTGTATATTAGTTAACATGAACTAACAATGAACAATACTTCTATAGCATCTTAATGTTAATTTAAGCATTTACCAATACATTATTAAAATCAAAAGTTGTATTTGTTAATGCACTGTTAACAATACATTTTTTAAAGCACTTTTACTAACATTAACAAAGATTATCAAAAGCGTTCAAAAATGTATTGTTCAATGTTAGTTCATGTAACTAATTCATTAACTAATGTTAACAAATGAGTCCTTATAATAATATATAATAATGCAACATCCTTTTTTCCTCCACTACTTGAGGGTACGCTAATACATTTCCTCCACTTTCTGTGGCTAGAGATTTATGCTTACAGTAGAGTGAAGCAGACCTACAGAGGGCAATGCTTGTCTTACACAGATGTAAGTGCATTCATACTAATAAGGTGCCATTAAGGGTGCTTATTTTGAAATCCCTACCCGCTAGAAGCCTGTGGTCCAGTGGTAATTGGGTCTGTAGCTTCTGCATGTAGACTGGAGGGAGCAGATGTATCTTCTGTGATGAGAGAGAAATCACTGCTCAGACTTGTCACACTACCCCGATCTCTGGACTCTGAGAGTGAGAGAGAGAGAGAGGAGAGAGAGAGAGAGAGAGAGAGAGAGAGAGAGAGAGAGAGAGAGAGAGAGAGAGAGAGAGAGAGAGAGAGAGAGAGAGAGAGAGAGAGAGAGAGAGAGAGAGAGAGAGAGAGAGAGAGAGAGAGAGAGAGAGAGAGAGAGATCAGTCTGCTGCTTGGCCACTGTAGTCAGAATATTCACTGAATCACTCATTTTAATGAAAGGATATTCTGAAAAACTGCAGACATTTAGGAAAATAGGACTTACTTAACTGGCAGAGGTCATCAACTGTGAAGTCAGCATCTTTGAACTGAGAATTTTTTCTCCTGGGGGGGTGGGGGAGAGAAAAAAGCTAATTATTTAGCTCCAAGTGCATTGAGAAATGGAACAAATATTACCTTAGTTTCTGAATTTAGCAAAACAGTATAGATTTTTCACCAATTTGGTAAATCAAACCTTACGTTATGAAAATCACAGAACCTATAAAAGATGTTGAACTTACAGCCTGCCTTATTAGTGGAATTTTACCAAATTTTGAGTGCAATTAAAGTGGAATGTATTTGCTAAACAATTAAATAATTTTTTGCTGTGTGGGAATAATACATACAACATTAGACAAACTTTCTGGGAGGAGTTTGATTTTTATTTAAATGTATCTAATCTAAAGCAATAGAAATTCATATGGCCATTTAATTTGGAGATACAGACAAATTTAGAGGAAGAAAAAGCCTTTTTCTATAATCAGGCTGGTGCAAATCTCACACAAATGGAATTTAGTAAATTTTGTTTAGGTGTTATAGATGTTTTGTGATATTAGGCAAAGCCTATAACCACTGATGGTCTTGTAGATATGCCAAATTCAAAGTTCAGCAAGTATTTGATAATTACTGACCTATGTACTCCAAAGAATCTTCCACAGTTTTTTTGTTTGTTTGTTTAAACTTCCAAAAATCCAAAAGACTAGTTTGCAAAATCTTAAATATTTTATAAAAAAATTTCATGTACATGAAACAATTTGCCTGCATGTAAAACATTTTCAGTGGGTGATTTTTTTTTATTTTTCCACAGACCAAGTCAAATCAGTCAACCACATTTTGTATTCAAATGACCTTGTTCAATAGCTACTGTAAGTTGATTAGTCAATGTATTTGACTGTCATTATAGACCGGGGGCAACTCTGGGCCTCGAGATCCACTTTCCTGCAGAACTTGGCTCAAACTAACCAACTAACCAGTCTTCAGGATTATTAGAAGGCTACAGGCAGATGAGTTTGATCAGGTTTGGAACCTATTTTTTTTTTCCAAAATCGAGGTGAGAACCAACCTGTACTGAAATTACTGGTTATTGTTTTTTATTGTTATTACTGGTCATCATATTTAAAATCAGAAATAGCTTACCTTTGTTTTTTCTTGACTGAAAATGTCTCACAAACAATATGCTTCAGAAAATTGAAGCAAAAAAAGAAAATCTAGGAGAGAGAATATCAAAACTCAAATTGTTTTCATACAAAATAAAATTATAAAACACTCTTGACTTATATGTGCAATTAACACAGAAATCGTCTTTTATACAGTTCTCACACCTGAACAATGTCTGGAAGATGCACACCAAACCATAATTACCATCTAAATCACATAGACTGTATTCCATTCAAAAGTAACAGATATTCTTGGCATAGGTTAAAAATAGGTGAAGTCTCACCTCCTCCCCCTTAGAGAGTCGGTCAGGCAACATGTGACTAGTGAAAAGGACAAAAAATAAAAATCAGTGAGAATATTCTTACATCACTTCCTGCAGACACAATTTCTTTTTTTTTCACCCTTCAGACCTGTAGCAAAAAATTTTATATTCATGTTGTTGAACAAAATGTAAAAATTAAATATATATGTGATTAACATTGCTTGAAGATGTGTTCATGTTTTGTGCTTATTGCTTACAAAATTCAAAATTAATCAAAGGGAACAAATGGTGCCGGGTAGCTTTTTGGGTTTCCTACAAATTAATGTCATAAAGCTGCTATATAGTTATCATATAAATTTACTGAGTCACATGGCATACTGCATCTGCCAGTCAAACAAGTGCCAAGAGATGAATGAGAATGTTAATGAATAGCTCTCTCCAGGTATATCAGAATTCCTTCCAGTGTTAGTTGTGTGCATTTAATAATAGCAGAGTCAGTGTCTTCAGTACTTTAGTACCATGAAATGTTACCTTGTGTGATTTATTTTATATTTTTTCTAACCTTTAGAAAAAAATAATGTGCAACTAAGTATCAGCTTATTGTTATGTGCCAGATGTTTAATATTGGTACATTCCAAGACACAGATATGTAAGTAAAACAGACTAACCCAAAAAGAAACCAGTCATATGCGATAGTCAGGTAAAGGATCTCAAACGGCTCCAGACTGGCATGAATGGCACCGTCCTATGAAAATGCAAAATTAATTCAAACATTCAACTCTTAAAACTTAATAACTGCCCAACATTAGCCACAACACAAAGAATGGTAAGGAAAGGAAAACAGAAGAAATGAGGGTAGCACTGTGGGGTGAATAAAGTTATAAAATGAGGACAGATGTAATGAGACAGGAATGGATACTCACCGCCCACAAGGAGAGTCTGAGCAGGGACACAAAGAGGGGTGTCCTGTCCCATCCTGATATACAGTGCACCAGTAAACCGTTCTCATCTGCAACACACAACAGGCCACAACACACCAAACGGTTATCCAAAACTATACAGACAAGTAAAACCTGTCGTACAGTTTGATGAGGACGTGTGTAAGCACAGCAGTTTACCATCAGAGTTGATGATGTGTAGAAGCAGTTTCAGGTAGTTCTGAGTCTGCTGCACCAGGTCCCATGACTGAAAAATACGAAGGCCATAATTAAATTTAAGAACAAAAATCTGTGTATTTTTCATTTAATTTTGTGAAGACACCTAAAAGCTACCAGTCAATGCAATATTCTCCCTCTAGGACTACATTTTAATATGTATTTATATACACTGATCAGGCATAACATTATGACCACCTTCCTAATATTGTGTTGGTCCCTCTTTTGCTGCCAAAACAGCCTTGACCTGTCAAGGGACGGACTCCACTAGACTCCTGAAGGTGTGCTGTGGTATCTGGCACCAAGATGTTAGCAGCAGATCCTTTAAGTCCTGTAAGTTGCGAGGTGGGGCCTTCATGGATCAGACTTTTTTGTTCAGCACATGCCACAGATGCTCGATTGGATTGAGATCTGGGGAATTTGGAGGCCAAGACAACACCTCAAACTTTACTTTGTGGCAGGGCACATTATCCTGCTGAAAGAAGCCACAGCCACCAGGGAGTACTGTTTGCATGAAAGGGTGTTCATGGTCTGCAACAATGCTTAGGTAGGTGGTACATGTCAAAGTAACATCCACATGGATGGCAGGACCCACGGTTTCCCAGCAGAACATTGCCCAATGCATCACACCGCCAGCATAGTGCATCCTGGTGCCATGTGTTCTCCAGGCAAGCGACTCACACATACCCATCCATACGCAACAAACTGCAATGCACTGTGTATTCTGACACCTTTCTATCAGAAACACTGTTCCTTCTTTGGACCACTTTTGATAGATACTGACCACTACAAACTGGGAACACTCCACAAGAACTGCAGTTTTGGAGAGGCTCTGACCCAGTCATCTAGCCATCACAATTTGGCCCTTGTCAAACTCACTGAAATCCTTACACTTGCTCAATTTTCCTGCTTGTAACACATCAACTTTGAGGACAAAATGTTCACTTGCTGCCTAATATATCCCACTCACTAACAGGTGCTGTGACCATGATGGAAGAGATAATCAGTGTTATTCACTTCACCTGTCAGTGGTCATAATGTTATGCCTGATCGGTGTAAATCCTTATACATTCTATCAGTAAGCACTGTGCCTTGACACCAATTACTAAACTATTTTTGACAAAAACTCTACAAATTCACTCTCAAATTATCCAAAAAGTGTTCTTGTGGGCAGTGTAGTTTGCTTCAACACATTTTTTGAAAATGAAGCTGTCCAGCAGACTGTATTTCCATCTAAAAGCCAATAAAGTTAATGAGGAGCTCTGAGCACCTGGTATTCACTCCAGTTGATGTTGAGGTTACTTGTAAAGTGAATAGGAATTGTCAACGGAGCATCCACATAGTCCTACAAACACACAAACAACCAAAAGTGATGGTCAGTGTAAAATCAACTTTATTTACTGAAACAGTTTCTGTTACCTTCTCTGTCCAAACAACAATCTAGCCTAATATGCTGACATATGAAAGTGACTTTTTGTGTTTGTACTTTGTACAGACCTGATTCCAGTTGAAGACAAGTCCTTCTGCTGTGTAATCTCTGTCTTTATATTCCCTGAAGAATTCACATCCTGAAAACAAGCACATGAAACTACTACTATTAAAACTACAGTACAATGTAACAATTACTGCCATTGAATAAGAAAAATAGAACAAAACTTGTTCCTTTAAATGAAATCAGCACGAGCATAAAGTCAAGAGCAAAGGAAAGATCTAGACCTGGATAAGGCACAGAGAGTAAGGTGAAGTCAGAGTAGCGTTGGGCCTTGTCCACCTTTTCTGAGGAAGTCACACTAAGACAAACACAGAATTGTAAAGAGAGTAAGAGATCACTGGGAAAGGCGTCTCATACACATATGAACAAAATTAAAGTCAACACACACAGTCATGTCATAATTAACAGTGGCCAGGGTCCAAAATTAACTCTAGCAAAGTGCCAAAAGTGGGAAAATTCTCCATTTGGCCAGGGAAATTCTGAATTTCAGTGTTACATGCCACTCTGTAAGGTAATAAGACCATTACAGATTCGTTGGATGTGTGCGCTGTGGGGGTACAGAAACACTTACAGAAGTTAAAACAATGTTAGTATGAAGACCTATTTGAAAAATTGGCCACAGAGTAAACTGCAGCAAGACAACTGCCAAGTTGTCAAAAATCTGAGAAGCAGCCGTGAGAGCAGAGTACATGTGCCGTTTAATGTGCTTGAGAGACGCATTTCTCAGTGCATAACTTACATTTTACTGTTATTTTCTATATTCTGTAAATGTTTCAAAATGAAGTCGAAAACAGTCTCTCATAACACCAAGTGAATTGTCAATAAATTTCAAAGGCCTTCCTGAGTAAGCGCACATGTACATCAACTAGATGAAGCCAAAAATAGAAAAGTACACCAAATTTACGTAAGAATTTATATTTTTAATAAGAACTGTAATGGGATTATAATGAAGAATCTCTTATGTTCAGAAATAAAATAAAAGGTTCAGAGGTGTGAATGTGTGAGTTTCTAGAGATTTTTGTTCCTCTTACCAGTTGAAAACTGCTTTTGTTTTTCTGTTTTATCTATAATTTAGTGATTGTCCTGCTGTGGGCAAACAAGCTATATTAAGTTTACATTGTAACATTTATACATTTAATCTCTTTGGCAGACAATATAGAGCATATACAAATTATTTCAGAATAAATTTAGAATACAATTTAGAATAAAAAAAAACATTTTGATGGTAATTGTTTTGCCACCTTGGCTGGTAGGCAAAAAGTTAATTTTGGACCCTAATTTTTGGGTGCCAAAGTCCTACATTATTTATGGCACACACCATTTAGAAAAAAATCATAGAACGGCACATAATGTACATTTTAACAGAAGCAGTACATTCTAACATGAATATAACAGGAAGTTCACTCACTTGAGGCCAAACTTGACCTTCTTCTTCTCTACCATGAGGTCACAAATGTAGTGTACAGACAAATACTTCAACAGCTTAATGTCAGAGCCCCTAACCTTATCAAACAACTGTGAATCATTCCTGTAGAGTGAAAAAGAAAGACCAGAGAAGGAAGGAAGTTATTCTCACAAAACATACAAAAATCAGTTAATAATTCCAACATTTGGCTCTTTGTAAGATTGTATTCCTTGCCAGCTTATCTTACCGAACTGCACAGTCATCCTCCAAAACCTCTTCAGCCTCACCCAAGGTGTCATCTGAACCTCCTGAAATAGTTTGAGATTAAACCTAATGCAATCCAACAACTAATTTCCACAACTACATCTATACTGCTCCACAGTTTAAGCTCTCGGAGTCGATTACTGTAGCATGAGAGGTTCAGACCATGTGGTTCAAATGTTTCAATAATCTCTAAAACGTATTAATGGGGAGCAGTCGTGACCTAATGGTTAGAGTCAGAGTTGATTCTGAAGGTTGCGGGTTTGATACTTAATACTGGAAGGAAAAATGTAGGTGGGAAAGTGCAAGAACAGCACTCTCTTTCACCCTCAACAACTGAGGTGCCCTTGAGCAAGGCACCAAAGCCCCAGTCACTAACTGATCTTGTCGCTGGAGGGCCACTTTCTTGCAAAACCTTATTAAACACATCTGAACCAGCTAAACAAATGCTGCGTTCATTCCATGTCGTAATTACTGTAAAGAAACCTCCTTATGCTTTTGAATCGCTCTCGCGGTACTTTGATGTCATATACTGATTGGTCGCTGCTTCAAGTCGAACACACCTGCAGTGTGGTACAAGTACTACAACCATGTGAAGGCTTTTTACAGTTCAGAATCATTACGTAATCATGACATGGTGTGAACACACCTAATGTCTTCAAGGGTTAGTTCACCTAAAAATGACAATTCTGTCATTAATTACTCACCCTCATGTCGTTCCACACCAGTAAGACCTTCGTTCATCTTTGGAACATAAATTAAGATATTTTTGATGAAATCTGAGAGGTATATGACTCGTCCATAGACAGCAATAAAATCAACACCTTTAAGGTCCAGAAAGGTACTAAAGACATCGTGACTATGGTTCAACTTTAATTTTATGAAGCGACGAGAATACTTTTTGTGCACAAAAACAAAACAAAAATAACTTTATTCTTTATATAAATGACTTTATTCAACAATCTCTTCAGTGTCATTATCCTTACGCAGGTGACGCAGTAAGCACAGTGAAGGCTTCCGTGTTTACGTCCGAATGTCAGCTCTGTATTGGCCAAAGCTGCACACGTGAGCAGCACAACGCATACGTGTGGTGCTGACGCAGGAGCCAGCCAATAATGAATCAGCATTCTGACATAGAACCTGGAAGTGCTGGACGTAAACAAAGTATGAGAATGACACAGAAGAGAAGATATTGTTAAATAAAGTCGTTATTTTTCTTTTGGCGCACAAAAAGTATTCTCATCGCTTCGTAAAATTAAGGTTGAACCACTGCAGTCACGTCAACGGTTTTAACAATGTCTTTAGTACCTTTCTGGACCTTGAAAGTGTTGATTATATTGCTGTCTATGGACGAGTCATATACCTCTCAGATTTCATCAAAAATATCTTAATTTATGTTCCAAAGATGAACGAAGGTCTTACTGGTGTGGAACGACATGAGGGTGAGTAATTAATGACAGAATTGTCATTTTTAGGTGAACTAACTTTTATGATTTCTATATAGAAACTTCCAGGCAGGTGTGTTGACAGAAGTTGGAGCTAAAGTCTGCAGGAGGTTGACCCTCCACAAACAAGATCAGATCACCACCAAATATGTGCTTGCGCTGGTTCAGCGACTAGATTTGAGCTACAAACGCTATAATATTTTCAAGCATATTCAATATTATTTTCACAAAATCCTTAAGTGTAAAAGATGCAGTGACAGTGGTGAACTGCTCCAACCAACCAAAGCACAAACGATAGAGGAGGAGGAGGGTGGAACATGTTCAACACATAATACAACTTGTCATATTTGAATTTAAGTGAGAAAACAGCCAATGGCCATGGATGCCTCTTGGCCTCAAAGCTTACTTTGAAACAACAATAGCTACATTAAGACATTAAGTCCTCAAACCCCTAACTGACCAACTGAGTTCCAAAGAAGGACAGAAGAACCAATCAATGACTACAAGGAGTGGAGGGGGGAGGATATACTCCATTACATACAGAGGTATAACTGTACATTTATTTTTTGCCGTATGTGTGCATTTTAGGGAACAATAATACTTTAATATTTTAACCATCTAGTCTCCCATGAATCTATCAACATATAATTTGTCATATTGTCCGTCAGCAACATTTTTTCACTGAGAAAACCTAGACGATAACTAAAAACAATAATGAAAATGTTAGGGTGGGACGATTTGGGAAGAGATTCAATCACAATGAATCTCTTGGTGTGGTAGTAAGGGTGAGCAAATTTGAATGGTAACATACTGATCTACCCGGTGGGTTTATAGCATACACTTGCTGCATGTCTTATAAAATGTTTAAAAACATCAACATCTGTGAGAAATGAAAAAACAGATACATGGATAAATTTCACATTTGATGTCAAGGAAAACAAGACCATTTGTAACCCGTGTGGAGTAACAATCTCCTGGAAAACACACAGAAATACAATACAATACAATACAGGGCTCAACAACAATAACTGCATGATGGCCCTGGACAGTTGAAGGATTTGACAAAAAGTTTTTCATGCATTTGCATGCGTTTTGCCAGTTTAAACAATAAAGCAATTTTAAACTATTTAGGCGCAAGAGGATGCAAAACAGAACTCAATTCGGGATGGTTTTCAGTGCTCAGGGGCACACACGTCCAAAGCGCACACACAGAAAGCTGCCTCTCTGACAGCTTACGAGTACTGAAAGGACATATACACATTAAAAAAATATATCAAACTGCCCGTTTTGGCGAGTTATGTCTTAAGTGAAAGTAAACAGTTAAGAGAAAATCGTATTTGAATCCATGCAGTAGTTCTTAAAGTGACAGTCCTTAATGTTAATTCAAACAATAAAAGATAAAGAGAAAATCACTCACTGCTCTTGACTGAGTAACTTTAGTAGTTTTAGATTTAGTTGACTAAAATCCTATGATATTTAGTTGACTAAAACTAACAATTCAGATGACTAAAATATGACTAATTCAAAAGATTATGAGTAAAACTACATCAAAATTTGCTGTCAAAATTAACACTGCCTGTGAGGAGTCACTCACATAGGACACATTCTGTCTGCACTATTTTTCCATTGTTGGGAAAATGTCTTTGGCAGTTGCACCACATCTCATGATATTTTCAGCATCTTGCAGCATGCTGTCAAGTTAAAAACTGGATGCTGGTACAGCTTGTTTTGGGAACAAACACAGAGCTGTCTTAATAGCTTATTGTGAGTGTGTACCTGAAAAAATGTAGTTGTATCCAGTGCGACCATAAAGTTCGCCCCAACCTGCTAGCGTAGACGATCGACACACATGCTGTAACAAAGGAGAAAAAAGGAGAGTTTAAGGTTGCTAGAACAAAAAGAGAAACACAGGCCCCTGGTAAAGAGAAGTCTACAGAGAAGTCTTGAAGCTTGTTGGTAGCTCCCAGTAAATTATACCAACCTTCAAAGTCAAAGGCTGATAGTCCAGAACTCAACACTTAAGAAAAAATTGTATCTGTTATTGACACTATGATTTGTCTACTATCAATATATTCAAATGTCTAAAGGGGCATGTCCTACAAGGATAACATAGCAGTTTGTTGAAGCAGCATGAAGCAGCAACAGAAAGCATCTGGTGGTCCAAATATACAATGCGGCAAACTTTTCAATGAAAATTTGGCCATCTGACTGGAGTGGCAAAATAGTTACCTTTCCATTGTAGAGGATGACAGGACAGACGAATCTCCCTCTACAACGAGCCATCTTACTACGGTTCACCAAATCCTGCAATTTACTGATCTGCACTGTACTCTCAAAGCTGAACAAAGATGAAGAAAAAGAAGAATATTTATTAAAAAAAAAATTATATATATAGTACAATACACTTCAAAGGCATAGATAAACAGCGCTATATTTCATAATCTAGAACGACAAAAACATTATTAATAATTCTGATATAACATACCAGTTGAGAAATGCAATAAAATACAATGTTTTGTTTGATATATTCCAATATTCCAGAGAATATTATTCAGTTATTTAACATTATCCAGCTAATTATTCTTCACTCTTTACTTTAGCCTATTAAACAGCTTATAAATCTACTAAAACTGTGGTTTAAAAAGAAGTATTACATTTCTGCTTGTTGATATGACTCCTGTCTTTAATTTATTTACAAAAACATTAGACATTCTACATTTATTTTGCTTTTTGTTAACATTAGTATTGCTGCTGACGCTTTTTATAAATAAAATTATTTTTGTAATATGAAAATTAAAATTAACATGAAAGACTACTAATTTTTAACAAAAACCGTTTAGTAACAGTGCACTTTTTTATTTTTTGCACTTTCAGACCCCTCTATTTATTGGTGTATAAATAAGATTTGTTTTGTTTTCTATGCAAGGAGGGAGTGATTGTTATAAATAAAATGGTTTGTTCAGTTCAGTGGTGTAATTGCGTCAAAAACAGAAGTATAACAGTAAATCAATATCGGTTCTCGGGCACATAAACACACAAATTATCGGTTCTAAAAAATCAATATCGGTCGATCACTACTGGTGACAGACCAAATGATTGGCTGATAATCTACCATTCGATACATGATCAGCCAAGAACTAGACCAATTAAGTAGTAGAAGTAGTTATAAGAATAAAAATGTAATGTCAACATTATGCCAAAACAGGTTTCATTAACAAATATTATCCTATGTTTAGAGAACATCAGGGGATCAAACATCCAATTTCTTTCTATGAAGTCTTCCCACATTGTTCTTACCTACAGATATTGCATTACAATTGAGTAGGGAGATAAGAGATGTAGTTGCATTAGACAAAGTAGTTAAACATTTCTATACCAGTAATTAGTAAATTAGTAAAGTAAAAAACCATTACAAGTTAGTGACTTGTAGGTAGGCTTGTAATCAAAGTAGGTAGGCTACTTATGTTTGAGCAGCTACACTAAAGTTCAATGTCATTGTTTTAACATTTAAATTAAACACATTAAAAACAGACTATAATGGAACTGTAGAATCTCAGATGCAAGATCCTGGTTTATTGCTAACCTAATTTAGATAGCTTGCCTATTAAGAAAACCTTGAATTCATAATTTAAAACAGTCAAGAATTTCCAAACAGTATAATAGTCTTAGAATTAGAATTGGAACTGTCAGAACACAAGGGTTGTTTTGGTTCTCAGAGACCAGAGCTGCTCTGATTGCATTCATTAAAGTAGACTGGTGCCATCTTAACACATCACAGTCAACTTGAAAAATCATCTTTAGTCTCGTTTAGCTTTTTTACAATTCCTTTTGAGGTTTATAATATTTTTATTCCCTTACTACCCTTGACCACTTTCCAATCGAAATAAACAAGTTCATCGTGAATAATTCTGATACCACTATTCAAAACACTGAGCACTGAAAAATTAATTTGAACACTGCAACATTACTCATCACCCTCTGTGGTGCCTTTTTTAAAAACTTAAATTTATCTAGTAACAAATAATAATTAAACCCAAAACATAAATATATATATATAATATACTCTACTTTCCTGCAATGCTGAAAACCTGCAGGTTTTTTTTTTTTTTTTTAGTTAAAGTTAAAATGTCTTTATAATACTTTATAAATACATTTTGTATAAATGTATACTTTATAAATACTTTTGTAAGTATTTATAAATCTCTATTCTCTATGTAAGTATTTATAAATTTCTCTACACTCCATGTAGGGTTTTGCATTGTCTCCTATTAATTGTTTTGATATATTTATCATCTAGTCTGTGCTGTTCTCCTGACAAAGAGTTGTTTCAGTCCCATTGCCTGTGTCTACTGCCTACTAGTACTTTCCTGTCAGTTCCCCGCTGTCCTTTTTAGTAAAAAGGCAAAAAGCCAATAATCAAAACAAAAAAAGATTAGATATATCTATCATCTTTAAAAACAAAAGTAAGTGATTTTCATTCAAAAGAAAATTACACCATAAAAAAATAAAAAAAATCAGTGAATTTTAATTGCTCACATTCTGAACCATTTATTAAAGCAGAAGTTATCTACTTGGTTGTAAGAAAAGTAATGTTTCGTCACATAATATGGCATTTACACTTATTGATACAATAATAAACATCAGAAGTAGTGTTGACAAGCTGTGCATGTTAGTTTTTTGGTTATAGAATTTAGTCAGGGTAGACGCCGCATTGAATTTTATGTGGATGAAAACAAGGCCA
The DNA here is from genome assembly GCA_037101425.1 of Elopichthys bambusa. Lineage (NCBI taxonomy): Eukaryota > Metazoa > Chordata > Actinopteri > Cypriniformes > Xenocyprididae > Elopichthys > Elopichthys bambusa. Next base: position 23,621,365 of record CM074440.1, on the reverse strand, counting down.
TGAGGGACAGACTTACATGTTTACCATGGTATGTGCTGTAAAAATGTGTAGATCACATGTATTTTTCAAAAGTCACAATTTTCAAACTTTTTTATAGAGTTTTTTGCTACTGAAAAGTCTTTTGGAAAGATGTTTTGTCAGCTAAGTAATCAGTATGTTGTTTAAAAAACAAAAAAAAAAAAACAGTACAATCCATTGAACACAGTGTACTTCTATCCCTCACAGCCATGTTTTCATGTCTGTCGAAAAGTAAATATAGCGCTACCCTGACTCAGGTCTATGGCCGATGTTTCAGACCTCACAACAACTGTCAACAGTGATAAATTACATTTACATTGAAATACCATACAGAAATAATAAAATATTACATAAAATATGTAAGAAATATTAAGGAATTGTATCTATACTTAATAATAATTATTAATAATTAATAACAAACCATTAAAATTTACATTTTTTTTCAAATTTGACTGGGAGTTGCACACCATTTAGGTGAAAACAGAACTCATTGATGTAATTTAATCAGCCTGCTATTTTATTCCATTAGTTACTCCTACTCTGAGGCTTCCATAAACATTTAGTTAATATGTGGGGTACAAATGTGCAACACTTAAATATTTAATAGTGCATAAATTATAAAATACTACATATCTATGCTCACAACTAAGCTTTTAACTTTCACACAGCTGGTGTAACCGGCCCTTGGTAACCTACTACATATAGCAAGAATCAAAGTATACTAATTTTGTGGAGGCATATGTAATTGATTCAGCATAGCAATATAATAAAAATTCATTTTTCCCCAACATTACTAATCTGTCTACTGTGTGTCTTCAGTAGACTAATAGAGATATTGATGTTATTACCTCTCTTTATTATTGTCTGAAGATTCATATTCCAGAAACACGATCTTCCGTGGGTAGTGACCACACACTTCCCCATTGGTGTTGTGGATGATGCTGTACTTGTAGTCCCGGTCAAACAGCTCCAGATAGCGCTTCTCTACTCTTTCTACCTGAAAATACATATAAAATACATAAAGCTTTTAAAGAACATTTCATACAGCAATCATTATCAGGAGGTTATCAGAAGAACAGAAAGCAAGTTCAACCCTCTAATTATTAGCAAAAAAAAAGAAAAAGAAACAGACATGACTTCTAATTAAAGTAATTTACTTTTTTTGAATGCTGGAATTTAATAATCATAGGTCAGCAGCAAAAAATAATTGGTAAATAAAATGAGATTAAGTCGTCTTATGTACTTTTGTTTGTATTTATATATATTTCCTTAGGCTATATTGTCACTTACCTCATCACTCATTTACAAGGATGTTACACAATTGTGAAGCATTCACACTGATTTTGGCATGTAAGCCCATAATGTCTGTGTGAGTGAAAATTCATTTCACAGAGCTGGGGTTCCATTAATTTATTGTTTGGCTTCTGAACTGCACGTAGCCTAAACCTATTAACTAATCTTAAACAGAAGTGATGCTTTAACATTGCTGGGTCAAGCAGTCTAACTTTGGTGTCAATTATGAAATGCTGAGGCTATGAGAATACTTTCAATAAAACAAGTTAACTTTATTACAATGGAATTTTTGGGTCACTTTAAGGTTACAGTTAAGAGCCTGTTATTTCTCTACATCGGATCTACACTATAGCCTCTATGCAGCTGTTTGCATTTATAGTTTTGTGTTGGTATGTCCGTGTCATTCTGCAAGTACACTTGCAACCCCAATGTACACGTCCATTTGTCATTTTAGGTGTCAGAAGCTCCACAGCATACTTCTAAGTCACGAAGGAAAGACCATATTACAAGCGTCAACCAATCAGGCTATTACATTCCCAATATATGCAAAGCTTCCAGATATATTTCATGCCATGATAAAAAAAGGGGGATCTCTGGTTACAAAGTGGACCAATCACAGTTGTTGTGCTATATGTAGACACAACATATAATTACATTTTTGAAGAGGAGTGCATCAGACTACGGAAAAAAATAATTCAGGCTTTAGGGTTGTGGATTAGTTTTAACTACTGTGGGTTATTTTTTACTAGTGGGTTGACACATCAGAACACCAGCATCCTCTCTTCATCAAATCCTTGTTTTGTTCCTCAATAAAATTAGCAAAAAAAGTAGAAACTAAACTGAAGAAGGACATGTATATGATCATTTTTTTCTCCGCTTAATCTGTAACTATGGAAAGAACAGATTGACTCATGAAATTAGTTTCCGATTTGGAAGTTCCTTACAATCACATGAGCTGCTTCCAGTTGCTGTCTCAAAACAAATTGAACTGCTGACCTAGATAATATACTGTCCTGATTATTATACATTATTATTAAATATTATATACTTATTAACATTAATAAATTATAAGTAATAACATTAAATGTGTTGTGTACTTACACCACATGACATTTTCAAAGTCATTAATTTTATTTATGTATTAATTTGTTTAGTTACTTATTGTTCATTGATTTAAGTTTTTCAAAATCATATTAAACCAACATGAATACATGGACTACATTTATAAGAATTAATGTTAAACTAGATTTTTTTTTAGGTCATCATGTCATTGACATATTTAACAGCTGCTGTGCATTATGGGAAAGAACTGACTGATGTTTGATGTGTTCGGTCTTACCCACGGGGTGACCTCCTTCGCTCTGTACTGGCTCTTCGAGAACTCATAGATCAGATCGGTTATCTCCTCGCTCCTGCTAGCCATCATCGAGCACCTGCCGTCACCCGCCTTCTGCTCGATTCGAACCCGCCCTTCCTTAAATAGCGCAGCTCCCTGGGGCCGAGAGGATCCTCCAGGCCATCCCTTCAGGACAAGCTTCTTCCTCACCGCCCGCTTTAAGGCGCCGGGGCCGGAGCCGGGGACACGTCCCGAGTTCAGGGTCTTGGCGAGATGATCCCCCTCCACAGCACTGGTGATCAAAATAGCCCGTTGCCGACGGTACTATACGACACGAGAAAGACTTCAAGACTTCTTACCGCTCTTATTTCTCCAATCAACAAAAATAAAAAGTATTGTCTGTTTATAATGAAATCCCCACTTTGGTTTATCATCTGATTTTCAGAGCCCACATCAGAACACCGCATCCCACAAAATAATCTCAACACCGGCCACCAATCACAGGAAGTCCGAACGACAAGTCTTCAACTTAATTTCGATCTGGAGAAAAATATTAAGTGTTGTTTACAACGCCAAAACTGTCTGATGTACGTAAAAGCAAACAAAAGAACGGTTCTGTAAAATTGCAATGAAATGTATCCGTGTTGGATGTAGCCAAGGAACTTTAACCAGGGCCAGTAGTAAACAGGAAACTGACGTGATCATGTGATCAATACTTCCTGAAAGGTGACGTCAAGCGTCGCTGGGCTATCTGTCAGTTTGCTCTTGTTTTTACCCAAGTTTAAATTAGTATTAGATAATTTTTGAAAATCAACAGTAATTGATGAAAATCAATCTGGATTCGTGAGAAACACGCGCGCGCACACACACACACACACACACACACACACACATATATATATATTATTATTATTATTTTTTTTTTTTTATGAATATTGGTCATTTTGGATCCACAAGCCCCAAATCCAAATCGTCGTGAGAAACACACACACACACACATATATATATATATATATATATATATTTTTTTTTTTTTTTTTTTTTTTTAATGAATATTTGTCATTTTGGATCCACGAGCGTCCTTTGGATTTGGGGCATGTGGATCCAAAATGACCAATATTCATATTTCATGTTAATCATTTAGCCTACAGTTTTTCTCGATTGCTTAAACACATTTCTTGAAATTATGCCTCCTTTTCTCGAAACACAAATCCATAACTTCTCACCCAATTCCCCAAATTCCTATTTTCAGGTCAAAATGAAGCTCTCCACTTAAAACCGTTCAGTCTTGCTGAAAAACCAAACTTTGCCCTAAGACATGACACACAAGCCCTCAAAAACACACACACACACACACACACACACACACACTACAACATAGTCTTACACACTGGTGAGATAAATTCAAAACAATACTACAAAAACTGGTAATAAGTTATGTTTCTTGGTTCTCCCCATCAAAAATATTTTCACATGATGAACACAACAAAAGACACAACACGTGTATACATTTGCACATATTATTATTCCTTAATGTACTGTACAGTACAATACACCAAACAACAACAACAAAATTATTCTGCCACACCCCAGCATCCCGTCTTTGGTCTGGGACAGGCCAGAGAATCTCGTCAGCATCACAGGCTATATTAGCCCTAGCCATGGCAGTGGGGGTAAAATCCTCTTGCATACCTGCCCTGATTCACCCGGGCACGCATCAACTGAAACTCGTTGCTCAGCCTGCCTCATAGTCATACCATGGACAAGGACATGGTCAACTAGAGTGACACGAATTTCTTGTCAAACTTGTCAATGCTTGTCTCCTTGCCTTTGCCCTTCCTCATCCTCCTTGTCTTCCTCCTCATCCACTTTCTTCACATCTTCCTTCTCCTGTTCTCTGGTGTCCTCAACCTCTTCTATCATGTCTCTCTGGATCCATTGTTCCAAAACTGGATTAACTGACTTCTCTATCTATTGAGGGTATAGATTGGTGTGTGATAAATTTTGACTCTTAGTGTTTCCAACTGGGTATCTGTGTGCTAATTGAGCTCAAGCTATGCTGACTTGTGTGAACAATAATGAATGCTAGTGCTTTCTAAATTACCACATGGTCTAGGCAATGAGAAATTAAGGGATTTGTGTCTAGAGTTTTGCAGTGACAGTTCAACAAATCTGACTCTTGTCAAAACAGGGGAATAGTGTTTATAGTTTAGGGAAATGGATGTGCTTTTTGATAAATGGCGTTATGGTTTTGAAATTTTAGTTCAAAAGCTTGGTTATAGTGTTTAAGCAATCAAGGAAAACTGTAATCATTTATGGCATGACTTATCATTATTATCTCTGAATTCATGCATCCATGTATTCCTACTCCATAGGCTGTATTAATCTTCATCATATATTCAAGTACTTAATCATTATTGTTACTCATTTATGTTTATTTTCCATTATATTTTCATCTTCTCAAGGTATTATTGTTTGAGAGTATGCTTGCTATATTCAGTTGTTCCTTAAGTGTTCCAGTGTAACAAGTTATATTGACATGTTTGTGGTTAGATATCGGATGCCTGCCAAATACTGCAGAAGCGATGATGTTCTCAGAATTTGTTGCTCAGTTGAACTTGATGTACTTTTGTTTCAAAATATGTCTATTTCCATCTCTGCATATATGAGATAATGCAAGATCTGCAATATTCTCTTAAAGTGCTCCTATTATGGATTTTTGAAAATTACCTTTAATGCAGTGTGTATTGTAACTGTATGTGAATGTAAACAGTCTCCAAAGTTGTAACGCTGAAAGTGCATCATAAATAAAGTTATTGTCTCTCAAAAGAAAGTCAACTCTGAACCGCTTACACGAGTCATTCGAATCCCATTTCCGCAAAGTTCTCACTTCTCAAGTTAATACATTTGCATAATGCTGATGTTCTGATGTTTCCAAAGAGCACAGCAGTAATGACTTTATGAACTTCTTTACTTGCAAGATTGATAATATTAGAAAAAAAATTATAACCACGCAACCGTCTACTACAGTATTGCATCAGACGGTGCATTGTAGTATCCCTGAGGAAAAATTCAATTCATTTACTCCTTTAAGAGAGGAAGAATTGTCTAAACTTGTTAAATCGTCAAAATCGACAACATGTATGTTAGACCCTATACTGACTAAGCTATTGAAAGAGATGCTTCCAGAGGTCACAGATTCTCTTCTTAATATCGTAAATTCATCTTTATCACTAGGATACGTACCAAAAACTTTTAAGCTGGCTATTATTAAACCTCTTATTAAAAAACCACAACTTGATCGTAGAGAATTAGTCAATTACAGGCCAATCTCAAATCTCACTTTTCTGTCAAAAATACTTGAAAAGGCAGTATCATCACAACTATGTTCCTTTTTAGAAAGAAATAGTATCTGTGAGGATTTCCAGTCAGGATTTAGACCGTACCATAGTACTGAAACTGCTCTCATTAGAGTTACTAATGATTTGCTCTTATCATCAGATCGTGGTTGTATCTCTCTATTAGTGTTACTGGATCTTAGTGCTGCATTTGACACTATTGATCACAATATTCTTTTAAATAGACTCGAAAATTATGTTGGCATTAGTGGAATTGCATTGTCATGGTTCAAATCATACTTATCTGACCGTTATCAGTTTGTAGATGTAAATGAAGAGAGGTCATATCGATCACAAGTTGAATATGGAGTACCGCAAGGCTCGGTACTAGGACCATTGCTTTTCATTCTGTACATGCTACCCTTAGGAGATATCATCAGGAAGCATGGTGTTAGTTTTCACTGTTACGCTGATGATACTCAGCTCTATATTTCTTCGCGCCCTGACGAAACTTACCAATTCACAAAATTAACGGAATGCATAGCTGATATAAAAAATTGGATGACCAGTAATTTCCTACTACTAAATTCAGAAAAAACAGATATTCTAATTTTTGGACCAAAAACTTCCTCACGTAATAACCTAGAATACTGTCTAACACTTGATGGCTGCTCTGTTAAGTCTTCGTCGTCAGTTAGGAACCTGGGTGTGCTCTTTGATACCAATCTTTCATTTGAAGACCATGTTTCTAGCATCTGTAAAACCGCATTCTTCCATCTTAAAAATATATACGACATATGCTCTCGATGACAAATGCGGAACAGTTAGTTCATGCGTTCATGACCTCAAGGCTAGATTACTGTAACGCTCTACTAGGTGGTTGTTCTGCTCGCCTGATAAATAAACTACAGCTCGTACAAAATGCAGCAGCTAGAGTTCTTACTAGAACTAGGAAGTATGACCATATTAGCCCGGTTCTGTCAACACTGCATTGGCTTCCTGTTAAACATCGTATAGATTTTAAAATCTTGCTAATTACCTACAAAGCACTAAATGGTTTAGCTCCCCAGTACCTGAGCGAGCTCTTAATGCATTATAGTCCTTCGCATCTATTACGATCTCAGAATTCAGGCCAGCTAATAATACCTAGAATATCAAAATCAACTGCAGGTGGTAGATCCTTCTCCTATTTGGCACCTAAACTCTGGAACAATCTTCCTAGCATTGTTCGGGAAGCAGACACACTCTGTCAGTTTAAATCTAAACTAAAAACACATCTCTTTAACCTGGCATACACATAACACATTATCAATTTATTTTTTCAAATCCGTTAAAGGATTATTAGGCTGCATAAATTAGGTCAGCCGGAACCGGGAACACTTCCAATAACACCAGATGTACTCGTTACATCAGAAGAAGAATGGCATCTACGCTAATATTAGTCTTTCTGTTTATCCCAAGGTTTACCGTAGTCAGCTGGATCCGGGCCGTATCCAGGTAGATCGAGGACCTGCGCCTTGACACGACCACAACGCAGCCCTGAAGTATCAGCAGAGATTGAGTCAACTAGATCATCCACTATGAAGGCCTCATCAACATGACAACCAGTGGCGCATCTCCTCAACAACCGTCCATACCGGTGTGATGAATACGATCTTCAACTGGATGGAACCGAATTAAATACTTTGAATGTTGCGATCCTATCTGACTTATGATAGCAACCTGAGTCGTAACAAAGCACTTTTTGCCAGAGGAGAACTGGCCCCCCGACTAAGCCTGGTTTCTCCCAAGGTTTTTTCTCCATTTTAACACCTGTTTGCCACCTGATGTCACCTGTTGGAGTTTGGGTTCCTTGCCGCTGTCGCCTTTGGCTTGCTTAGTTGGGGACACTTGACAATTGATATTTGATATTCCACAGTGCTTTGATCTACCTGCATTGACACTATTCCTTAAGAGCTGCTGTGCAGCCAAAATAATGTACCAGTTATCACTGTAAAGCTGCTTTGACACAATCTACATTGTAAAAAGCGCTATGTAAATAAAGGTAAAAAAAAAAAAAAATGCTCTCCTACATTCTGTGGAACATCCTACAAAAACTTGAACCCCTCTGAAACGTTGTAGCTCGTTCGTGTGGATAACATGTCGACAAGACACTGTGCTCTGCGCTGTATCAGTGGTTAAAGACAGTACCTGCTTTATTTGGACCAACTCACTCCTTAGGATCACAACCTGTAAGTGTGATTAATTATTGATGTATAGTTGTGTATAGTTGATGTATTGATGTATAGTGTTCAAAATACTTAATTTGTTTTTTTAGCTATATTTTGTATGTCTCCGGCTAACTCACATTATTACTGTCTTACTCCCCAGTACCTGAGTGAGCTTTTAACACATTATAGTCCTTCACATCTATTGCGATCTCAGAATTCAGGCCAGTTGATAATACCTAGAATATCAAAATCAACCGCAGGTGGTAGTTCTCCAATTGGGCACTTAAACTTTGGAACAGTCTTCCTAGCATTGTTCGGGAAGCAGACACACTCTGTCAGTTTAAATCTAGACTAAAAACGTATCTCTTTATCCTGGCATACACATAACACATTATCAATTGATATTTTCAAATCGGTTAAAGGATTGTTAGGCTGCATAAATTAGGCTTCACCGACACGACAGCCAGTGGCACAGATCCTCAACAAACCATCCCATACCGGCGTGATGAATACGATCCTCAACTAGATGGAACTGGAATAAATACTTTGACTGTTGCGATCCCATCGGACTTATGATATCTACCTGAATCATAATCATGCACTGTTCACTGTTGGCCAGAGGAGAATTGCCCCCCCGACTGAGCCTGGTTTCTCCCAAGGTTTTTTTCTCCATTTTAACACCTGTTTGCCACCTGATGTCACCTGTTGGAGTTTGGGTTCCTTGCCACCGTCGCCTTTGGCTTGCTTAGTTGGGGACACTTGACATTTGATATTCAACAGTGTTTTGATCTGCCACCAGATCGACGCCATCATTACCCAGATAGCATGTAATCATTAAAACAACGTTGAGTCAATGTTGATGTGTCAATGCTAATTGCACTGAATTAATGTTACAAAGTGATATTTTTTCAACATCACTTTTGCACCCTCAGTTACTGTTGAAACAATGTTGAGATTTCATTGAACCAACATTATAAAGTGATGTTGGTCTAATATAATTTTTGCACCCGCAATTAATAAGCATTTCCGCAAACTCATAGAAAATAACCAAAACAATCCAAGGTTCTTGTTTAGTACAGTGGCTAGATTAACAAATAAACAGACATCACCAGAACAAAACATTTCATTACAATTTAGTAGGAATGACTTTATGAATTTCTTAACTGAAAAAATCGAAAGCATCAGAAATACAATTGTAAATGTACAACCTTTGACAGAGTTTTATGATTCAGCCTCAATTATCACCCCTCAAGAACAGTTTCAGTGCTTTACAACTATAGGACAGGAAGAGCTAAATAAACTTATCACTGCGTCTAAACCAACAACGTTTATTAGATCCAATACCCACTAAACTACTGAAAGAATTGTTACCTGTAGCAGAAGAGCCTCTTCTCAATATTATTAACTCGTCTTTATCTCTAGGTCATGTCCCAAGACCATTCAAGCTAGCAGTTATTAATCCTCTCATTAAGAAACCACAATTAGATCCAAATGTATTGGCAAATTACAGACCCATTTCAAATCTTCCATTTATATCCAAAATACTAGAAAAAGTGGTGTTGGTCCAATTGTGCTCCTAAAAAACGCTATCTATGAAAATTTTCAGTCAGGATTCAGGCCTCATCATAGCACAAAAACTGTGCTCATTAAAATTACAAATGACTTACTTCTAGCTTCTGACCAAGGCTGTATCTCAATACTAGTGCTACTTGATCTCAGTGTTGCGTTCGACACTATAGATCATAAAATACTCCTAGATCGACTACAAAATTACACTGGTATTCAGGGACAGGCATTACTGTGATTTAGGTCGTATCTATCAGACCGTCACAATTTTGTTTATTTAAATGGGGAAAAATCTAAGATAACAATAGTAAATTATGGAGTGCCGCAAGGATCTGTGTTAGGCCCTCTGCTATTTTCAATATACATGCTGCCACTTGGTAATATTATAAGAAGACATGGAATTAGTTTCCACTGCTATGCCGATGATACTCAGTTATATATTTCAGCACAACCAGATGAAATCTCTAAATTATCCAATCTGACAGAGTGTGTTAAAAAAGTAAAACATTGGATGAATAGTAATTTTCTTCTATTAAATTCAGATAAGACTGAAGTATTACAAAAACCTGTACACAGAATCTCTCATACTACAATCTGCATTTAGAAGGATGTACTGTTACTCCATCCTCGACAGTTAAAGACCTGGGTGTTATATTAGACAGCAACTTGTCCTTCGAAAATCATATTTCATATGTTACAAAAAAAGATACGGAATATGTTGTCTGTTTCTGATGCAGAAAAGTTAGTTCATGCTTTCATGACGTCTAGACTAGATTACTGTAATGCATTACTAGCTGGTTGTCCTGCTTCCTCAATAAACAAGCTACAATTAGTACAAAATGCAGCTGCTAGAGTTCTTACCAGGTCAAGAAAATATGATCATATAACACCAATTTTATCATCTCTTCACTGGTTACCTATTAAGTTCCATATCGATTATAAAGTACTGCTAATGACCTATAAGGCTCTAAATGGTTTAGCTCCTGTGTACTTAACCGATCTTCTATCGCCCTACAATCCTTCACACTCTTTAAGATCACAAAACTCTGGACTTCTGGTTGTACCTAGGATAGCAAAGTCCTGTAAAGGAGGGAGAGCATTTTCACATTTGGTTCCTAAACTCTGGAATAGCTATCCTGATAATGTTCGGGGCTCAGACTCGCTCACCCAGTTTAAATCTAGATTAAAGACGCATCTCTTTAGCCAAGCATTCACATAATGCATCTCATATCAGATCAATTGCACATGACTATCTTTGCTTAATGTTATGAACAGCAGCTACGCTAATTATTCTCCATTTGCTTTTCCGTTTTACCTCAGGACGCCCGTCCAAGGTGACTAGAGAGTACATCAGCTTCAGTTTGGATCCAGCCTCTTAAGAAGACCTCAGATGACCAACACCTTTGAAGAGATGGCGCCAACTCCTGCGAGGACTTCAGAAGACGCAACATCTGGATCAACACGCACATTCCCAAATTTCTATGTATCCAAATTATTGTTAATATGTAATTCATTTTTCCAGGAGCTCATTGCTTCTACCTTCAATTAAATTGCTAACAGTGATTGTAAATAAATTGCCTAAATTATTGCATTATTAGCTAACTGCATTCTCTAAATTGTAATGTTGACATGCACTCTCTGTAAGGCTGCTTTGAATTGATATGTATTGTGAAAAGCGCTACACAAATAAATGTGAATTGAATTGAATTAAATTAATGTTGAAACAATGGTGAGATTTCCACAAAAAATCAATGATAATGTAATTGAAACGTTACACTATGATTGATTCTATCACCAATACTGAATCAACACTGAAATAAATAAAAATAATCAATGGTAATATTGTTGAATTAATGTTACACTATGATTGATTTTACATCACCGATGCTGAATCCATATCAATATTAACAAAAATAATCAATGGTAATATTGTTGAGTTAACATTACACTATGATTGATTCTACATCACCGAGGTTGAAACAATATTTAAATTAAGAAAAATAATCAGTTGTAATGTCAGTGAATCAATGTTACACTATGATGTTGCATAAAACAATGTTGCCATCTGATGTAGGGGAGAGCCGGGCACAACCTAACACTTTTTGACTTTCTCAGTTTGTGAAAATCTACTTAGGGTTCAGAGTATTTCTTTTTTTCCACATTAATTTCACACTTGTCTGGTACAAATATGTGGCTTTGTTTCATTAATACAGTGTATACTTTTTTCTTTATTTAGCCGGAATAGAGGTGCACCGATACTAAATTTTTTTACCGATACCGATAGCAGATTATTCAGAATGATATCGGCCGATGCCGATACCGATAGTTTGGTTTTTCTTAAAGCTGCAGTCCGGCACTTTTCCTCTTTGTCGCCATCTCTGTTTGAAACCTGCAATTGCAGTCATACGCGGAATTGTTATCGTTACGTGCTCCTTGGTGGGTGAATCTAATGTTTGCTGTCAGTCACTACACCAGTGTGGATGCTGTACTTCAGAATCACAGATTCTAAATCTTGAAAGTATGACCAATATAAAAAAATTTCACTGGAAAATATCAGCTGAACAAGTAAGTAACATTTCTGCCGCTTTTGTTCTGACCAACTGAGGAAAAAAGCATTAGGCCTACAATAAATCGTGCTGCCAATGGTGATTAAATCTAATGATCGCTTAGCTCGGATCATGCCAAACCGTGCAAATTATTATTACTGTTATACTTTGTTCTCAAATTGTTAATGTTAACAACATCAGCATTGCGTGACTATGTGTATTTAGTGTTTAGTATCGTTACCTGTAGATTTAAATTTCTGTAGCCACTCCACAGTCCGAAGCCTTTTTCTTTTGACTACGGGTAAATCAAAATGATACGTTTAATCATTTCAGCTGCTGTGAGAACAGGCTATAAATGATCCGCTACAATAAGCATCCTTACATGATAAAGCCGACTAGCCTGCCTGGACACCTTCTTTCTGTTTACAGACATGACGTAATGACACAAAGATGAACCGCTGCATGCTCGAATTTCCCGCGGAAATCCACCAGGTCGCTCTTATTATAAAACATTATTACAAGCTTACCATTGTGAATCCAGCTAAGATAATGAGATAGTTTTGAATACTGGCTGGTTATGTACTTGCTCAAAATTTGGATAATTTTTAATCAAAAAAAGTTCTGGACTGCAGCTTTAAGCCAAATAATGTTGCAAACTATACAGGGAACCCTCTCATTTGGTACACTACAATATTAGAGGTTACAATTAACAACAAAAGTTTTATATTCAGCTGCTGTTTATTTTCAGACATAATAATTACACTCAAATAAAAACTGAAATGTTTGTGTAAAACTTAGTATCACATAAGGTAGTTTTCATAAGCACTTGTTGTCTTCATGGCAAATTTACACAAACATAATTAACAGTAAATAAGCTCCTCTCTAGTGTTTATATATTATATACAGTGGGTACGGAAAGTATTCAGACCCCCTTAAATTTTTCACTCTTTGTTATATTGCAGCCATTTGCTAAAATCATTTAAGTTAATTTTTTTTCCTCATTAATGTACACACAGCACCCCACATTGACAGAAAAACACAGAATTGTTGACATTTTTGCAGATTTATTATAAAAAGAAAAACTGAAATATCACATGGTCCTAAGTATTCAGACCCTTTGCTCAGTCTTTAGTAGAAGCACCCTTTTGATCTAATACAGCCATGAGTCTTTTTGGGATAGATGCAACAAGTTTTTCACACCTGGATTTGGGGATCCTCTGCCATTCCTCCTTGCAGATCCTCTCCAGTTCTGTCAGGTTGGATGGTAAACATTGGTGGACAGCCATTTTTAGGTCTCTCCAGAAATGCTCAATTGGGTTTAAGTCATGGTTGACTTTCTACAACTTTCTCCCATCTCCCGACTGCATCTCTGGAGCTCAGCCACAGTGATCTTTACCTCTCTCACCAAGGCTCTTCTCTCCCGATAGCTCAATTTGGCCGGACGGCCAGCTCTAGGAAGAGTTCTGGTCATCCCAAACGTCTTCCATTTAAGGATTATGGAGGCCACTGTGCTCTTAGGAACCTTAAGTGCAGCAGAAATGTTTTTGTAACCTTGGCCAGATCTGTGCTTTGCCACAATTCTGTCTCTGAGCTCTTCAGGCAGTTCCTTTGACCTCATGATTCTCATTTGCTCTGACATGCACTGTGAACTGTAAGGTCTTATATAGACAGGTGTGTGGCTTTCCTAATCAAGTCCAGTCAGTATAATCAAACACAGCTGGACTCAAATGAAGGTATAGAACCATCTCAAGGATGATCAGAAGAAATGGACATTTTTCTAGTTAAATATATAAGTGTCACAGCAAAGGGTCTGAATACTTAGGACCATGTGATATTTCAGTTTTTCTTTTTTAATAAATCTGCAAAAATGTCAACAATCCTGTGTTTTTCTGTCAATATGGGGTGCTGTGTGTACATTAATGAGGGAAAAAAATTAACTTAAATGATTTTAGCAAATGGCTGCAATATAACAAAGAGTGAAAAATTTAAGGGGGTCTGAATACTTTCCGTACCCACTGTATATACATATATATATGTATATAGATAGATAGATAGCTAAGGAACTGTGAACATTGGAAAACATTCCTGGGGTAAATTTGACATGATGTGACATATCGTTCACAAGCTGTTTTATTGACGTCTTTCCGCAGTTGAAGCAAAAATAAAGTGATTACATGAGACGTGATACATTCTGGTAAGTTGTACTAGGCTATATCTTTCAATATACCTTTGATATTCATGCATGTTTTTCAAGATATAACTTGTATTGAAGACTCGCACTCCGCACTGCCGCCTGAACTGAGTCATTACAGTGATCTGACGTCACATTTAAGAGCGCCAAAACGGCATTTATTGTTTGAATTTCATGATAGAATGGACAAAAAAAAAAAAATGCCTTTTGCAATTATTGGACGGGAGGCGCTACAAATAATATTTGATGTAGCAAAAAATAAAAACGCAGACCTGGCAACCCTGGCAACCCTGGCTTGAAATACGGGTGATTCATAGGGTGAAAAAGAGCCTGCTTTAGCGTCACTATTTTTAAACTGTTAATGCGTTAAAATTCAACACAAAAGCTGGTTTACCAACCGCCAAGAAAAAGAAGCAGAAATTCACAAGAGTGATTTTCTTCACAAACAGTATGAGTTGCAGTCTGTTTTTCCGTTTTTCCACACCCTTTTGATTGACAGGATATAATCGACCCTGATCATCGGCCGATACCGATTGTTGGCTGATACATCGGTGTTCTCTACCTCGAAAGAATTAGTGTGAATGACTCATAGGTGAGGCACATTGTAACTGTCTGGTTAACATTCTTCAGAATATCTTTTTTTGTGTTCAACAGAAGAAAGAAACTCATACAGCATATGTAACACATGAATTAACAGATATATAGCAGATCTATATAGGTGGAGCTGGGGAGGTGGAGGGTTTCTGAAAGTTTTTTTGTGCACGTTTTTTGTGTGTGTGCGTGCGTGTGTGTGTGATTGTGTTTCACTGGGAACAGGCTAAACTGAATGAAGATCAGTTACATTCCTCAAATTGAATAGTGATTCAGGAATATGAATGATTACCTGATTAAGCAGTAATCAGGGAGCAAGGCACAGGAACCAACACACTTCAAACATTGAAATGTCAATCTCAACCAAAATGATGGTTTGGATCAAAACTCAACATTATATCAATGTCACCAAGCTATCTGGGTATGAATTGAGCAGTTTAATCCAAATTTTCTGAAGGGACTCGATCACTTTTTATGATGAACAGATTTAATTTAGGCTTTTACTCACATATAAACCTTGAATAGCAAACTTAAACAGATGCTCACACGAACTTGAATGACGCACAAGAACAAACCTCTTCCGGAAGCTCAAATGTGCTGTATAACCAATGAGGTTTATTCTTGTGTGTCACGCAGCCCATTTGAGCTTCCGGAAGAGGACTGTTCTCGTACATCATTCAAGTTCAATGTTTACATGTGAGTAAATCTGTTCATCGTAAAAAGCGATTGTGTACTCTTCAGAAAATTTGGACTAAACCACTTGATTCATATGGATTTTCTGATCTCTTTATAAACTTTTTAAAGTATCAAAGGTCAAGGCAGTCTATGGAGGGACAGACATCTCTCAGATTTCATGAAAAAGATCTTCATTTGTGTTCTGAAGATGAACGGAAGTCTTACGGGTTTGGGTGAGTAATTGATGACAGAAATTTTATTCTGCAGTGAACTAACCCTTTAAGACTAAAATTTTACTTTGAGCAGCTTTATACATACGGCCCCTGAAAAGTACCTTCCCTTTTCCACCCTGATCTCTTTAAGCCAGTTGTGATCCCCAGTGCACCATTTCCATGCCTGGAGAAGACAATGCACCATGCCAGCCCCACACCCTCATTCACTCACAATTATTCAGTTGTAGTCTCATTTGTTTAATAAATATGCACTATATAAACAAACCTATACATGTTTCCAAACAGTACCAAATTAGGGTTCTTCGGCTTATAACAATAGCAGAACCCTTTTGGTGCTAAATAGAACCCTTTTTAGTTTCCATAAAGAAAGCCTTTTTAAAAGTTTATATTCATTTATATTAGTATATTTGTATCTACATATTATTAATATTAGTATTATTAATATATTATGTATTAATATTGTTTTTTTACTGTACTATCTGCCTAGTCTTAAAATATCTTGTTGCATCTATTTGGTTTTTACATTTAAAAAAACATGTTGCAAAAGCATGTTGGGTCAATTAGTTACTTTTATTTTTTATTGACATGGCAAATTGTAGCAAAAATGTTAAACAGTTATTAGCTGAATACATTAATAAATAACAAATGACATTGAACAAGACAAAGTTCCAGTGAAATATCTTCACAATCCTCTATGATGTCTTTACATTCATCATTATGTGTGTATTTTGAGTGGCAGTTTCTCTCTGCAGATGATGAGGTTGTGGGATGTTATGGGAGTTTAGAGTTAGAGTGTGTCTCTTCCAATTATGTAAAAACAATTTTGATTATGAAGGAAAAAGTGATATAAAGTCATGGGATAGCTTTAATGTTTATGTTTATGAGTATGTTTATGCATTAAGTCATGTCATTTAAAAAATATCATTTAAAAAAAACATATGAATCATAAATTAATTATCTCTATGACTTTGTGAGTTTGTGAAGTAGAGAAAATTAGTGTCTTTAACTGAACAGAGCTGGTCACACTTACATGTTCTGTTTAACTAAAAAGAGAAAAAGACATGATTGGTAGGAAACCTATTACAGTTTTTAAAGATAAAATTTAGGCAACAATTTGCACTCAGTTTGTTTGGGTATATTTTATTCCATGCGTTGAGTAAACACTACTTAAATTTAACAGCTGACACACTAAAAGAAACCTGTCATTTATCAATATATTAGAATTACTTATAAAAATTAAGTAAAACGAAACCTTGATTATTATTGTATATAGTTTCAGTAGCATAGCAAACGCCTGCAAACAAGCAAGTGACTCAGGGCTGTGCACAGACATTTTGAGGGGTTTTTATGCATAGCCTAATTTTTCTAAACTTGCATATTCTATATGCATAATGCCTATATGCATCTGGAATTGTTCAGCCTGGAATTTAAGGAAGCACAGCCTAGCTATGCATAGTTGCTCATGCATTTACCACTGGCTCTGAGTGGATGGTGTGGTCAAGAGGTTCTGCTACCAGTGTGAGATGTGTCAGCATACCACCAGGAGCATAGCTGTGGTGGCCAGTGACACCACTGATTGAAGCTTGGCCACCCCTGTTGCTCAAAGCATATACGACCACATTAACAATTGACTTCTATGCACTCAAAAAACTATGACGCTGACACAAAGGTCACATACTGTGAAACAGAAACTCCTAAATGCATTTGCAATAAGGTCAGCTGCATAGTGATGGGCCTATGGAGTGTGAGTGGTAGAGTTATGGAGGAATAGTGTGTGAATGATAGAGTGATGTAGAAGAATAGAATTAGAGAAGATGTTGATGTGAACAGTGTAAAGGATTTTTAAGCAGTGGCAAACCCAGAAGCGAATGAACATTGTCTCCAAGGTCAGATAAATACTGTATGTTGTCTCTTTATCTTCACATAAACAAAACAGCATGTCTGTCAACAGTGGTTACGCAAGTTCACACTTACAAATAATCAGATAGAGTAAACAACTATGTGTATTTGGCATGCTGTCTGAGGGGAGGGCTATCCCCATATATATATATATATATATATATATATATATATATGGTATATATATAGGCCTCCTCTCATGCTGATTGGATAGATCATTTGAACGTGTTCCGTGCTGTCCGAGGGGAGGGCTCCGAGCTCAAAATTTAGGCTGAACCCAGAGTACTCCCTCAAAGAAGCAAATTAGCCACCAGAAGACATACTGACTAAAAGACCCCCAAAAAATTATGTGCTGCAAATTGGCAGGCTGGCATTTCAGGAAAGAGCCTGGCCGTTCGACCGGAGGGCCCAAGCAGCTTCAAATGGACGCAACTCACAGTGTCGGAGGGGTGGGCCCCACTGGCTGACAAACAAGCTGCTCTGATGTAAACAACACCAACACGAATGAGCAGCATGGCGGAATGAGTGTAAAAGCCAAATGAAACAGCAGAAATGCAGCCTGTTAACCATGTAAACCCCAGTAACCATGTAAACAATGCAACTGCACTACTTTGTTTCTGAACAGTATTTAACTGTTTCAAACAGACATTCTGATTTTTGTATTCACTATAATATTCAGCACAATACTTAATACTTAAAGACTTAATAGACTATTGATTTTCAAACTTAAACATTTTTACATTTTAATCTGGACTAAAACATGCCCTAGCCTAGATAATGTTTGAA